>LR989865.1:6941160-8148035 GCA_905146925.1 Autographa gamma
AGACCACGTTCAGATTGGGTATTCTGGAAGATCTTATAACACTGGTTTACTACAATAAATGGACGTTCTACAGGGTCATTGATAGAAAAAAGTAATGTTTTGGCTAAAGGTCAATTTCACATATCCGTTTGCCCAGAAAAAGATCGGAATAGCACAATTTTATCGCTAGTAGGAAAAAACCATGTTATTGAAATTGACCATAAGTGATAAACTCCGCAAGTTAAATATGATGAGAGTAGCTCAGAATATAAGGCATAGTTGGCTTAAATAGCAAGGTAGGTACATAAAGGAATGTTTTGTTTATAGTTTGAGGCTAACTTTTTCTTCTTTTTCCCTCTTCTCAAATCCCCGGTCCTAGCAGCGGTATCCGCGCGTGTCATATTAGCACAAGCCTCTTCAATAGACAGTGCCTGGTCTTTACGTAGTATGTCGACCACTATCCTTTGTCTAGTCTTCTCCATACCAGCTGTCTGCTGTTCTAATATCACTATGAGTTTCTCGAATTTCTTTTTTTCGTCGCGCAGAAATTCATATTCCTAAAAGGGAAATAACATATTCTGATAACGGTAGAAGAGTGTAATATACCACAGTATAATGGTTCACGAAGACCAGCTTATTTACTGTGAACTTGCTCTATATTAGAGTCAAATAAAACTCTAGATGCGTAACGACGAAAAGCCATAGTATCGAAATCGAAAAAATCGACCTGGTTGAGAAGGTTATCTGAAATTCTGAAAAAAAAAAAAAAAAGTTGTTTACTTGCAAGATAACTTCCTCCACATTATCGCTCTGTGGGCTGAGCGCTCCTGGCTGGCTGGCCTCCCGGGAATGGCAGTCTATCTCGTTCTGTATCCTCTCTATGACCACACGAAGAGCGTTGTGCTCATAGTGCAAGGTGTCTATAGCGTCAGTCAGGCGTTTTGTCAGGTCGTCTAGCACCCAGCGCCAGGAAGCTATGTCGGAAATCCTGGAAAGACAATGATTACGTAAATAGGCAGCTTAGTTTTGCAAAAGTATTTGAGTTTATTTGGGACTGACTATGCATGCCAAAATAAAATTAAGAGGTAGCTATGTATTAATGGAAAAAAAATATTTTTCTGAAGTTAAGTTCTTTCAGAAAACCAGTGCAAAAACGGAGCATTTTACAATGTTTCTAAAACTTGTTTTTTCTGTTCCGTGTTTCTAAAATATGTGTAAGTAAACCTAGAAGAAGACATCGCTAACTATACACTATTAGCAAATAATGTAATGTAATGTAATGTATAGATATATGATTGGCATATAAACTATCTTTTTGTCGTTACTTTTTAACATTCATGCACACAAAGTATGAGAATTCTTACCTGTCTTCCAAGCATTTCTTGAACTGATACTCATTGCTCTCATGAGCAAAGTTGTTCAGCATCACCAGCTCCTGCGTGTCATTGACCTGTTCCACCACCTTCGCGCTCAGCTGGTCGTTCAGCGTCCTCAGATCTTCCAGCCCAAACGGGCACCCCAGGTAACAATTCTCAGCAATCATTGTTAAAATTTTGGTCTAATTAGATTATTAAAAGTAATAAAAGTTTGTTTTGGAAATCTATTATGTTTCAGAGTTTGTTGACATGTTATGATGGTGTCAATTTTTTTGTCATTTTGACGGTTGATTTGCGAAGGAGTTTAGCTTTGGTAAGATATAGTTCCTCCTTTGTGAGTTTATGGTTAGATCTAGTAAGATTAAAATTACAAATGTAATTAAGATTGGAAATAGAAACGTACAAGAACATATAAGTTAAACACACAACCCTGCTTTTTTCGCTTGTCCGCAGTCGGGTAATGTCACTTTCATTTCAAATAGATCAACATTCCTTTCTTCAGTTATCTATTCCTCGTTATGTTTATATATTTTATGTTTAATCAGTAGGAACAGTTTCATCAAATGTGTAGACCTTGACTTTTTATATTTTTATTCCCTGCTATACTAATTAAAGGTTACTCATCCAATAAAATATTAACATAACATGAACGTGTAAGGACTTTATACTCAGCTACATAAGTAGCTGTTAGTAAAAGCTTTAACTAAGGTGAATCCACTTTGCAATAGGATATTATGAATTTATAATAACACAATTACGAAACATGGAGAATTGCAAGCGTTCCACAGGGATTACACGTGAAATGCTTTGTAATCTGTAGCTGAAACAATCTACCAAGTTATTGGTGTTTATTTGAAGCTATTTTTAACCGACTTTAAAATGAGGAGGTCCTGTACTATTTGAATTAAAGTCGGTTTTATTTTACTTTTATGTGTAAACATATACTAATTTCACCGTGTTAGAATACTCGCGTTAAAATTACACCGTGTTAAAATTACCTAAAATAGGCTTCAGATAAGGACCTACTTAGGCTTATAAGCCGTGTAAGGCATAGAGAGTAATTTTCTACTAAGAAAAACAAATAGCTCATGGGCTTAGTTGGACTAATTAAATGTGTGTATAAGTAGGAACAGCACCTACATAATTCACTTAAATCATTCTCACACGTAGTATAATCAAAAGCAGTCCTGATTTTGTAATAAATATCGGTGTTTTTAATTAAACCTTTTCATGATTTCAGAACATTCGTGCTTATTTCTTGAACTCTTAACAAATAGTATCTAAGCAACAATTGTGTCTCAATTCAATGTATGTTGTAACAAATTACTTAAATAAATTATTTATTGTTGCTCAATTCAATCATGATGACGTAAGCAGGTTTAAGTAATACAAAATAGATTAATTCAGCGACACTTATGATACTGAATCCAAGGAACAAACTCAGAAGACCACCGATTGCACCTGAAAAACAAAAATAAACTTTAAAGTAAAGCAACAGAACATGATTTACTTTAGCAAATATATTCTTTCCATCGTTTGTGAGCCTCTCTGAACTCAAGTTATGTTGAGAAAAGTATACATGTATAAAGGTTAAAAAGTAAAGGTATATGATATAGAGCCCCCATTGCCAAAGCCTTCATTTCAGTTAGCTTAAAAAAACTTTCTTAACAAGGCAGAACGTTCTAAATAACATTAGGGTTTAACACATGTCATAACATTTACCATCTAATTAAGACAATATGCTATGGTCACAGGATAATTACAAATTTCCTGTAAGGTGAGTGGGAGTTATGAAATCTCTATTCTCTAGAGCCCTTACCTCGCTGTGCTTTAATTGCTAAATTATTTACATTGTGAAGGAATATCTTCTGTCCATTCTGAACAAACTTAACTATTCTAAAACTTACCGACGAAGTAATAATCATCATACTGCGCATGTCGATGCTGCCCCAGAAACATATCGTCGTAAAAGTGTACGTTGATCTGTGTCACCTCACCTCTGTACAAAGAAAATAGTAGTTTTATTAAATACATATATTATATACCTATATAGTAGGTGCATTATTCAGTAAGCTCGCTTAATCTAATCTAATAAATATTAAAAATGTGAAAGTTATCCGTCTGTCTGTTACGTTTCACGTCAAAATTTTTGCTACATTGCTACATCAACGCACGTAAAGCCGTAAGTGATATCCCGTATCCCGTAGGTGATAGCCGTATGTGTTTATCTTGTAAGAAAAGCAGATGTTAAGGTTATAAGCTAAGAGTCTTCACTTCGACTTATATCTAAAATAAAAGTAAAACCGCATTCAATCACAATTGCTCAGTGTAAAATGTGAATTGGTCACAGCTACTTACATTCTAAGAGTCCCCCATTTATGAGATGTATTCTCCATATCCCTAGTCAGATCTGAGTAGAACACTTGACTGGCGTAGATGACGTCATTACAAGATGGATGACACGACTTGGACTCCTCCTGAGTCCCTCTCTCGTCCTCACTCTCCGCGTAATACGCGTAAATTAACTGCTCTTCGACTTTAGCTAAGAATAAGAATGACATTGTTTTTATAAGGTTTACAGTGTTGTATTATAAAGTATAAACATGGTAAAAATCAAAATTAAATGGTTTTTTTATGCTTGAGATGCATTTGGTCGATGCATTCTGGTCTTGATTTATAAGTTAAAGTCTCTATGTTAGGTATTTTTTAGGACACCACTAAAAGTGTATTTTAGACGTTCCTAAATGACTTTTCTATCTCTTAATTAAAATCAAAGATAGGTACAGCATTCGACTTTAAGGTGACTTAAAGTTGCCAGATATTAAACCCTTCGCTATAAAAAATGTCAAGGTCAACTATGATTATTTAACTTTAACTAAAAGCTATGGATTCTGATAAATAAATAAAAACAAACCTTTTACGCTGTTAATGCAATTGAAATCAAGCTTTGTAGTGCAGACAGGTTCCCAAATGAATTGCCCTGAAACGTTTTAAACATAAAAACAACGGAAAATGCAATAGGTAACATTTTAAAAGCTATCTTACATGCAGTTCATAATTTATTTACCCTCGAATATATGGCTCCTAAAAAGCAGGAAAAGGTTTTGTTATTGCCCCTAGCGGGATAATAACAACGGATTTTAAGAGGTAAGTAATGTAAATAATATTTAGCTTACTTCCTGTATTTTTAAATGTAACTTAGAAATATCGGAGTTTTCCCGAAAATTAACTATGTCAGTGTTCGTTTTTTTTTTACGATCACTGTGCAATTTATTTGGAGCGCAGGCTGCTTCACCGATCTTTAAGCAATTTATAATCTTTCCTACTCGATCAAAAGCAAAGACACAAAATATCTTCGTACATATGTGGCATAATCTTATATGTACAAAAATGAATCGCTAAATGTGTTGGTAAGCGCATAACTCAATAACGCCTGGACCGATTTCGCTAATTCTTTTTTCGTTGTATTTGTTATTGTCAAGAGAAGGTTCTAATGACAAAAAAAAAAAGAAATGCGCCGAAAAAAAAGTTATCCTGAACTTTGTAACGATAGTGATTTGTTGGATTCATCTGCGCCCTGAATAACAAAAAGGCACCGGAAACGGGATCTAGGTATTAATGCGGGTGAAACCACAGGGCACAGCAGGTCGCTTACTGAGACCGACTTTTATGAATAGCGAGGCATATCGTAACTGACGCTTATCCTAACCGACGCCCATTACTTCCGGCGCTTACCGTAACCGACACTTACAGTAACCGACGCACATCAAGACCGAAGCTTACCGTAACCGACGCCCATCAAGACTGACGCTTACCGTAACCGACGCTAACCGTAACCGACGCTAACCGTAACCGACGCCCATCGTAACCGACACTTACCGTAACCGACGCCCATCAAGACCGACGCTTACCGTAACCGACGCTCACTGAGACCGACGCTTACCGTAACGGACGCCCAACATGACCGACGCTTACCGTAACCGACGCCCATCAAGACTGACGCTTACCGTAACCGACGCTCACTGAGACCGACGCTAACCGTAACCGACGCCATCAAGACTGACGCTTACCGTAACCGACGCCCATCAAGACCGACGCTTACCGTAACCGACGCCCATCAAGACCGACGCTTACCGTAACCGACGCTAACCGTAACCGACGCCCATCGTAACCGACACTTACCGTAACCGACGCCCATCAAGACCGACGCCCATCAAGACCGACGCTTACCGTAACCGACGCCCATCAAGACCGACGCTTACCGTAACCGATGCTCACTGAGACCGACGCTTACCGTAACAGACGCCCAACATGACCGACGCTAACCGTAACCGACGCCCATCAAGACCGACGCTAACCGTAACCGACGCTTACCGTAACAGACGCCCAACATGACCGACGCTAACCGTAACCGACG
The DNA here is from genome assembly GCA_905146925.1 of Autographa gamma. NCBI lineage: Eukaryota > Metazoa > Arthropoda > Insecta > Lepidoptera > Noctuidae > Autographa > Autographa gamma. Next base: position 6,946,933 of record LR989865.1, read on the forward strand.
CCCATCAAGACCGACGCTTACCGTAACCGACGCTCACTGAGACCGACGCTTACCGTAACCGACGCCCATCAAGACCGACGCTTACCGTAACCGACGCCCATCAAGACCGACGCTTACCGTAACCGACGCCCATCAAGACCGACGCTTACCGTAACCGACGCTCATCAAGACCGACGCTTACCGTAACCGACGCCCATCAAGACCAACGCTTACCGTAACCGACGCTCACTGAGACCGACGCTAACCGTAACCGACGCCATCAAGACTGACGCTTACCGTAACCGACGCCCATCAAAACCAACGTTTACCGTAACCGACGCCCATCAAGACCGACGCTTACCGTAACCGACGCCCATCGTAACCGACATTTACCGTAACCGACGCCCATCAAGACCGACGCCCATCAAGACCGACGCTTACCGTAACCTACGCCCATCAAGACTGACGCTTACCGTAACCGACGCCCATCAAGACCGACGCTTACCGTAACCGACGCCCATCAAGACCGACGCTTATCGTAATCTGCGCCCTGAATAACATAAAGGCATCGAGAACGGGACCTAGGTATTAATGCGGGTGAAACCGACAGGGCACAGCTAGTATTGAATACAAAAGGCGCGCCTGATTGAATAAATTCGCTATTTTGAAATAACTTATGTTTAGCCGGATTTTAATTGGTTGATATACAAAATACACAGCATTGTATGAGCACTTCACCGTTTCTCAATACGGCGTGCCTACTCGTAAAAAATCGTGATTCTCGATATTTTTTCGACATGTAGTTTTACAAGAGTGACAATTTCAGTAGCGTTCAATAGCACAACTTACTCGGCCAATGAAACAGCACACAGTTACACATCTTCCTCGCCTCCCTCACCCACAGATCATGTTTACAATTACTATCAGTGTAGAACTCATAATACTGCAGCCTCTTCTCATTCTGGAAGAAGCACTGCCGCTTATACGGCGAGAGGGCGCGGAGAGAGGAGTCGGTCTTGTAAGTCAGAGGGGTGACCTCGATAGTCGTCATGCGATCCATTGGGAGGCGGAGGACCGTGCTTGTGTACACGTGGTCCGTTGGTGAAGCGATTAGGATCTGAAAAAAGGTGATAGGTTGGGAATGGAGAATTGTAGGCGGGAACTAGAATTCTTGCTTTTAATGGAGGATGCAGAAAATATCTTAATTATTCTACGGTTGAATTAAGTTAAAGTGTTACCCCTGGTTTCTGAAACGTTGATAAACACAAACATTTTATCATCTGTCAAACGCCATGTTAAATGCTGTAATTGGCTGTTAGACTTATGGCTGTAAATTAAAGTCGTGATCATTGATTAGACAACAAATTAAGTTAAAAAGTTATGGCAGTTAGTTTATGTAAGTTTTAATTTTATTATAGTTAGAGTTTGTTCTTATATTAGATTTAATTGTGTATTAATAAAACTTAAGCCCAATAATAAAATTTAATAAGTTGAAAAGCCTTTTAGAAACTGGGGGTTAGTACACTTATTACATTGAATTTAAGAAGCATAGTATGATTTTAGTAATTAAAAATGTTGTTTCTGAATAACGCGTGCTACTAACATAATATAGACTTTTCTTTGTAAACATTTTGTCCAGCAAGTTTATAGTGTTATTAAGTTCAATGTATGCATTAATTACATGAATCTCACCGTAAACCCCAAGCTATTCCCCTCACAAGCGTACTGGTGCTCAGTGTTATTGAGGAACAGTTCCACTCCCAAGCCATTGGACTCTCCGGAAGCCATGACCCTGAGCGGCTTCATCGTCAGGTCTGGTGGGAAGACCTTCGGGTAGCCGATGTCGAGGCCCCACTCTAAGGAGGCTGGCTTAGCGTCGTCGTTGAAGGCTTTATGCCAGGCTAGGGTTTCGTTAGTCCTGAGAAATGAGAAAAAAACAAACATTAGTTTTTTTCACTTGAAATTTTCGAAGGCGTGGGATAAAAATAAAATGATTGTGGGAAAGTTTTAGAAATAATACGGATTTGTTTTTCGGCATAGAATATTCTCTTTTGACAATTGACATGATATGGAATTTAGGATTCATATTAATTGTTAAATATTTCTTTTTTGGTTCAAAGATTCATAATAACATGATATACTACTGTTGGGTACTTTAATTTTTTTAACATTTTCTTACATAGCATTCAACGGCAGGCTGTTAAAAGCGTAGCAAAGACCATAATTAGTGAAGATTGGTTGGAAGAGCTCGCAGCATGTGTCGATCTCCCACCGGGAGCCATGCAGGGCTGGCCAGTTGCAGGCCTTCACCACGTCAGAACAAGTTGGTGCACCCTGAAAACAACAATGACTTTAGGTGCCTTTATATTTTAGAATAATAATAGTATACATACAAATGTATACGAGTGCATCACCATTTATTTAGATTATAGATAAAAACCTTTAAGTTACAGGATATTAGTATGTAGCGTTCCATCTCCATGTTTTTAAATATATTATTTTCTATCATCTATAATCACACAACAATACCGTAAAAAAATGAGTTTGGACCAGTACCGGATCTAATTCTTCTTACTGAGAACATTTTAAATAAATCTATAAAATACTTTTTTCAGAAGACTGATTATTTTCCCACGACGATCGTCTAGCAATCAAATTAGTACTTTAACAAAAGTGCTTAAGGCTGTATTTAGATCAAACAATAGCAGTACCTTAACGACGAATTCTTGGAGTTTAATAAACTGGTTGTTATCCAGTCTGTTCTCGACATAATTGTTATCATTCTTCATCCTTGGGCATACTAGTGAAGCAAAGAATTCCTGCAAACTGAACATTTCATATTAGACGTCCTAATTACACCATTTTCCTAGAAAATTCCAGGGCAATGTAATTCTTATCCTGTCTTCTATAATTTGTCCTGATTTATGACTGTATTGCTTGGTAACTAAAACACAGAGCTGTTGGATTGAAGATAGATTTCTAGAAAAGCTATGAAGTACGTCAAAGTAACTTTCTTGTTAAAACAATTACGGAATATAGAATAGTGAGACGATTTGAAAAGTCAACCAATCCGATTTATTTTGAGAAACTAGATTTTTAGCAGAACTGCTAAGTTAAGTGTGCTGTGCTCTGCCTACGAGTAAATATAATGACATGTACCTATAAACCAAACCTATAAAGTATGTGATGTCACTGCATGCAATAATATACTTAGTGATGAGCTGTCTATTGTAAACTGAACATCTAACCAATGTACTAACCATTTTTAATAAACAATTATAAACAAAAATGGGAATGTGAGAATTTTAGTCAAATTTTTCAGCCAACACTATTTAGAAGTTCATATATCTTCCACGAACTCACCCTTTCAACTCCGACACATTAGCATACGACTTCTTAACATGCAGATGGGGACAGATCACCACGGTCGGGAACGGGACTGCCCAGATGGGGGTGGGGACCGAGTCGATGACGTTGACGAAGGGCGTGGAGGTCCATTTGCAGAACAGCTGGATGATGACCACGGCGCAGATGAAGATGCTGATGAACATTATCACTACCCAGGTGGCTTTCTCTTTGCTGCCGAAGGTCGGCTCGAAAATGTATCTGTGATTGGAGACAGTTTAAGGAAAAAATAACATAAGTACATAGATGAGGTGGTACGCACTTAAACTGACCTCAGGTTTTGACTGCTTTATAGAATTGTCGTTTGCTAAACTTCAAATGCGTGCACAACTTTTTCAAACAGTGTACTTCAATGTTTTTAAACTTGAGTAAATTGAGAAGCAAAGTGTAAAAATCATAAAGAATATATCGTTACAAATTGTGAATGAAAAAGAAATATTTTTCACTATACGCATTTGAGATTTTTTGTGTTTTTTTTTTCCCCGGCTATCTTCAAAGACACGCCGAAGGACAAGCCGTTGAAATCCATTGCCACAATAACATGAAAATAGAGCTTTACTGCACTGCATTGATCTGAATTTAGTTATGATTCTTTCAGAACTTAATGTTATCAAACTTTAAAAAAACAAATTGAGTTTAAAGTTACTAACTTGACTCCATGTAAGGATCCTTGGTAGAAGAACTGCTTCAATCCTTTCATGACTTCACTGATCCACTTCTCTAACACCGACTTAGTTTCCACTTCCTCAATAATCACTGGTTTCTCAACATCCTTATTAATTATCTTATTTTTATTCAAATTAACCACATCAGGACTTATATACTTGAAATCCTTTAAATAATAATCACGAAAATAAAGATTTTCTCCTACTGATAAATTGTTTGGAATGCTGTTGATATCGTTGATTTTATTTTTGTGATATTCAAACATTTTTATGTTGAAATGAGTTTTAAATGTTTCTGGTCTAATGTAAGCTTTGAATGGAGGAAATTGTTGGATGTCGTTTCGATACTAATGGTATTGCAGTACTTGTGTTAATTGAGTAAATGCTATTAGTGCACATTAGACTAATAAAGTTGTTTGTTCGTATGCTTGTGTGTTCATGTAAATGACAGAATTCGACAGTTCTGTAAATATGTTGTACCTATAACTAGGTGTTTATTTACTAGAACCACTAGAACTACGACGTATCAAAATAATTATTGTAAGATATTTATGTTAAGCTGCTCCAAACCATAGCAAAGGTTTTTGTAAGGACCTAGTTTGACAAGTAATAAAGCTTGCTATAAACAATTAAAATATAAAGCCTTAGATTAAGATTTTAAACTTATATACAAAAAAAACGGAAAATGATTTTCATAGTTCCATGAGAAAATATTTAAAAAATTAAAGGCAAACTTTGTCCGGTCAAAAATTCGTTGAAAGGAAGGAAACCCATATTAGATTATAAGATTAATACTCCGTCATTAGATTCTGAATTCTAAATCCGACAAATAAGTTGAATGAATAAGGAGCTTCTTTAAACAGTTTGAGAATACAGCAAAAGCCACAGTACAAACGAGTATGTAACAAGTTAAACCATCAATATCTCGGTTATACCGTGCGGGGTGCTTTTAACTGTATTGTTAGTATTTAACGCCGTTTTTATTCGATTTATTAACACTTAGTTAAAGACTTCATGAACCCACAATGTAAAGACTAATTGTTGCTGCATTTAAGTTGTAAGTTTTTGTCAATGATTTCCCTTGCCACGATCAAAGGTTATGATTTTCAGGACATGTATTTGGACGATACCAGCTTATTACAAAAGGGAAAGACTTGGAGGAAGATACATTTTTAAAGTAAACGTTCCAGATTTCATAAAGATGTGAATTTTACTTTTAAAATCATTCGATATTTGGTACTACTACTTAAGCCACTCTAGTAAAAAACTACCTAACTCAAATATAATGTATCTGAACGAAATTTTCTTCTTTTATTTATTGAATTGGTAAAGAGTATTATAAGCTCAAATTACTGTTTCCTTCTATACACCATTTAACTGACGTAGTGACGTCATACTTCGTGAGAATCTGTCAAATATAAGCTCTACTTATGTGAAGGTTAAGGATTAACATGTCGTACTTAAATTAACTGACACTTAAATCGTTAAATTTGTATTATTTACACATTGAAAGTAGATACTCAGAATAGTTTATAAACGTTTGTGTCGTTTATTTAGAATGCATGAATTATTTAGAATGAATTACATATTTTGGAACAAGTAAAATTAATACACAGGTATACTGAGTATGACCTAGATGAGTGTGTACTAGATTTATTAAAGCTTTAACCTTTTTGTTTGTCTTTTACCTTAAACAATATCGACTAAGCTATTTAAGACACATTAAATTGTAGATCACACTAATGTTCCTCTCATGCGGGGAACGAACCCGCTACACTTTGCATATTATTAGAAGATGTGGCAACTCCCACATACAATAACTTTTGAAATACAAAGAAAGTCAGCGATTGTTTTTTTTGCGCGTTATGAAAAAGTTACAAGAATAATAACTTGGGTATTTTCTTTAGTTGTTAGAACTTGGAATGGGAGCGTGCAGCCTTTGGCAAAACATTGGAGATGTCGTACGTATGAATTAACATAATATATTTACATATGTCTTTTGTTTATATCGATTCTGGTTATTATTCTGACGTCGATTTCCGATGTATAAATGTAAAAGATTTTTGAAAATCTGTATGTGACATATTATTTTCATCCTCAAAATGGTAAAAAATAAAATTAATGAAAGATTATATTATATAGCCAGACGAAAAAAATATATAGAACTAAAACTCATTCTTAAATTGAATCAAAGCTACCATCATACCGTTATTTAACTTAAAACATTTATGAAATAAATAAATAAAATAATAAAAACGAAAGAAAATACCTGGAATATTATTAGTTTTATGATAAATTCAATTCTATTTAACCTCTTTTTCCAAAATAAGCTAAGGAAATACTGGAAATTCTTAAAAACTTCAAAAGTATACGGAAGAGGGTAAAAATCTGTCAGTATTTAATCTGTCCGTATTTAATTAACCTGTCCGTAAAACTGACTTCAAAGACAACGGGTTGAATAATTAAATATATTTGATTATAGCGTTTGATGAGACTGTCACGTTTTTAAGAGAATCAATGTAAAGTTATTTTGTTTAAATGTTGAGTAGATATGTATTAAGTTATGTGGAGATGACTGTGGGCGATGTTCTTAGTTACAACATTAAATTAATGTGTTATGGGTATTTTAAAGCATGGTAAATTCAATAAGGTGTTTATTAGGTATTGTATGAAAGTGACTGTGAATATCGAGTAATTATGTCAATATTAAAACACAATGTACGAACTTTTAAACTACCATCTAGAAAAATTGTATTTACTTGAATTTGTCTACTTTTTACAATTATTATTTTTACATGATTCTATTCACTATACCAAAATATTTAAAAATTCATAAGAAATATTACGTCTGTCGCAAGTATCAAGTCTATTTCGCAACTTGACATATAACTCCAGAAACCTTGCAAAGTCAAGGATCGCGTTTCAGGAGTACCTACCTAAAGGATTGCATTCTATTGAACTTATTACTATACTAAAACTCTGATATACTTATATTTATTACCATGAAGAGAGAGGAAACATGTATGATTTAATTAAATGTTATTTAAGTAATAGAAAACAATTAACCCAGATAGCTAGGATATGCCCCATTACAAAACAAGTCATAAATCACTCATCAAATTTCAGATTAGTTAAATCAGGCGTTCCACAAGGAAGCGTGCTTGGTCCGCTTCTATTTATCATATACGTAAATGACCTTCCTAATGCCTCGAAGCATAACACAGTTCTGTTTGCTGATGACAGCACAATACTTTTCAACGGAAATAACAAATGTGATATGGAGGTAGAAATCAATAAGACTCTGCAGAATATTATAAACTGGTTGACATCAAATAATTTACAAGTTAATTTAAGTAAAACTCATTTAATGACATTTAGAAGTAAATTTAATAAAATAACCAATATGAATATAAATTACCAAAACAATAAGATTCAAGAAGTAGACGTTACAAAATTTTTAGGACTGAACATTGATAATACTTTAAACTTTAAACAACACATCGATTCACTTTGCACTAGAATCAACACCTATTCATATGCACTGTATAAGCTAAGGCAAACGGTCAGTAACTCAACCCTCCTCACAGCTTATCATGGCTATGTTGCGTCCACCTTAAGATATTGTGTTATTTTTTGGGGTAATTCCACCGATAGACAAGCTGTCTTTACCGCACAAAAGAAATGTATTCGGGCCATGTCCAATATAAAGCAGACAGAAAGCTGCAAACCATATTTTATAAAATTAAATATCCTCACATTGCCATGTATATATATACTTGAAGTTATATTATTTGTCAAAAACAACATGCATTATTTTAGTAAATTAAAAAGTAAACGACATAATTTGAATATATGTATACCAAAAAATAGAACTGCGCTACTCAACAAAAGTATTTTTTGCATGGCACCACGAATATATAACCATTTGCCTAGATCAATCCTCGAAATAGCAGACATTAACTCGTTTAAGAAAAAAATTAAAGCATTATTATTGTCAAAAGCTTATTATACTGTAAGTGAATTTATGCAAGACAAATTATAAATTTTAATGTTACTTTAATTTATATTTACTATTTTATATACTATTAAGATGTTACTGAGCTAATGTAATGTGTCTTTAAAACTACTTTCTGTTAATGTGTTTTAAAATGTTTGTTATTAGTTTTGCATGCCTTATGGTAGGATATGGTTAATGCACATTTGTTAATATTTATACTTATAAGATCCCTATGTACCCATATTCGCAAACAAATAAATAAATTTGAATTTAAAATTTGAATTTGAATTTGAAATATTATGATATTCATGCTTTATTTATTGGCGGTGTTCAACTATCTAGATTCTTGTACATTTTCTATATTTTAGACGCAGATTCAGAGTAATAGTTCCAAATATTTTTTTATACTTGCTAGCGTTATTTAAGTTTTAATGTTAGAATAGTCAGTTGTCTAATTAAAGAGCCTTAGGCTTTCAAAAATGATTGTACACGACTACATACCTACGTCTTAAGTTCTTTATTTTAGACTTTGTAATTATATAATTTTGTGTGCAAATAAAATGTACCTACTTTGAGTACTTCACAGCCAAGTAAACACGGCTGGCTGAAGCAAAATTTACAATTAAAAAATTGTTTTGTTTTCACAGAAGAAAAACAAGTACCTATATCAAGACGGAATATTTTTTAACAAAATTGCTATATGTAACGTATACAAAGTCCCTTGCCGACACAGGCGCAATATAATTCAATTTCTGATACCACGAGCCAGAGGTCGGCTCAGATAAGTTCATTCAACAGACCATCGAAACTGACAAACAAATGTATTGACATTTGACATACTTATATAAAAATCTTATAACTTTTGCTCGCGACTTTACACACAATCTCGTTAAATATGACAACTAACTTTATTGATTTTAAAATTTAGAACCTACTTTTTCCTACTTCCTAAATACATAATTTAATTATAATTTATCCTAGAATTGGATTAAGTGTCTTGAATAAATTTAAATTATTTAAAATATATATTATACTTATCTATTAGTTTTAGTGTAAGTTAACTTTTCCAGCTATACCCATTCATGCTAGCCATGCAGGTTTTCCTACAGTCAGCAACTTAGGGCTTATTGCAGTTTAGTAGTAGCCATTAAAGCAATAAATAAACTTATACTTGACAAATTTGAAATAATAATTATGACTCAAAGTTTTCCAAAAAAAGGTTTTTGGAGGTTTACGCAAGTTTCCTGTTTTTGGTATTGTTTTTAAGTAGGAAAAGGGTGATGAAACTTCTTTGAATACAACTAAGGTACTTAAATAAAATACTTTGGGTAAGTGACCCGCCAAGAAAAGTTGCTTAAAATCTCTTTATTTGTTTCTTCCATTTAATACTCAACAATAAAGGACCCCTTAAAAATCAATTCCCTTACTTATAGTAAACAATGCTTAAAATACTTATTTTTCTATTAAAGTATCAAGATCAGTCGGTCAACATACAACAAGACATTTGTACACACACATACAATTGTATTAAGCGCCGACAGTCTAGTTATCATTTACGACAATAGACGAACGGTTGAGTTCAAATAGTGCGATAAGATCCCAATTGAAATTAATATAATATTTACGTAATTTAGGGTACAAATTGTGTAAGTGATTAATTTTTTATTTTTTTGCTTATTAAATATATTTAGGTCTATTTTTGTATTGTTTTGTGTTATACACGATTTGTGGTGAAATGAAAAGTTGCAAATACAGTTTTACACATTTTGAAAATTTTCGAACATCTCCTCATTTATTATTTCTATTTTAGTACCATATGCAATTTTTTTTGGTATTTCGGCCAGTATTTATTTTTTTGCAAAACTAATCTAATAATAAAGAGAAGAGAAAGATAAACAAAAAAACTAATGTTTTTTCACAAAAAAAAAGCTTGATATACACAACTTTCTGTGTTAATGCCTGACTTTCGGGACATGCCTTTAATTAATCCTGATGAGTGTTTTCTATTCGTGAAATTTTATCCGATCTTTGAATATAAAAAGTGTTTCTGGTTTGAGAAAAGATTCGATGTATCAAAATTAAAAGACATTAGATCTTGGTCTGGTTTTACACGTGTCTGTCATTAATTTAACACAGAACCCGATCCAAATCTGTTAATGCTGAGTTCTTTTCAAAAAATAACATTAAGAAATAAATGAGTAAAGGTTTCTTTAATAAATAAGTATCCATTAGAATGCGGCATAATCACGTCCGACCTTTTAAACGATAAAAATATAAAGGGAATGTTATTTTTTTCTGGGAAGCAATTAGATGGACGGACCTATTCTTAAAACGCCGAGGGCGATTCCAGAATAGTTTTAATGCAATTTTATTCAATTTTTATTTATAATTTTATTTTGCTAGTTTTTCTTGTTGTGTTTTAAATAATCAATGTGTCAATGAAATCAAAGGATACACCTAAATATTCAACTTGCTCACTATTATTTAACTTGCAATATACTTAACTATGTAATGTAAGCTTGTTCGGGTGGAATGTTGAACTCAATTTTGAAGTAGAACCTTTAACCAATTGAGCTACAGATTCCAAAGTTACATTAGTTGTGAGGTGTAAGGTGACAATTAAATACTTTTGAGCTGGTTAGTTGAAGGCGCCAGAAGGTGGTCAAAGGAACTGCATAATTAAACGGCCCAATGCTATATTACTGTAAGCTTAGCTGAATTAAAAGCTTTGTTTTCAATTAATTACTAATAGATTCTTATTCTTATTTCAGAACCATGTCTCCGAATAGTATACTGTTATCAGTGACCATTTTATTATCATTGGTGTACAAATGTGAGTGATTTTTTATTCAATCAAAGTTGTTTTGATAACTTTACCATATACCGGAACATATTACGTGCTAAATAGATACCTAAAGATACCCGAAATATCTAACATTCTGACTTATGTTTTGATATTTTTTTTTCACTTCAGAACAGATTTGCTATTCAAGGAAAAACTTAGAGTAACATACCGTTCTACTATATATTTTTATAGCTAGAATGCAGAATTTAAAAGCATACAAAAAAGAGCGTTATTACCTACTAGAACTCACAGTTTTAAATGAATTTGATAAGAATAACATTATTATCGAAATGTGGTGCAAAATCTATGACTTATTTCTGACTTATACTAATTACCTACTTTCCGTCTACCTCAGTAAACTGTTAAGTGTCTGGGACTTTTTTAATCTAATAATGTTATGTTAGTTCTAGCGTTTTGTTTTAATTTACCGCACACCGATAAAATACTTTTGATTTTGGTAATATTATTAATATTTACTTTTCTTTTTCTTCTATTTTCCCAGCAACCAGTATCTACTGTTTCTACTGCAACAGCGCGAACAACTCCGCGTGCATCGACCTCACGCAGTATGACGACGAGATGCGCGGGCGCATCATACCGATCATCAACTGTGATACCGCCGTGCCCAGGGTCGCTGAGTACGACTTCTTCTGTAGGAAGATAGTTCAGACTAGTGAGTATTATATTTTTAGTAGAATTATTTTGAATATAATTCTTCATATCAAATATCCAAATTATAGCATAAAGTAGCCGGAAACATACTTACGTGTCGTGGCGTGTCGTGACGCGCCAGAAGCATATCGGTTTCATAAATTTAATATGGTTAGAGATATATTTGCATGTCGACACAACACGACACGTAAGTATGTTTCTAACCATATTAAATGCCTATCTAAAAACAAACATTCAGTCAAACATCTTTTTCAGTTACCTCTTTTTTACCTACTTCTTCTAAGACTCCACCATAGATACCAATGAAGAGAAAAAATTTAACCCCTTGTTCTGAGACACTGACCACTAGAAAGAATGTAAGGACATACCACATTTTGATGCCAAAATAATGAGCCTTAAATAAGTCGCAAATATACCAAACAAAATATCTGCATCTTTATGACTTGAGCATTAGGAATCTTATTCATCGACTTTAGAAGTACGAGGTATTCAATTCTTTGTATATTTTTCAGTTCCAGTATTTACTAGTTTTCTGTTAAAAGACGACGATTGTCACTACATTTTTAAGTTAATAAACAAACAACTCACCTTATTCCAGTCTACCACCCCCGCAAGGACTCCGAGGTGCGAGTGACGCGCGGCTGCGGCTGGGTGCGTCACGAGAAGCCTTGCTACCGCGCCGACAACAGCGACCACCTCGAGACTGTCTGCCAATGCTTCACTGACCACTGCAACAGTGCAGACGGCGTCAGTGCGTCGGCCGCGTCAGTGCTGTTCGTGGCTTTCGCTGTGTGTCTGTATTTCTACCGCTAGTTAGAGTAAATGTAAAAAATACAATAGTAAAATTAAAATATGATGCTGTGTGAATAGAGACAAGTTATTATATACTTCAGTTTCACATACTAAACGATGGATAAGCTCTACACTTAAATAAATCATAAGAATGTAAATTTTTGTGCTTGAATTTCTATCTAGGGTACCTCATCAGTTTCCCTAGCCAAGTGACACTTACACTAATAGTCACAGTGCGTCACGAGAAGCCTTGCTACCGCGCCGACAACAGCGACCACCTCGAGACTGTCTGCCAATGCTTCACTGACCACTGCAACAGAGCAGACGGCGTCAGTGCGTCGGCAGCGTCAGTGCTGTTCGTGGCGTTCGCTGTGTGTCTGTATTTCTACCGCTAGTTAGTTTAAATGTAAAAAAAATAGTAAAATAATTTGCTGAATATATATTATGGTTTTACTTAATAAAAAATGGATTAGGACCAAGACAAGCCTTGCTACTGCGCCGACAACAGCGACCACATTGAGACTGTCTGCTAATGCTTCACTGCAACAGTGCAAACGGCGTCAGTGCCTCGGCCGCGTCAGTGCTGTTCGTGGCTTTCGCTGTGTGTCTGTATTACTACCGCTAATTATACATAATACATATATATCCTGCTAATTATAACAAAAAATTACTTAGATAATATCTTTGGTGGTTATAGTGCGTTAAACCTAATAACTACCATCAGGTTTAAACCACACTATTCATTCGGCTGTTTTAGGTAAAATATCTAAGCCTTAGTATATACAGAGCTTAAGTATTTAAGCACGAATTATATATTTAATATTTAATAATTAATAAAATAGAAAACAAAGAAATACTTTGAGTATACTTAATTAAAACCTATCAAAACACAACAACATGCGTTTCACTAACCACCCTGTATATGAACTCGTTCATTCACCTCTGTAAACATGCCCCAGACCGCAACACGGAAATAGGCCGGTATTGTGACACGAACCGTAATCCGGACCGGACCGGAAAGCCCCCGGCGCGTCCGGCGCACACGGCGTTTTGTTTGAACGTTACTTATTTACTAAAATACCCTGTACTGTTGTTTTGAATGACGTCAGTGACGATGTAATTTTATAGATGCAAATGTTATTGTACGATTTATTTCAAATGTTTTTTTTGTAACTGCTTTGATGCTCTAGACTGCCTCGTTGGCCTTGTGGTGCTAAGCGCGCCTGTACGCTAGCGGTCTTGGGTTCGATTCCCGAGTCTACCAAGGTGTTATTGGGTTTTTCTATGAAATTCTTAGTAGCAGGTCGGAGTTTGGATTTGTGCCCGGTTAGTGGCAATAGGCTCGCCCCCTATTACATTGGACCTAAACATATCGGCGAACTGTGGGTGTACATTGGTACGCCTCTGCCTACCCCTTCGGGGATACAGGCGTGATGATATGTTATTATGTTATGTTTTTTTATAAGAATCGCTCTTGTCATCATTTATTAATAATATCAGTTCCGAGAACATCACGAGTAAAAATGGCGTAGTTAGCAGAAATATAAAAAAAAAAATACAGATATAGAAAGCAGTTCATAAATAAATGTCTGCCTTATATTTTGTTGACATTAGGTTTGATTACATTTTAAGAGTTTTAAACTCTACTTTTCAAACACAACTCAATTAATAGTATATAACTATTATAATACTTCCTGTTTCATTAAACTCATCCTCAGACTAAACCTTAACAGATCGCGTAGCATACTACAGTCGTAGCACGTAGCACCGTAGCACCCTAGCTGCTACGAATGTTCAGTCCATGCATTTATCTTGTTACAGTTATTTATGACTGTTTCTATTATAAATTACCTCTACAGTGTATTTTCTAAAAATGTTTGTTTTTTTTTTTTAATTCCCTTCTTAAGGAAAATTACGACAAGCATTATGCAGGAAAAGTGCAATTATTTTGGTTTATATTGGTTTCTTAGGTTTACGCGAATGACATTGAAATAAAACTACTTTTTACGGATTTTTTCACGGTTTGTATTTAGATTTTAGGTCTTGCCTGTGACCACGATACCTGCAAAGGTGTCGAAACGTTGGGACCTAAAATCTAAATACAAACCGCGAAAAAATCCGTAAAAGGTAGTTTTATTTCAATATTTTGGTTTACCTCAATCTCTTTACTTTTCCTGGTAAAGAATACTTTTTATTTTACTTATTTTTAAAATAATCATTTTTGCTTAAAAATCATGTCTGCAACTTACCAACTTGTTTTGTCACATAGGTTAAACTTAAACTTAACTCGAATATACTATTGCTAAGGTTTATGCAAAATTCTTTTTGAGGTTACGATATTAAAATGATAAAGTTAGCTTTGTGTCATTTCAAAGTTTGTTAGTTGAAGGTAGTTAGACTCTGTCTCACGAAAGAAGTCCCATGAGTATGGCGCTGGTGTCGCAAAATAAAGTTACTTGATTTTTAATATTTTTTCTATCTTACCTCTTTTAACAGAAACAATATCAGATTAAGATATAAATAATACGTATTTAATTGATTTCCTACTTTGATAGTCTGCTCCTATTTCCAATGTTAATTTTTAACCTTTTAGTTCACCACTCGCCGCGGGACTTCTTTCATGAGATAGAGTTTCGTAAAAATTTACGACCATTCTTCCACAGGATTTATGATATAAGAAATTCAGTCGAATAAATAAACATTGAAGAATGAATGAATCAATAAATAGAATCTTATTTAGATCAAGCCTATCTCAAGAAATGGTATTAACTATAAATCAGGTGTATTTATTAAACTTTAGACTGATACACAACTAGATGTCACTAATCTGATCTGACGACCTCCGTGGTCGAGTGGCGTAAGCACCGGTTTCAAGGTGTCGCTAGCTCTGAGGTCCCGGGTTCGATCCCCGGACGGGTCAATGTAGTGAGTCACACTTCTACATTGTCTCGGGTCTGGGTGTTTGTGGTACCTTCGTTGTACCTGAATTCCATAACACAAGTGCATAATAGCTACTTATTTTGGGTTCAGAGCAATGTATGTGATGTTGTACGCATTTATCATTTATCAATCGATCTATCTGTATCGTTTTCATATTATAAACAAAGTCGGGTTAATAACGTCATTCACTATTCAAAAACATGTGGACACACTTCCATGATCTTCGATTTTTTAAATTCATTTTCCCCTCCAAGGACAGAATAAATAAATTAATAAAAAAGTTACCTAAAAACACTTGTGAAACAATTTATCACCACTAGTAGTTTAACTATAAAAGAATACTTTATTATAACTATAACTGTAGCCTTTTTTATTACCTTTAGTTTTTTTACCCGACTGTGCTTCTCGAGGAATGTGTTGTCTATAACATTGACGTACTATATACATAGACTGCTACTATCGCTAGTTTCCCCTTGTGCCAAGCGAGAGCAGTTTTTAGTCTGATCCTAGTACATTTCGTTTTACATTTAAGTTAATTTTTGCACAACGAGAAACTTATATACGAAAAGATCGATGGTTTTGACATTGTTAGGATAATATAAGTGTTTTAGATATTTATTTTTAAAACGGCAAGCTCCATCTTCATACATAATTCACGAGAAAACTTGTTCACACTAGTGCTTACGGTTAAAACTCTGATAGGCTCACTCTATAGTTTCATATGTATACTCGAAGGTCTATAATTTTCCCTAGACAACGACAGTCCGACTCACTCTTGTCCACTTGAACTAATCCAAAACATTGTGGGTCGCTATATTTTTAATTTACCATTTAGCCCACGGCGAGATTATCTCCCGGTTGTATTGTTTAAATAAAACAATATTTAATCACAAGAAATGAAATGTATTTAAAGACACCGTCATTTTAGTTTGTGTCAATTTGCTAAGCAAATAACGGGACTTAATTTAGATTTTATCTTGTTGTGGATTTATTGCTATTTTTAACCGACTTGAAAGAAGGAGGTTTTCATTTGATTTTATATTTATTACGCAATTTCTTTGGAAAATGTGGATCGATTTTAAAAATCTTGTAATGAAAGATGACCTCATGTAAATTTTAGAATTTTCAGAATCGATTCTTTTGAATTGATTCTGAAAATTCTTAATTATTTTTTTATATAAATTATTTATAACCTTCTTAAGACAAGTTCTTTGATAGTTCCTTCGATAGAGATAAAACAATGTTGGATATAAGAGGGTATACAGACAGATTAGTGTGTGATTAACTTGTTGTTCTCTTAATACCCTCTTTCATAGTCTTTAGGGATTGATTTAAGCCCGATACGACTAAAGAAAAAACAATACATTTACAAGCACAGAGTTGCTTTTACAAATATATTTGAGTAGTATTAAGGTTATAGGTATGTTCACAAATAAAACAAAAAAATACGTATTGACCTTTATTACAATTAATCAGAACATTATAAACAATTAATAATAATAAATCGCCAAAATTTTTTCACGGGTTTTGGTACAGACAAAACCCACCCAGCCAAAGAAATAATTTTGGCAATATTTATTTGTTTTAAACACTCTAATATACCTAAATACATTTATTTATACTTACAATCTAGTTAATTACAACAATTTTGATCTTCGTTACGTAAATAATATAATTTAAGTGAAAGTTTATAAACAATAGTAATAATAAATTTAAGTTTTGTAGGCAAATTCGTTAACTACTTTGATTCTACTCTCATTATTTTAATTACAGTTTAAGAATCAGCGCCTACTTTAGACTTTATCTAAGATCTTTCGTGTAGAAACATATTATAATTCTAGTCAATATTTTTAGGAAAAAACCATCGACAATACTACGAAAAAATAATACCATCACAAGCAAATTAAAATTATGGAACAACCTAAAAATCAGTTAGTATTATGAAGTTAAAATGAGATCATAAAAACAATTGTGTGTTTAAAGACGTTACATCGTAAATATGTTTTATACAACTGATAAAAAAAACTAAATCTAAAGCAAATCCTTTCTCATACTATTTGGCATCTTCATATATAAACCAAGAGGCTAAAAAATACATATCTGAAAATATTTTTTTTATGCCTTAAATTAAACGTTTTTTAGTCTACAATACGCGCTGTTTCTTAGCTTCGTTCGGTTCGTTGCGGTCTTTAGTTTAGCGCCTCCCTCTTCCTCCGGTCATCATGCATGGAGTCTGTCTGCTCTGGCTCGCTGACGTCACTTGTCTGGATTGACAGGTCTACGAAGAAAATAGGTTAATTTAGTACGAGCATATTTTAACTATGTCCTCATATATATATGAATTCTGTTTATTTTAATAAATTACCATGATAATTGTATTTCCTATTTGATAAAAAAAATATGATGTGTTGGTTGTTAATTAAAAATCATGTTATTTTAAACAACAATTTATATAACTTGCAAAAAAATGCTATTAAAGCTGAGTCTATTCATGGAATAAATAAATTCTTGTAAATAATATTATTAAAGCTTTACTGCAAACAAAAGGTTCGTAAAAATTACGCAAGATACATTTCAGGTGCTTATTTTGAGTGTTTTTATTTAACAATAAATAAAAAAAAGATTCTATTACCCATTACACCAGTATATTAAGGCTTCTTTTGAGAGATCAAATGATTTGGAAACATAAACATTCCCTGTATCCCCGAAGGGTTAGGCAGAGGTGTACCAATGTACACCCACAGTTCGCCGTATGTTTAGGTCCCATGTAATAGGGGGCGAGCCTATTGCCACTAACCGGGCACAAATCCAAACTCCGACCTGCTACTGATAATTTCATAGAAACATCCAATAACACCTTGGTCGACTTGGGAATCGAACCCAAGAGCTGTAGCGTAGCAGTCACGCTTAGGACCACTAGGCCAACGAGGCAGTTAGTTGGTTACACTATTGATTTCCGTGGAATAGTTTTTACGCACCATCATCATTCTTGAAGGACCTGCCGAGCCGGGGCCCGAACCACATGCCGGGGCTGTCGGTCCGCCGCACCGCCGACGGGTTGAACTCGCGAGGACCCGCGGGCAGAGCGCGGCCGGTGCGCGGGAACGGGTACAGGTGGCTCTCTCTCTCCTGGCGACGGCTTAGTTCCTCGAAATCTATGATATATAGCAATAAAAATATAGCAATTTAAAATAATTATTACAAAAAAAAAACGACTTCAAAATAACACTTTATTTCTTATGCATCCCACAGCCAAAACTGGACCAATTGAAATGGGACCACACTAGAAGCACCAGCTAATAGTCAAAATTGGTTCACCTAGTCGAAAGTTATAAAGTAAGGTAAGGTTAGGTAAGGTAAAGCCTGTATAAAAATCTAAGTCTAATAGAGTACCTTCTTTTTTTTTTTAACTCGGATAATAATAATAATAATAATCATTTTCATTATTGTTTTATTATTCTATAACAGACCACGACAAAGGTGGCGAGATAGCACATTTTTAGGTAATTGGAAGTATGTGGCTAATTGCAAAAAGTAGGAGGTGTAGAGGAGGGTTTATAAAAATAATAAAAACAATTATAAAACACTATTTACGATGAAGGAATTTAGCTTTAGGAAACCTGGATTCCATAGATTGGAATCTACAAATAGCCAATCCGCAATTGAGCAAGTGTGTTGATCAATGCTCGTTGATTATCTACATGGGAAGGCCTGTGCCCAGCAAATCATAAAACTCTAAAGTTTCACCATATTTTTTTTGTTGTGATGTGCATGAAACGTACAAATCTTCCTCCAAAATCACCCTCAAACTGTTTTAACATTTAGGTGTAAAGCAAAATGCTTCAACTTAAAGCACTTTCTATTTCGTTCTTTAAATTTATAACTCAGTATAAATAAAATTGTTTAGAAATAAGATGTCTCTTTGCACATGTGTTACATTATGTTGTTTCTATTTGATTTCTATACATACTCGTAAAAGATTTATCATCATCACCCTAGCCTTTTCCCAAGCTATGTTGGGGTCAGCTCTTACAGCATTCAGCTGCGACCGCCTAACTGACCTCCAATCCATTTTACGCAAAAATACAGTATCCCATGGTAAAATATATTTAGTACAATGCATAATTAACAAGAGTATTACAAAATTAAGTATAAATATAAAAGAAAGAGTTCTTCCTCTTTCTACAAATATGCTTTGCCCAATAGGGTCCATAATTGTTTCTATATCTAACCTAACAGCTGCTAAAATTTACATTATTTGTTGGTCTAGTGGTTAGAGACCCTGACTGCTATACCGGAGATCGTGGGTTCGATTCCCACCCGGGACAAATGTTTGTGTGATGAGCACGATCATTTGTTCGGTGTCTGGGAGTAATTTATCTATAATATTTAGAAATATATAAGTATGTTTATCAGTTGTCTGGTTACCATAACACAAGCTCTGCTTAGCTTGGGATCAGATAACCGTGTGTGAGATGTCCCGGAATATTATTATTATTATGGAAGCAATAAGTGTTGAGTATTGAGTAAAAGATTAGATAAATAAAAAGCATTAGACTTTTAAAGAGCAATTTATATAATATTTCTTAAGAATTCAGCGCTGCGTCCGATGCGTGGAATCTTGATTTTACCATTATGTGTTAAATGTGTTTGGTTCAATAATTGACGACGCCCACTCAATAGCCCGGAATCTAAGATCCAAATGACAACTTTTATACTTAAAATACTCTACACCCAGTTATAAGGGGACAGAAAAACAACAAGTAAACAACATATAAAATATAATAATAAATAAATACACAGTAAAATAAAAATAATAATGAAGTAAGAAACGTATTTGAAAGTTCTGTTCAAAAACCTTTAATAGCTATTGCAGAAACGTTCAATAGGCCTGTTGGTCTAGTGGTTAGTGACACTGACTGCTATACCGGAGGTCGTGGGTTCGATTCCCACTCTAGACAAATATTTGTGTGATGAGCACGACCATTTGTTCTGTGTCTGGTGTAATTTATCTTTAATATGTATATAAGTATGTTTATCAGTTGTCTGGTTACCATAACACAAGCTCTGCTTAGCTTGGGATCAGACAACCGTGTGTGAGATGTCCCAGGATATTATAATTATTATTATAATTCTTATACATTATCTTTACAAAGGTTGAAAAACATGCTGTTGTAGTTCAAAGAGGGTGACTTGTTGAACGGTTATCATGAAATTAAAGTCCATTGAAGCAGTCAAAGCCTTCGTAGAGTACGGTGCAAACTTAATGGCGGCTCTGAACACGAGGCGAGTCCCTGCGCAGTATCAAACTTATGCGCCAGCGGGGGTGCGGGGCGAGGTACTGCGCAGCGTGTAGCTAACTTCAGAGCCGCCATCAACTTTGATTCCAACTATACAGGCTTATTTGTGACGTTACAGGGTTCAGATAAATATTTTTTTTTATTATTTATAGGTAATTAAAAAGCATTTCCTTTTTAAACAATTTATTTAACGTGTTATAACGTAACGCTGCGTCCGATTCTAGGGAACGGGTTGAGGTTCTGACCCATGTTTGGTATTGATTGGTTAAATGGTCTAATGTTTTGGCGACGGGAATTCACTATAAAAAAATATATAAAATAGAAAAGACTTCAAGTAACAAGAGGATAGAACAATAGTATCAATAGCGGATGGCAAAAGAAAAAAATAAAAATAAAAACATCAATTATTGTGATCTGTTCCGTCACCTATGTCCTATAACAAACCTACTTGTAATAATAATAATAATAATTCAGCCATGTATGGACAAAGTATTATAAACAATATGTACGGAATACCTTAAAATATTTATATTCAGCCTATAAACGTCCCACTGCTGGGCACAGGCCTCTTCCCATATAGAGAAGGCACTTGTAAATAAAAAATATTTTTATGAAGTGTCAATATTGTACCCCCAAACCTTTCTTATTACTGCTTACTACATTTCACTCAACAACGACGTTTTAGAAAATCTTTTTTGGTCTGATCTATCTATAGTCTTACATAATGGTCCTGATTTGAGACAAATTAAAATTACTGATCCAACTACTTTAAAACTTGTGTATATCAATTTTTTTTTTTATATGAAGGGATGTAGATACATTAGCTGATACTCGTCGGAATGGAATCGAGCAAGTCAAAAACTTCCCCGGATTGAGGAATTGCCTAATGTATTTCAATGTGGCTAACTAAAAAAAAATGTATCTTGATCACGACAACTTTCAAGCAATAAAACCGCATCATACACACACAGGCCGACTCTACAATCTAATAGCACTCTTTTCCATCCATTTAAAATTGAAATAGAGTTATCTAAAGGTTCATACCTGGGTAGATCGCCACGGGTACCTGCCAAGTGTTACGGGAGACGCGGCCCACGCGTGGGAATGGGTACAAATTCAGCATGCCATCCCGGCGGAGCTTCACGTCACTATCTGTTGGGCAAACGAAAACACGAATAGAAGTTGTGGTCAAGAAAGAAAATCGTTGTACAATATTTGACAGGTCAGCGCACCTACTATGAGCGTTAAAGAAGGACTGTTGCCGTTGTGGAAGCGAGACGCTGTTATGCCCAGTATAGAGCGCCATCTCACTTCTACAATGGCAACAGTCCTGTTTTAAGAGCTCATGGTACGGGGCTGTTCGTTTAGTTAGTAATCCTGAATGCTAATCGAATTGTGGATTTGAATTTCACCACGAACAATTCTTTGCGATGAGCATGATTTTTCGTTATGTGTGGTGTAATTAATCTTTGAAATATATTGAGCAAAATATAACTATGTTTATCAGTTGTCCGGTTGCCATGGTACAGGCTGTGCCTAGTTTGGTATCAGATGACAATGTAAGTTGTCTCAGGATATTATAAAGATACCTTTACATGTTATAAAAGAAAGTCACACACACACTACCGACCAGATTTTCATTTGCTTTTATCAATAGATTGCTTCAATGAAGGTTTGTGTGAAAAATGTATTTATATTTTTGTTTACATGTGCAAAACCGGTGGAAGGAAGTGGAGTTTGACTCTAAATGTTTAGAAAACTGAAGGGTTGGTAAGTTTTGAGCGATAGTTCTCTCGAGACTAAGACTGATATAGAAAATAACTATCTTCGAGTTACGTGTTATTCCCGAACTACCAAAAAGCATGAACTACGAATAAGTAAAACTCCTACACTAAGGAATGTAGGATTCGATAAAGTTTGAGGCTCAAAAAAATGGCGTCAGAATTTTTTTATACATAGTTTGATCACAGCTTTAATGGTATAATAGAAACAATTTGTTTATCCAAAGAAAACTTCGTACTCATTTTTACTAAAGCACTCTATTTCTCTAGTTTACTAAAACACTTTGTAGTTATAATGTATATTAATTATCTACAGCATATAAGAAGACTGCAATATGACAGTTACTGGCTGATATTATTATAAGAAAAAAAAATCAAACATCCAAATTGAGAACCTCCTTCTTTTAGAAGTCGGTTGAAAAGTAAACAAAGGTGTGTAGATTATAAAGCCTGGTACAAAAGTAAGGTAAGCGAAAATAGAACACCGCAAGTGAAGTATTTAAATAAAGTCGTACGTCGATATCGCAAATTGACTGATGGATAGTCTGCACTTCGCCGAATCCGCAAATAGCAGGATCCCCGTAGATCGCAATCATTCTTTTTTTGAATTCGTATGTGAAGATACTGGCAGCTTATACGCTAAAGTTTTGTTTATTTTTTCTTTCTTTGTGGCGTCGTGGATATTGTATTGTTTTTTTTTTCAAAATGGCTGCTTTTTGCCTTATTTACTTCCGTTTTTTGTACTGTGTTTAAGTAATTATACTTATTATTTAAAGGCAGAATAAGAGATCAATTTAATTTATGTTGTCAACTTTCTGTACCTTTTATGCAAATAAATGATGATGATTATTATTATTAATTGTGGGAGTAAACATAGTACTTTAAAATACTAACATGATTACTAACATGAAATTAATTTATTATTATAAGGTGCTCCCAAAATGAAGAAAACTATCTAAATCCCAAATTAACAACTCGATATTGCTAAAGTTTACATTGTCATAATTAACCAAAATAAGTTCTATATTAAACATTTACAGAATTAATAAGGCTTTATTGTTTATACAATGTGTGTTTAATTAAACTTTAAATTTATATCAAGATACGTTATCAGTAGGTAAATGAAAAAATTTAGATTAAGGACACATTCATTTGACAAAACTTTTTAAATTATGTATACGAACTTATAAAATAAATAAATAACATAATATATCATAATACATGACATACATTGTTTTGAACCCAAAGTAAGTCGGTAAAGCTCTTGTGTTATGGAATTCAGATACAACGAAGGTACCACAAACACCCAGACCCCAGACAATGTAGAAAAGTGATTTTCTACACTGACCCGTCCGGGGATCGAACCCGGGACCTCAGAGCTAGCGACAACTTGAACCGGGTGCGAACGCCACTCGACCACGGAGGTCGTCATAAAAGCGATGGGTATTGCACTACTCTATATTTTAAAAGGCAAACACAAAGGGAAGTTGATATTAGAGTTACACAATGGGCTACCGAACCTTTTCACAAAACTAATTGCTTCCTTAAATTAAGGTAAGTAAATAGCATTTGAAGGTTAAATACAACCTTATTTCAGGATAGTATTCTCCACAAAAAGGGACTATGAGAATTTTTTATTATTATGTCCTTCTTTGAGAATATCTAAAAATATTAAAGTCATATTGATACAGTGTGCATTTATGTGACGTCATGTCTCAACAAAAATTGTACTAAGCCGTGACATCTTCATATTTTTTTATTGAGTTTCCTCTTAGAGTATACATAAGCAACTAGAGTGAGCCTATCAGAATTTGAACGTAAGCACTAGTGTGAACTAGTTTGGTCGTGAATTATGTATGAAGATTGAGCTTGCCGTTTTAAAAAATCTATTGAAAACACTAATATTATCCTAACAATGTCCAAACCAGCGATATTTTCGTATATAAGTTTCTCGTTGCGCGAAATTAACTTAAATCTGTAAACGAATGTACTAGATTCAGACTAAAAACTGCTCTCGCTTGACACAGGGATAATTTAGCGATAGTAGCAGTCTATGTTTATAGTACGTCAATGATTTTCCTATTATCCAAATGGCGGACTAAATACTTTTTTATCTTCATACCCAGTCATCTACCCTGTAGAATAATGTATTCAGCTCGCGTTCAGAACAAATGCTCTAGTAATCCTTTAAACCGATTTGCTCGTCATTTGCATTGTAAACGCTGTATGAGGATTTTATCGAGAAACGTTCCATTTTCATGCACTTATCGATATTGTTAGTCATTTTTTTGTTGTTTATACTAACTCTACTCTCTCTCTAGTCTTTATTTTTTTGTGAAATGTCTGATGCTAGGTAGAGTAAGGTGTATTATGCTCTTATCCTAATCATTTTTCTGTTTTTATAAAACTTGTCTGATGTACATAATAATTTAATCTGGTAAAGATATGAAGTTTTGAAGTAAATAGGGTTTCATAAAATCATGACTATAACATTTCCAAAATATTTTTTCATGCTGCTTCGTTGGCCTAGTGGCGCCAAGCGCGACTGCTACGCTAGAGGTCTTGGGTTCGATTCCCATGTCGACCAAGGTGTTATTGGGTTTTTCTATGAAATTCTCAGTAGCAGGTCGGAGTTTGGATTTGTGCCCGGCTCACCCCCTATTACATGGGACCTAAGCATACCGGCGAACTGTGGGTGTACATTGGTACACCTCTGTCTAACCCTTCGGGGATACAGGCGTGATGATATGTATGTATGTTATGTTTCATGCTCTGGTCTTTTTTGGAATTGTAATGCGTCAGGTAATAGAAATGAGACTGTACTTTTGTTATCACTTATCAACTCGCACTAAGCAAGTGTATCTATCAGTTATCATGTCCTATTCGTGTGAGATAACACCCGTATAACACCGGTCATTTCATCTTACGTATATGTATTATTATGGTATATGTTTCATTAAGATTAGTTCAGACTGGAGAAGGAAAAATATTTTTTTTTTCTAAATTGAAGACATACATAATTTCAACATTAATTCTTAGTGTGGTTATTATTATATATTATAAAGGTGCTCCCCCACCGGGAGCATTCGCGTGGAATGTAAAGTTACAGATTTGATAATTACATCAGTGAAGGAAGAGAACAGAGCATTACAATGCGCACCTTGTAATGATACAAAGTGTAATAATATCTTGATACAACTTGTAACATCAACGCACTCAGCACAACGACCGCTTCGTCTGACATCTTGCTATGAAATACTCAAAGTCGAATCAATATGTTACATTACACGCAAATGCTCGTTAGTCAGGGAGGTAATGCTCAAACCGAATCTATAATGTTACAATACACGTGAATGCTCCCGGTGAGGGAGCACCTTAAAACTTTTAATTTCTTTTCATGATGTGAAATGAAGTCAAAGTTTCTTCTTCACGTATAGTTAAAAAGCCGTACTTCTACCCTGCCATATCTAGCTACCAATACCATAGATAGATAAAATATTATTTATTGTACACCATTTAAATTACATAAAATACCTTATCTAGCTAAAAATATTATAAAAACGGATCCTTCCGTAAACGATATCTTTAAAGCCATTCAACTTCTTATTATTATCTAGAACGCCTATTTCTTAAGATGAATCTTATTAGTGCACTTAATGGCATCTGGAAATAGCTTTATAAATCCAAGAAGGTTCTATTTACCCCATCAACATCTTCTACATTATGTATCGTTTCTAGTACTTATTACAGAAACAATCTATCTATAATCTATACATAATATAATACAATTGTAGAAAAGTCGTGTGGAAATATATATAAAAAAGTAGCAGGGGTTGTTATTATATCGATGCCGAATCCGAATTTGTAATAATAATTGTTTTTTGTCTGTGTGTTTGTGCACGTTAATATCAGATATGGCTACTTCGATCTAGACGCGGTTTTCACTAATATTTTGTAGTAAGCTTCATTTAACATTTAGTGTTTATTTCATGATAATCGGTTCATAAATAAAAAAGTTATGTCATATAACGATCTACACAAATAGCACTTTACACAAAAAAACTCATTGATATATTTCGGCATCTATGCGAACGAAGTCGCGGGCACATCTTATTAATGATTAGGAATTATGTTTTAACTCCATATATATAGATAATAGAACTAATTCAAACTACTTTCCTTCCTTTTTTTAGATTATGCTGTTCTAATGCTGGGTAAGGCTAGGAAAAAAGAAAAATACGAGAGTAAACTAGCTGTTTGTGCAAAAAAAATGCTTAGATATTGTTTTATTTTCTTATGGCATAGTTGCATCTATCACAGTGTTTTATCGAATTGTTTGTTACTGTATGTAAAAATCACTGCTTATTAAATTTTTCAACAACGATATAGATTTCGTTCATTACAAAACAAGATAGATTTCGTTCATTACAAAACAAGATAGATTTCATCTCCATAGAAAACCATCACGTATACCTATATCATAAAACAGAATTAATTCAGACTCTAAAAATCTTTTACAATACCAAAATCTCTCTCGACGACTTAATCTGTTACGAAATTCAGCAAGCCTTCAGTTAAGCACCTTAATGTGGAGATACTCACAACAAACGTATTTAACTTATTCATAATGTAGGGCTTCTACGAAACCTGTCTAGGTATATTAATTCTGCTCTAACAACCCTTACGCTTAATTATAAATAATGGTGTGCTGTAGAAACATAAATTTATCGAGTTATGGGGTGAATTAGCTGGAAACTGATTTTGTTGACAGTATGTCATACGTAACTGTTTATGTATAGTGAAATCTATGGAACCAATTATGATAGGAATAGAGAAAATATTTACAATTTTTAAGAAGATGAAATTATTTTTTAAATGCATATAGGTATTTCCTTTTGTAAATGTGATTTAAACAACTTAACTGTCCCGCCAGTTCACACAATAGTTAAACAATGGAAATGTTCATATGTGACTCACGGGACAGGGAAGTGGTTAAGAGTCAGCGCAGACTTAGATGATCAGAGCACGCAAAATGATCTTAATAAAATTTATTTAAAATAAACACAAAATTTTGATGATACTCATTAGATTTATTAAAACACGTTGTTGGTCAGGTGAAGTCGGAATTTAACTCGAAAAGAAGAAGAATAATTTTACCGTCTACAGTAGGCTTTGACACTAAGATATTTTTTGAAGGTTATTAAAATAAATAGTAAATAATTGAAAGTAATACTCACTGTAAGCGCTGACGAGGGCTGAAGCCAGCATAATCATTGCCACGACGAATTTCATTGTTGTTTGGGTTCTTGATTGTATTTTTACCTGTTGCACTAAAAAGAAAATGTTAATTTTAATTTACCGTAGACAGTTCTAGTAAAATAGCATGAAATGAAATAAAAAAAAAAAACAATAAAAATAAGAAATAAAAATAAATAATTGTTCTGTACACAAGACTTTTACCGCTCAGTAAAAATAACTAACTACAGTGAATTTTTTCGTCAACCCGATAGTATTTTGTTTTTTAATCGGTTTTAGACAGCTACTGCCTTAAACTTCAGGAAAATAAAAGCAAACATTTGAGGAATACAGGAATACATTGTGAAATACAGTACTCAGCTGAATTCGGTAAGACTAAGCCCTGGTTAGACAAAAAATTTAGCAACAAAAATGTGTGAAAGTTATTCAGTTTTATTTTCCACATTGAAAACTTACAAAGACTCAACCATGTACCTATTTAAGTCTGTATATTTCTTCTGGACTAACCCCTGAAGCGACTTAATACAAACTTAAGTTGCCAACGCCAGTCTAATCTATTTGATCTCGATCTAACATGTTTAAACTTTCAAAAGGTTACGCGGCTACGCTTATCTTAATCTTAAGTTAAGCTCTTATTGTCGATAAAGAAAATGTTTAATAACTTATGTATGTAAGTTAATATTGTTTTGTGGTTTTCGTTTACACGATTTATCTTGAAATTGCAAATCTTTGGAGCTGTTTGGATTGGTTTCGATACGATTAAGTTATTAATTTAAAGCCAAAAACTAAATAAATTACAAAAAAATAAATTGTGTCAGTAATATAGTTATAACCAAATAATTTGTTACACAATTATTTTGAGCAAGTCAATTGGATTTGATCACGACAAAAACTGATAATTAAATCACGGAAAAAATATGAACTACATTAAATTCAAACAATTTATTCAATTTTTTTAGTAACTAATTTAATTTATAATAATTTAACTAATTTGTGTAAACCACTAAATAGGGTTTTTATTTTTCCGTCAATCTTTGCAATTAAAATTTCTAACCCGATTTCATACTACTATTTACAATACAGTTTATAAACTAAAAAATATGTATGTCACTAGTTACCTACTTATAAATTCATATTGAGAAGCCACTACTGTCGTTGGGAATTAGTACACATGACGGGATTTTGTGAAGATGACGTCACGTATGTACCTTAAGGTTTCATACGATCACCTACTTGAGATCAGAATGGAGATTAAATCGTACATTTTTATGAGCTAATTTTCACTTGATTTACGTGGAAAATAAACTGTAAACTGATATTTTTGTAGGTTATTTTAGTTATTTGCTAGACTTGCTTATTCAGAATATTTTACGAAACTATAACAAATTGTTACATAATAAATAAAAAATACTATAACAAATTATTATATATAATATAAAAAAAAAATTATTCTAGCACCGTGTAACAAATCATTGATTTAATTTTTAATAGACCGCGTAAAATTGTAGGGTCATTTTATTTCATTGTTAATTAAATAACATAAAAATATTTAATTATAAAATTTATAGCTTGCACTTCACCCATGAAATTCCAGTTTTACACATTTTATTATTTTTATTTAAAAGATTTGTGCGTAGGCTAATTTACAGTACACACTCACAATATTAAATGTATTTTCGTTTATTAAATTTAAAGTTTTTCAAAATACTAAGAAAATAAAACAGTAAAGGACTGAAAACGAATGATTTAAATAACATGAAGAAAGTTTTACTTCACGGAATAAGTTTTAAAGAATGGTGCAAATAGTTGACCAGATTGCCACTGTAAGAAAGTTTCTAAAAAACGTGCAGTAAAAAGTAACTTCTTCGACTATTATTGAGTAAGTTCTTGTGTCTTTATGATAATGAGGTTGAATTAAAAGGTAAAATTTAATATGGGATCTGCACATATCATATAATATTTGAATATATTTGGTTTCATACGATGCCAACGAAGGTCCTAAAGTGTCCTGTTTATCTGTTATCAAATTAAATGTCAATTAATTTTGATTGACTAGATTGGTTCTAACTAACGGACATTTAACAGAAATGTATTTGAACTAGATTAGATAATACATACGATTATATTTATGTTGACTCAGCCTTTCAGAAAATTGTAGTAAATGCACAATGTATTGAAGAGCCTACAATTTGTGTTCTTGTATTGTTGGTTCTCATACAAAAAAATTGAGCTTTAGTTTTTTCTACTAAGTTAAAGAAAGTTAATTTCAGAGGGAAAACATACCAAATATTTGGAGTTGAATTTGAAAACTATAAGCACTACGTTGGTTCGAAAAAATATTATTATGCAATGGGCAAAGTTTCAGCTTTCAGAAATAGATTGTTATTATCGTAAACTAATATCAAATGGTTAATGTGGAAAAAAAATATCTTTTGTTTATTTTAATAATAGAAGACGACGGGAAAAAATATCTATTTTCTTATTAAAAATAGTAAACTATGGATTATCCTTTTTATTTCTCCATTACTAAGAGATTTTTTTTTATATAAATTTGTGATGTTTGACGTTTTACTAGGATATTTGCTCCCAATATTTAACAAATAAAATTTAAAAAATAATTATCTGCTTCGAGCGATTTTTTTGGTTTTTTCAAATAATTAAAGCAATTGCAAAGTTTTTCTACAGCCTAGGTCACTAATTTCGTTACATTCTAAATTTACAAATTTATTTAAATTATTTTTATCTTTACAAAAAAAAAACACTTTCAACAAAAAAGATCAGAATTATTTGTTCGGGCGAGGCACATGTATTCACTTACCTCGTCCACCTGTTGCACGTCGAATGCTGTGCCGTGATCCGTATCCCCAGTTTATATAGGCCCCGACACCGGAGAAATAGCTCCGATGCTCAAACTTTACGATATTATAATACTCACTATTATTTTATATTTGGAAAAGGGCTAGGCATCTGCCCAGCCTTTTCTCAAACCAAATAATCATCATCATCTGTTGATCATTAGATTTCATCAAAAAAATCATCAATCACAAACATAAAACAAAAACTAAAAACAATTATAAAATAAAATAATTGTAACACTCGATTTTTTAAAACTACTGGCACTTTACAGAATGCTGTGCAACATTAAAAACTATTTTAAAAAGAGCAAAACTGTATGTTTGAATTTGGATCTAATATTATAATATACTATGTTCTTTTTTATGTAAGGTAATGGCAGCTGATTTTGTTACACCATCCAACAGACGAATTAAAATAAAAGAATAGTCTATATTGTAAAATCTAGATCAATAGTCTCGTCATGTGATCACATTTTTGTTCAAATTTAAATGTAAGCAGTATGCGCGTTTTTGATGATCTGTGTAATCAAATTAGGCCATGTTACAGCAGCATTATACAATCGGTAAATAAACTTTAAAATAACCATTATGTAATGCAAACAAATACGTGCAATTAATACGATCTGGTAGAAGATTTCATTCAGATCTGTTCTGGTTTCTTTAGATGATTAAAAATATTTTAGAGATAGTACAGATATTTTTGTTAAATCATTTGTCTCTTAAAGAAAGCAACAGCAGCAGCAGCGATAATAATAAAGAATACCAGCCGATAAACGTCCCACTGCTGGGCAGAGGCCTCTTTCCATATCTATACAGAGAAGATATCATATATTATTATAAAGAAGGCACTGGCATTGATCCAGTTCTAATAATTTAATAAATGTATAGTTAAGATCCAGGTTTTCTCAAGATGTTGTTCTTCACCGTTTGTCAAAAGCGACTTAATAATCAATAAAATAGGTGAATGTAACATTACGATTAAAAAATATGTTGTGTAAATGTTTGAGTAATCTTAGAATTTGACCTTTAAGAATATATTATAATATAATATGATTTTTAATGACGCTATACTGTTTTACAAAAAACAACTTTTCCAAATAATCGCTGGTTAAATAAAAAAAGGAAAAACCGTAAAAAGATTCAAAATATAAATTAAATGTTTGGCCACCTTTCATCCGTTTCAAACTTTGAGCTTCTCTGTCGGTGATGGTAGCAAAATCACGTCCGCCGAGTTTAAAGATAATTCATTTACGTTTGGCCCCGTGGCTTTGCCCGCCCGCGCTCAAACAACACTACTTTTATTCATAGACGATTCTCCTTAGTCATTGTAACGTTGATTGCTGGAAAAAGGGTGATTATCTTTTGAAAAAGATGATAGGAAAAAATAGATCTTCTTTTTTTTAGTTTTATGTGGGTAAATTAGACTTTTTAAATAAAATTGAAACTAATGTGGGTTAAAAAAAAGTACGACACCTAGTGAACAGTGTTAGGTACGATTTTAGATAAGTAATAATTCATATTTGTATAAAGACCGATTTGCTCCTAATATCAAATTGTTACAGAATTTCATAGATTTTGATGGGGTGGGGATGGAATGAGCGTTCACTCGTAGGATATAAATCGGGCATTACCTTCTGAAAATACAGAACGTATAATATATATGTAATTTATTTTATTTAATAATCCCAAAAACTTCACCAAACTCTGAGTTTTAGAGCTCTTTTATGGCAAATATTTTTTATTCAAAATCGATTAAATAACAAAAAATTTAGTTATTTTTTCCAGTTTTAATGTGATATGCTTATAGTAACCTTGAACGATTTTTTATATGTAATCAATTATTAGTGGCAATTATATTATTATTTTAGAGCCTACTTGAGAAATAATTATTATATTATGGTGGATTATGTAAACGTTTCGAATCTCATTTATCAAGCTATGATATTAGTTTCCTTGCAGCGTAGGCCGGTGTAATCTGTGAATTGACGTCATAATTCCAACTTTTAAATACCGTTGCTCAACTAGAAAAGGTATAAAAGATAGATAAAGTAAAGTGAAAAGTATTTTTTTATGTGAAATCCGACAGTTGTAGGTACCTAGGTATATCCGTAAACTAAGGTAAATTATTTAGATTACGTTACTTTTTTCTTAAAAAAATAAATAGTTGACTAGTTTTAACCGGCTTTCGAATTTTTATTTGTAAATCCATAATTTCTCCGGAATTTTTTTAATCAGTAACAACACATTTTGGACATCGATGTCAATAAAATGTATATGGGTCCATATACATTTTATTAGAGTCTGTTTTTTGGATAAATGTTATTCACCTAACAATTATATACGGCTCCGTATAAACCGCGAAATAATCCGTAAACAGTATTTTTATAAAGTATACCTAACAATTATTTTCATTCAATATCATGATTAATTTAATAACAAAATAATAATGTTACAGCATATTGGATAATCAATCAATGTAGATGTACAGAAAACTATTCGAGAATTAATTTAGCTAATTAATAGTCAAAACACGTCATCGATCGGTGACGTCACAGGTAGAGTAATACGCCTCAAGGCAAACTATGTTGTGCTTGTTGTTTAAAAGGAATATTCATATGTATACTGATATTTTGGAAAACGTATAATTATGCCTCTTGTAAGTTGTAATAATTTGCTAGTTTCAGAACATTTTGGCAGTTTTCGGAAATCATTTTCAATGATAAAACATAACATATCATCACGCCTGTATCCTCGAAGGGTAAGGCAGACATGTACCAATATACACCCACAGTTCGCCGATATGTTTAGGTCCCATGTAATAGGGGCCGAGCCTATTGCCATCATTTTCAATGATGTACTAATGATTATCTTTTGTTATTTATAGGTTCCTGATTTTGATGTATGTATCTATTTGTTATTTTGAGAGTAGGCTCTATGCTGTTTCGTGTATATTTCGACATTCACTCTACCTTCTTAGATGAAAAAAAAAACGTAGGCTGCTAATAAAAAATAAAGAATTATTAATTTAAAGTTGTGAAATAAATATCCTGAATTGTTTGTATTGTAGAAAAACATTAAATAACTTAATTCGCTATTATGTACATTACTATAACAAGCAAATAATTCCAAGACTTAGGCCTCATGTTATTGTTGTTATAGATACAAGAGGTAAACCGTCTTGATTTCAGTGTACGCAACGTTGAAAGAGAGGGTTAAAACGAATAGGGTTGTCACTCTTAAACGTGTCTAACAAAAATAGACTTAGGATAAACTAAAAATATTAGCTGGTAAAACTTATTTTTTAGATTATCACAATATTTTCAACTACATATTTTTGTTGTTATACGCCTATTTCATACTGAACAACTAGCTTTTATTTTTAGTCAACATGATGTAAATTAATAAACGCCAATACTAATGCAACTTTTATTCTACATTGCGGAAGTCGAGAAAGACTCGTTATTATTCAATAGTATGTTAGCAGTAATTTCTCACATTTGTGCCAACCCTAGTAATAACGTATATGATTTAATTACACTCAAACTAATTGATACGTTCACGGATCGTCGGCCCAGCGCTGGACGAATACGTAGGGTCCTCTTTTGATATCTATCACCAGAAATGTGAGGAATATATTACTCGTATACTACACAGTTACAATACAATAGTAGGTACATCATTGTGAACTTGCGTAATCCTTGACTAATATAGGCCATATAATAATAATATTTATTTATTTCTCCTCACAATACAAGTTACAAGGTAAATAAGTTACAGTTTGTAAGTCTTGCCCAGTGTATGTGCGGAGCTGGTGTCCATTATAGGTGTATACCTGTGTTACGGATCACCAGGCCCTCACCCCACGGTAATCAGGTTTAACATATTGTTCTGAAACTTAAGATAAGAGTAGAGAGTTCTTTATAGTGTGGAGCGACGGTTATACTCTTAGGTACAAAATA
This sequence comes from Autographa gamma, assembly GCA_905146925.1. Classification (NCBI taxonomy): domain Eukaryota; kingdom Metazoa; phylum Arthropoda; class Insecta; order Lepidoptera; family Noctuidae; genus Autographa; species Autographa gamma. Next base: position 6,981,379 of record LR989865.1, read on the forward strand.
CAAAACATAGCCTCTTTTCATACATTTTATATAATACAAAACAAGGCCTCCTAGGTATATTCAATATTAAATTATTATTTCTAGTAACCAATAGGTAGCGCAAAACTTCATAAACTTTTAGAGATATTTATGGAAAGCGGTTATCACTTAATAATAAGAGCCGATGACAAGTTATTGAATTATGATGTCAAAAATAACTGGACACCTACGTCAATAACTAAAACTAGTCATATTGCAGTTCTTTGGAGACCCATTTTAACATTACATACGTAATATACAAAAAACTTAATAAACAACTCATTCCCCCAACACACCAACTTACAAAAGTGTGAACAAAAACAATCCTACCGCGATTTACATATAGAAAAGCTATTCCATTACTTTCGAGTAGTACGTAGGTGGCGAATGTAAGAGAAGTAAGAAATGAGCCTACTCACACGAGCCTATCATAATGAATCTTTATTTATAATTCAAAACTCTGATCAACAAAATGTCTGTCGAAGTCTTTTGTAGTTGGATGGTGAGGTGTTGATACTTTCATAATAACTTTTAAACTATCTGACTGTCTGCTTGCGACCACGGCCGGTGTAACCTGGTCGAAACGTCAAGCCCTAAAGGTATTTATGCATGTTCGCGCTAATCCCAGTTCTATAATATTAAAGGGTTAATATTGATACTTTCATGTAAACCTTAAGTTGGTCAACTTTTTGTTTATTAACAGTTTTTATGTAAAAAATGGAAAGCGTTTTGTGTTGTGTATAATTGTATAAGTGTGCCTAATATTATCCATCTTGGTTATCGTAGCGTATCGGAGCGAGCTATGCTCGGAGTCTCTTTGAAGGATAAAATTCGTAATGAGGTCATCCGACAAAGAACCAAGGTAACCGACATAGCTCGTAAAATTAGCTCGCTGAAGTGGCAATGGGCTGGCCATGTCTGTCGAAGGACCGATAGCCGTTGGAGCAGACGAGTCCTAGAATGGAGACCGCGGCTCGGCAACCGTAAGGTAGGACGCCCGCCCGCCAGGTGGACTGATGACCTGAGAAAGGTCGCTGGAGGGGACTGGATGCGGAAGGCGGAGGACCGGGTGTTGTGGCGCAAATTAGGAGAGGCCTATGTCCAACATTGGACTATGATTGGCTGATTGATTGATTTGATTGATTGGTTATCGTAATTTATTAAATGTTCTGTGTTTAGTTAGCCACGTATATTGGCAAAAGTCGAATCCTAAATCATCAAAGTCTTTATTCACACAGTGTTCTTATTTCTAGGTGAGTCACTACAAATAATGAACAAAATACTACGTATGTATCTCTACATACGTCATCGGTGATGTTTTAAATAAATGCTAGAATATCATTTTTCAGCCTATAAACGACCCCTTCTTGGGCAAAGGCCTCTTTATACATAGAGACGACATAGAGAAGGTGCGATGCAAAAGTAGCTTATCGAAATTGCTCTCAAAAGCTATTTTCACAAAGTATCAAGACCGTTTGTCCGCACCACATATCCGAAGTTAATATGATCACGTATAGCATCCGGCACTCAGTCTCCATTTGCAGGGCGCGTGCTAAGCGTTGCTCTAAATAATTCATGCTATACTGTAGACTGAACAAAATCAGGGATAGTGTCTACAGAACATTACTGTCACCACTTTAGGGTTAAGAATTAAGTGATTCTAGATTTTCGTGAAAATGTTTTTAGGAATGTGTTACCTGTTTCCAGATTTTTGTAGGTACCTAACTAGCTGTGCGGCCTGTGCCCTGCGGTTGCACTCACGTGACTTTTTATTTTTTAAGGCTATTTTGAAAATTTTTCGTACATCAAGGAACCTTATAAAAAAAAATGCGATGTCAATTCTCGAGAGGAGCGCATTGCACACATTCAGCGATTTATTTTTATATTATAGATACACTATTTTACACAAATTTGCAGTATTTCAGCCGAATTAGTCTTAAAAAATTCAACATTTAGTTGTTCAAAATAATGTCTTGAATATTTAATGTTTTAAGCTTTTTGATAGGGTGTAAATGTCTGGTATCTAAGTGTGAGGCAAAGTTAAATATAGAGCGATATTGTTCTGAAATCAGTTACTCCCACAATACAAAACATTTTGTGTGGGCACGGCACAAAACCCTCGGTTATAGGAAATTTGCTTACGTCAGAACACAGTTGAACCAATATAATAATTCCTTATTTATTATTAAGTTGGTAGAACTGTATTTAAACGGTGTTGCAACATGTTGACAACTACATATTTTACGTATTGCAAAGTAAAATTATTACATAAATATTAATTGTTAACGTAAACATTCAATTTATTCCTTTTTTGATTTCGACGTCATATTTTTCGAGAATATTAATAATTAATATTTTTATTAATTTTTAATATTTACTTAAATTCTATATCTTACAAAACATGATCTATAGCACCATTGCACCTACTAGATCCGTTTTCAGCATTCAACTCGAGTCTGAAGTAATTATCATGATTAAATTATACTTATTTAAAATTCTATAACTTTTCCACCTTTAAACTTTGTCGTCCGTGCTTCGAATACTATTGTAAAGTCCTTTTAAAAAGATAGAAGAAAAGAGTTCGGTTCTGTATTTATACAATTCATATTGAGTAAGGAAATCAAGATGTAGCCACAAAACGTTAGATGCTAACTATTCATTTTTTTATTTACTTCTTTCATAGTTACAATTAGAAATTAAACTTAAAATATTTACAATAATAAAAAAACTGAGCGTACACAATAAATAAGAAAAATTAGGTATAAGTATAAAAAAAAAACTTATTACAATTGTAATAATTATTTTTCACAATCCATTTTTTCTTAACTCTAAGAGCTAAAAAAACGATTGTTCTCTCTAGACTCGATTTTTGATCCATTTTATTAATGTACAAAGCGTGTAACGTTTCATATGGTGTCGATAGTTTTACTTTTCAAAATTGACTTCTCAGTATTCGACCATTACACATAGCCATATAAAGAGAACATGGAAAACTTGATGAACATTGAAAATAAGCCTTAGTGCAATTTTTCGTATGATATACAACCAACCAAACAATTTCTTTATTCAAGGCCATGTAAAATCTATGTATAAATCAATACCAATGTCAGCACTAACAAGTACATATAATTCGACACATCTACTTAACAATAATTATAATTATTGATTACTCACACATCTACACCAGTATAATAATCGGAATATTTTTGCCTGTCCGTCTGTTGCTCTTTCACGGTTAAACTACTCAACCGATTTAGATGAAACTTGGTATGAGGTAAGCTTGGAGAAACAAGGATAAATAAAGGCTGTATGCAGGTATAACTGTCTCCCAAGCGGGCAGATCCACGGGCTATAACCAGTACTATGTAACTGCATTTTCCACAGTTGTTGCATGAAGGCCTACATAACCCGATTAGTGCTGCATCTAGATTCCGTTACGTAGATATAGATATCTAGTCTATAGTAGGAAGGTATAAAGTAATATTCAGGCTAAAAGCCCAGGTATTAATTTAGTTTCGTGTCTCATAATTGTTGTAACTGCAGCATATAATGTTTGCAGAGTTTACTTGTTTGTTACTCTGCTTGTCTGTGATGGCTTAACTAAGAAATTGCTGGACAGATTCTGAAAAATAATAATCTTTAAGTTGGATTTAGTTTGAACTTACAAACTATAATAAGGTGATGCAATAATTGTAAGAGCTGCAATTGTAACAAAAACCGTAATAAATTTAATTGTTATAACTAGCGTAACAGTAAACACATTGCATTTAATAGATAAAAAAATCTTACAATTTAATCAACCAATTACTTGTAGCGTGTATAATGTAAAAAATACACAATTAATTTGTTTTCCTTTATAATTTTTCTTAAGCCGAGAAGAAGGTGAAAAGACTAACTTGACTCCTACCAAAAGGAGTGGCCCATCCTAACTCAAAACAGAAGTGCGTGGAAGAGAGAGAGGGGGGCATTTCCAACGCAGTAGGGCCAGATAAGTAGATAGGATTAATCTAGGATTCCGAAAAAAAATGCAAACTAAAAAAATATTATTGACATAGCGCGACTTAAGACTTGTATGTATGACCTACAGCTGTGCATAGGAGTAAGTTCTTCGTTAAAGATCCTGCCTTTAGAACCTGACTCTCTCGTATCACTCTTGTCCCAAAATACCAACAAGCCAACATATATGGCCAATGCTTGTATCTCAACCAAAACGGTTTTATAACTGAATGATCTATAATCATATTTGTGCACGCGTACCGTGCAGGTCAAAGGACAGGGTCACTAAAAATGAATGAGTAGTAAATTACATTTTAGTGTAGTTTTTAATCCTGAGTGCATTTTAAACGTACTTTCTTTACGTAGAGTCAATAAAGGTAGTTAAAGTAGGCAATAAAACTTTGAGCTAAAACCTACCTATCGTAGGATTTTTTTTTAGATATGTATTACAAGTTAATAATATAAATAAATTATCACAATAATGAAAAATGTTCCAAAATTATGTTTTCATTTGTCATTAACATTTTCCCAGCGTTGTTATTTGGCTTTACTAATAAATGACTAACAAGTAACATAGGTTAAGCGTACAAACTTGCTGTTTCTTAAAACTAATATAGTTCGCTTAACAAGACTAATATCGTGAAGTAAATTGATTCGACGGGAAATCTCTAATTAATTGTTTTAATTAATCTGCCTCCAGCTGGGATACAAGCATATTAACTTCGATTACAGGTAAATAGGTACATCAGCTTTAAACTAAGTAATTAATATACGAATTTGTACTTCCATTTGTATGCTAATGTGTGTGTCATGGCACTCATGGCATATGATCCTAGGACTTACACAAAAATATCGAGCTTTGCTAAAACGATAAGCCTGACTACTACTATTTCTAGAACAAGACCAAAAGTTTACTACAGCGCCACCTAGTGAAGGGTAGTAACAACACTTCGCAATCTACCTTTCTAGTTATAGTTGTTTACAAACAGCTGCTGCGCTCACAACGACATCTATTTACCCGACGGAGGACTAACTCGATCGCTTACAGCGTTACTAGTGCCATCTAGCGAGGGGTTTGTAAAACAACATATTATGAATGTTTGGTGGAGAAGACTCCGTACATTTACTTGGGGTTGTTAAATAAAACATGTTTGATTTGGAAATTTCAATAGATAGCGCCACTAATACTTGAAGTAGTAGAAATGTTGGTAATAGTCCAGGAGCCTGTGTTAATCTAAACATCGTGATTATCACGGAACAGAAAATTGTTTTTTCTGTTCCGTGGTGATTATATTAGTGCTAGAATCAGCTAAGTGAATGGAATGGTATTTCTGATAACAATTGGACAGAAAATTAAAAAAATATGCGCTATAAAACCGTATGAACGGTTTGTAGAAGCTGAAATAATATCCAATATTAGGTAGGCTTTACTCAAAATCCTGATATTTTAACGTTCATGTATCTCACAATTTAGGAAAGGAAGACCGCTAATGTAACATTCGGGTCATGGTGTACGTTACATCATCATAAAATGAATGTCAGAACTTTGCTAGTTCTCGCTTCTTAAAAGTCTTTAAACATGTTTTAGTTCACTTTTTTATATAAAAGACTTGTATTTCATTAATTCAGTGAAACGTTTGCAACTAATATTACATATTACATCCTAACTAATCCACACAACGTAGAGCTTTAAACTATCCTAGTATTGGAACTATTGGACTAGTATGTAGCTCGATAAAGTTATAGCTTTTATTCTTATTTTTTTATATGACGCATAGTACACATTTTCTTCCACCCTGGGGAAGGCAGAAGGGTATACCGGACTCTTACCGGCTAAAACCACCGGAGTGCTTCACCCTTCCCTTACGGTGGAGACCAGGTGGGAAAGCAATGCAAACTACCACGATCTCCACGCATAGTATACTATTGGAAAGTAAAATAAAAATAAAAATTGGTGGTAGGTACTATTGGTTGGTGGTGATTACTCGACTCGTCAACGAAATCTACAAAGGTAAGCACTTTGTTCAATTCTTTATAGAATTATACCCACCCACATGTTCTAGGTATACTGTTAAACAATGTTTCGAATAATTACCATAGTTACAGAGATGCACAGATAATGACAAGCTATGTGAACATAATAGGTAACTGATAATATGCATGTAAGACCGGGACAGAGGAACGGAATTTTTTAAATGTTTTTTTTTTTAATAAAATGTAATCACATGAAATTATTACATAAAAACACGTAACTATCGAGGACAATTTATTTTTTTGTTAAACTCTTTAATAACGTATGTCCCATAACTCCATTGAACCTAGCTACATGCTACCTACTTAAATAGTTCCTTCTCCATGATATAGAGATATAGAGGTAGTCTATTCTAAAAATATTAATATGAAGAAGTTTTTAGTATGTTGATTTTTGGTTTAATGCTTTATTAGAGCCAAATTCAACCGTCACTCAATATTAAGTCCCTTTTAAGCCTCATAACACATCTTAAAATTTAAGTACGTAGAGACAGAAATTTTCAGAAACTAAAATTATGGCTAAATATTCTTACATTGATTTCATAAAAGTAATATTATTTCATTTTATTGATTCAACTTATTTTTGCAGCATTTTTCCTATAAACAATAAAATAAAACCGCTCTAGTGTGTATGCGTCGGCATTTGCATAATAATTGCACGTCACACAGGAAGTTTGGCGGCTGGTTACCGTGCACCTCGGGCCGTATTCATGCTATGTGATGCTATTGTTTTACTTTGTTATGTACCACCATTGTTGGTATGGTTTTAATTATGATGTATTTTATATAGACTGCCTCGTTGGCCTAGTGGTGCTAAGCGCGACTGCTACGCTAGAGGTATTGGGTTCGATTCCCAAGTCGACCAAGGTGTTATTGGGTTTCTCTATGAAATTCTCAGTATTAGGTTGGAGTTTGGATTTGTGCCCTTTAAGTGGCAATAGGCTCGCCCCTTATTACATGGGACCTAAACATACCGGCGAACTGTGGGTGTAAATAGATAAACCTCTGCATACCCCTTCGGGGATACAGGCGTGATGATTTGTTATGTTATTTTATATAATCGTATATTAGAGTTAGGGTCTGAAATACTTTTACACAACTTATAGAGTATAAGATAGGATAGGTATGTAGGATTTCGTAACAAAAGTGTATACACAATGATACCTAGGTGCTATACTAGATATTGGTGGAAAAAAATATGTATATACATGATGTTCGAAGTTTGGAGAGCACTGCTTGCATCGATTTTCTTAACTATTACTCTCAATTTTCTCAAGTGTAGTAAGAAATGCTCTTTTTGTACATGTTACTTGTATGCATCTAACGAGAGTAAGTGATAAAATGACGACGAAAAATTGTTGTTAAATATCGACGAATACAAGCAGTTAAAAAGAAATAACAATATAATCAAAACAATTTGTAAGAATAAGCACAAAAGTTCTTGCTGCATTTAAACCTTTAACAAAAAAGAGTCACTATGATGACAGAATTCGGTATTCATTTGATATTAATTGACAAACAAACCACTTCAATAAAGAACAGTCCTTTTCCCTAACAGAGCCTAAACAAGTGGTCACTTAAGCGCCGATCATTCGTCACTCAGATGTAATCCTGTTATAACGCTCTACGCTCAGCTGACACCGCGGGCGACGGGAGCTGTTGCATACGTTTTTGAAAGGATTCTAGTGGTTTTGGATTATAATTGAAGTTTATTGAAGAGGCGATTAGTAAAAACTATGGAAAAAACTAAGGATTTTCATAAATATAAAAGAGATATTTTGTTTTTATGTTTCTCTTGTTCGTTAACTGGCTAATGAGTTTTGAATGGACTCTCCTAATTGTCAATAAAGCATATTTATTTATTTATTTATTTCATCAGCAAAGATTTGTACTTGTAGTTGTACTCGTAACTCATAAAAAAAATGCTTTGTGTAAAAACAAAAATCGATCATCTATTAATACTTTAATTTAAAGCAATATCCAATATTTTAAAATATATTTTAAAATATTGGATATTTTAAAATATATAAGTAGTATATGTAGTTTAAGCTTTATCTTTTAATTAAGCTGTCAAATAAGTAATCTTCAACCATGTTGCTCAAAAAGTTTAAATAAACTGCAAAACTCGCAGTAGTCAGAATTAATTCCTATTACTCTACTTTTCAAGACGCAATATTAGGTCAGTTGGACTTTACAAGGTCTTAAGACTCATCTCGTACCAAACGGTCTAATGAGCGTGTTAGCCGCGCTCGCCTGGACTTGGCAGTAGGCTAGGCCATACATCTGATGGACACTGAGATAGACGCAGTTGAAGTTAAGCACTCTACTGTGTATTTATACATAGTATGTATTACCGAACATAAATAAAATTACTTATGAAAGGTACGAAGCTACAATGCTGCTTACAAAGGTCCTTGGTCAGAACTGAAAATGATTTATTATTTGGTGGATGTCTATTGTCATCAAAGAATTCCTCATATTAACTGGTTTTAATAAGGCTCAGGTCGCTTTAGTTGTGAATCAAGTCAACTGAAAATAATAATAAATTGCGGACAACATCACATACATTGCTCTGAACCCAAAGTAAGTAGCTGTTAAGCACTTGTGTTATGGAATTCAGAAACAACGAATGTACCACAAACACCCAGACCTGAGACAATGTAGAAAAGTGACTTACTACATTGTCCCGTCCGGGGATCGAACCCGGGACCTCAGAGCTAGCGACACCTTGAAAACCGGTGCGTACGCCACTCGACCACGGAGGTCGTCGATATAATCTTAATAAAATATGAAAGAAATATTCGGACAATAACACACACATTACTCTAAAGTCTAACCCCAAAGCGAGTAGTTAGGTTATGGAATCAGTGACAACGAATGTACTACAAACACCCAGATCAGAGTTAAAGCAGAAAATTAGATTTCTACACCCGTCCGGGGGCCAAAATCCAAGACCTCATAGATAGTGACACCTTAAAATCCGTATGTACGCCACTCGATCACGGAAGTCATTGAGTATATTTGAAGTTATATAACATTACTTAAAAGTCATATTTCAATTAATTTCAATTTATGAGTATTTCCGAACTAAGCGTAACGCTTAGAAGCTAACGACAGAGCTAACCAGGAAGCAACTTTTTGGACGAATAGAATAAGTAAGAATATATGGTCTGGCGTATTAGTGTCTCGCAAACTTAGTCCGATAAACGAGTTGGCTCCATGAGGCAACTAACTCTAACCGAGGCAGCTCTCTACAAAAAAAAGAGTAGAAGTCTCTAAAAAAAACTTGACCTAATTTAGTCTGCATCAAGACGTGCCACTACCTTGTTTACTAAAACCCAGTATAATTGGTATCAAACCGTACGAAGAAGCTCGCGTGCGGGAACAGTTGCAACCGCGGCGCCTCTCGCCTTGTAAGCAATTGCGTACACGCTGGGTTGCGCCCACTCCAATGTGGAGACGGACTTTACTTTTAAAGTAAGTAGTTTAATAGAGAATATATTTGAATTTATTTTGCTATTTGATATATATTTTATTTGATATTATATTAGGTAAAATCAAACTAATATAATCTAAGATATGTAGGCCTATTTTTTCTGGACTATGGGTTGCTGTGCAAGATTGATGTCTATATTACCAAAACTTTCAAGAGTTCTGCAAATAATAAACCCGAGTATGATTAAATCTGACATATCCTAAGTCTTATTCAAGCATCTACAAATATAGACTACATAACATACGGTTGTATAGAAAAATCTTAATTAATAGAATTATACAATAGCAAACAATTTATGTGCACAATTGTGTATTAATTAGAAAATACAACATACCTATAACTGATAACTAAAAAGGCTACTATAACGCCAATAAAATATTATTCCGAGTTCGTTTTCCACCCTAAGTTAGCAGTTACTTGCCTTATTGTAGGTACCACGCCAAATTGAGCATTAAAGAGGACGTGTAGGCCCACTTAGGTGAAAACAATCTTAACATCTCGGACGCTTCAGGCTAAATCGACTGTGATCGCCAAAACAAACCGACTCTTTGCTTTACTATTTAGTTGTACGTACCAAGTTTGGAAGCCTTAAATAAACTGTAAAGGTATAGTAGAGGTTTTTCACATAGGTATTTCAACTATACGATTTTATAGAGAGTAAAAATCCTCAAAGTCTTCATCAACCAAACAAAGGAATAAATATCGCCACTAAAACCCATTAAACAGAAAAAAATAAACTCCCGCCGCTCAACAAAAAGGTTACGTTTCAATTTCAAAAATCGTACAAAACAAAATTCAAATTGGGAAGCGCGCGAAAACGAAAATTTTAAGCGCATCGATTGGCTGAAAATGGCCCGTGGTTACGTGCCATTGGTCAAAGATAATGTTTGTGTGACTAACAATTTTGTGCGGGGGAGATAAACCGAAACCCGACCGCAAATGTTGACAGAAGCTTACAAAACATTACACAAACGAAAACCGACTCTACCTTATTGTGTTAAGGTACATTATCGTTTAATTTTTTTTTCATAGTTGTACCAGAAATGACGAGTGTGGGATGAAAAGAGACGGAAAATTGTACGCGAAAGCCTTTTTGTCGGTTGCAGGAGGGAGATCGGTTATTTATTAAAGGGTTCCATTACATGTTCTTAAAATAAAAGAAGAGTAAAAAATTGCAAACAGTTATGTCTGTAGATACAGCTGCTAATTCTGTCCAGTTAATCATAAAGTCTTAAGTAGGTAGATGTAAAATGTACTGAATAGAATAATCTTCATTCTATTAATAATTAATGATTGAAATATCATAATTAAGAAAAGTTTCATGATCGAACACTAAAATTCAAAAGGCATCTAGAAAGAGCACAAAAACAAAATGATTTGAACATCAGGGTATATTAACATTAATAAATTAAACTTCGGTTTAATTCGTCTATCAAAAATCAAAACAACTTGTTTTTTAACAAAATTTCATAAATAAATTTTCCTCTTCATATTAACTAACGGTGTATTCACCAATTGAAACTGCCACATTTATAAAACACATTTACAAACTAAAATGAACATGTAGTATTATAATGACAAGGTATTTATACAAACTATGCGTAACTAAATCAAGTTGTCGTGCAACACATCACCCGTAACTATCTAAGCACTCGAAGATAAAGATATCGACATAAATTAAACACATCATTAACATATCCAACCCCTTATTTCGTGAAATAATTTTATTATAATAGATAATTTAAAACTGCCCAAGTTCACCCCACCACTAGGGGGTTAAATGAGGAATGGGCGGAGCACGAATTAAACCTACACAATATAAATCTATGCGTCTCTTTCGCACAAATGAGCAATCCTAATAGCAGTAAGCGGCTTACAATGGGTGTTGACACTCTCTAGTACTGCCGTCTCTTTTTGACCCGGGCTTATGGCAATAGAGTCGTTTCAATGGCCCTTCATAGTTATAAAGGTATAGACAAGCAGTGGAGGTCCACGTGAGATTTTGTAATCAGTGAATTGGCGCCTTTCACAAGTAGAGGCGCAATGTCCGCGCGTTTGACAGTTTGACGTTTCGTTTGGCGGGAAATATTATTGTGTGTTGACAGGCACGGGTGAAAGGCACTACACTATTCAGCCAGATATAATACTGTGAACTTTTTAAATTAACAAAATAGTGATGTTAGAAGCGGCCAGTTGAAGATAGTTTTAGTTATTGCTAGTGCAATAACTTGGATTTTGTGTAGAAGTAAGTTAAGGTAAGATATCGAAAATGTATCGTGATTATATAAAATATCAAATGTTTTTAAAATATATAATGATAGTTTATAGCACATAATTAATAGAAAAAACTGCAACGAGGTACTTGAATTTTCAAATAATTAAATTATATTTAAATAATATACTTAAAAAAAAAACAGTATTTAATAAAATAACAGAATTAACATTTAACTTCACAAATTAGCATTTTTATAATCTATTATTTCTAACTTAATGTGTAGATGAATACGCGATGGCTATCAAGGCTCTCCCAAGAAAACATATGGCTTCTGAAAAGTAAAACAATAATTAATAAGAATACCAACATAAAAAAGTAGTAGATAGTAGGCATGTCCTAGAATAAAAAAAGCTAGTAAAGAGACGTTAAACCATAAAATAAAAATACCTATGTATTAGGTAGCACAAAAAATTGATAAAGTTTAATTAATTAGAACTAAAAATAAAAACCATTTTCTTAAACCGTTGTCTGAACAATTAACCTTTTGATCAAATAAATTTTATGTGAATTTTACTCTACTTCGGCGTCGGTTTAAAATGAAATCAATTAATGTATTTGACTGCATTCATACATACAGACTGTCATCTGTTGAACTCTACGATTTAATTGAATAATAATTTAAAATACTTCGTTGGAATCTGCTCTATAAAACTCATTTAATTGCCTCGAATATAATATAATAAAACAAGTTTCTATGCAATATTCTGGGTACCTCTTACTATGCAAGCTTACTACGTATTGCCCCGCATTTCCGAAAAGTTCATTTTTAAAGGCTTATATGGCGATATTTTCATATATTTAATTTCATGGCTAAAGAAATTAATATAACCAGTCATATATTAAATTACAGACTGGTTAGCCTTTTCCCAATTTATGTTGTAGTCGGCTCTCAGTCTTACTGGATTCCGTTGAAAACTAGAGTATTTTATATGAAGCTATTGCTTATCTAGTCTCCACAAGTCCACAACCCAATTTACAAAGTAATACAGTATTTATCGGTAACACTGATAGTCAAAATTAAAATAAGTATATTCCGGGACATCTCACACACGGTTGTCTGATCCCAAGCTAAGAAGAGCTTGTGTTATGGTAACCAGACAACTGATAAACATACTTATATATTTTCTAAATATATACATATTATAGATAAATTACACCCAGACACCGAACAAATGATCGTGCTCATCACACAATCATTTGTCCCGGGTGGGAATCGAACCCACGACCTCCGGTATAGCAGTCCGGGTCTCTAACCACTAGACCCGTCCACTAGGCCCGTCAACTATAATGGACTAGCTTTTGCTCAAAGCTCCTATATCGGTTATAATAAAACAAGCAACAACTTATAGCCTTAGGGATCCAAGCCCGTGAAAAGTTTCATGAAAATCGATCCAGCGTTTCGCCGTGACAATGTAACATCACATTTATAATATTAGGTAGTATGAGAGTATATTCTTGGTTGAATAAATGAGACACGGACAAACGGCATAACGTACTTTTGGGCAAATGTTAACATAGCAAAACCGGTATTATTTCTTTTTCTTCTTATTGTGTCAGAATTTTTTAAGTTTTCAAAGCGTTATCATGATAATTTGCAGTTACAAGCCTTATGTGTAACTTGTCTCTATTGGAAAAGATGCTCACAGCGCGTGCTTTGAAAACGAAATCATTTCAATCATAAAATTATGTATCAGTAATTCCAATCGACGTATGTACTGGTTCTTATCAAAAATAAGACATAAACAAAATACTTACTGCTTGTCTTGTCCTTTTCTGTTTAGTTTTTGTTGTCATAGTAATAGTTTTACGTTTCCGCATTGCTGGCGGTTTTATTTCAGTTGTAGTTTCTTCTGTCACAGCCTTTGATTCTTCTGTGGTGGTTTCTTCTTTATTTTCAGATGTCTCTTCTTGCACAGTTTCAGAAGCGGGTGTTTCTTGCTCACCTTCTGCAGGGGATTCTGGTGTATCTTCAATAGTTGTTTCGTCTTGTTTAGTTTCTTCCTGAGCTGTTGTTTCTTCTTCTTTATTTTCGGACGGTGTGTCTTCTTGTCCACCGTCTGAAACTGCTTCTGGTTCTGTATTTGTAGAGGATTCTTGGTCACCTACTGAGGAGGATTCAGGTTTATCTTCAACAGTTGTTTCTTCCTGAGCGGGTGTTTCTTCTTGTGTAGTACCTGCAGTGCTTGCCCCTTGTTCTACATTTACAGGGGAATCTTGTTCAGTCTCTGCAGCAGTAGATTCTTGTTTATGTTCTACAGTTTCTGAAACGGAAGCCTCTTTGTCTGCTTCTGCGGGGGACTCTTGTTCATCTTTCACTGTTGTTGCTTTTTCAGAGACTTCTTGTTCAGATTTTGCAATCGGAGCCTCAGTTTTAGTAACTGTTTCACTCGTAGTTTCATCCTTCATTGTCTGAGTTGGTTCATCCGTGACATTTTTTGAAGAGGTTTTGTTCCTACTTATCTTTGTATCATTCACAATTATTTTTGTTTCATTTATAATCATCTCAAGCTTAGATTCAATATTTTTCAATTTACCCATAATTTTATCCGCTGATGGGTCACTAGTAAGTGTAATAGTATCGTTCGATGTTGTTTCGGTCTCTGTTTTATTTCTAATTGTCTCAGTCGTTGATTCAACGTACGGGGTGGTAATCATATTACCCATAGTCGTTGCAGTTTGAGATTTGTTGGTTATTGCGTGAAAAGTTGACCCATGCGTACTTATTGCTGAATTTGTATCATTTACATGGATTCCATGCGTTTTTCCATGTATTGAAAATGAAAAATTATTAAACGTGGATATACTCATATTAGTTTTAAACAGACTATTCTTCTTAGTTGTTTCACTTGTAGGTATATCCGTTGTTTGAGAAGTCGATATATCTGGACTTGATATTACAGTAGTTTCATTTACCTTTGGTTCAATCGCTGTTTCATTTATAGGGTCATCAAAAATTGATTCGTTTATTGCCTTAATTGATTTACTATCTGTTGTTATTTCACTAGTAATAATCTTCATTTCTGTTTGAGAAGTAAAGGCTTCCGAAGTCATCTCTAACGTTGTTTTACTTACATTAATTCCAGCCGTTTTTTCAGGTATGATTACGTCAGTTGTTGACATGCTGATATTGGATATTGAATTAAACATTTTTATCTCCACAGTTGTTTCACTTGTAGGTTTATCCGTTGTTTTAGAAGTTAAATTATCTGTAGTTATTATTAAAGTAGTTTCATTAACCTTTGGTTTGACGACTGTTGATTTGTCGTCTATTGTTTTAGTCACATTTTTATCTGTTGTTGTTTCACTAGTTACTGTCGTTATTGTTTGAGATATTAAAATTTCTGTAGAGTTTCCTAATAATGTTTCATTGTTGAACTCTAATTCATCCATATTAGTTTCAAACATGTCTTTATCCGTACTTATATTAGGTATTCCAGTAGTTTCATTTTCTGTTTGAAAAGTTGATGTTTCCGAAATACTTATTAAAATAGTTTGATTCGTATTAGGCTCAGACCAAGTGTTAGCGTCCGTTGCAAACTCATTTTCATTCAAATCTATGTCGAATGCAGGTTCAACAGAGTTTGTTTCAAACATAGCTCGATCCGTGGTTGTTTTATACACAATTTCAGCTGTAGTTGTTTCAAGT
This sequence comes from Autographa gamma, assembly GCA_905146925.1. Classification (NCBI taxonomy): domain Eukaryota; kingdom Metazoa; phylum Arthropoda; class Insecta; order Lepidoptera; family Noctuidae; genus Autographa; species Autographa gamma. The sequence continues at coordinate 6,996,841 of LR989865.1, forward strand.
TTAGATGCGTGTTCTTTAAACGTAACATACGTTTTATGATCGGGTTCAGCTTCATATTTAGTAGAATCCGTTATATTTACAACCTCCATTTTAGGCGTATTGACATCCGTTGTAGTATTAGCCTCCGTTTTGGTCGTAGTGTCATCTTTTATATTGTCAGCCTCCGTTTTATATATTGTGACATTCGTTATATTATCAGCCTTCGTTTTATGCGTCGTAAAATCCGTTATATTGTCAGCATCCGTTTTGGGCGTAGTGACATCCGTTATATTTTCAGCCTCCGTTTTATGCGTAGTGAAATCCGTTATATTATCATCTTCAGTTTTGTACGAAGTGATATCAGTTGTATCATTAGGCTCAGTCTCACTTGTTTCAGTAAAGGTTTCATTTGTTACCTCCGCGGCTGTTTTATCTGTTATATACTCTGTGTTTGTATAATCTGTATCCTTCTCATTTGAAATGTCTTCGTCGTCTGTTTCATCCGAAGTTTCTTCGGAATCAGTATAATCCTCTGTTAAATTGTCGTCAAGGTCTGTGTTGACCAATTTCGTATGCTTATGAGACGAATTAGTAATATTTTCTTTTTTACTACTTTTAATTTTCTTTTTAGCTTTATCATGGTGAACAAAGTCTTCATGGCTATGCTTCATCTTTATTTCTAAACGAGAAATTATATCGCTTGTGAAATTATCAATAAGTTCGTTGTACATCTCATCGAAAACCAGTGATTGCGTAGTCGGTTTAGTACTGAAAATTCTGTTTTTATATCTAGATCTTCCATTTTTGAGGTAAACTATATCATGTTTAAATGATTTAAACTTTTTATTTGTGTTGAGGAATAGTTTATTTTCTTTATTTATCTTTGAGAATTCTTTCTTTTGCTTTTCTACCCTTTGGACCATTGAATCTTTGTACTGTGCTACTGTGAGATAAGCATTCGGCATTCTTGCTTCTACTGGGTTATTAATATAGATAACAGGGCTTCGCAGTGCTGCTGGGTTTATAGCTTTCAAATTGTGACTTTTCAAACCGTTAACTTCTTTTAGTTTTTGCACATGTAACCAGTATGGTTCGTTCATTTCGTGATACCTTCTGTCAAAATCAGAGTCTGAAAAAGACACAAATAATAAACATAAGAACGTCGGTCATCATAATAAATTTTACTTTATCATTGATGTTCCGGAGTTGGGTTGTTTAAGACCTTAACTCTCCCGCCAGTAGACACCATGGAAACAATGGAAATGTTCATATGTGACTCACGGGGCAGGGAAATGGTTAATATTTACAGTTATATTAAACGAACGTTATATTACAAGAATTCCTAAAATAAATAGGGAATTCAGGTGACGAAGTCAAAGCCTGCCCAATGCCCACAAGTAATCTCAAGTAGACATCTTCAAAAAATCCTGAAATTAACGATTACAGTTACGGTTCAATTATTATAAGTACCTACCTTGTTTCCTAAAACCAGATGTATTTTGTGCACACACTAAACACCGATACACTGTGATTAATATATTAACATAAAGAAAACGATATAAATAATTCATCATTGTTTCTTGTACATATTTCAGTTGTAACTACAATCGTTTATGAGTTTCTCTTTAAACGCTTCGATGAAAATTAATTGTCGATAAGTATGTTTGAAGAAATTAAATGATTTTTTATGACGTGTTTGTGGACAGATGGAAATAGTGGATTTCATTCGATGGTAGTTTTTTGGGTGTGTTATTATTCAAACTGGCAATAGGTTCGCCCCCTATTAAATGGGACCTAAACATATCGGCCAACTGTGGGTGTACATTGGTACGCCTCTGCCTACCCCTTCGGGGATACAAACAAATGGGAAAATAAACAAAAAATACAAACTGTAATTATTCGTATTGTGAAAAAAAAAATATTAGCCATTCCTAAATGATGTTTAGTCATGACGCGATATTTAATTTTGTTTTACCGACTAATGAAGTATTTGCACACTTACCTTTTTAGTTTTAGCGAAAGCAAGGCATTCATCTTACTCTACTGCTTACTCTACTTATTCCTATTTTATTGAACTTAGATCTAATTAGAATCTTGTCAAACACCGACGGATGATTGTCATTGTAGGATCCGTTGTAAAATATATTTTAATAACCAGTAAATACGATATCAGTTAATCTTTCCAGTTAGTTCTTTAAAATATCAAGATATACATAGTTTTGTAAGAAGTAATTAATATATTTTTAAAAACACCTAGCTTATTGTAGAAAAACCTTGGTTGAAAATACCTGTCACTTACGCTACAAGTAACATAATAATATGCCAGCCACAGTGTACACATAGTAGTTATTTTTAAAATAAACTTGCTGAACTGCATACCACCTAACAGTCGATTTTTTTTTCCCTCCGTACATCATGGAATACTATAAAAAAGAAGAATTATCGAAATTGGTTTAGCTGCTCTAGAGATTTGCGCACACATTCAGCGATTCAATTTTATATTATAGAAGATAAATAAGGCATATTTTTCAACAACATAACCATCACTTGTTTAGTTTTGCATGCAATGTTTACAAACATACAGATGAAGGGTGTTAAAATCAAAATTAAATGCAACATAATCTACTCCTTCATTTACACAGCACAGCAGACTAACGCCAATACCCTGTATGTATTGCAATGGTAACACGCTAACTAATAACTTACACATTGCATTGTGACATAAGTTTAGTAAGCCAAGTTAGTTGCAATCACTCGCTTCAACAAGGAACGGGTAGGTACTATGTATAACGTTAGTACTTACAAATACTGAACGTGATAATTTATTAATCTAAAGCGAGATGAACGAACAAGGTTTCTTTTAAGGTAAAAGAATATTTAAGTTTAATACACTGTAAATTCTACTGAAAAAATATTGTTAATAATGCTATTGTCCGTGCCCGAGCCGTTAAGTGTTATTTTGCATAATTTTCTGAAATTGACGACCAATGACCATACATACAAGGCCTCGATTCAGCTATTTAAGAGTTGCTTGAATTAACAGAATGATCTGCTGCATTTGGTTATTTTTACGATAACTATCAATCTGCTAACTGTCATTACGATCATTCTCTTCGACAGTTCATTGAGATTTGATTGTACGCTTATCTGAATACGCAAATTAGGCACATTTGACAAGTACACTTTCCGCCCATTGACATGCATTTAATTGCGGAATGAGGCCCCAGTATGTATAAACTAGTAAATTTGATGCGACTACTCACCGATTCCTAAGACTAATTAATTTTGCGCAACTGTTATGGTATTTAATTTATTAAAGACTTTGACTGAATCAAGAATTCTAAATTCAGGAAAGTGTAGTATTGTTAGTAACTAGACCCACGAGACATTTTCAGGACTATTATAAGAACTACGCCTATATTTTATAATTTATTCACACGAAGGTTTGTGATATCAATCTGACTTACCATGGTTATAAACTTCACGCTATATATTCAGGATGGCAGTAGATATAATGTTATTAGGAACACCGCGGTCCACCCTCTGTGTAATCTTTTAATCGCCTCTTACGACACATAGGAAGTGTGGGGCGGTTGTCCCTACTGAAACAAAAACTACCCTCTGCTTGATGGAGACAAAAATCTTGATGGAAAATAATTACAATAGCAGCTAGTTTAGGTCCCCAGGTTTGTGCGATGGTATCTGTTCAGATTTACAATTGCACATTTTGCATTAAATACCATAAAAATACGTTATACGCCCTGTTGTATTACCTACTATTGCCCGTTCTTTAAATGTATGAATATTATTTATTGCTATGCACCATCTGGAAAATATAAGGGTAATGTCCTAAACAAAGTGTATGACGAATGTAGGGACGAAGTTATTCTAATTATCCACAGTTTTAACGTAAATTGAGAGTATTTGTTCTAGTTTTGTCTTGCGCATTTTGTAACTACGAAATGTAGTGGCTATAATAGTACTAGCCAAAGTTTAAACAGTGGCCAACATTTTGTACCTATAGTATGTGCTTTTTGATGTAGCTATGGCAAGTTTATTTTTGTTTTTGTGTGTTTACCGTCACTTAAGCAGTTTTCTAGTGAGCTCTCGTTTTAATAACAATATTTATGTCACATCTACTATATAATAATGTTTCTCTATTTACAATGTAGTCTTTCATGTTAGAATCAGAGAAGAGTAATCTTAGCCTTAGAATAGTAGTGTTTCTTGAAAGTTCTTTCGAACTCTCTTAAAAACTTAAGATTAGGAACTCGACATTTTACACAGCTGTTCCACAGTCAACTAACTTGCTCCTACATCCAGGTCGTCACCATAGAAGAATACGGGGTGTACACGATGCTGCCGGCGCAGCAGCTGGCGCCCATCAGCCCCTGGCCGCCGGACGGGAACCTCCTCGACCGGATGGACGACCTCGCGCACAAAGGTAAAGGTAATGGTGACCACCATCATTACTTACTGTAGGTTAGAACATTTAGATAAGTAGGTGGTAGATGTGAGGGACTAAAGTGGTGATAAGTAATGATAAAGAAATAAAGTCAGATCTCATCCCAGACAGGGACTGATAAGTGATAAACGGAATAATATGTTTCTGAATACATACTTATAATGTGTTGATAAATGGGTGAACCATGCAACGAAAAAAATTACCAACACAAGGTTTTGTCTTGTGTGAGAACTGAAATTAAATTAAACCGTTATCCAGCAACAACTATTAGGTTATAATTATAAGCGTAGTATGATGAAATATAGTGAAAAAATCCCATATATATGCTGCAAGAAATTAATTAACGAACTAGTCCCTAGCTAGGTTACGATGAAACTCCTAATATATAGTTAAATATTATGTAGTTAGCAATATTATTATTATATTTTTTTCTACATACTAAACATGTCATGCAAGTCAATTTAAATTGACTTTTTTGCTGTCCCAAACTGTTATAGAAAACTTTGATTGTTTAAAGAAACATAGATCTCTGCCTAACTCCATATATGTAATAAATAAGTGCTCTTATAAGTGACTTGTATCTCCATCACGGGGTACAGGTCAAAAAATAATTAAAAGTAGTTAAATCCAAAGTCGAAATAGAGCACCTTATCGTTCAAAAAATCTTAGCCCAAAAGTCCTTTCACGTGATTCAGAACGCGTGATTAATTGGAGTAAGCAATGGTATGGTGCGGCAGGTCACAGCGGTGTTAACCAGCTGGGCGGGGTGTTTGTAGGAGGCAGGCCGCTGCCGGACTCCACGCGCCAGAAGATCGTGGAGTTGGCGCACTCGGGCGCGCGGCCCTGCGACATCAGCCGCATCCTGCAGGTCTCCAACGGCTGCGTCTCCAAGATACTTGGCAGGTCTGTACTTTTGAAACACTTTTTAACATCCTTCTAATGTTCTCGAATCTTCCTGAACAGTCCTGAACTTCTTAGCCAGTTTTTCATTTTTTGCGCAGTATTCGTAAAATGAAATTGGACTAAGCTTCCGTTTAATTACTCAACACTACTCTAAGTAGCTAATTATAATCTATCTTACTGTTCAGTTCAGTTGATAGACGGATATTGCACATACAATTCTCACGGTTCTAATTGATACGTATCTTACATACTTTTGAAATTCGTCTATGCAAACTTGTATGTACAAACATATGATTCTAAAGTCGAAAAATGCAAATGAATACATTAGAAAAACAGACACACAAAAAGCCACAAAAATTAATTAATTTATATTACTACAGTTCCTACATTTAAAATTAAATTGTAATTTAATTAATCATAACATAAACAATATTTATTTTTATAAAACCTCATTCGTACTGGCTGTAACCGCAACTCGCAAGACACAAAAAAACATGGCGATAAAAAGCTGAGCTACTCATGTTACCTAGCTGTCACTAGACCTGCTCGTCACCTCAGCCAAGATCGTTCGAGCCTCGAGTAATTAATATAGGGTAAATAGATGGGTTTTTGTTTTACTAAAGGAATAGAACAGCAGAGACAGAAACATTTTACAAATACAATATTTTGTATCACTAACTAACTAACTAACCTACCCCTTAATGACTAGCAATAACTTTTACTAAATCGCAAAAAAAACAGCTGCTTACGAGACTATTTTTGCCATGGTTATTAGAAACTGTAAAAATATAACCTATATACATTCAATTATTGTGAAAAAGCATAGAATTCCTATTTGAAATGTCTTTCCTATTGCGTCATTTTTTAAATTACATGGCATTAAATCACAGCTATTTTCAATAAAAGCAGACTTAAAAAAATTAATACTTCTTTTGTTTCTTTCGTCATCGACCGCAGTTTCTATTTTCAAACTGAGATTTTAAAAATCCTTTTTTTTTCTTTGTTGTTAGAATGTTTGGCCTGTATTATTTCACTTTTTAAAAATGACAAATACTTCCGTTCAATTTGTAGTAAGCTATTTATTTTTAAATCGGGCATTTAACCCATGTAAGAGGCCACAATGCTAGTTCTTTCCTTACCGGTCGTGCGGTCAACTAGAGGCGCGCCAGACTCCGAGGCTGCGGTCGCGACCAGTCGCTAGAGGTGTACCTTACTGCATGCCTCGCATTCCTTACTTGTCTCTAGTTTTGTTATCGACTGCGGTTAGACGTTTAGTTTTAGTTAAGTATCATTTGGTTGGTAGGGGGGTTAATTAGAAGTTATTTGTCGTTTCCTTTATCGTTGTTAAAGAACTATGGACGAAAATGGATGTCAAAATATTTTGGAAATAGTTAAGTTGATTTGCAGAAACCTTTCGCTTGGCCAATGGCTGTCCCAAAATACTTAAAAAAACTGCACTTCCACCTTCCCAAAAACAAAATGAAAAGTAATTACCACCGCAATATAAAACGCACGACGACAGCTGGCGAGCAAAGCGAATAAAAAATGTATTTACCTGGCATCGAACCTGACACCGTCCACTCGCAACCCGACACCGACAGCCCGGTGTAGGGGAATAGACTTATTTCACAAAAATTGCATAAGTAGTAAAGAAAACCTTGTTCCGAAATATTACTTAAAATTATATCTGCTATTAGGTACTAGATATATCACTCCTGAATTTCCGAAAACGGTAAAAGGTTCTGTAGTTTCATGCATTGACTTCCATCTAAATTAGTTTTTTTCGCATTTAAGTTCCGGTAACTATTAAAAAAAATATTTTGTTTTAACGCTACATCGACGAATGAATGTACTTTTATGCATCATTACTTAAAAGCTCAGTTTTTAGAGTTAATAGAATTGCTATTCGTGCGTCTCACTGAAACTCGAGAACGGCTGGATCGATTTGGCTAATTTTGGTATTTATTTGAGGCAGTCTATAGAAGGTTTAAAAGGTGAATAAATATGAAAAGTAAACAAAAATGCTCGAAAAAAAAAAAAATAAGGCCGTACGAAGTTTGCCAGGCCATCTAGTACATAATGTAAAATCTTGTATGTTATCCAAATGCCAATAAACATGGGTGTTTCCTTAACCACACTGATACATCCACACTTCACAGCTTATCATACCCATTTACTTCATCTACAGAACATAATTTCCTCTTCATTCATTCACTTCTAACGTTTCCACTATTTTACCCAGGTACTACGAGACGGGTTCCATCCGGCCGCGCGCCATCGGTGGCAGCAAGCCGCGGGTGGCCACGGCCGAGGTGGTCAGCAAGATCGCGCAGTACAAGCGGGAGTGTCCCTCCATCTTCGCGTGGGAGATCAGGGATCGTCTGCTCAGTGAAGGAGTCTGTTCTTCGGATAATATACCTAGTGTGAGTAATTTTTGTTTGATGTTCAAAACTGTTGTATGTGTGATTTCCTTACAGGTTAAAACTATGAGAAATGTTGATCATCTTACAAGTTATATGCCAATTAAGAAACCAAACCTAATCGACTTACTGCGACTTAAGACAAAAGCATCTTCCAACAAAAAATAAAACGATGATTTGATGTCCATATTCATAAAATTCGCATTTTCATAAGATTCTTGTTTTCTTGAATTAGATACACTTATGATTAGAAAGAAATCTCGTAAAGTATATTTTTTCTTTTTTCTTATTATTACTAACTTGTGTAGGTACCTTGTATAGGTACCTACCTATCTCAAATAGCGAACCAATTCATAAGAGTTAAAAATATAAATAACCTAAGGTATTTTTAATATAAAACATTATCATAAAGGTCCCAATCAATTCCCAAAATCAAAACCCACGCATCTTACCTATTCAAATCACAGCCGAATCGAGATCGCAGTTACACTTTACCGAAACGCCTTCGAGAAAGTATGAAAAATAGGAAAAGGGCGCTCCGTAAAATACAATGGGGTTCCGCACACCCCAAGCTTTCCAGCTATATACAGGATGCTATAACGCCTTATCTTTCCCTAGCACTATACAGGACTCCCCTTTCCACCTCCCACCACTTGGCGGGAAAACAATATGACGTTATAAGTTTTTTTCTTCATTTTTTTCCCTTTTTTGAATACGGGGCCTCTCCCTACTGGGACATCCTTTAGACGTCGATACGTCTTCTGTTATAGAGGCTGTTTTGTGCCAGTACGAATAAGATTACGGAAAAAATTATGAAGTTATAAGACAAAGCACGAAACAAAGATTTTTTGTATTACTATCATCGGTCCGACAGTAACATTTTTGAACCCTTCTTGGGTGAACATTGAACATAATTAAGCTTCATATCAAGATTTTACTGTCAAAGGATTAAAAACATCTTAACACATTATAAAATTATATACTTTGTCATAATTAATTTTACTAGCTGTAGCCCACGCTACCTAAGGAATAGAAATATGAAGTTCAATATCCTAAAACATACTGAAATAAAGCAGTTCAAACAAACAAACTCTTCAGTTTTACTATTTAAGTACAGATTCAACTTTAATGGAGCTAAATATATGGGTGAACTGAGGTTATGATCTTCAAATGTCATTCCAAAAACAATAAATCTTAAGCAGAGTAACGACATCTGACAACCCTTGCTAACTCTTATTTAATATTCAGTTCGAATGAACTTGTTGATTTAGTTAAAGCAAATCACTCAAGCAAAGTCACTTACATCTTTCAACTTTATATTATTTTTAAGATTTTCGAGTGAACGAACGAAATACTGCCATGACTCATGAATGTTAACCAGCTATTTACCCAACTCTTTCATAGTTATAAAAAAGCTACAAAAAATCATAAAAAAGATATAAAAGTTAACGTAGCGCAAAAGATACAGTAATAACGCGAAGAAACTCGCAAAAATTACTCTGTTTTTTACGAGTATTTATACAACACCCTTTAGCAACAAATGTCGCCCTCTAGTGTACTTAACATAAATTAATTAAGATATTCGCACAATCATCCTGTTGGTGACGGTTTTAAGAAAAAATGAAAGCACATTAAGTACTCCCAGCAAGGAATATCGAGAAAAACATAAAAACCGAAACAGAGGGAAAATTGTGAGACGGAAATACGTATCTTAATGAGAGCGAAAGAGTTGGCAGGCTATCTCTTTTTTCTGCTGTCTAAAGGGGGAAGACGGGGCGATTTTGACACGACATGAATAAAGAAAATATGAAGGCTTTTGTTGCCGTAAAAATTCCAGTACAGGGGATAAAGTCTTTAAGTTATCAGAGGGTAGCGTTAAGGATCGTCGTTTATACGTACATATACAGGTAGGCATAATATCTGAGTACGGGGGCGGCTGATACGTTCGTATTTATCGAATATCGGGTTATATTGTGTTTACGTGGATTATTTAAGAGGTGCTTAAACGTTGAATATATTAACGTCGAGAGATCGATTCGGTTACGAACCGCGTTTTATTAACTTTGACAAGAAAGGTGAATGTTGTTTTAAGTTAGTATAAACTAGATTATTATAAATAACTTTCAGTGTAATATCGCTGAGCACAATCGATAAAAAAATATGTTCGTATTATTAGAGAAGCTTAGCATACAATAGCTGTGTAACTTTCGTTAAGTCTTTACAGTAACGACCCTCGACAAAAAGTATAACGATACTAAACCTTATTAACTATTCATACAACTATTTGTTTTCCTTACCAGTTTGAAATTAAGTTTTATTTGAAAGACATTAAAGTCTATTTTTATTTATTGACTTGAAATATGTGGTGAGAGGGTCAATTGTCGTCACAGGGTCATATCGCGTTGGAACATGCGTTCCCGTAGCAAATCACTTCCGGGCCACTAAATCCAGGCCAAATTAATGCATTTAGCACGCTCCCCGGCCCTTTGACTGGGGATGACAACTTTATTTCATTGTATCGCGATATTTTCTTGTCACTTTAACATCAGTGACGGGGACATTGTGATTTTTTTCTGCTAATGTCGATTTTCGGTTAAATGATTCATATTTTAAATAAATGACCCACTTTTGTAACACGATGGATCATTGGACATTACATTTAATTGCATTTCAAATTCGGTATATTTAGAAATTTAGTTCACGATAGTATTCATTTTTCTACCAGGTGGACTTTTAATCATAAGGAATTTAATTAAACTGTGTACATTAATTTAAGCTGGAACAAGTTTTGGGTAGATAGAGTAGGTTTAGTAAAGTCTTTTTAATGCTTATATCAGCAGTATTAAGTAGTTTTTGAACATAAAACTGACAAATACAAATAAAACACATATGCAGCATAACGATAAATTACAATTTCCACGCTATAACGGACCCAATAAATAGCTCGTTCAAAACACTGATTTAAAATATCATTATGGATCATATCTGAGATTTGGATCTCGCGAGGGGTTGGATATATCGGCGGCAACAAATTGTAACAAAGGAGTCCGGCAAAGAAGATTATCGAAGATGACGCGTGCCGCGCACGTGACGTGCATGTGGCCGATGATAGTAACATTCACCCTACGCTTTACAAACCATTCAAAAACCAACCCTATCTAAACCGCATACGGTTTATTTTAATCCAGCAATACTGTTTCAGTAAAGTCATAGTCTTTGACAAACAAAAACCGTTCTTATGTTGATAAGATTAGGTACATTTTTGAGTGGGGGAAATATTATAAAAGTTACTTAAAAGTAAGAAGTGTTGGAGGGAAATTAATACCACAATTCAAAGGATTTAAGGCTTACATTGATGTTGAGTGTGTAATCGGAAGAGCAAATAAGTATAGATAGCGGTTGTCTTTATGTCATGTGCTGCTAATATTGTTGTCACTGACAGACATACCTTTAGGGTAGTTGTACCCCATAGTTTTTGTATGTTATTAATCGTATGTAACAATGGTTGTTTTTGTTGTTGTAAAAATTCAAAACATTTAGTTCTGCAAAGTTAAAATAAATTATCCAGATTTTGATTTGATTTTCCGGAACATTTTCTTTTTATACAAACTCCAAAATGACAATTCAATTCGTCACCCTATAAACCTTCCATCCAATTAATAATAAATAAATAAATAAGAAACTCATGCTTAGAACTGTTTACAACCGTCTTTAACATGTAATTTTTAATCAATGCATATTCATTAAGGAAATTCAAAATAATGTCGTTCAAAAAAACTTGCAACTCAACATGCAAGTAAATAACAAGTAAATAAGTGCCTTTAGTTACTTACTTAAAGCATTGATTTATCATGGTAAAATATTTATACTTTAATTCCAACTATTTGTAAAGTATACATTATTTTATCTTACTCTTACTGAGTGTAGTTATTCGCATAAGTTTTTATTTAGTTTTGAAGACACTAAGAACACGCGAATGTGCTTCACCTATCAAGGTAGTACCTAAATTCCCTTCCAAATTAAACCATATCTAATTAAACCCCAAAAATCTTACCGTGTGAGCTATTTGTTCAAATACTCCCATATTGATCCCAAGCCAACGAGTTAATTACAAGGCTTGTACCCATCATTCTATCTACCCGCACATCCCCGCGCCAACCCGCGCCTCCCCGCGAGTCCTCGCGAGTCCCCGCGACTCCCCGCTGAGCAACACGTGTGTGATACCAATATTTGATATTAAGTACCTACTTATTAGATTTAGAGTTTTCATTAATCGGTACTTTGATTTACATGATACAATAAAGTTGGTGGGACTTGCCGATCTAGGGTGTTGAAATCTGTTTTGAGCCGTATATCACCAATAACAAAATATACTATGCGAAATATTGTGTGTTTCTGCCATCAAATGCTCTAAGTATTCGATCACACATTAGTTAATACTTATCGGTGGGATTTAACTATGAAAATAAAGAAATATAAAAAAATGCCATTAAGTTTTTCGTAAATTTAATAAAATCCCTTCTAAAACAATTCACTTTCAGTCACAAAATTTGATAAAAACACAAATATCATACAAAACCATTTCAATCAGCGTCAAAAAACAGTGTACCGTGTATTAAGTACAGTTCACATAAAAAATCGGGTTGTTAGGCCGCGCTAGGGTGACAAGCGAAGCGAGATAAGCATCGCCTCGCCGCCCGTCGCCGCCCGCCACGTGCGCTTAAGCCGGGATATGCAATTTTTATATTATCCTCCTCTTATATTATTATTGACGAGCGTTTTAGTGTTATAAAGTACTTTTGGATTTTTATTGGTTCATATTTTAGGGTTAATAACTGGTTATAACTAGATCTTTTCGAAAGGTTTGGTTTTATTTGAGATACAAATAATATAAATGAAATAGTTATGCGAACTTTAAATAAATGTAATGTTTATAGTGCAATTCACGTTTTCTGAAAATGTCCAAGATAAAACTAAGACACACAATTCAAATAGTTCAAGAAATTCAGTGAAGCACTCACGAAAATCCTGCGTCAAAAAACGAGTTTTCTTTTCAGAACAAACTGTAGGTAGTTAACTTATGAAATACATATAAATGCGAAAGTGAATTTATAAATGTATTAATTTGTGTATATAAAAAAATATTGGACGTATACATAAACAACGGTTTTATGTGACATGCTTATGATCTTCTGAAAACAATATTTTTTCCATGTATTTCAGAGTTATAGAAATACAAACAATTTACAAAAAACACACTACAATCCTTACTAATATTATAAATGTGAAAGTTTGTGAGAATAGATGTTTGTTACTCCTTCACGCAAAAACTACTGAATGTATTTTAACGAAACTTTACAACAATGTAGCTATAAATATAGCTATATATAGCTTTTAATTATAGGCTATAATTTATAAAGATAGTGTATGAATTGTCATTCACGCGGATGAAACCGCGGGACACAGCTAGTATACAATAAATATTCTCTTGTAACATACAATTATGTGTAAGTAACAGATTGTGTATATTAGCACAAATCCCATGGCCGCGGCCGGTGGGTCCCGGTCGCCCGGTCCGGCCGAAATGACGGCGATCCCCATGGCCAGTCTAGTACAGACAGCATGACGAACACAATAATATTAATATTAGTTACATATTAATAGAATTAAATTATTATTAACCAAAAGCACTTTATGAAAATTTTAATTTAAATATATTTTTGAGCAGAAATTTTGAAAATTCTCGGTGTCGGATTAAGAATTACGTCACGGCTAACAATGTATTCAAAAAGTTAGCTCAATCGATAACATATATCTTTCACAGAAATAGATGTATATCAGTTCTATAGAAAACATTTAAATACCTGTACAATAATGCATTAAAAACATAGGTATATTATATAAAAGCTAAATAAAAGCTTCTAAGAACATTAACGAATGGGATAAAAAAAATAGCTAATTTGTTTCTGTGTGCAGTTATTTAATCTAACAATACTGCGTGAATCAGCAACCACAACTCTCGCTTTTATATACCACAAAACACAAATTAAATACTACTTACATGTAACACAATCTAAAAAACCACCGAACACCTGTTTTCTCATCCCCCAATAAAAAGATTAAGAGCAACGAACCAAAAGCATTATATCATTGGTTCTGCCGACCGTACCTTGTAGCCAATATTAAATAGCGATAGCATCGCAGATTTAGATAAGATACCATTACAACAACTTGTTCAGACATGCTGGGGTCGAATTAAATGATCGGATGAGAGACAGAGGATTATATTGTTAGATTTGTTATATTGCAACTATACAAAACTGCCTCGTCGGCCTAGTGGTGCTAAGCGCGACTGCTACGCTAGAGGTCTTGGGTTCGATTCCCGAGTCGACCAAGGTGTTATTGGGTTTTTCCATGAAATTCTCAGTAGAAGGTCGGAGTTCGGATTTGTGCCCGGTAAGTGGCAAAAGGCTCGCCCCCTATTACATGGGACCTAAACATATCGGCGAACTGTGGGTGTACATTGGTACACTTCTGCCTACCCCTTCGGGGATACAGGCGTGATGATATGTTTTGTATGTATGTTATGTTGTTCTATTGCAATTGGGCTGTTTGGTAATCATTATTGATTGGTATATAGAAGCCAGAGGAGGTAATGCAGTTTATCTATTAGTAACATCTGAGATAGGAAAATCTTATTTGCTTGCTTTATTTAGTTTACTAGTCTAGGTTCTATGCTCAAAATGACAGTTAAATTAAATTAGAATTTCACGGGTTAATTACTATTTGTAGTTTTATAGCTGCTCTCTCAAAATAGAGCGAAGTATTCGTCTATTATTTATACATATGAAAAAATTGAATGCAAATGACTGCTAGATAATTTATGCATATGAAAATGCGTCTCGAAAACTTATTCTCTATTTTTGCATAATTACGTGACGGCATCACACTCTTTTCGCTCTGTCCCTAAATTCTCGTATTTTATAAAGTTCGCCATTTACATTATGTGCTCACAAAACTACCTCTAACAATAAACTAAATTATCTAAACACAAACAGTACATATATAAATCTACATAAAATCCAAATTGTAAGTTTAAGGCAGTGTTCTCCACAAGGCATTCTTAGGGCGCTCTCAGTTGAGCGCACTTCAAACGTTCGCGCCACTCATAATCAGATGTTTAGGCTTTCTTTGATAACCGACATTAACGTCTTAAAGGAATTTAATTTGTTTTCACTTGTCGCTCAACTTGCTTCTGATGTTCACAACTGATGGAAATGTTTGCTTACAGAATTGTAATTCAAACTGTTTTTGGTTGGTTGTTGATGCAATTATTCCTTTATATGTAAACGGTATAGAAATCTTACCGATTCAACATTTATTCCTTCTTTTTATTATTTGTGTATTTTTCGATCACGTTGACGCTAAGAGGTTTCGCACCATGTTCCATACGAATCCGATCCGAACCAGTGAAAATATTGGTAAAGAAATGGTAAAAAATCGGATGACTGAAATCAGATCTAGTGCGTAAATTACCGTAGAAATAGTTCTACGGCTACTCCGGAACATATTTTCACGGGTCTAGATCGGATTCCAATCGGACGTAGTTTGAAACCGCTGTTATTCGTAAGACCTTAGAATATTTTTCTGATTATTTTGTTGGCTTAGCCCTTATATACAGTATGTATTAAAAACACCATTTATTTAAACAACCAACACGTTATGCACAAATTTTAAACAGTCAATTAATACTTTCGAAACCCATCCCAACCGATTGCCTATCAATGAAAATCAGCAGACAGTTTAAATCCATACAAAATCTCATCACCAATCAAAGTACGGTCTGCAAATAAAGCGTTCGTTATCAAATCATTGATATTTGTTTATGCAACGCGAACAGTGAACAAGTGTAGTCGTTTAGCTAAAATCTTGTTTCATCACGGTGGGGTGGATCCCCAACTGAAGCACATATGCTGGGAGTTTTACGCAGTTTTAATTTTAATCCCACACTGCTAGGCGTATGAATATTAAGTGGTTTTATTAATGATTTTTTGAGAGGTGTTCGGTGTAAGTGTTGTGTTTTATACTCGATAGTGAAGTAGGTTGTCCGTGTAAGGAGATATAGTTTGAAAATATGACAGTAGACATAATTTTTAGGTTCCTTTCTTTGCACTTGCTTTACAATTGCACTTTACGTAAAGTTAAACAGTTCGCTGAGATAGAACACACAACTTAAAAAAAAATATCTATGTAAAAAAATGCACATCACATTTAGACATCGTTACTGAGATATTATAATATTAATACAGTGAAGCAAGTCAAGGCATCATTAAAATATCTACCTAGCAGCTAGAAAATTTACATCGTGTTACAAAACCGATACACATAGGCACATACTTACATAGGGTCAATCACGACTTAAACTAGACCTAACGCAAAATTAATTACAAAACCATATAACCGCGTAATTTTCTTACTAATAGACAAATACCGACAAAACCTTAGCCAAACATTGTACCAACGTCTACCGACGAAAAGAGTTCGCCACAAAGCGTTTAATATTGGGTATTGGCGTATTGGTTGTTGGTCAGTAACCTTTTAAGCCGGAACCCCACAGCGGCGCACGGAGAGGCTGTGCACGTGTGTTCAGCTTCGCTTTAGTACAAAATGTATGAGAGCGTTTCCACCGCAGCGCACGGACATGCTACGCAGCAAATGACGTCATAAACACACGAACGTAGCTCAGCCACGTGGCCGACCCACGCATCCCAGCTGCGTGGGTCGGCCATTTCTCTGCGACCCACGACTATGTACAGTCTCGAGCAAAAATATGTATACACATAATATTTTTAAGAAATTATTATAAGAATAAGCTACTATAAATAAGAGGTTCAATTAATGTTCCTAGTATATATACATACATTTAAGTTGTGATAAGTATAATTTGTGTAAGAACTAAGTAATTTATAATACAAATAAGTAAAACAGATGTTACTACACAATAGCTAAATTATATTGTTACTTGGAAGAGCTATTGTCTATATTATAAAAATAATATATTGACTTAAAGTAAAAAAAAAAAATTATTAAAAAAAATATTTGAACTATTTTATTTTCAAGTGTCATCTGTCAGTATGCATTGATTGCTAGATGGCAGAAGAGATTCGACAAAAAATCTCACTAATTTCGTTTAACAATTTCGCATATTATTAAGTATACATATTTTTGCTCGTGACTGTACCCCACGCATAGCTATGAGCTGTGTGGGCGACACATCCGTGTGCGTGCGCCGCAGTGGAAACGGAGGCCGACGCCGCCGAACTAATGAGCCCACGCAGCAGAGGTGAGCCACGCATCCGTGCACAGCCTGCGCAGCGGTGGGGCTGCGGCTTTAATGTTGGCTATTGGTTATTGGGTATTGGAGTATTGGTTGTTGGTCGGTAATTGCGGCAAACCTGTATCGTGAATTTGTGAGGTTTTCGCACCAGATAGCCATTCATTAGCCAATCTAGATTAGTATTCCAAATATCTATTGTGTTTGGGCTATGGTTAGAATTACGATTGTGATTATACGTGTCAGCGGCAGGTATCTGGTTTGGATAGTTAATTTACGTTTTATGGGGTTATGTGGTAACTAATGTTTGTGGTTCTGTTTTCGTAACATAATTTGGCTGCTATTTATTTATACGAGGGTATTGTTTAAGAAATGATGGCTACGGATTAAGACTGAATATCATTTTTTTTTGTCATCCTTTCAAACAAAGAAATAAATAGCTCTGCCAATGACAAAAATATGCTGCTTTAATTAAATCATTAACTAGGGTATCTCAATACTAATAATAAGTACTAAGGAATTTTGATATTTTCAGATAGGTTCACACAATATTAAAACATTTAAATAAAAATATTCACATAAACATTTACCCGAACAAAACAAACCCACACAGAATAAAGTTTAAACATTTTACAACAATTTCACAGATGTTTATATCCCCTAAGCGTTGAAAAACAGTTGACAGCGCGAAATCGTCACCCAACCGATAATAATAGGTTTCGATGTAAATCAAAACTCATAGTGATTACCACCCTAGTGGCATGAGTTATGACTTATTAGGGACCCCAAAGAGACCGGGATGGCCCCTGTATCTCTAAATGACACGTCGTGTTGTCACCTCGCCGATATCAGTGTAATGTCCATCTTTTTTGACGGGACTCTTTTGTATGAAATTTTAAAAATAAAACAAAATAATGTTGTATTAAATGCACACATATCCGATGATAGGCACACACAGACTTTTTATGTAAAACATGTTATATAATATATTAATTAATAAAAATACAGCCGAATTGAGAACCTCCTCCTTTTTTTGAAGTCGGTTGAAAAGAGATTTAAGAGTCAACTTACAAATAACGTTTCAATATCCTTTTAAGTTCATGTTACTCTGAAACTGATGGGGCATACCAGAAAAATTACATATTTAACCCTTTTTACACTGCACATTAAAATATAAATACCTTGCCTAACAAACTTTAAAAGAAAACAGCCATACAAGGTGACATTGTTACCATAGCAACATTATTTTAAAACTTTCTAGAGGACACGTCTAAAAATAGGACATGTCCCGCGCAACCTAGACGCATGGCCGTCACACAGCTGCATAGTCTAACCCCCGCCGAGTATTGACGCCCTTATTCCAATGCAATAAGGTTGATTTTGGCTTGTTACTTTAGCTTGATGGAGGTACTGTTTGGTCCACCGTACGAATATTTATTATAATTTTATGCGGCGTCCGCACTCGTCCCTTTCAGTACTAAACGACGTCCTTGTCGCCTTTTTGTTGTTTGAGGGGTATTAAATGTAATAACACCACTATCAACGATCTTTGGTGCATATAAATGAGTTTTTTTGATACTACGCAGATTGTATGAGATTGTATGTGATTGTATGATTAGTGTCAGTTGTCGGTAATTACAGTTTACTTCGTGGTTTCGGATTACAATGGGGTTTGTGGTGCTTGATGTTATTGGTTTTATTAGGTGTCGTGTCCGCAATGTGTTAGTTTTAAATGCAAATTTTGAGGTCGTTTATAAAAGTGATTGCATTACTATTTATTGGTATAAATGGTTTGTCGAACCTAAATACTTGCGATGTCAATTTCATATGCAGTTCTGGCTCAATCAAAAATATAAATAATGTATTCGTGATGTATGAAAGTTTCATTACTTCAGAACTGAATTTCAGTATTATTATCGTAACATAGTTTTCCTGTGGGATTTCATGAAGGTGGACATGAACAGGACAAATACATCCCGTTATGTAATACAGCATTAATAAGGAATAAGAAAACTGAAAAAAACTTGAAAATATCGAAATTAATTGCAGATTGCAAATATCCTACCACACTTGCGCTCTTACTTATTTCTCTCAACAGCTAAGTATTAAAAGTAAAAATAAATTATTTCTTTACAACAGTAAGTCCTATAGCATTAACAATATCAAACAAAAAAAGAAACAGTTATCAAAAATAAAAAAACCGTTGAAAAGTTGTCATTCTGATTCAGTGGAGCGTTCATCCCCGTGCCGTTATAATACTCCATTATATTATTAATAATAATAATAATTCTCACTATTATTGTCATTAGAATCATTATTATCGACTGCAGACCGGTTCAGAAAGTAAACACAATTGACTTTTGCCATTTGGTTGATTCACAAAGATGCAGGTTTTAATTATATTGACCCCAGTGTGTTCTCTTCATTATTTTGCCATATTTCACACTTAAGTTATTCATGCTTTTAAATGTTTTACTTTTGTGCTTATTTGGGAGGTTCATAAGTTTTATTATTATCCGGCTTTGTAGAACTAAGCAGGTATAGGGGAAAATTTTATGTCTTTTCATGGCACTTTCCTTACTTGCTCTCTAACAACTAAGTATGTATGTACCTAATTATGTAATCGATACCTACATAAAAAAATCGACACTAGAATGACTTGTGACGTAATCCCGTATCTATGTTAGAGAAATTGCCAAAAATACTTATATTCGACGTGATCAGTCAGTCTCATTATCACCGTAACGCATCGTATAAATTTCTTATCATATAAATTATTTCGTCGCCCGCCAATCCCTATTATTTCACAGTGGCCAAATCTAACAAGACAACCGATCTTCCCAACACAATATACACATAAATCAATAATCAATTTTACGCCAACGAGAACGGTCCGAAGTATTTTTGTCGGGATTTTATTATTCTGGCAACACATCTAGTGGAAAATCGCGTCCTGCCGCTATGACGGGCAAACGCGGGAAAATCACACTTATTTGTTATTTACAAATGTAAAAATATAACAAGGAGTTTGTCTGCTCCGATTGATGCTTAGTCGCCGTGAATTTGATGTTTGGTCACTTGATTTACCTGTTGTTTGTCAACTGTTTTTACGTTTGGACTATTTGAATATTGGGGGTGGCGTATAGGAGTGTACAGAGCAAATCTAGTCTTTAGAAAATAGTTTTTGACTTTTTTTATCATATCAAATTGTCCATCATTAACTTATGTTAAGCTTATGCTTAAATATTTTCTTAAAACAAATCCCTTCGCTTTCGGATCGAGTTACCTTCTTCATTGTAAATTCATAAAATCAATTAAAATTCCCTAATACTCAGATATCACGTCGATATTTCAATTTATCGACAAACAATACATCTTACAAGGCATTTACACGGACACCCCACCTATGAGAACTAATAATAAATCTCTGCATATCATTTCACCCTCAAACGACTCTGAATACACTATTGTAGGTCGAACACATCGCCTTAAGTTAATACAGAGCATTATTGAGTGCCAACAGCGCCCCCTAGCGCGCACAGCCGACGTATTGACAAACTGCCTATAAGCTATAAGTCTCAATCAAACAATGCCATTACGAACTCCTTACGTTATTGACCTATTTCTTTGGCACAATAGAACGACAATTAAATTTAAATTTCGATCCGTGGGAATCATTCGAATTAACTGCAGTTTTGACTTTAGCTGTCATCTCATATGGGCGGGAAAGTTTCTTTTCTCTATGGTTAGGGAGGCGTCTTGTTGCCACGGGGCGGTGTTGCGTTTATTTGCGGGCTTTCTTGTCCGGCAGATCTATTGTGAACTGATGAATTTATTATTGTGCTGAACTTCCGAGTTTAATTTATTTATGGGTCACTTTTGTTGGCACTTATTTTATTATGGAGACACAATAGTTTAGCTGTTATGAATAGACAGTGCTTGACTTCCTTACGCTTAATAGACATCTTGAAACTTGATTTTTATTGTAGCCTTGCTTAGTTGTTAATACTATGTACAATGGATAGAATTGTTTATTTTTCTCACAGATCAATAGGTATGTAGCATTGATAATTAACGCACTCAAGTGAATAGATTATATATATCCTTTCTTTCTCCTTATCGTCAATTTAGTAAATTAAATACCAGTACTTTTAACATACCTAATTCAGATTATCCATTTTATTTCTATAAAAAGAATAGAAAACTTCATAAAAGAACAAACAAACAAGCATGCACTCCAATTTCAAATATTTCGATTGCCACGCACAAAAAGTGCAAAAAACAAAAGAACATAATCAATGCAACGAATAGAGGTGCGCATTTGTTCGCTTACTTCGCGAAACGTGCGATGCTGAGGACTTCTCTAGTCTAGAGGAGTCACTGACTCACCCAAAATATTGACTCGCAAAGTGCCGACTTTGACTCACAATAGACACAGCAGGTTGCCTTTTGTAAAGGACCCTTCTGTACTTAACAATACCGGAGTAATGCACTGCTTTTTATTTTTTGCGCATTAAAATTGTGAGTGAAGTAAACGAGCTTTGAATCGGTTGGTGAAAAACGTTTTACATTTTCGGTGCAAAAAAATTGTTTCGCGAATTGATGTCTTTAAAATTGAAAATATTATGTGATAATTATTTTCTACGTAATATGAACACGTACATACGTTACTTTAAAAGTAGGAGGTAATGTACTTACTAAACTTTTTTTTGTATTAATAAAATATCTTTTAACAGTATTAAAATTAATGAAATAATAAAAATCATATTACCTTCAACAAAAACTTATGCAGCAATCAGAGAAATCGAATCGATAGGGAACCCTCTATTTGCGCGTTCCGTTTAACACAACGCTCGGCGCTTTACAAGATGGGTCTCGCTAAATAAAAAAAAAATGCTCTCTAAGCTTATTGAAAAGTATTCTCGCCCTACGTTCACGGCGTCTGAGCAAATATAAGATAATTTTCTCGCTTCACCTCACCCGGTATTTAGGGGGCACCTTTCATACTTTTTACCGTACCGTTTGATACGTACCTAACGCGACACGGAACGTTCTAATGTAATTTATTTTGTATTCGAAATGCAAAATGCGTCGCTTCGTTGTATCGTAGGTAACGCCTTGATTGGTGGTTTGATTTCTGTTTTTTTTCCTTTTTTTTTGTTAGAATGTAAATTGATTCGCAGATTATTATTTTATATTTTTAAAACGTCCATTTATGTTTGATGTAGTCATATAAGCTTCTGATATATATAAAACAATATCAGCTAACAACTACTACAGCTAAAAACTCTACCATTTTTATAGTGTCTCGCAATCAACATTGATAATTTCACATGAATCCATGACTATCATAACATAGACGAGAGTAACTTGTCTCTTGCAAATCCAGCAATACGTAGTCTCCATTATCCATTCAAATCGTCAAATACCAGAAAAGATGAACGAAAAAATCCACATGTGTATTGAATAGAAAAGTGTGGGATCCTTAACCCTTTGGAAACATTAAAAAAGATTAAGAACGAAATAGACACAAATCCTTAAATTCCCAGCTACTGGATTTCAAAGACCAAATTAAGTATAAATAAAACTAATTCAGCGAACATAATTCAGGAACCACAAAAAACTGCATTTGGATCCACTCGTATGAAATGAGCACGCATTGTCGATAGCACATTGTCTAAGTGCAAGCCTAAAGAAAATTAATTCGAGTACTTATAAACATGTATATTTATTTATTAAAAGGGTTATTTACTAATTGGTGTATTAGTCGAGTACAATCGTGGAAACAAGTCAATCGGTGTGTGTAATTCGAATTAAGGGACTGTTTACACGTTTGTACTTTGCGTTGAGTTTATTTTTTTATGGACGGCCAGCGCAGACGGTTTTCACACATGGCCACACTTTGAACGGGTCGCTTGTTTATATGTGTGCGTAATGAAATTTTGTTATGCGGGATATTGTATGGCTGGAAAATTGTGTTGACTATGAAAAATATGCGCGATCTATTCAGCTCTATGTGCTCCGCGGAAAATAGTTTATTGAAATACAATATAAAAGGATAATGCAAAGGAAAATTTTGACAAATAATCAACTCAAACATATATTATATACCGTTAAATATAGGAAATCTACATCGTTGCATGGGTACTTTAGATGTTACCTATAGTGAAAATCGGCTACACAAAGTACAAGTCTGGTACATTATTGCACACCTTTAAAATAATAGACAAGACATTTTTAAATACTTAGTGCTTTTTACTTTGCGGTTGCTCTTATTCGCTATCTTTACACTTCAGTGAGTTGCAACATTCTAGTTTTTATTATTCTATTTACATATTTGTGTAGCAATAAAACCAAAAAACGGCGCACAATTTTACTTATGTTGGTTTTCATAGACCATACCCACTATTACGTATGTACGTTACGTATTGTACGAATTTTAGTGTCTTTTTTGTAATTTTTCTGATATCGTCGTCTTTTATTAAAAGTGAATCGTATTTTGCAACAAATTAACATCTTTATTGTTATTAAACAAACAAACATTTAATTGGCTCGATTCATTGATTCTTTCATTTAATGCTGTTGAAAGCGTCTTGTTAAAAGTTTCCATTTCATTTGCGAGGAAACTTCAACCCTTTTTACATTTTTTTCTATTTATTTATTATTCAATTTCACAAACGTCACTCGTTTGACTTTTAATTATGCGTCTCGTTATAATTTTCTGATTGAACAAGTATTTCATTTGAAGTTTAACTGTATCTGTAAGTCTTGAAACATTTTATTCATTTTAAATTAGATTCAGATGAACAATTAGTTTTAATATTTGTTTGTAGTATCATATCTTAATAGTACAGACAAATTTTTATCGATATGATAAGCCACTGAAAATATTACAATATTAAATAAAAACCTTTTAATATGTCATTTCAATCATGAATGAACAATTCCAAATCATTATGTAGAGCTGTGCATATTAATATAAAACCTAATTCAAGTAGCCAAAACTAAGTACTGGCAAATAAACGAAATATCAAATTAATTAAACAAAATCAACATTCAAACTGTCCACTACTCATAGACTAAAAAAGAAACAAAAAACAGAACGTTCGTTATTCAAACGTGGCGCGCTTTCTCGGTCCATCGGGCATGTGTCATGTGCCAGTCACGGCGGAGCGGGGACCACCGCGGGCCGCGTCTCGGGTTACCATCTATCGTCTTACTTGCCTTCCTGCCCTACGTCTAAGTTACTACGTCGTCATATGCCGCGGTGACAGTTGGCGAGGTGATATTTGGTGTTCAGTTTTTGGTAGGTTGGGTGGGCTGGTATTAAAAAGGAACGGTCGTTTTGCAGGTCAATTTGTTTTTTAAGGTACGAAACAAAAAATTGGGGAAGGGAAGGAAAGAGGCCTTTGATCTGCAGAGGAACAGAGGAACTTGTATTCCTTGAAATCTAAAAATACAAAGTATATAGATATTATTTATTACAGTACCTACGTTTCTATAGATACACTTAGCTATTTGACTTGTCTTTGCAAAATTAACTAGGAATATAGACTTAGACATTATTAGAGAGATAATAAGCATAGTGCTTCAAACTCAGATTTTGACACCAAAACTCTACAGGATTATGTATTACCCCTATGTAAACATCATGCAATATTTGCCAATATAATTTAACGATAACCTGAATCATTTAAGCCAAACACCAATACGCTTACTTAAATTTTATTAATCATTTTAATCAATTTACTTCACGCCCTTCGGATCGCGTGTCATCACCGACCTTTATCATAAACATCGGGTATCGTGGCAAAGGCATCAAACATACAGCCAATAGGTTTTTTTCCTTATTTTGTTATTATATCTCCTTTCTCATTACTCGTTATGATTTCGGGGAATTTGATCGATGTTCTGGAATTGGGTCACTTATTTTGTGGTTAATTTTAATCATGACCTCTCTTTAATTTTTCGGTATTGATCCTGTTTACATATTTGAAAAAAGTTAAGGGTGCATGTAGTGCGTGATTACTGTAACAATGATTTTGGGATACGGTTCTCTTAAATGCGAAATATTCCTAAGTTTATCAGGTTCACAAAATAAGATATAGTCGTAGATTTTTTTCCGGGTTACCACAGATTAATTCATGGTTTTTTCCGTAGTCAATTATAGGGCATTCAAACGTATTTATGCTTAACTCTTTAGGGAATAAATAGATGCTTATTTGGTACCATACCGATTTGGCGAGACTATCTACGGGACGCGCGCGCACGCGCGGTATTTTATACAATTTTTTTAATAATGCTTTCTGAATTTTACGCCATTGGTTTTTCAAAGTCCACAATAAAAGGAAAGAAAAACACTTTATTCATTTCGATTTTACATTTTTACGAATATTTTTTTATCTGACAGGTGTCATCAATAAACCGGGTACTCCGCAACCTAGCAGCTCAAAAAGAAAAAGCCAGCAACCAGCAACCGTCCCCCGAGTGTTCAACGCCAGTGTACGAGCGGCTGCGACTGCTGGGGGCTCCGGGTTCGAGCCCGGCGTGGCCGCGCGCGCCCTGGCCCACGCAGATCGATGCTAGGACTCCGCCCTACCAGCTGCACAGCCTCAGTCCTGGGCCGCAGGCTATCAGCTGTAATGGTGGCGATATGACGGCGATGAAGAAAAGTAAGTGGACATTACATAATTCATAGGTTGATAAGATTTTGAAGAACTACTTAAAGGAGCACCTTTCAGCAATTAATTAAAAAACGACATTATGTGCGATTGTCTAAACAATACAAATATCATTAACATATTAAAATATGGAAGGCTCATAAGTATCTATGAGAGGTACATGGTTACACAGCAAACTGGCTAAACGTCTATATTTATACGTCAAACCAGTGCTGCAGTGTGGCAAACCCAGACTTTGTATGAAATATCAGTAAATGAAGTGCAAATTGAAACAAAAGCACACCCACACTTACTCACAAACAACACCTACATAGGTACACGTAAGTACATAAAGCTGCGAATTAAAAAAAAATACCATAGAGGAGCATGTGGCGGGCGGTCACAGCCAACAACGCAACAAAACTTTTTCGCCAGCATTTTGATAGTCGATTTGCGGCTCCCCCATCGCGGGGCTAGGGGGGCAAGAGGGGGGGGCAGGCCCGCCTACGGCACCGTCAAAAACATTACTCTGCCCATCCGCGTGGAAGATTTAATTTTCATTTTTATCTGAAACATCCCCCTTTGTAGTGGTCTGTATTCTGTATCCAATTAGGTGGCTTTGAGAATTTTTCTGGTATACCCACATAGCTGCAACGGTTTAGAGATATGGAATTTTTAATTTCGATCCTGAGAACCAATTATAGCGATTCTGCGTTGTCTTTATGTTAAAGCTGTTTTGTAGCAAAAGAACGCTTTGTTTAAAGAAAATGTTTTACTTTGAAATAAATGTTTCATGAAAAAATGAATTACGCTTTTTGGAAAGACACAATGTTAAGTTATCTGAATACAGTTTTGTTTTATAAAATACTATATATATGCTAATGTACGTTTATATATAAAGTAATACTAAACCTAGTGAGTCAATAGTTTTTCAAGAGCTCTAGCCTCTACAGGTCTTCATGTCGAACAATGCCTTTAGTAAGCTTTCAGTTCCTACCCAAAAATACACGCTACTTCCATTAACAACAAGTCAATAATAAAAAGAAGCAATGAATCAAACCATCAATTAGAACGACTTCTTATCTCCCAAACTTAAACTAATAAGTATCATTATCAATATGAAAGTGGACACACACGGACCGGTGCGACTGCGAAGCGTGAAAGTAGCGTAAACCTACACCGATAGCCGATAGCCGACAGTCGACCAGCGCTCGGCTATGTCATGGCCGATTGACTGCTGCCTACCGTGGACGTGTTACATCACACTAATGTTTTCGAAAGTTTGCTTTTCTTGACGGGTGACGAACAATTTGTAAAATGATTATTTATATTAGGTTATGTTGTTGTATTAATCTCATCACAGTATTGACGCCTAATTAATAGTAAAAGTAAACTGAAAGAATGTTTCGCATTATCTTAATCTTATTGTTTAGTAAAATAATCAGACTAACTACAATAATGAACCCAAATCTACTTTCTTTCTTTGTTGTGGTGGAGCAAATAAGCACATTCGGCAAAAAGTATTTAGGACGTATGTGTATCTTCCGAAATACATTATTCTTAGTTACCTAATACCTGGCTAGAAACATATTTCTTCTTCCATTAAATAGTAATTATAAATACCTATATAATATATAGTACAGGTCGGTAGCTTATAATTGGGCAAGCAAAGTGAGCCCCGCGGCATCACTGAGGGATAGACGTACCTTTGTGGCATTGACTAGCAAAGCACTCACGAATCACCCCTGACACCTTTGTAATTGTTTGTAAATTATATACTATTGTTCTAAGGTAATCACTTCAATCTTATTAAAGGCACATATTTACTTTAATTAATTATGTACTAAGGCGCTTATCAATACTTATGCAGCGGTATTATTGATCGACGTAGATTTGGCAAATGCAAATAACTAACTACAAATGTGGCTGGGTTTTTTTTTGTAAAAGCCGTCCATGCATCGATTTTGTATATTTTACAAATAGTTTTACTCATATTTACCGGTCTTTAAAAAGATTAGACACGCAAACTTACAAATATCCGTCTCTAATGAAAGAAATAGCATAACTGTTAAAAACAGAGACAACGTATTTGAGGCAAGGATTGCTCTAAGTCTGATTTATAACTATTTAATTTATAACTTTCAAAAATAATGAATAATAATTAAACACTTATTTAGATTCAAAAATCATTAATTAACAGTGCTAAAATCACACACACAGGACACAACAATTATTAATAACTGTCGTACTTTTACTCCCTACACCAATAAATATACAACTCACAGAAGTGATATGAAAGTTATTTTTGGTTTTCATTAATCAGCACTTGATTCGGGTTTGAGGTATGAAGCAGAAACCATGTTCGTTAAAATATAATTAAGAGTGGATACGTATTCATTAAGTTCCAACAGTTATTTTAAACTCGCAGTAAAATCGATATTTTTCGTCATTCTTTGTTCCGTGGATACAAATTTAAAACTAGATAAAAATTTAAATACCTTAATAAGTATTATTAGCATCCTTTGTTTGTAACATGTGATTATGTATTTTAATATGAAAAGGGTCATAGCCGAAATAAATTCACATAAAATAATTTATAATAATAATAATATTCCTGGACATCTCTCACACGGTTGTCTGATCCCAAGCTAAGCAGTGCTTGTATTATAGTGACCAGACAACTGATAAACATACTTATATATTTCAAAATACATACATATTATAGATAAATTACACCCAGACACCGAACAAATGATCATGCTCATCACACAAACATTTGTCCCGGGTGGGAATCGAACCCAGAACCTCCGGTATAGCAGTCAGGGTCTCTAACCACTAGACCAAGAGGCCCGTCACAATTATTAAAAATCCTGAAGATAGCAAATTTTCAGGATTTTTTTAATTATTCCGTCAGTAAACACAGTAATATACGATACATTTCCGAAAAAATGATAAGTTATATTAGAGTGATTAGATAATATTTTACATCGTATTCACTGCCCATCACAATAACACATTCAGGTGCAGTGTAACCCCAAAAAAACTAGACATTTTTAACCTGATATTGAACCTTTTAAATCTTCCTTTTATTCAACCAACCCTCAAATTCCTTACTACACACAATAAAACAGTAACACAATAATATCAAGATAATTAAATCACAGTTAAAACTTTTATATTTATTAAGCATCACGGTAAGTTACGGTGATAAGCAGTGTAACTAATTTTATTTGCGTCCCCTTGTGGGGGCCCCTTATTTATGATGTGCGGGGCCATAATGACCCCATGATGTTGGATAGCTGTTAGTATCTATGTTCATGTCATTTTGGTAGTTTATTTTGATAGTGTATAGATTTTGGGGTCAAAATCTGTACGTTATAAGGCGTATATATTTTTGGACACTACGTTATGCCAAAATGTATACTAAAGTAATTTTGGACTATTTAGTTCCTATATAGAATCACGCATGTGCCGTGTTTTGAGTGAGATATTTTTATTTTACTTGTTAGATTCTTGTTGGGGACATTTAAGCTAGAACAAAAGTCTAACAGACACGAATTCTAATTTGTAAGTTAAAATTTTAAATGAAGGATTTTCCCAACGTAGTATAAGTAGTAGAAAAAATAAAGGTAAATATCACAAGTAACAATATTTTCAATACGTAAGGACTTCGGCCGTCCTTGAAAAAAAATGTACTGAAAAATGTTTCAGCTTACATTTTAAAAGGAATTTTCAACGCTTCCACGTGTGACATACCGTACACATAGTTCTCATATTTGCGATAATATCGAAGGGAAATATCTAGAAAGAATAAATAGGTTTTCTTGAAAACTAGAGAGGTTTCTTTAAGTAAAGATTTGTTTTAAAGCTATGTAATGATTGGATTCACTGTATTCTGTACTTACATATGTAATTATAATTTTCATTAAAAAATTAGTTAGTTTTATTTCTAGTTTTTTTTACAAAACTCTATCTTTGCTCTACATTTAAGCCGCTGGTACTTACAATGTTTTTAAGGATACGTTACTTATTAAAAAGCGCTATCATTGTTGCACATTTTTCTTTAATCAATAAATCAATTCAGCCTACTAGTCCACTGATATAAGCATTTTTCAGCTTGCGCCCCTTTTCCTACTGAATGTTTTTCGACAAAGTTCTTTACCAAAAATACAAGTCATCCAAGTTCCCGTGAAACATTTATAAAGTCATTTCAGTTCCCACAGTAGTCCCAACAAACGTAAACTACGTACTTCTCACGTAACAAATAAGATCAAGGGTTTTCGAACTAGGAGACAAACAGCCAAGGTCAAAGGACTCGGACGCTGAATAAATCCATTAAGGGGCGAAAACTAAATAAAACGTACTGAATAAAGGGAGGCAAGGTCCGTGATAAAATACCGAGCAACAGAGATAGATATATACGTGATACTTCAAGTTAGAAAGAGACGGTAGAGTCTGGACTCTTTAGATAAGGCGAAGAAAAATGTCGCAAGATATTTATTCTTGGGGTCCCGTGAACAAATGGTTATTATGGGGTTCAGTACTACTAAATTAGTGAGATGTATGGCGCTAGTGTTGAATATTTATTTATTGGACTCGTAAGTTATTGTCCTAAACAGTGGTTTCGGGAAATTGCGGGTTATTTACTGAGTGTTTATTGAATTTTCTTTGGCTAGTTGGATTACGGGTGACAATAAAAGACAAAATATTTTTGAGAATAAGAATCTTTTATATACATTACCATAAATACAATCTAGGTGGTTTTCTTTTTCTAAAATATGATTATCTTAAATGTAGGTTGATAGAGCGACAACAAAAATATCGGTACTTTTTTTAATATTATTTGTATTTTAAGCCTTTTCTGTAGACCTTATTTTTGCTTTAGATTTTCTATTATTATTTATGCCAAAAGATACTTGAATATTTACGCAAAAACTAAGTCTAGGAACAGTCCTATATACAGATGTTTACTGTGTGTCTTTTCTTTTCACTACTATAAAAGTGTTCTTATACATACCTTTCTAGTTTTAATTCTTCTTGTACAGAAATATAAGAACATACCTATAGCTAAGTATTATCTTTCGCGATAGGAGTCAACGACCCCGACCTATTATCGTCCCGAGACAATCCGATGGTTTTTGTAGAGCTATTTTACTTCTTATTGTTATCATATTTCTGATTTTACTTTCATCCCATTTTCTTAGCAGTCCTATTTGAAAATTAGTAATATTTTTTGTTTAATTTGACGCACCTTTAAAATTATGAAATTTTTCAGACAGTCAGAAGAAAATTGTCTGTGCTATTATAATTATCGATTTAAGTAAGCTATGTTCCAACAGTAAGGTACATTATTAAAAAAGGATGTTCATAATAATATAACTATTTTTGCTTAAATACTGCTAAATATGCACGGACTAATAAATCAAGAGATTTTTAATTTAAACTCTAGTTATAAGTCATATGAAATAAAATTTCTGTTCTTAGAACCTTAGATACACAAAACCTGAAATGTTTTAAACTTCAGTGCAAACCTAAATAAACAAACCTGAAATGCTTTAACGGAAAGCGGTGTCATTTACTTATACGCTATTTAAACAAAGTATAAGTGCCTGAAAGTATATAGCTTTTATAAATCTGACAACCAGGTACACTACCTACCTTTTTACCCTGAAACACAGCTTCACAATATCCCTTTCATCTCCACACAACCTCGAGACTCAACCCTCGTTGAGTGGGACTACAACGATAACCTCATCATTTTGTCTGCCCAAATGAATTCACTAAATACCGAAACAGATCCGAACACATCTCAAAAGATATTTTAACCCTAAGACGAACCAAAATAGAAGGGAACGTAGGTACTAGGCTGTATGTACGAGATCAAAGGGTTTCGCCGCGCCGCGCTTTGAACGCCGACATACCAGAGCATATGAGTCTATGTACTATGTATGTATGTTTGTGTATATAGCTCTGTTTTGATACCGTTTGCTTGTATTTATGTATTATATCTGTAGATTGATATTAGTAGGTAGGATTAGAGGTATAGGTATGGTCGTGAAACTACGTTGGTTTTTTATTTTGTGATATTGTAAGATGTTAGCAACTTACTTTATAATATTAAGATAATGAGGTCTGTATTAAATCTGTTAAAATTACCGATGTACTTCTTCGGTACTTCTTATTCTCATCAAACATATACGTTTTATATTTTTAACTCAGAACGAATAAGGGTTCGTTGCTAGCTCAGTTTTACCACAATAATTTCACATTCACATTTTCGTTCATGTTTTTTGTTTTGCCAGTATGTCATAAATAGTATTTTTTTTATAAAAATAATAATTTACCTAATGTATTTTAAGCCATTTAAAGTTGTTTTGGCTTCCAAGATGGAGTATGTATTTCATGTTTAACTGAATACGTCATGCAATAAAATTATAATATGAGTAACATCTCTAATAAAAGGGTTTATTTAATAGCCATCTGACAAATTATTTAACGTAAGTAATAGGAGTGGTATCACAAAATAACAGCGACAAACCGCATCATAATCGTTTTAAACCCACAAAGTGCCTTAAAACAGTCGCAGAAAATCCATTTAAACCCACAACCGTACACCATACCTGATACCTTCAAACCGCCTTTATTACTAGAACAAAAAGGTTCATTTTTGAGCTTCATGTTGGCATATCGTATGCCATTGGCAACCCTTTATGGGACTACTTTATGGGCAAAATAGCAATTAAATTCACCTTCATTACACAACCCTTTAGTGTAGTATATGCGATGGATAAGAGTGCGTGGATATAAAATCATTAGATAAATGTGGTCTTTATTAAAAAAAAATGAATTTGATCTACAGTTTGACACGCGGTCATAGTTTAGTTCCTTTAATAAAGGTTGTATTCGGTGCATCCTGGTACAAGTAAGTGTTAGTAGCATTTTAATAGATATATGTAAACCCACATGCCTAATCTTTGCTCAAAGTTTAAATTGTTAACTTCTTTAAAGTAATATTATTCAATAGGAAATTAATTTGTTTGTACTTTTATTTTATATTTTTTGTTTAGTTTAAATTCCATCTCATATTTGTAGGACACAATTGGAACCTTCTTAATCAAAACAATTTAAGCTATTTTTGCTTCTAAAAATCTGCCGAAAACCGTTTCAACAAACTTCCCAGCGACGCTCTAAGTCTCAAAGACTCACATACACAATAATCTCACACTATACAAAACACCTATTAAAATTATGTTTTAGCCAAGCCCCTCAAAACAAAGCAGAAATCCCCACTAATTACTAAAGCACGCATCGCATCCCCGCGAACGGCCACAAAGGGTGCCAATAACGCATGAAACAGGATTATCAGACACGTAAGCGATGTAAAAGGGCCCGGCCCAACCGTTTGCGTGTAATTATACATGTTAATTCACAAATACATACTTTGAAGGTAGTATACGTTCTACGTTTTTAGGGTCTCACGGATGGGTAACCGTGGTCGCGTACTTCAAGGGAATAGACATTTGCAGTACGCCTCGGTTGCCGCTTTTAATATTTGACTGAATCTTTTAGATGTATAGGCTGCGAGGATTAGGGTTTGAGGGCTGGTCAGTACTTATTTCTATTTAATTAAACATGCAAACGTGTAGAATGGTGACGACAGTTTGTTTGCACGTCTGACGTAAAAAGACAGTCGAATTTGGGATACAAATTTATTTTTTTGAATTGATGTATATCCTTCTTTAGTTATTTCATGATGAGATATAATGCGTATTGCAGCAGTAGCTGTACTTTCTATAATGTTCCGTTCTGGTTCAAGTTTAATCTTTTCGCGTAAGCTGTCTTTGTTTTAGACAAAGAAAAGAGTGTAGTATGTGTAGATATTGTCTTAGATTTTCTAGATCGTGTATAAATAACGGATAATATTGACGATAATTTTATTCAAGCATACATCTATGTGTTGTTTATTTTAAAACTAGGTAGGTGCCCACTAGTAATACCACATACACGGTGAAAGTTTATACTCGATCGTAGAAAGATTTTTCCTAGGGATCAAGTGAAACCTAGCTCTACATTTTATATTTGCATTGATCAGTTGTTTAACATCATGAAGCTTGATCTGGGAGGTGGTGTTTTAAAACATAACCGTAATTTTTACATCACTAGGTTGGTGGCCCGCATCGCAAGTTTTTTTTTAAAGATTTTGTTTTCCTTAGCTACGAAACTATTTTCGCGAAAAAAGTGTTCGCTTAAAAAAAGAAACAATTGTGCAAATGAAACTTTAATGACAAGACAGACAAAGAAAAGCTTATTTGCACATCTACACTCATAAGCACCAACCATAGACAAAGTTAACCAAACAGTTTTAATATCCAAACCTCATTACCGTAAAAACAATGGCGAGACAAAAAATAATAAATAAAAAGTGTACGGGGAGGGGCGTACCCGCGCCGCCCTCGGCTCCACCCACGCAAACACAACATATAATTATTGTGAGAACAACATGACGCGGTGCCACATACTTATAGGCATGCATAGACGTATAACCATGCATAACCATGCATAGATATGCGTAGCAATGCAAGCATTTGTCATGTAGACATGAAGACGTCATCATAATTGTAAGGGATTTTAAGATTGGTAAAGGTTGGTTTGTATTTAAAAATGGGTGGAAATTGTGCTAATGATTGATTGATTAGAGCTTTTTTTAATGTAGAATTGTTAATTTTTTCGTTTTTACTGTTGTGTTTTTTTCGAATTTGAGGGGAATCTGTTGGCCGGTTTGGCCCAAACTATTTTAATGGCAAAAATCGCCAAAGGCCCAATGCTTTGGCGATTATGTTGGAAATATTTAAAGGCAGCAGTGTTCAATTAGATGTTGATATATCCAATTGAACACCGCAAGGGCGAGCGGTTTACCTGAACTGCCGCATGCTCGATTGTCGCATGTTTTAAAGCAATATGTAACCTTTAAATGAATTGCATCATCCTACTATTAAATGGATTAGGGTCTATTAATAACTTGAAAATTGCTGCTTCACGTTTTTACTCAGAAGATATCAAAATTGATAGTATTTTACTATCAAACCAAAATATGGTACGTTACAAGACATAAAAAATATTTATAGGGTTGAGTGTATAATAAATACTTAGTCGTTCGGTGGGTATTCGATGTGTAATAGATACTCGTAGAAGTAGCAAAATATTTTAATATGCGTCTGTTTTATATAAGGTAGGGTCATACATATATGTATGTTCACAACTGACTGAATAGCAAATGTCAAACAAATATACAATCCTAAATGAATTTAATCCTATCAGGGTTAAAGTTTTTCTTGGTTTATATGAAAACATCTACTAGTACAATGTAATAATATTATAAAGTAGGGAGATACCTACATGTTACAAACTTACGTACATAATTTGTATACAGTTCAGTCACATTTAGAAATGAGTGGGTGTCTCTTATGTCTATAATTAGATTCTTTAATGTTCATAATGTTTAAGAGTATTCGAATGCTTATAATTAGAAGTTAGTTAGAATAGCAATTAAAGTGTATGTTTCTTTTATATATGGACTATCTGTAAATAAAGCCTGGGTTTGACAACATGTTAGTAAGAGGCAGATTTTTTATTTTACAGATCACGTCACAAGTTTAAAATTCATCAGAATGATAGCTTGCTTAAAAAGATGTAACAAATATTTATATTCGGTATTCTCTTTCAAAATAAAAAAAAAACTTGCTTTGCAAAAAGGTTATTTTCCCCAGCTATGTCGTAATCAGCTTTATAAAATTACCCACATAAACTAAATACCTAAATATTTCGTTAAAATGTTTAAATCTCATCAAATATTAATGGGCCCATTAAAATAAACACTTAATTCAATATTCAGTCCGGCGGCGTATCGATAGCGGCACCTGTGCGCTCGAGCGTCGCGAGCACTTTTCCCGCCGTTTTCCAACAAAATGGCGGACGCGTGACTAGACTCGCGAATATGATACGTCGTTATTCATTCATAACTGAGCACCGTAAATATTATGTGCTTTTCAATTTAATTGTGAGAATTTTACTGGGAAATTCTGGGTTGTGCATGCAGTTTTAAATATTATGGTATTTATTTGTTCGTTGGTTTTCAAACTATGGAAATTCAATCAATTTATTTGCTAAGTTTATATATTTTTTTTAAAGTAAATATAGCATAATTACTGTAGTTAAAATATATCCATAATAATCGAGACATTGGTTACTTGATCAGTGTTTTTGTTCAAAGCTGTACACTTTCGATTATAAATTTCAAATAAGTAGAAGTAAAGCCACAAGATACTTGCAGAACTTATTCCAAACTTGGGAAAATCCTTTCACATTATATTAATATTTAATAAGCCATCTTTATTTCATGTAATCAAAACCTCATTACCTAAAACAAATCAAATATAACCAAGCATCAAGCAAATAAGCAACTACAATAGTACCTAAATATCGGAAGACAAAACCAGTCTCCGGCACGGGGGCACGAATGAAATACACGTCATAGACATTTTTGCGATAAGGCAACACCGCGCCCGTTTGTTTATGGCTAGGCCCGCCATCTTGGCCGTCACGCCGGGAAATAGGGTAGCCATGTATTGTTCCCTTTATTTTTGAATGGAAAATATTTTTTTCTTGATATTTCTCGGGTAGGGGAGTGTCGCGATGAAATATCTGTTATTATCGAGTTCTTTGGGGTTTTAGAGACTTCTTTGACGCTGACATTTTGCAGCGCATCTTTCTACTATTTTAGAGTTAAGCAATTTTGGCTTTATTTTGTGTTTGACTCTCTAATTAGTGTTTGACTGTCTAATTAACAACCTATATAATAAAAATTGATCTTTATAAATGATACATCACAAACTGAGTAGGTTCTTACTCCTCAGATAGGTACATTTTGTTTGAACTCGTAATAAAGAAACCAGACACATTTAATCTCTTCAACTAGGGTAACTAAAACATTAAATTATTAGCAAATAAGCTATCCACTAACTAAAACATTTAAATTTACACTAACAAATACAGATTCAAACCGCAACACAAAATCCGCATCGCACCTACAAATTGCCACAAACTAATTCAACACATCGGAAAAACATGGCCGTCGCATTAATTCCCGCCATTCTCCGCGACATTGAGTGACAGTAAATAGAGACAGACTCGCGTCTATTATCTGATACAGATCTCCACATACAGACTTCATGAAACATTAATGTTCCAGATGGGCTTCTGATATACACACACATTTTCATCTTTCAACAAATATTACGAGCGATTTTCAACCTTATTACCTTACTATAGGGGTTGGGGATATATTTTGGGGTGCGAAAGTAATTTTGGCGCGTGTTTCGAGGTGTCATGTTCGTTGCGGTCGAGAAATGAGCGACAACGAATGTTTGTTGCATTTTGCGATTAAAAGAAAGTAGATCGATATGTTTTGCTGAATTATTATTGTTACAAAGAGTAGTGTGTAAAGCTAGTTTTAAGTACTAGAATCCAACGGTTTTAGAATACTTCTTCCACTTAGAAAAGTGTATAAATGAGGCAGGTGTCCGAATCACTAGACCGAGACTATTATTTATTCAATATTATTTAAATTTTGCACATTTCCCTCATTTTAATTCAACAAACAAAGGTACAAACATTATATATTCATAAATTCGTTATCTACTTGCGGTGTACCGAGTTACGTTCCTACTGCCTTCCTGTTTTCTTTCCTTTAAAGTTTTACCAGCTAAATTTTACAAAAAGG
The DNA here is from genome assembly GCA_905146925.1 of Autographa gamma. Taxonomy (NCBI): domain Eukaryota; kingdom Metazoa; phylum Arthropoda; class Insecta; order Lepidoptera; family Noctuidae; genus Autographa; species Autographa gamma. The sequence continues at coordinate 7,034,381 of LR989865.1, forward strand.
GTTATATGAAACAATTTTATAGCTCATAAACAAGAAATACAAAACAAGACGAACAAAATAACGGTTTAAAAAGCTCCAGCTCATTCTATCAGTATAAAAATTAAGGGTTGATTATAAATTATCGTGAGGTAAAAGACATTTCTTTTTTAGTATCAAAAACTTTACTCCTCCTAAAAGATATCTGGTATTATAAAATATAATATTTTCCCTTACGATCGTTACGTACATGGAAATCTAAACACACTTGTGTCGCGGGGCGCTCTGTAAAAACACTCGAGCCTCCACGGGCGACCTCACTACGAGAACTCGACTCACAAATCTATATTAAATATAATATTCATAATATACGAACTTTAAAGGATCGGTTATAAGTAAAATGATTTGTTTATATAGAAATCAGCACACTTTGTTTTAAATAAAAAAAAAATCTGACATTGTACATGTATCCATAAATTCCGTAGCAACTTTATCTTCTATTAATTTAACTACTAACGGTAACAATACGTAGTTATAACTTTCATTTTCTGGACTAGCAATTTATAAATTAATTTGAAAACAAAGGATAGATTTATTAATAGCAAAATATTGGAATATGCGGTATTGATTCTGCTACGAAAGTTCTCTACGCCGTAGCACGGTCTACGAGTAAAGTTACAGATTGGATACAAAAAAAATATGAAAGAGAAAGTCTTAGCAGATCACTACTAAGTCTTTGTAGACGTTATAATCTGATGATCCTAAGATGACGAACATTACAATAAGCTTTTATATAGGATCTCAAAATGTTATTCCTTCCAATGTAAATTTTCTTTTTCGATTCAACTGTTTATTTGGCAAATTAATCATTGGTATGGTACAAAAAATAAATCCGATTTAATTTTATAATTATTAACTTTAATAAAAAGGTAACGAAATCAGTTAGACATTTCACAAAGAGATCTATAAACCTGCAAATAATTATCATTTCACGTCATTCAAACTCCACAGATAAGAATTGAAAATTTAAACCAACTTAAAATTTAATTCGTAAATTACGAGTCCTTATCTCAGAGCAGGCTTTCCCAACTAGAGTGCACCTTGTCAAATCAAATACTTCCATTATTGGGCCATACATTTTTAAGCTTGGTTATCTGGCTGGGTTACGTGGTAGGCTTGCCCATGTTATCGTCAGTTTCTGCATGAACGCGCCCGTTACGCCCCCCCTCCCTCACCCGGCGCCCCCCTGCCATCCCCCTTGCCCCCCCTCGGTCCCGGTAGACGGCAACGGCGAGATTTTGACACTTGAACATAATTTATTCGATCCTGAAATAGTTTATGTTATCTAGACTGGCGATATCACGGGATTTAGGTGTCTGTAAACTTTCTGTTTGCCGGTGTTACGGGTGAATGTGATTGTGTTATACGACGTATTATATTTGTTACACAATTAATTAAGTGTTGTTCATTTGTAAAAGATAGCCAGCTTCTTTTGTATGTCATGTTATTGCAAGATTAGAACTTGAATTTAGATATAAAAAAATCCTGAGATTATTGAGGTTTTCTTCAATACTTATAGTGAGTAGGTATAGATCTATACATTATCTGTGACGAAAAATAAATAGAGGCTCTCTTAGCAAAATTCGAAGCCCATCTCGAACTGTTTTATAAAGCTGACGCCTACAGTTTACAGTGAAATTGTAATGTGTCGTGCTGATTAATTGGAAAAATATCTTAAATGTAACTAATTATTTAATCATTTCTACAACTTTGTAGTGAAACTAAAAACCACATTTTTACGAGTGTTTATATTACATTTATGAGGAAACATATCAATGTATCGTCATGAAGGTAAAGCTGAGGTAGAGTCGTAATTATTTCACCTATAAGATTTATAAAATAGAACATAAATGTGAAAGGTAGACAGATTAAAAAGAAAAGGAAAAAGATAACGTTGACTCTGATACCTTGTTAAAAACCTGCATAGCAACACTAAAACCTAACCTCAATACATATTAGTCGCTGTATATCGAACGAGGACGACCCGCGAGCCACGGACGCCTAACGGATCACTATGGGACATTATAAAATATCTAAGATCCCGTTGATCAATTATATGCAGTCATAGCTCGCCTTTTATGATGTGTTTTCATTAGGTAATACTGCATTAATAAAAGTGTTTAATGACTACATTTATGACAGTTACTGATAATGATTGCCAACTCGATATAAATAACTATTACCTACTATTTGCGATATAACTTTGTTCACGTATACATAAATGAACCCATTTATCTATTGCCTAATGGTAGCCCAAAAAAACTCAAAGTACCTATTGTGAAAGGATTGCACAACTTCAAAAGGCTTTAAGTGATTTACCACTTTACTATTAAATGAAAAGTACGATAAGTATTCTACAGTTAATGAATAATTTATAATATCTACATACAACCATAAAACTAGACACTCAAAATTCTCTCTATTTAAAACTAACCTATCTCTTCTTATTAGTAGTATCTAGTAGTATCTATTACCTTCTCACCCCACCTAGACAAACTCAAAAGTACCCCTAAAACTTTTAATCAGGGTTTCATAATTGAATCCTCACCTAACTTGGATAACGCAGATTTACGACTAAGTACCGCAAACCGAGATAAAATCGCAACTCGAATAAATCCGGGGTATCGGGCTTGTTTTCCGAATTAATCGGCGTCGTGTTCATTTCGCGGTCTAACTTTACGAACCTCCTTTGGACTTAGAAAGTTGTAATTCCTATAAACGTTGTATCTACAAGATATTTTGGAAGTGTTTAAGTGATTTAGTGTAGTAACTTTGGGTTTGGAAGAAGCGTTGAATTGATTAAAACAATCATTTGCCTTTTTTCGGTTTTCATCAGTTTACAACAAATCTATACGAGAACTATAAAGCTGACGAGCGTGTTGCTTATCTCTGAAACTAGGAGTCTGATTTGAAACAAGCTTTTTGCGTTTGATAGCCCAACTCTCGAAAAATATTATAGGGCCAAAGCCACGAGTGAAACAGCGAGGCGCAGCTATCATGGATTTATAACAACTTGAATCTCAAATTAATACTTATTGATTTTAAAGTGAATTTAGTCACTAAGAAGCTCTCATTCAAATATTTAAACAACCTTGCATCTTAAATTTGATCGAATCCTTGCAGATTCTTCGCTGTCGACGAGCGATCGATTTGTGAACAATAGACTCCTAAGGAACTCGTAGGTTGTGAAAATATTGATGCGGTCGTTAAACGTGTTTTTAAGACTGAAAGCTGCGATAACCCGTAGAAATATTCGGTTTAGGTTTATTATTAGGTAATGCCGTTGAAGTTCAGATATTCGACGGTAGGTAGATATCACAAACAAACATCGCATGAAGACTTATACAAAAAATCAAAAATTTTCGTTCTTTTTTTTCTAAAATTTCTTCTATTTTGTTCTAAAATTTTCGACCTAAAAATTGTTTATTGTAGGTAGTTTTAAAATTGATCCTAAACCTAGAATGTAAATATGCATGTATCCTATCTATGTACTTAATAGGTACTTTTATCGGTACCTCTAAATCGTGTCCTCAATTCTTGCGTTTCTTACATAAATATTTTATATACCATCTAGTAAATAGGTACTTATTCAGTACTTTTAGGCCCGAATACCGAATAGTCAATCGGTTTTGTTTCGACATAAGTGTCGTTCTCTCATTGTCACTTAGAAAAAGAACGTGGAATTTAAGACCGTGGTTTACATGCACATTGTACAGCTCTAGTATTTACTGACTTACCTCATTCTTCTCAGATGACGAGCCCCTCGAAGGTCTGGAAGGCCTGCACTCCGACGAGACGGGGTCCGGAGACAACTCTAACGCGGGCTCCAGCGGCGCCGACGATGACGCCGCGCGCCTCCGCCTCAAACGCAAGCTGCAGCGAAACAGAACCAGCTTCACCAACGAACAGATTGATAGCTTGGAGAGAGGTACGTACTTTAAAGGAAGTTAGATGATATCTGATGTTCACTTGGGTATGGCGTTGATTGTTGCACCAATTTTAAACTCACTTCACCAAGGAATATGTATTAATTCGTTTTTATTATATAGGAGTGTCGAAAACTATGATTTTGTAGACTAGAATGACATCATCATGTACATATTGGTTTCTTTGATTTACGCGAATGTTAGACATTGAAACAAAACTACTTTTCTACGGATTTTGTCGCGGTTTATTTTGATTTTAGTTTCCGACGACCCGGCGACGTTTCGACACCTTTGCAGGTATCATGGTCACGGGCAGACTGAGATGGCGTTCGTCTTGACATTAGATGTTGCTCGTTCTACCTTCATATTTATTGTTTTTATTGTTAAGTTCCGACCTACGCAATATGAGCTCACTGTGTCTTGATAATGATGTCTTGCAGCGCTGCTCTTGGGTTTGACCATAACTTTTGTATTATTGGGCCCCAAGTAGGTGATATCTTCCAGCCATATTCTCTATTGAATAAACCGCGAAAAAACCCGTAAAAAAGTAGTTTTCTTTCAATGTCATCGTGTATAGTCTGAAGCTACCTACTTTATGCTGTTTTTTTAATCAATTAATTGATTTGTTTTTTTTTTCAGAATTTGAAAGAACTCACTATCCAGACGTGTTTGCCCGCGAGAGACTCGCCGCTAAGATAGGACTGCCTGAAGCTAGAATACAGGTGAGCTTACATTATTATTTATTGCTTTGTAATACAAAATAAGCTCTATCCATATCTACTTAGTATGTAGCGGAACCCTTGCATCTAAGATATAAATAGAGAACTACGCACCCAGTAATTTAGGTCCCTTATGTAAGTTTTTATGCGTAGTATTTTCACATTAAGTTATTGTAGGTAACGAAAGTTTTGCCAAAAAAAATATTAAACCTTAAGTAGGAACTAGGGAGGCTAATTCAAAAACATATCATCACGCCTGTATCCCCAAAGGGTTAGGCAGAGTTGTACCAATGTCCAGCCACAGTTCGCCGATATGTTTAGGTAAAATGTAATAGGGGGCGAACCTATTGCCACTAACCGGGCACAAATCCAAACTCCGACCTGCTACTGAGAATTTCATAGAAAAACCCAATAACACTTTGGTCGACTCGGGAATCGAACCCAAGACCTCTAGCGTAGCAGTCGCGCTTAGCGCCACTAGGCCAACGAGGCAGTAATTCAAGAGCGATCGAATTGGCAGTTTTGTGCTGCTCTAAAACAAAGCATAACCAACACCACAAAAGAAGTAGATAAGTAATATCTAGATCATTGTAGGTCATTAATAATTCGAATAGATACAATTTGTACCCTATATCTTATACCTACTTAGTAGAATATCTTACATATATCACCACATGCCTGTCATAGTATTGGCGTTCGCTGTAATTACATACCGCGGCATGTAATAATGACGCCGACTCGCGCGGCATGTGTCCGGCTGACTGATTCCCGAGCCTTGATGAATAACTCGGTATCTACAGTTATCGATTACATTGGAGATGATTATTACAACCGTAGCAATGTCTTCATATCGACCTTCAAGAAGATACCCTCTTAGATGTTGTTTTTTTTGGAATGATTTGTCGTTACTCGTTTCTTTATTTGCCAAATAATGATTAGCACTTTCTCTGATTGTTTTACCATTAGGTACCTTAATAATGTAGGGTAATTTTTACTTACTACACTCTTAGTGTGAACTAAACCCCAAAGAAAGTTTATCATTATCACCGTCAATGTTTAAAAGTAGGTAGGCAGTAGGCAGGTAAGAGACCCACAGCTTAGTAAAAATAAACTTACCTCTCAAACACCTATCCAATATTTTTTCTGCCTAGCAACTAGACAAGGGGATATTAAAGCTACAGAAACAACCTGTTAAAATTAGGGGGTTTTTTAATGAGTATCACGAACAAGTCTAGTAGCCTTGTAAGGATCCTATTAGCGCGCTGCGCTGTGTGTTAACCTAACCCGACGTTAAGGTGTGGTTCTCGAATCGGCGCGCGAAGTGGCGGCGCGAGGAGAAGATCCGCTCGCAGCGCCGCAGCCCCGAGTGCGGCTACAGCGGCGCGCCACCGCACGCGCCGCACGCGCCCCACGCGCCGCCCGCGCACGTGGCCCACGTCGCGCACGCGCCGCACCAGCCCTACCAGCCACCGCTCAATGTTGATACTTACAGGTCAGTCGCTAGCTTACTTTACAGCCATAATAATCAGTCATGGAAGATGAAAACAGTTCTTACTACATGCAAAAACTTTCCCTGAAAAAAAGGTTTCCAAGCAAATATTTTGTTTAGTAAATGGAATGAAGGAAGAAGGAAGGAAGTGGGTTAGCTACTAAAAACAATTATTAGACCTGGCAATACTGCCTACCTGGATATTTAAAATACAGCCGGTCTCCTAACCTGACTTAAATTTACCAGTACCATGTAAATGTACCTACCTACATTCATTGTTTTATTGATATACTAGCTGTGCCCTGCGGTTTCACCCGCATGAATACCTTGGTCCCGTTCCCGGTGCCTTTATGTTATTCTGGGCGCAGATAAATCAAATAAATCACTATCATAACAAAGGTCAGGCTTACTTTTTTTCCGCGCAATTTTCCATTTTTTTTTCTTTCATAAGAACCCTCTCCTGATAATAACCAACACAACGAAAAAAGAATTAACGAAATCGGTCTAGGCGTTATTGAGTTATGCGCTTACCAACACATTTAGCGATTCATTTTTATATAATAGATACTATCAATGTACCTACTTCGTCATGTATCTGTATATGTACTTCCTAACGCGACTTCCGCATTCCAGTCCCCTAACCCCGATGGGTTACGGCGGCGGCATGGTGGAGACGCCGGTGTGCGACACGACGGACGCCGAGCTGTGCAAGGGCGGGTTCCTGGGCTACCCGCGCTACGAGCTGGGCTACCGGCAGCCGCCGCACCCCTACGTCAACCATCACGGGTACCAGCATGAGCCGGCATCGCCGCCACCAGGTAAGATCCTTGTCTGACGAAAGTGAGCCCCTCTTACTAGGTAAAGTCAACGCAGTAACTACTGGCCCAATAGGATCGGCCCAATTAAAAAAAAAAATAGTAGGAAAAGAAGTTAAGAGTAAATGGCCAATAGGATTAGATACAGGCCAAGTGACTTAGCTATTGTTGATTAGAAATAGATATGTTCTTTTTAGTTTCTTTAAGTTCAAAGAAGTTTAGGTTTTCCAAAACACAGCATGTGATATTCATGCTCTGCCATATATAGGTATTTCATGCATTTGCAAGAACTTGTTTTCATAGCTGAATCAGATAATACTATACCTACATCAGTACCAGGATCATCTGTTGACCATCAAATTATATTGTAGTCAAGAATTGCTAAAAACCCCTATTATCATTGTTTCCAGAACTAGGTGGTCTCCTAGGCACAGGCGTGTCGGTCCCGCTGGCGGTCCCGGGACAAGACTCGCAGCAGTACTGGTCGCGTCTGCAGTGACCCTGGTGGAACTAGCCGACAACATCACACACTATCTAACCCTTTTCTATACCTTTCGACTGTTAAATAAATATGTTGGGTTTTGTTTGTGAGCGTTGTACAGAAGCATATTCAAATCTTTATGATCAACAGAGAGTGAGAAATCGGACATTAACATTGAAAAGGCCCTAAGTCAGAGTACCTACTAATGTGGGTGAGGTACCTATAACATGAGATTTTCGTTGCAGAAAAAAGTATCTTTTTTCCATTAAAACTTCGTCCGTCTTGTATCTTCTAAGGTCTAAAATCTACATAGTCACACTTGATATGCTTCTGCAGTATCTGTGGCCCGAGTCTGCTTCAACCGTCTCAGTGGATGGCGTCAGTAGGTCCCATATTAGGATAATTGGCATTCGTCAAAATTGGCCGTCCCAATGGCCATTTTCGACGTTAAAATGGCGTTTTGACATTGTCAATAGCAGGCTCGGGCCCCTGACCACTTCTTTATTAAATTTAGTTTTGAATACCATTTAATTTAAATGATCTGAATAACGCTCATAAGCAGAATGTGACCATAATAATTAATTTCGTGATTTCCAAGTTATGTTTGTGATCAAATGAAGGTGTTGTGACATATTTCTACACAATCATGCTAATATCAACTACATTTTCGTCAATAAAGTAAATTAAATAATTTCATAAATTCTGATGGGAAATAAATACCGACTCAAATCCCTAAATGACGGTAGTTCAAAAGTTTTTGTGCAGATATTTCTGTGGCGAGTTACTTTTTGTGGCGAGTTTTTAGTTTTTTGTAAGTGTGATTGTGTAGGAAAGAAATCTGAAGGAGTTTCTTTTTAAAATGTGAGATATTTGCTATCGTGCTAGTACCCAAGAAAATTGGTATACGTAAGATGTAGTATGCCTAAAGAACAATCGTCTGAATTAATATCGTAATTGTTTCATAGATATAGTCTTAATTTATAATTTCTTGTGCTTCACAGTGATATTTTCGTTCTCAAGTTCATTTATACCGAGTATAGATTACTAACATATAGTATAAAGAATTAACATATCCACTAGATGCCACAAAACAGGACTCTGAGCACAAAACATAGGCTCAAATTGTATTTATATAAATTAGAATATTTCATTCAAAACATTTTATTATAAATCTCTAATAGATTTTTTAATACATAATCGTTATTGATGCACATGTAATGATGTATCTGTAGCTCTTTGAATGAAATAATTTAATAATTCGGTGTAAGTGTTAAAAAATATTTTAATAAAAATTAGTTAGATAGGTAAGGTTAGCATTTAATGAGTATTTAATTGTGTATATTTGTTGTAAATGTTTAAATTAAAACTGAAATTCAAAACATGTCACACTTGGACTAATATTAGATTTACTCTTGCCATCTGAAACATTTGATATACCCTATAATTTCTTGAGATACTACTGCTACTGTTTAAAAAGCTAGATAATATTATTTAATTAGAAATCTTAAAGGCTCTGTTACACTGAGACAAAAGAAAGTGATGATGCTTATTCGAAAACTTTTAACAAACATTAAGCAAATATTAAAATTAATTTGACTAGCTTCAGTCATGAGATCTCAAAAACATAAAAAATAGCACTTTTCTAGTAGTCTTAGTGTAACACGGCCTTAACAATCGTAGTGATAGTTTTTTTTTTATGAAAAACAGGGCTTCATAGTTTTAAGAGACTGTAAATAGTTACTTTCGTGTTATTGTTAATTGTGATTCTACAGTGTACAAGTCATAAGCGCGCAAGAAACATGCTTGAAGCTTGATTTTCTACTGTTCAGTATAATTTTATTTTAATTTTACACCTTTTAGAGAATCTAGAACAGGTTTCTTTTTACATAAAATGCTGACTCAAATCAGGCTTTTAGTTTTCTAGAAAATTATTAGTAATTATTATTTTTTACAATTTTACATTAGCTAGATACAACCTCGAAGTGTTAATTTCGAATTTACAATTAGTTTTTAATGTGTATATGTATTGATTATAAATAAAAATGTGAATAATTGTGTGATGTCGATGAAACGTTTTAATAACATTATATAAATACACTTTTGGATCAAAGCATTTGGTTGTTTTATTTGTTTTAAATCCCAAGTTTTAACTCCAAACTTTCAGTTATTTTTCGTTTTTGTTACATACAATGAAAACAACACTTTCTAGCAAAATTATTATAATTAATTCAATTAAAGCTTTCAACACTCAACAGTATATCGACACTAAAGATTTAGCCCTATCTCTTAAGAAAAATAAGTCACTTGCGTATTGCATACGTCTAATAAGTAAATGTACTTATATCTAAAAAATGTTCTACAAGCTGTAGCTCTTTGATAATCCTAACATACTGAAACTTTGAACATGAGACATCTTATCTTAAAACCTACTTCCTAACATTGGAAACCTTAATTCATCATTTAACAGATTGTCTATATCGTTTATGATACTCTTTTCTGAATCGTTTTTACTGTGTTTGTGACAACTGGCGACTACATCGGGTACGTTCTTACTTAAGTCCAAGTCTAAGTCTGACACTGTGATATCACTCTCATCCTGATCTTCGCTAAGATCCACAACGTCTATAGGTTCACCAAGTCGAGTAGACTCTACATCTATAATAACACTATCACAATCTTCTTTATCTAAATCTACTGAGTTGATTGCATTTAATTCGACACTGACTATTTGTACTTCTGAATCTGAGTCGTCTGATTTATTATCGTCAATTTCATCGTACTTATGTTCGTCGAAACTCTTGTTTGAGCTCGATAGCCTGTTTCTAATGAGCCTGGGTTTCGAGGTATGCTCTGCGACTTTTATCCGCTTAAACTCAAAGCAGTTGTCCACCAGTTCGTCTTCCTGTATTTCGTAAATATCGCTGAGTTCCGATAGTGTTCGTTTTCTTTCATTGACTGTTTCACTTTGCTTTTGATCAACTTTGGTTTGATTGTTAGCTGGTGGGGTGTTCTTATCGAGTTTCTTGTACACTATGGAGTTGCTTCTGACGACTTTGATGATCTTATTGCCGGATGTGGTGATGGTCTCGTGCGTGGAGAGCTTCCGCTTCCGGCTGAGGTTGAGCGTGATGGGCTTGCCGTGGATGATGGTGTCGGGGTTGGCGCGCGCGCGGATCTCGTCCAGCGAGAGCACCTTGAAGTCGGCGGGCGGCTTACCTGCGTCGTCGAGCTTGGCGGCGAGGCAGAGGCGCGCGCGCGGCTCGGCGGGCTCGTAGCTGTAGAAGGCGGCGGCTTCGGCCTGTATCCGCTCGAGGAGCAAGAGCTCCTGCGACTTAGTAACGGGCGCTACTTTCCGCGCGTCGTCGGGAGATATGGTTTTAGTGGGCGTGGACGAGGGTGCGCTTTCATTATCCGACTCTGCAAGAACACACGAACGAACCGCTTAGTCGTACGCGAATATCGAAACTTTGAAAATGATTTTCGTAATTAATTTTGATACGACCCGTCCGGCAACATTCGCGGTGTGTTCTCGTAACGTCTATCTGAAAGCGACTCTCGAAGGGTGGGCGGTCAAAAATAATTACAAAAATCATATTACGAAACATTTTTATTTACTCGTTGGTATATTAAACACAATTTGATTAAACAAAGCCAAAGTATAATTCTGTTCCGTTACGAGTTCCTATATCAGTTTGAATATTAATTAGCTTAAATGAAAGGTACTAGACACGCGTTACTAATAATAAACATATTTTGAAATTCTTATTATAAAATAAGACTAAGATTAACATAACAACAACCCCGTATTATTTGAAACAAGAAACTATGTGTAGGCACTCGCGACAGTTGGCGACAGTAGGCGGCGAGTCGGCGACAGTGACGTCACAGTCGCGTCCCCGCCGCCGCGGACCAAAATGTCATGGAACACAACGTGTAAGTATCAAAAGTGCTGCATTTCTAATTTCATTACATTTACCTCACTTTCGCACACATGTACAAATCTTAGAAAAACATTCGGATTTATAACCGATTGTGATCAAATGTGGATTACAACTTTAACCTCACACAACTAATGTTCAAATCCATCTTTAATTCCCTCCCTCCGACCGCTCTCCATTAAATTAGAGAAGACGAAAAAATATAAAAGGAAAGAGTTCCACATTCAACAAAATCGGTTAGTATAAACTAACTATGAGTCTATGCTTAACATCGTCATGAAATGTACGACAGATCCGACTGATCGCATACAAAATGTCTTCAATTCAAGTCTTTTTTGACTAAGATAAGAAAAATAGATGCCACATAGTATACACATAGTATCATTTACGTAGTCACAAGTTTCTCCGTTCCTGTGATCGTAATACATTTCACAAAGACTCAAGCACTGTCCGTGTGACAGAAATTTAACTGTCTAACATAAAACATTAACATTCCAACAATTATTCTAAAGGTAAATAAATAGTTTATTAGTATAAAAAAGAGACAAGACTACAACATTATACTAAATATAAAATGTATTGCTACAGTTACGAGCGAAACCAATTTCTTTTTTTTTTAACAGCTGCCTCTGAAAGCAACCACCCTTTGTACTAATTCATGCTAAAATATATTACTAAACTTTTCAGTACACTTTTCCGCTAATTTATAAAACCTAAAATATTTTTAGCTCTCGACAAGCGAACACCAAGAAATTTGAAAATAAATGTGTAAAAACTGAGCATGCTAAAATAATATAAGAAACCTCCGACTTAATCTATCCCCACCAATCGAGACTATTTTATTTAAATATTTGATAAATAGTTTTATACATAAATAATGACTAGGCGTACCATGGACCTTAACGCGAACCGATTACTTTTGTCTGTCCTGTTCACACTTTTGCGATTTTGTAATAAATATAGGAACTTTACTCTTAGTGCAACAATATAAAATTAACTCGAATTCTTTGCCGGATCGTTTTACACAATGAATTTAAACAAATCGCGTTAACTAGACGTACGAAGTGCTATTGTAGATGCGGTACAATCGGAAGCGTTACCGGACATACCAAAAACCGCTAAGCAATCGAATGCTCTTTTTTTGTTAGCTTATCTCTTTTTTTTAATCTTTCTAACTTGATAGTATCTTAAGCACGATTTTTTTTTTTGTTTTACGGAAATCACAGCTTTATAATTCAGTGCTTATAGGACTGTGTTTTCCGCTGTGTATACCTAGAGATACATTTTTTTTTTTCATTTTATTAGCTCTATCTAAATCTCACGGTGCGAATATATAAAGTATAGGGGGCAGGTAGCAGTGGGTACCTTTATAAACTGCCAAAGCCCCTTAAAACATCCTACATACTAACATACAAACAATTTAAAGGCATAAAGCTGTTTTTTTTTCTTTTTTTTTCACCTATATTAATGAGTTACAATAATCGTGTATATATATTTTTATTTGTATTTTATATGTTATTAAACCTATTTATTATGTACTTTTCTATCATAGACAAAGATTATATCAACATCTATTAAAAAAAGTATTGCAGTGATATTTTGAGAGAAAACTAATTATTTTTTTCTTAAAATATGACTGTAACTGTCTATCTATGTGATATTAATTGTTATATAACGATACAGTAAATGAAAAAGCGAGAGATATTAATGAATCTAATTAGCTAAGATATGAAAGAGATTATATTCTCTAATTTATTGCACATACAAAAATACCAACGTCGCTTTTTCTCCATATTCTTCAATAACTTGTGAGAAGAGAGCTACCATCATAAATTCATCGTGAGTCAAATATAATCTCACTTTGTTTAATCATTGTCTATGGTATAAAAAAACAGCTAAACATTGTCTAAGTTAGAGTCAACCAAAAAGCCGCCTCTTCCGGCAACATAAAAAAAAACAATATTGTATCTTGTTAAATTAATTTGGATTCAGTTTCAAATGTAACTCCCGAACTCTTTAAATCCTCACCCACCACAACAATATTGAATACAAAAATTGTGAAACTGAATCCAACTACATCTATACAATAAATACTATATTAATTGACTATTGGCAAAATAAAAACAATAATAATACCTTCCATAAACAGGTGTTATTTGTCGCGTCGCGAACTGGGAGAACAAAAGAAATGTATTTTCTTTCTACAAAAGTTAAAATTAATAAAGCGGCAAGTTGAGACCCGCCCGCGTAAAAATATATAAACAATAAATTCCCACTCCGCTAGCGACAATAAACGTAAGAAAAAATTCTTAACCAATAACATGTGAATAAAATAAATATATATTTTTTTAAGTAATAAATCTAACACTTTTTCTCGGTCGTTTTTAGACATAAATATTTTTTTTTATTGGCACAACAAAGGGTTGAACTCTAAAAATAATATTGTTACCCTTTTAATGCGACCTACGACCATGAATTTGACGAGAGGAGGTCAGCAGTGCCTTAGTTTATACATAAAGCATAGTGTTATATTTAGAAAACAAAAACAATAAATGAGCGTTTGAATTTATAACATCGTTAATGCTTAACCCTACGCACACCGCCCACAACATGACAATGCAGAGTTTTCAACTACCGAATTATTATAATAATGCGTCTTAGGCTCGCTGTCCATTCAAGTGTATCTTCAATACCGTTGGTACGAGGGCACGTGTAACGAACCGATTATGCACAACGTAAATAGAACGCGCTTTAGCAATACTTGTCAAGTCTTTAAGGTATATGAGGTTAAATAGGCAGTGCATTGTAAGACAAAAATAAACGTGCCATTTACACGTAAATTTCCGCGAAGTCGTTAGGAGCGCAAAGCGAACACCCGAATGGACAAGAAACCTAATCTTACAATCACATCGCTATCAAGCGGTTGGCTCAAACATTAGACTTAGTGTCAGCGAGCCGTGATATCGATATTACGAGCATATATCGCTAATATGTTTATTGAAAACTCGAGTGCATTAGTACATAGTATATTAATGTTACGTGTGGCTACGAGATTCGCTACCAACAATATTTGGAAAGACATCAAAATTACATAATCGTCATACAATCCAAGTGTCCATCACGTCGTATATAGCACATATACCTAGCCGATCACTTTCCCTCTTGCATATCAAAAGTTACGATACATTTATTACGATTGCTTTTTATATCACATAAAATCATGACGCATAAAACTTGCTTGCAATCCAGTGCTCTTAAATAGAAAATTGTAAAGTACAATGCCACATACGGAGAATATTCATTTTATATATACTAGGAAATAATTCACCATCAAATAGCTTTACCCACTTTTTCCTTACTTTATCGTACGTCACTGGTCCAAATTTTGTCCAACTTCAACTTATTTTGATGGCTTTTCAAATGATTTCAGCAAATCGAGCCTTAAGCCCCAATCATACAATTTGAGAAGTCTCTGTGCTAACGCAGCGGGTTCTCTCATTGCCGGCTTACAATAACCTACAGCACCGACAATGACAGAAGTCCATAGCAACCCTAGACGATTCCATTACAAATGTACCGCATACCAAGTGGTACTCACATACAAGACAATCGCAACGCTTTTCTTTGACAATTTTCACAGAAATAGTTTATTTCCGTAAACTATCTACTTGCTCAAGAATCCAACAATCTATGTTGCTTAGCCATGACTCTGGTCTAAACAACATTGCAGTCGCAAATTCAATCTATCGATTGATATTTCACATCAAATTTCTAACTTCATTTACTCGAGGGACCGGTCCGAAACATTCTCAAACTAAATATGAAACACTAGTTTCCTACAATAAGGTGGCAGTACCAAAAAATCGCTAAGGACATCGTCCGAACAGCATTAATATAAAACGAATTAGTTCCATCTACTTAGAACATTAACAACCTCAAGTTTGACCGAACACAACCATATCTGCCTGGAGGGTCTTACGGTCCCCGGATCGTGTGGGAATCAGTCTAGGGTCGGCTGCTTGGCGGTCTCAAATCGTGTGGCGGGGGCTTAGTACATCGTGTTTCAGTAGAGGCGCATACCTTCCTCGAAGTTGACGACGAGCGGGTCGACGGGCATGGGCGCGTAGGGGTTGGCGGCCGGCTCGTGCGCGTGCGGCGGCAGCACGCGCCGCCCCGCCAGCAGCTCGCTCGACGCCGGCAGCACGCCCAGGATGGCCGAGTCCAGCACCACTGCGAACACGACATGCTCATCAACACACCAAATAATAGTCGTTGTAAATATGCCTAATAGCTCGCATATATCGTCGTTCGGTAGTCACCGTACGAGCAAAGATCGTACGATAACGGATTTGATGTACGCGAGCCATATGGCATATTTGCTTTGAGTCAAGAATGTAACATAATTTAAAATAAAACTTATCCAGAATGCAGAATCGGAATTTGTAGTTATTTTTTACATAGTTAATATCACATATCCTTCTTAAGATCTTATCAGTTTCCAACGAAAATAACAAGTCTATTGCAATTTTTATGTGCCATGACATATAAAATAACAATCACATGCCAAATTTATTTCTTATTACACAGATCACTATTTTTATAGCACTGACACAACACACTAAAACAAGTTGTGTGTTTACCTCGATGACTATTAATCAACCAAGCAATGCAATTTCTATCCTATAAGGACCGTATTTCTTATATTCAAAGAAAGCGAAGTATTAAGCAATATGGGGTATATAATATACCTACTTTTCTCAGGTTACGCAAGCGAAATCTCACGATATTTTGTGCTAATATATTATTAAGTTCAGTGATTTTGTGTTTATTACAAAAATGGCGGTCTAAATATATTTTGGTACCCAATTATCGACCTATTCCCTGTTATCGCGTGTCACTTGGTGTGTTACCTTGTCTCTGTTGCTGCCACAGCAGCGGCACGGGCGCGGGCGCGGCCACGGCGGGCGTCACGCCGGCCATGGGGGGCTCCGGCACGGGCTCGGGCACCGACACCGACGTCGGCACTTGCTGGAAGTGTACACGCCAATAATAAGACACACGCACAACCGACAATCTCGATAACAACCAAAGAAAAATAATATCAAAAAATTAAGCATGGAAGGTTTTTAGCTAGTGATCAAGTTAAGCTGCTGACAATGATCTTTTGAAAATTTTATGATTTACGGACAAGTGAAATGAAAGTTAGTTGAGATAATTAAGAGTTAAAAAGCAGATAGTAAAGAACAAAGGTGAATGATCCACTGATAGAAGTTAAGTTTTTATTTATTTATTTATTTATTCCATTACTGGGCAAAGGCCTTCCCATATCCTTCCACACATGAATATTTAAGTTATTAAATGAAAAAAAATGAAATAAAAGTTAAAAGAATAATGTTAAACTTAGTAATGTAACACCATGAGTGTTAGACAGCGTTCAAATCTATTGCTATCTCAAAAAAAAATAAAAGAAAAGGCAACAGATTAAAACACTGACTAACATTAGGCACCATATTGTGGTAACACCGTCTATCTGTCGGTGTGTAGTTTGTAAAATGTGTTGGTCTCACGGGTGTGGGTGGCGCCGGCTGGCTGGGCGCGATGCCATCGGTGCGCGCATCGGGGTTCTTGTGCATAAACGGACAGTGGATCTTGCGACAACCGCCCGGCTGGTTCTCCCAATAGCATGGGATTTGCTTGCGGTTTTTCTAAAACATAAACAGTGTGGTTCCATCAGAAAGTGGACTTCATGTTATGTTGTTACACCAAAATTATACATCAGATACCTTGTTTTTGTAAATCCAGCTATAATACACGATGACAATAATGAACATGCGTGGTACATACTACTACTAAACTTATAAGCACAGAGAAGCATGCTTTGAATTTAACTTTCTATACACATAGATCATTTCTATACATTCAGATCTAAGATAAGTCAAACTTAGCTTGAAGGTTTAACCCGCAGCTGATGCATGAGTTCTCTTCACCATTTCACTGTATTTCACAGTCATACAATTCTAATAATTGTGATATCTTAAAACTATCCTCTGGTCTTTAATTATGTTTGCCAAACTACCCATATAAGTACCACTTAGGGCAACTAAGTGGAATCTAAAAAGGTTAGTCTAATGAGAAATTACTTAAGCAGGCATTTAATTAAAACTGAAACAGCTCTTGACCTATAAATAAATTAATATCCGCAATGAAAAGCCAGGACAAACAATTATGTAAATTCTTATCTTTCATACATTTTCACTGGGTTAAACCATTCACCTAATTTAATGCTTATATCAGAAGATTAAGATAAAGAATTGCCAACATTATTACATCATGATTAGAATGATAATGATAACAGCTTGTTCTTATCATTAAATATAATGATATGAAGTGAATGCTTGAGAAGTATTATTATACTAACAAATTAAGAAGAAATGCTCAAGTCTAAAATAACTATTTTGTTTTAAATGTCCTAACACTATTATCCACATATATTGTATTTGACCATTTTATTGGTGAACTTAATATGTGACTTACACAACTACTTACTATCTTACAATTACTTTTATTTGTAACATATTTTTAACCATTTAAACATCCTGTAATAAAACACTGCAGGAAATAGTCTTAAAGTATTTCAAAGAGTTTATTTTTACAAAATGTTTCGTACACTGATTACAATATCACATATATCTGTACTTATATTATAATAAGAGAAAATAAATAACTGTCTTGTTATTACAATTTCATATCGTAACTAAACCACACAACAGATTTTGGTGAAATTTGTTACAGAGTTAAGGTAAGGCTCGAAAAAAGATATAGACTTTTGCCGCGCTAATAACCGCTCCGGCGGAGTCGCGGGAAAAACCTAATTCTACATATAAACATTGAAGTAACATTTTAGTCACCAAACCATGTGTGTTCTAAACTTCTGTTTATTAGGAAATAAATATTGACCTTAAATATTAACATTGGGGTCCTAATGAACAAACATATTATGATAAGAAATGTATTGATGCTAATTGTTATAGTCATTGTTCTACATCAGGGTTTCTTATTGCTAAAAAGGACAAGCTGAATAAAATAAATGAAACTACTCTAAAATATTGTGTAAAAACCAAAACATAACCTTGATCTTTATTTTGAAAAAAACATTGTATGATTAATGTTCTGGAAACTGAAATTGATGGCAGACCTAATTTTCGAGTGTGTTTTCTACATTTAAGACTATTTCAAATACATTATGAAGTAAGGGACTAATTAAAAAGTCTCTAGCATTAAAAAACTTAATCTATTTATTCGAATTAGGTTACCAAGTTACATACATATTGATTGCATTGCATCAAGTCTGTATTTTTGAAGTCTACTTTAGAGCTTACCCTCAGTTCCATGTGACGTAGTTTGCAGCGTTTATCCAGGCACTTGCCCTGCTGCCAGGCTGTGCACACTGTCTCACAGCCGAGCGCTGATGGTTCATGACGGAACACGCAATTGTCACCCTGTAACAAAAGAGTTTCATATTTGTTCCCTCCTTAAATTAAAAGAGGTAATCACTCTCCAATAAGATATTTATGGGATGATAGTATACAACTTTTATTATTAAAAAATGTTAAATTGAGAAATTTACACAGCAGTGTAAATAATGACAAAGATGTTGCTGAGATAAAAATAGACAGGTTTTCCAAATTTCTGAATAAATTATGGTCACATGTAATTGGTAAATTTAATATGAAGTTTACAAATACAAATATTAAAAGTATTTTTTGTATTAGACAATTAGAAACAAAAGAGGGGGAAATAAGCAAAGGTCATAGAGTAGTGATTTATTGCTATTGTTGGCATAATAACAAAATTGTTTTGGTGGATAAATCAACATTCTAACAATACTTCCAGTTATCAATTAAAGTTCTACAAAATTGGTATTCTGTAATTAAGGACTGGCATGCATTTATCCAATTGTCATTCATAAACATACTTCATTTTACATGTGTAAAGTTAGTTCCATAAATATTTTGCTCACATACTGTCATTTTTTGATTTTTCGACAAGCATGGTAATTTAAGCCAGTATAACATTTTTAAAGGTTGTTTTCAGCCAGAACAAAAAAGTATTTGATTGTAATTTATAGATGCATATAAATAGATCCATATCTCGTCCATAAAATATTCTAACCATAAAATAATGAATGAAACAGGGCATAACACGTTAGCTTCCATGATTTTTATCAGACTCTCAGAATATAAACAATATGACATTAGAAGTAACATTATGTTTTAAAATGTGATCAAAAATATTTTCTTACCTTCGTGCATGTGGAGTAGTAGTAAAAATAGCAATCGTTGAATTTTCGTGGGGACTCCATGGTGTTTTCCGCCGTCGAGGGTCTGTGAAATATTGGGTACACCGTCTAATAATGCCGACACCAAAAATTATTGTATTATTCAATTGGCACCGTTAAACGCTACAAAATACGTCACGAGTATAGTTCAGTGGATCCAATTTATAAATAACACATACAATAAGGCTGTAGTTACGATAAAACTAAGATTTTTCCATTTTGACAATACGTAAAGCACGGCGCGGACAAACAAGTTCCAAATTAAAAACTATCAATATGTCAAATCCAGATTGCACACTTTACTCACCGTGTATCAGATAAACTAAAAAAATAATTAAATTATACAACGAATATCTACACAATAACGCTATCTAACACAAAATAATATGAACGTCACTTTTAGAAAGAAGATGTAGTAGATATGGCGGACATGTGGCGGACTTTCATTTCGTTTCGTCCGCCCCAACGTTTGATTGGTTGATCACTTGTCTATTTTGTACCATAGAGTGATATTTTACTTTTCCGTGGTAATCGAGATTACACGTAAGAACAGGCGCAGGTATTTTAATAATGAAATAATTTGAATAACGACTTTTTTATTTACGTTTCAATTCTCATTCAAATTATTATTTACAATCCTAACTAATAAATTAGAAATGAGTAATAATTATAATTATGAACTAAATTACGTAGAGATTTACACTAAAATCGTTTTGTAATGCACTAATTGTACCTGCACCTCATTATTTTATTTCTTACAAATAATATTATAGAAAATAACGGGATAGTTTAGTATCTTAGTTTAAATCGTTCTATTTTGATACTGATATATTAAATAAAAGGATTCAGAATCAGAGACATTTAGATGTACTGCTTACAGTATCTTGTAACCTACAGAAGTAAAGTTGAATTACTGAATGATTAAATTAACGTTGAATTACTCAATAATTACGTACTAGCTAGATAGATGTAGAGAAAAATGTAAGTCTAATGTGTAATCATAACTAAAATCACCAAGAAGAAAATTAATCTGAAATGACCAAAAATGCATTCAAAGTGCAGATTTTCATAAATAATTGTTATGATGTTATGAATCATCTTGAATCTCGATCGACGCTAGCTTTCAAACAAAACCGCGTTAAACGGGTCGGCCCCTTTGTTTAGGAGCTGTAATGCGACAGACAGACAACCAGAAATACCTACATACCGACAAGCAGATCGAGGAGATAAACTTATAAGCCCCCTATAAAACAAGAAGAACAAGAATTTTAATATTTCGTGCCTCTGATAGCTGCAACATTCATTTGAAAAGTTGGTCCAGATCTGACGAACGAGCATTACACGAGCTCAAAGAGTGTAATAATGTAACGGGTACACGAGCTGTTCGTGTAATACCTCGCACCCTTAGAAAAACATTCCCCATGCCCTGAGTCCAAAGTCGTCTTTAGAGTTCTCTTTCCCTTTACTTGTAATATTAACTAACTCAGGCACCACATATGCTTCTATTAAAAAAATTGTCTGGCTAGGTACTCCGATCATTCAGCTGTAGGTAGGTACATACTTTGTATAAAGCCTAGTAGGTCTTCGCTGAACCTTAAATCGGCTCAATGGCACCGTACGAAGTAGCGACTTTCTATTTTAATTGTGAAAAGAGGTTTTCTTTGAAGTTTTCTCTAGATAGATAGACGAGAGCCTGGGGAATGAAACGTGTACTTAGTAAATAAAACTATCTCAGCCACAATTTTCAGCCCGTCTCAATAAAGGCTTTTCTCATTCCTACCACGTCGTTTCATGATCCAATATTGGCTCCATTACAACGACGTCCAACTCTATGTAGAAGCGCTGAAGGCCGATTTTCATTTGCACTTTCTATTGTCTAGTAAATCAATAACAGTTTAATTATAGAGACAAGACATTTTAACGATTTCATCGCAAACCTGTGACTCAGTCGATTGACGATCATAAAAGTTAAAAGCTGTATGTAAGTAACTAGCTACATAGTTTGCGTATTCGTGAGAGTGTGGGTGACCACTTAGCTGAAAAATAGTATATTTCTAATATCGCAAATAGAGGATGGTTTTTTTCCATTTGTACCTACCACGTACCTACCTACTCTGTGTGGTTTTGGCTTAGGACCGCTTAGTGTTGGACCTATGGCTCTCGGAAAGAACTACATGACTAAGTTCAAATTCATACTAAATTTGCGCTGAGTCAAAGCAGTTCGAAGTGTTTCTAAGGTTAATCTTGAAGTTGCCCTTATTTTGATCGAGATTGGGATTTGAAAATGGCAAATTGGATGCCATTGAAGAAAGTCAAGTGCATTGAACTATTGTATTCGCGCATGCTCAGCATACGTAAACGGAAAAAAGTACTCTGTGCATAAATGATAGACGTCTACAGAAATTAACATTCTGCTGATTTCTGCTCCCTTTCTAGAAAACTGTAACGTGACATTCTTTACATACTTATTAAAAATTTAAAAGAACTCTAGTAAATAAGCCGATAAACAACATGTTGCGGCGTTTAACCTAAATATTTTGTCCACAGAGGCGAGTAATTGCCAATTTGCTTGTAAATTGAATAGTCGAATACCATATCCTTTGCCACTGCGGTGTGTTTTCATTCCAGGGGAAAAATGGGTCGTTGAAAAAAAACATTATTAAATACTATAAAACAAGATAGGTGAAATTCAAATCATAGCTAAATAATAAAATCTAATATCAGTGTTGTATGAACTTTATTTATCATTAATATTACATCATGATTTAAACATTAATTTACATAATACAATAAATAAATGCTCAGTATAATGAAGTCAAGTTTAAAAAGCGAATGTTTATACTAAAGACAATAATAGAAATTAACCTAATTTATCGAAGTAACATTGAAATCAAGAATACGTATGAAATAAAATCAAATCTAAACGTTATTTAACAAATCTAAGGCTCGTCAACTTTTCTCTGTAGCGTAAATTTAATAGGAATCGTCGACAGAGTAAATTCCTTAACGATATTAACGATTCAAATTTAACGTATCGAGTAAACTTTTTATTTAAAACTAGTGAGTACTGAGAATACATGAAACTCATACTACGGATAACATAAACTAACAAACAAAAACTTGATTCTTTTCTTACAAAAGTTTTAAACAGTTCATTTATCATGATAACAAAAGAGGCTTTGTTTTTAAAATGTAGACAGTTGGTATAAACTTGATAATATTTTATCCTCTCTACGAACTGTCACTAAAATTTATTTTTTATATAACTAAGAACAAATTATTATGCGTTGCATTGTAATTGGCCTAAAATGTCGATGAATGAAAACGATGGTGGATAAATATTATGATGAGAATGGACTAAAATTTGTACCTAAATAGAAATCCAATACTGAGAGGAATGTTTTGATTACATTTTAGTGGATTACATGAATCGTGGGATACTAAAATATATTTATATGGCCTCATCTCAGCTCTTAAAGTTTTCTAACAAACCTACTGGATGACGACTGGCGCGCATCTGACTACCTCGACACTCTGAACACAACTCTTAAAACATCAATCATTGAGTAAAAACAACAAATAGAATTGAAACAGTCATTGGGATATGCACTACGCTTGGCTATTTGGCTGGTTGCCGCGCTCAACCTGACCGCGGCAACCAGCAGAGCTTTGAATTTGATGTCCAGCTGACTCTGGCAACCAATGAAATTTAAGTGCTCAAATTTTTCACACACATTGGTCAGGCAGAGAACTTGTCCATCTGCTCAAGGCTAACAGTACAATTTCAATGTGACCAACAATAACTGCTCCAACTCAAATGAGTATTGCTTGTTTTAAATCAAATCGCAAACTCTTAATACTCAAACACATACAACCAAAAAATCAACACAAACAAATCCGATAAAAACATACAAAAATTAACTTAGATAAACTGTTAGTATGTGATACATCAATAATAGTTTTCAATTTCAATGAAAACTACATTGAAATCATAGATATACTAGGGTTACCGCACTTGCTTACATTTCGTACCATTCGTAAATATTTGATTACTGTGTCAATTGGCTAAGGAATATGTTTAATACAGCTACTTATACACGGTATTATCATAAAAACACTGGCTAACATATTAGTATATTACGTTCTATACTGGTACTGTTAATTTACTTCGTCTCTTATTGAGTAAGTACCTCCCAATTTTAGTTTATTTAGGCGTAGTCTCAGCTAAATTGATTTAGAGTACAGAAAATATTTTATTTACCTGCGTTATAAAAAATACTTTGTTCAGAGTAATTTAAGTCTTCAAGCATTTATTTTAACTAACTGTAAATAAATAAAGCGCCTAAGTTCTACCACAATGAGTCGTGGGTGGAGCACAGTTGCTTAAAAAGGTGTAAAGTGCGATACAGAGTTCTATAGAAAAGTTAAGTGTTAACAGCAAGCATTTCATTAAAGGGAATTTATCAGGGAGAACAAAAACCTATAATTTTGAGTTTTTTTTTTATTCGAAATAATACTTTTATTTCTGGCAACACTGCAGTTAATTCTGCTGATCTTTCGTCGTATATAGAGATCTAGTTTATAAGAAATTGAAGATTTTTTTCATGAGTTTTATATTTTAGGAGCTCTAAACTAATTCAAATACAGCTTGCACCTAACAACACCACATTTATAACTCTGTGTAAGTGCGAAATAAGTGCAAACGTGACATAAGACCAATAATAGCACATTTGATCTAAGAGAGATCCTCTTAAAGGTTGCTAACAACATAAGGCTTTCCATAACAATTTTGCAAGCGATCAACACCGTGCGTTGTGCAGAGTAAACCTATCTTTTACACATGGTATACCCTAATTTATACACCCATTATCTCACTTTACTAACGAATAATCCAATGGCAAGGTTTCGCAATTACAGCAACAAATGTATTATTATTAAAAACCGATATTTTATTTTTTAAACCGGACTTGAACACTTGTGAATACACATAATAATTTAGCTGTCTGTCTGTGTAAACACACGCTTAACAAAATGCCGTCACTTTTATAATATTTTTTCCTTTGTTCTATAGACAGAATAGTATTGTCAATACATTTGTTGCTGACTGACATTGGATTATATCCAATTACACCATACTACGTCTATTATACACAGACGATTACCTTAATTTAAAACTGATACCAGCCCTTTGGCTCTGTGGCTAGATATGAGATTCATAATAAACTTTTCACCGACATACCTACTACATAGCCCAGCGTTTGAACTTTCGCAAACTTTTGTCAATAATTTAAGAAAAGTCAAGGTCATTTATCGTCATACCTAGCCACGTAACGAATATCAAACGTTAAAATGGTCAAACATATGTATCTATTAAAACCGTACATAGTAATGTTTTAAAATGCCAAGTTATAACTATCAAAACAATCCCTTACCAAGACACAAGTTTCCGATCCATGAAGCGTTATACCCTGTGCAACGCGATACTGTATTATATTGTCATGTTTATCTCTTAGTAAGGGCTTTGGACGCTACATTAGAACACGCATAGGCCAAACATACAACTCTTATAAACTAGATGAGAACGAATTATCCGGAATGGTAACAATTGAGATTAATAATTTCGAGTTAATGGCAAGCCAAAGGTTGTCGAGTTAAAAATAAAAGCGTTAGTCAACGTTAGGCGAGAGTTTCAACGTCAATTTAGTTTTAGTCGATTGTTGGGGGGTAATCGACTTGGTTGAACTCTAGTGATGTACCGCGAGGTGCTTCAGTATCGATGACGTGTATGAGAGAGCTACCGAATCCGTGGATGTGTGCGGGTGGCGTCCTTATCTCTTGGAGGAGCTTTTGATTTGTTGGAGCTTGAGCCTCAGGGCGTCTACCTCGGCTTCGTTCCTTTGGGAGAGGGTCTGGGTTGTGTTTAGCTGAAAAATAATTAATTATATTGTAAATAAATGTTGGGTATATGGCTATATTAGCCGAAGATAGTAGTAGACAAATAAAAGCAAAAATTAACCTAACTGCTTTGATATAAGAGCTTTTTAAATGTTCTTGACATGCGATCTTAAATACAAGTTTGTTTACAGAAAACTATAGCACTATTGCTAAGTAAGCAATCGAGAACATTTAAGGTCCATTACTGTAGCAACGATCAGCAGTAAGGATCTCTGCAACTTAATACATTTTTAAAAGTTGCTTTTTTTTTCTTTTTATGTCATAAAGGTATATTTACTTCAAGTTGCGGGTCAATACTGTGTGTCCGCGGTAATGTGTTCTCGTTGATAGAGTCGACGAGCGTTCTGTTATCACCGATAGGAGTGCGCGGCTGTGACGAAGGTGATGACTCGGTTTTCAAACCTGCTTTAGCCTGGAAACACATTAAGTAGTTGTTTATTGTACATATAGCAGCTTACGAATAGGATGTGCTAGAGAGAATTATAAAGTACAAAAAGACGGCTTTATTGCGTATGGTTATTTATTTTTGGCAGCCAAAAATATGTTTACTGCGCAGATTATAATAGTTTCTTCATGATATCAAGTTTATTTATATTATGTTTGTTATACAATATTAATAATTAAAATAATATAGAATAAAAAAATATTCACACATACCTGCAAAGCTCGTAGTCTTTCCAAGAATATCACGTGTGACTTTTCGTCGTTTTCATTACTGATGTCTGAAACAAAATTTAATAGTTTATTTACATGATACAATTTATTGCTCATTATGCGCTACATATAGCTAAACATTTAGAAAATAATCGGTAAACTTTATTTATGACGTCCAATGTGCACAAACATACGTAACACAGTAACAACGTATGACAGACGTACACGGAAATAGTCAAACGCTTTGGTCGGGTAAAAACCTTAGGAGCATCACATACTAAGTTGTTCACAAGAAACTCAACCTTATTGCAGCTAACAATACATACCGATATTCTCGGACTTGTAGTCGTGTTTGAACATGGGCATGGAGGCGAGTTTCCGCTGCTCGGCCACCTCGCGCAGGCCGCGCTCCACGTAGTTGCGGAAGTAGAACGACGAGCCCTGCATGAACGTCCAGATGTCCACTTCTGGGTGACGCTCCTGGATGAAACACCGATATTACAATATTATCGTAACCTATATATGTCCCACTGCTGGGCACAAACTGCAGGAACTAGGAATTTTAGTTGTTCTCTTTAATCTCTCTTAAAATAAAGAGTCTTACGTTCATAAGTAAAGTTAGTTACGACCTACCACATAAAACGCTTAACTAAATATATTTTAAGTACAAAAAATATATATAACTTTACATTACATAGAAATCTTCCCCATATTTACACAGGGTCATTTATTATACACAGGCTCTATAAGGTCACTTTAGTTACTTTAAAACGATTGAACAAATACTTATTAAAAATTTATTTCTCTGGCATACTAACCACTTGAGGTTACAATGTGAATAACAGATTATTCACATAATCACCGTATAAAAACCTCTGCCCATCTATGCTACTAACTCACCCTCAAATCATAAAGCTGCGACAAGGCGTCCTTATTATGCTCCTTAGTGCCGATCCGCTTGAGAATAAGCGCTAGTTCTTCATGCACGGCGCGCGGCAAGCGACCGGCGGCGAGCGCCGCGTTGTTGGGCGGCACCGACGCTAGCACGGACCCGCCGTTTAGCGCGTCTGATGTGTTTTCTTTCTTCTCGTCTAGTTTTAGTTGCTAGAAACACAAATTTAATCAATAGTAACTCTACCGAAAGAACTTGCAACTAGAAACCTAACTCAATTAGTTATCTATTAAAAAGTCAATATACCAGGCAATATTCAGTGGTATTATCTGAGTTATGTTTCAGTACATGTTATAATGTTCATGTTTTAAACAATTTTTTTTCTTTTCTTTCATATTTACACCAGTCACTGGGAAATATAGTTCTTTGGTACAGACCACTTAACATTATCAAGTGAAAACTCTGTACATACATACTAACTCTATATTTTTGGGTATAATTATTGTATTCCATTACCTTGAGTACTTTAAGGAGATACGGGTACAAGTCAGATCCGTTCAGATCAGGTATTTGTGTGAGATGGTTTGTGATGGAACCACCCTTCATCTTGACTAGAGTGTGAACTAAGGTTTTCACTGTCCTGTAACGAAAAAATAACAATATAAGTATGTAGACAATGAATAATTTGACTTTTGAAAACTAAATTGCGGTTAAGGAAAATTAAAAAAAATATATATATGTTGTGCGTGAAGGACAACAATTAATGTTTATTTACAAAGTTAATTATATTTTATCCAATTGTACACCATTTGAGTCCGCAAATTATTGCGGTGGCTAATACTCGTGCTTTTAAAAGGCCTGTGCCCAAGTGTGGGACGTTTATAGGCCGGTATAACTACATACCTACTATTATTTATATTACTATTTTGTTGCTGGATGAAATAGAAATATAAAAATTAATAAATAGACTTAAACTTACCTATAAGGTGTATCACTGATATCGGGGTTCTTTTTCCAGTAGCTGTTAGGGTAGGCCTTATAGAACAGGTGTATCCTGTACAGCACGGCGTCATAGTCGATGGAGTTGACGTCCCACGTGGAGATCATCTTGAGGGTCTTCCAGAAGCACTTGAGGAGCAGGTCCTGGTAGCGAGGGTAGGCTGGGTCCGACACGCCGATGGATTCGTGTAGGAGGGACACTATTGCGCTGTAGAAGACTTTTTAGTTAGTATACATCTTTTACATAAGTCGAATTACGTTATTTAAGACACGCAATTTTTAAACATCGAATTACAGAATTGCGTGTGGCTTAGAAAAACTTCGAGAACACGAGAACTGGCATTGTTGATTAAAATTAGTTGCAATGAAATGTGTCTTGATATATAAAAATCAGATAGCATTACACAAAAAGTATAGTATGCCGTATCTGACTTGCACAACTCTTTACGGTAACATGAGTTAATGAAAATTAGTAAAGGTGGCCCTTACTATCAAATCTAACTCCACTTACCACAACAGCGGCGTCCTAGGCGAATGCTCAAGCACTCTAACACACACATTGTTCAGTATGCGCACGAGTCGTTCGCCGTCGGGGCCGGTGCCCGTCGCGCCCGTGCCCGCGCCCAATAGACGGAGCAGCTCGCCTACTAGCGAGCAGAGCGCTTGTTCACCTACGTGGGAACCGCAGCCGGCTGTTTCGTAGAACTGTAAAACATAGGTATTATTATGAAATATAATCTTCGGTCTTCCTTTTTAGCCTGTCGATCAATTTCATCATGTCTAGATTTTCGAGGACCAGTACTCAGCAGGGTAGCATTATATTCGGTACATGGATGATTGTTTTAACGTATCTTTGGTTTGTGATTTAAGTTTTCAACTGATTGCGTTCAAAATTACTTGTCGCCTTAAAAGTAATTTTGAACGCACTAGATCATTAGGCTCTGTGACCAAATAGTTGTCCGATAAATACAGGAGTAATATGGGAACACAGTCATCTGAGGTTGCAACCATTTGTAAACGAGAAGTCTGTGGCAATGAGTAACAAATATCTATTTTTTGTCGTTATCCTGTATTGGGGAACTTCCCGCATGCTATATAAGGACTGACATAACGACAGCTTATGAAAATGTGCCATGACTGTTAGCTAGTAGAGCAATTAGCTCAATACTCACGGTGGTCAGCACGCTAGCCAGGTACTTATAGGCGGGCAGCGCGTCTTGCGGCGGCGCGGCTCGCACATGCCGCAGCTGCGCCGCGATGGCCGACACCAGCCGCGCCTCGTGCGCCGCCAGCGCCCCGCCGCGACCCGACACCAGCGCGCCGGATATCAGCGACAGGGCGCGGATGGCCGCCTGCATGTGCAACACTCAGTAACATGATTCAAGACAAATATATACATAGTTAAGGTAGATGACTGGGTATAACAAACCAATATGCATTTGATCTGTATGTAAGGATGCGCCCACATCGACGAACGAGCATTACACGAGCAGCTCTCGAAATGATCGCGAACCGTTCGCAATCAGCTAGTGAGCTGCTCGTGTGTTTTACATGATAAAATGTTGCATATTGTATACTTTTTTGTGTTCTCGAAATAAAAGACCTTCATGTTAACATAAAGATACAAACTTCGTGAGTGGGAGCGAAAGTGTCATGCAAAATGCCAAATGAATTTATCATCGCGATTTTTAGAATCATTTAAATAGTCATCTATTTTATTGAGAAAAATAATAACTTAAAAAAGCATTACGCTATGTACAAAGCCAAAAAAGGGCTATAACAACAGCAACAGTAAGTATTATATGATTTTATTGATTGACACTTAACTTAACACAAGTTAAAATTAAATAATGATTATAATCAAAAATTAAAAATAGCACCAAAGTTTTGATTAACACTTGACTATATAAATAACTTACGTTTAGATCGGGACTTGCAATAGAATGTATGGTGTCAGCGAGCAGCGAGTCGTCGACTTGCGAGGGGAGCGAGTGTGGCTGCTGCGTTGTGAACGGCGTCGTCGTGTGTCGCGGCGGTGACATCGCTACCATACTGAAAACATTACATTATACTGTGTTAATAGTAGTAACAATTATACTTAGTCTATATCAATCTCCTACTGGACATAGGTGTGCTTAAAGTTGCACGATCCGATTAGATGCCGGAGGCAAAAGGATGTGTGTCATGGCAAAGCTTGAAAGAGGCTTTGTATTGCAAATCTTTATGTAAATATTTTAGTCAAAGGATGTGTAAGTGCTTTTTGAATGCAGGCTATAATGCTGTGTCTATTCTTACAAAAAGTGCCACAAACGCACATTAATATATAGCGTAAGAATGCTGCCCAGGTTCAACCAATTTAATATTATTTAGTTTCTCCTGGTGTGTATATCAGACCAACTAGCTGTTCTGGTATATAGTTACCTGGAGCGGACCGGCGGCTGTGCATGCGAGCGAACACGCACGGTGGGTATGGGCTCGTCCAGGAACTGCAGGTCGATCTCCGCCACGTCAGGCCGCCGCAGCACGGGCACGGCCGCGTCCAGCTGCGCGATCAGCTCGGGGTCCAGCCCGAACGGACCCGTGATCACGCGGGGCTCGGGGGCCACTCTGCACAACCAGAAAAGAAGAGGTATGGTGTGAGCAAACAAATGAGTAACAATGTAAAATAGCTGGCAGAATAAAGGTCATAGCAAATTGTATGAGCATAACAGCAGCAGTACACCACGGCACCACCGAGTTTAGGCGATCGTGAGGTTTAAGCTCGCCGTCAAAGCCGGCTGTGCCTCTCTGATGGCGCGCAAGTCAATTGCACGACGACAAAGTGTGGTTCTAAATTATGATTTGCTATTTATTATACCGCATACAATTTATAGCATGTATATCAATTGTCATATGTTTTGGAAAATAATCCCTCATTCCAAAACTCAGTCAACATTTTAATCAGTTCCCTGATTACTCAACAAGCGTGACAGTAATACTGTATATACTTACGGCTTCGGAGCTGGCATCGGGGGCAGTTCTTCCTCCTCTTCCTCTTCGTATTCAACCGGAGCCGTGTCCACGGAGATCACGCGTCGCGGGGGTTCTGGCTCCTGGTAAGAGAATATTAACACTTTATCTATGACTCTAAATAATAGAGAGGTGCTACAGAAATGGCAGGTCGCAATTGACATCTTAGTGGTAATTTGTTTAAGGAAACAATTCATTAGGCTTTACCATACAAAATTATCCCCGAATAACGGATTATATGTGTATCAGTTGGTTTACTGGTCTTAGTTAAGTGGCAATGATAAGTAAATTGCAAAGCATGGAGAGAAAATTAAATAAAGGGTGCTCAGTAGTGCACCAATGGATTATGTTATATGTAAGATCTAACTTATATCAACAATGATAATACTGAATTAAATTATGGCTAAACCAGAAATCATAGACTTCTCAAAATCAAAGAAGCAAAAGTACTTGTGTTATGGAATATGGATGTACCACAAACATCAATGTGAAAATGGGATTTTATCAACATGAACCCGACCGGGGATCGAAGCCCAGAGCTCGTTGTTGACGACACCTTAAAAACAAGTCTGTACACCACTCCAACGAGGAGGCCGTCAAAACAGTAAAGTACTATTTACTAATTAATGTAATTATTTACGCAATGCA
This sequence comes from Autographa gamma, assembly GCA_905146925.1. NCBI lineage: Eukaryota > Metazoa > Arthropoda > Insecta > Lepidoptera > Noctuidae > Autographa > Autographa gamma. Next base: position 7,066,280 of record LR989865.1, read on the forward strand.
ACTTAGCAACTATATTTGTAATATGAATGTATGAATGCAGTGTTAGTTACATACTTCGTTTACCTCTTGCGGCATGAGCACGGGTCGGCCGGACGCGGACAGCGGCACGAGGTTGGAGCGACGGTTCTCGGCGCTGCGGGACTTGCTGGCGCGCTTTATACGCTCTTCTAGTAGGGACAGATCCTTGTCGGATATCTAGAAAGGAATACATTTCATTAATAATAATAATAAAATTCATTTATTCCCTTCTCACAATTATTTAAATATTGTTAAAATAGTCTCATTGTTATTAACTTATATCATGAATGCGAAAACCTCTTTCTTTCTGCGTTCTGACTAGCTATTTTACTAACTATGTAGGCTTTCTGATTTACTAGATTCTGCTGCATTCCCTTTCCCATTCTATATGCGAAGTACCTTCTAAATAGTCATTTTTACTAGGTAAGGCGATGCCTTTTGTTAGTTTCTTCACAAATTAAGCAGTAGATTTTTTCATTTAATTCAAAGTTACATTATTTTTTACAATAATGATATTAACATCATATATTATCATGCTACTAGGCCCATAGATATGTACCTTACAGACTAACATATTTTATAACAAACTATGAAAGTAACTCGCACTTTTCATATATTTTGATGAGGAGCTCTTTAAATACCTATTACCTTTTAGTAGAATAAAACATAGAGCCCCAACAGCGCTCCTTTTACATAGAAGAATATATTATTTTTATTCTTCGAAGTAAGTACCAAAGTATAAAGTGGACTTATCTCACCTGCCCAATCATCTTATACACCTTCTCTCCCTCCAAGAAGTATGCGGAAGCCACACAGTTGAGTGCGGCTGACCGCACCGCGTTGTCTCTGTCGCCGATGTGTCGCGCCAACTCTTTGAGAGCTCCGCCACCGCCGCTGCCCATCACCGTCGAGCCGTACGTCTCCAGCAAGTGGCCGATGCATTCAAGACATTCTGGAAATAATAATAGGCAAAGTTATCAATCATATTATGTAAAACCGACCAAAAACCTAACTACATAAGGTAATATTTGCTTCTTCAATGTCACAATCGTTTCTTGGTAAATAAAGATAGTGAATTGTCGATTATGAATGCCTATGATAATAAAATGCGAATCATCTTAGGTGCATTTTGATTGCATTCTGACAAATTAGACTTTAAATACGAATGGACAATAATGATCATTGAAACATACTTAATTTAATTTTAGAACAGTGAATGTGAAATTCATTTAGTACAAATCTAGAATAAGGATTAATAAAAGGAGCATAATCATGAATAAGTACTCGAGTATAACTTACCAGCTCTCTGCCTAGCATTCTTAGATTTCAGTCCTTCCATCAAATACCCAAACAGCTTGGTGACAGAGTAGACCACACATATTTGTTTGAACAGAGCTTTCACGCCGTTACGAACTGTATCTTTTGGGTCTCCCACCTAAAACCAACCACTAACTTAAATATTTACACTTTTAAAGAGGAAAACAACAAAATTGACGCTAAACTAGCAATAAAGATAATTGTATACTTGACAGATAAAGCTAATATATAACTAAAGGAATACCAATAACACCTAATCGTCGAGATAAAGGTCCTATTATCTAATGGATAACCGTTTATCAGTAATTAATGCATATAATTGTTATCTTACCTTGAGAACGAGATAAGGTATGAAGCAGTTGGCTTCATACTCCGGCATGGTATAATCTGAGTCCATTAAATGTGTGAATACGATGGACAGGTATTCAAGACCCTTGAGGATAACTGAAGGGTTGGTGTCGAAGAAGCGCAGGGTTAACCATTTGAGCACTAGATCTAGGTTCGCCTGTAACGCTTGCCCGTTCTCGTGTAGATCCTCTGATAAGGCTTCGATTGCTTTTAGATGGTATCTGTTGGAAGTAGATATTAGTAGATATAACATGAAGTAAAGACATAAAATACGTTCCTAAATTATACGCCAGATGCAATCAATCCCTACTTCTATATTTAATTTAAGTCTTATAATAACAACAAAAATATATTTTGTATTATAAGTCTATTGAACGAAGGTTTTTTGGAAAACTATTTTACGAGGTCGTTCGACGATCATTTTTTTTGTAACATACGCCGACCGAAAAGTAATCATTTCCTTGTGAGTCAAACTATAAATACACAGATAGACAAAACTGTTATGTTGTCTGCCCATAAAAAAAAAAAAACATACTATACAGTATTTTTGTATTCTTACCTGAAGTCATTATGGAACATGTTGGCAACTAATTGCTTGTTCAGGCCGGCAGTACCCATCTGCTCCTTCAGAAGCTCAAAGAACTCCTCGCGAGGGGTCGTGAAGTTCCATTTCAATACTGTTGTAGGAATAACATGGTTAGTCATTATTTAAGTCTATTTTAAGGTAATTTGGGATATCTACTGTACTGGCTTGAACCCACACTTATCTTTCATGCACATAAAGAAGAACCATATTATTTAATGACCTTAAGAAAATTACTACAATATTTGCATGCTCAATAACTATGTTATTTTAATGTTATTTTTTTGTTGTGTGAATAGAGCAATATTCTTTCACTTGTTTCAAATTACAATTATTCATGTCTAAATAAATTGCCAAGCCTTTTCCCCGACTATGTTGGGGTTGGCTTCCAGTCTACCGGTCCAGTCTACCGGATTTAGCTAATTCGTTTCTAATAAATACTTGTTAAAATTATAAATGTGTCTATGATGTGATGGTACATTTATAATTTTAACATGTTTTTTTTTTATATATTTAAGCTTGTGTACTCCAGTCATATGACATGACATTTATTTAGTCATGAATAAATAAGGTATGTAACACACTCACACACAACTGAATACTTTATACCTCAAAATGTTTCTTACTAATAGTTTTCCAGTGCAAATAACGCTAAGTGCATTATATCCCTCGCAGCAAAAATATACATTGTGAAGTAAGTGTTATAAACAAGATTTTTTCATGCAGTCAGGTCAGTTTGGTGAAGATATTTTGTTTTTTAGCTTGTGAGCCAGTTTTGTCTGAATTATGGGGCACATAATAGTAAGGAAAAGTAAATAAATGATGTATTGTTTAGGATGTTAACCTTTAAGTTTCTGGTCGTCGATGATACGCTGGTTCTTAGCGTTGTTGTTGGGTAGTAAAGGAGAGAAGTCTTCATCATCTTTCTTGTTGCGGTTGGAAGCAGATGCTGGTTTTGCTGGTCCCTAGGAAGATCAATAAAGGTAAATATATATTTTCTATAGTATTTAGTTTAGTTTTTTAATTCATCAATTTGAGAAAATTTCAGAAAATTTCTTTCGGATCAGAACAGCAGTTCATTATATTTTTCCTTATGGAAGAACTGAAAAATCTTTATGTTTTACTATAACATTAGTAACTGTCTGCCCCGGCGCAAGTACCTTATCCCTTTGCAATTAAAATAACTTCTTAAATAAAAGGAGCTTAAGTTACTGTAAAATTAGCTATCTTTAACTTTCAGAGATTAGCTGAAACAAACAGTGAAACAGAAAAAAGCAAGCTGTTCCTTAAGCTGCTAATTTGACCCAAAAAAATACTTCAATTTTATTTACTTCAATTTTATAGACATAGTTCTCATATCTCACCTTTCCCTTAACAACGGTTTTCTTCTCAGCTTCCTTCTTCAAAGCGCCGGCGGACTTGACGCCGCGCGGCTCCTCCTTCTTGGCCTTGGTGGGCAGCGGCTGCACCGGTAAGCTGGGCCGGGCCTTGTCTAACGCTGCCAGTACTACTGTTTTCGAGCCCGGCTGGTTATGAAAAACAAGAAGTTTGACGATTTTGAGTTACATTTCGTGAGCAGTAAGGTTGGCTGTTAAAACATATAGGAAAGCAAAAGTTACGCCGGCAGACTTTACCTTAGACTGCGATTGGCTTTGAAGCACTACGGCTTCAAAACTGAGTAACTTATTTCTATCGCTTTTATTCTCGTCTATTCTAAATGATCTGTTTTATTAATTAAGACAATGACAGAGGTACATACATCGTAACATACAAGTTTTTATACGTCTCTTTATTTTGCCACCCATCTTTCTTAACTTCAACTTTATTACGTTTGTAAGACTATATTTCAATTATGTATTAATTACACGTACCTTCAACTTATCCAGCTGCTTATGCATGGCCTCGTATCCGAGATGCAGCATGAAGGGCAGCACACAGTCCGCGGTGACCTTGCGCACGTCGGCCGCGCGGTCCTCCAGGCACGCGAACAGTAACGGCACGCATACCGATAGCTCCTCGCGAGGGAAGGTTTTTGGTGGCACTGTGTGGGTTAATAAATAACATTAGCACGATTCTACCTAATTCCTATTATACCTTCTTGTCGGCAAGGTAGACACATATTTATATTCAGACAACTTGTAAATTATAACTTCTTTTGATGCCACACTACCGGCAAACGCAAGTAATTAACGGGATGTCGAGCTTTGACGTTGTCATTAACATAGCCGTAGAGTACTGTAGGTCCATACCATTAGGCAGGTGTTCTGCGAGCCACTGCAGCAGCGTGGCGCGCAGCAGCGGGCTGCCGGACTTGAGCGCGTCCAGCAGCATCTCGCCCTCCAGCGGCGCGACCGGGCCCGCCTCGCGACACCACGCCTCCACACACGACACGGCGGCCGCCCGGATCCACTGCTTGCTGTCGCCGAATGCTGCAGGACAAACAGAAAAATACCATTTAGCTGACAGTTCCGATATCGATGTTAGGCGAAAACACGCCACTAACAGAACCCGGTCGCCGGCGATACTCTTTTTCATATATTTGGCTGCTCTAGCCAGTGAACGCTGCCAGCTGGCTACACATGGACGGTGCGTTATTACTAAGTAGCGCCTTAAGCTGAACTAGGTTGGAGTTTTCTTGCGAAAGTCAACGCCGGCAACTCACCCAGTGAATACTGGATTGATCCTATTTTGTTACTTAACACTGACCTTCGCCATTATATTTTTTAATATATTTTTATTTTTTGACTACTTTACTCACCTTGAAAGAAAGCCGGGAAGAATGTCCTGACATGCGTCTTGCTCTTGGTCCCCATAGCAACGGCTAGCGCCTCGCATATCTGCAGCGCGCTCTGAGCGAGCTTGGAGTTAGAGTCCAGTAGTCTAGCGGACAGTGCGGCGGGTAACTCGCCCAGCGACGACTTGATTGGTGCAGAGTTCGTCACTATCGCCTTTACTTTATCAAGACCTTCGTTACGGACCTGTGATATGAGGAAAGTGGTTAGAAGGACATTCACTAAATAAATAATTTTGTAATTCTTCACTGCGCAACAAAGTGCTACTTTAATTATTTGTCCATCGAGTATAACAGCCGATTAAATAAGTTTGAATTTAAATTTATAAATCTTCAATGTCATCCTACGACTAAGTTTCTTTTTTCATAACAATAATTATTATACATCGCCGATGACTGGTAAAAACTGATCTTATGAAAGTTTACAGGCAAATAATGGTCAAACAATACCACCACTTATTAGCTGATTCGGGCCCTTTTATAGGTATTTGACATGGAACTATTTCCCACCCTTCCCTCCCTTCATTGTAAGCACACGGCCTCACCTTCCAGTTCTTATCGTTGATCTCGGCGATGAGCGCGTCAGTGACGAGCGGCGCGATGTCTGTCCGCGGTCGGTTGTCGTCCAGCACGACCGGCTCGTCCTCCGCCGCGTCCTCGTACGCCTCCTCTATGTCCTCACCCACTGACGCCTTGCTTGCAGACTGGGGAGGTACACAATACTTAGAGTATGGTAAAATATGTCAGCGATAATGTTTAAAATTTAAAAGAGGGATGTTATAAGACGAACAGGTCATTTTACATATTGTGAAAGGAAATATCTGTATAAGGGTGTTACCACACCAATCAATCGATAGGCGATCGATGCCATCGATCGATGGTAGAATGGTTTAATCGACGTCGATCGATAGTTTCTACCACACCAATCGATCGATAGCCGATAGATGCCATCAATCGATGGTAGGATGGATTGGTCGACGTCGATCGATAGTTTCTACTAGGCATCCGTCGACCGATGCCGATCGACCGGCAATCGGTCGATTGGTTAGTCGACCGGTATCCGTCGATCAATGAAAGCTACCAGACTAATCGATCAACGTCGACCAATGTTGACATGACATGACATACAAAAAGTCCGTTCAAAAAAGAGAGATATAAAAGCATCTATTCCTCAAGGTAGTTTCATAGGTTGCGTACTCTTTATAATTTATATAAACCAGCTACCCAAAACAATAAATGGACCATGCGTGTTATTTGCGGACGACATCTCTTTGCTCACTTCGCACTTCGTGTAAAACAAACGTAAATATAAATTAAATTCTCCACCATACACTCACAAAAACAGTAGACTGGATGAACAAACATAATTTGGAAATTAATTTCTCAAAAACGAAATTAATAACTTTCTACCCCCCCCCCCCCCCCAAATCATCAATAGGTATACATTTCACTTTTAACGGAACAAACATAGAAGTTGTAAATGAGTTTAACTTACTCGGGCTAACCACCCACCCACATAAATTGGAAAGCGCACGTAAATAAGGTGAGAGCAAAACTATCAAGCTTTACATATGCCCTACGCGAAGTCAAGAAGACTACCGACCTATCTACTGCGCTCGTCACTTATTATGCCTATGCATATTCTTGGCTGAGCTACGGTGTAATTTTGTGGGGTAACAGCACAGATGCCCTCACTCTCTTTAGCCAGCAAAAGAAATTGATTAGAATTTTAGTAAATATACAAAATACCGACACATGTAAACCACACTTCCAAGAACTCGAAATATTAACACTACCATGAATCTATATCTTGGAACTATGTAAATTAGTCCGTAAATATCCAGAACACTACACCAAGCGCGAAGACATAAAACCACAATGACACTACGACACAAAAATATATTGAACCTTCCAAGTTCACGTTTAGAGATGCACTCCTCTGGCCCATTGGTTATGTCAATTAAATTATATAATAAGCTACCGAATAATATCAAAAATGAAAATAAATTGAATATCTTTGTTAGCAAGTTAAAGAAGTTTCTAATTATAAAAAGTTACTACACGGTCAAAGAATACCTAGAAGATAATATATAAATTCTAATCATCTAGAAGTACCTACATAATAATTTAATACCCCAAAACCATTCAATTATTTAATACGAAAACGGCTAAATCCTCCTCTCTCCTAATAGTGCTGTGCCCGACAGGGTCCATAATTGTTACCTATTTTTAAGCCTACCACCTGTAAATGTACATTATGGAATGCAATAAAATTGAATTGAATTGAATGTTGATCGATGGCATCGATCGACTATCGATCGATTGGTGTGGTAACACCCTAAAACATCTCCACTTTGGAATCTACAAGCTTATTTTTTTAATTAGTTGTATTGAAAATTTACGTTTGAGTAAACACTTGCGTGTTTGTTAAGTGGAGTATTATGTTATCCCTTGTGTGACACGTGGTACCTGTCTGCCCGTACATCGGGAAAGTAAGTTCTATTTATGCATGTTGTTTTACGCGCGCGCGTGTGTGTAGCACACTTAAATGTATTATTAACTGAGTTACGCGTGAGTGTGGCGTGCATATGTGTAGATTACATACTTAGAAATATATACGTTTATAAGTACAAAAAACATACCTTGCTAACAGCACCGAGAAGTCTGGTCGGCGGCGGCGCAGTAGAATTAGCGTGTTTATCCAGCTCCAGGCTAATCAGCTGGCGAGTGGCGGGCTTCTCCGTGTCAAAGTGTGACAACAGAGAAGGTCCCACATATAGGGATAACGTGCCGAGGAACGTTACTGCCGATGTGCGCACGTTGGGGTTGGTGGCTGTAAGCGCCTTCTTGCAGTGAGCGATTATTGATTTTATGTTCATGCTGGAAATTCAATTTTGAGTTTATTATTATTATAACCATAAGTTTATCTACACCATAGGTAATAATTTTACAATCAGGTCTATTTATGTACCTTAACTTAAATTTCTGTATTGTATAATGTTATTTACCCTATCACAAATTTAACTTACTTAAAACCAAACTCCTTAATAGCGTTGTGCATCCATATGAACACTTCGGATTGTACTTTAGGGTTCTTCTGTGAGTCCATAGCGTATGTAAGAGATTCGTTAAGCACGTGTTCAAGGCCACACGCCTCGGCCAGTGACGTCAGACATTCCGCGCAGATGGCGGAGCATGACGACTCGCCGAGCTTCGTCACTATGTCTTGGAGGACGAAGTCAGCTGATGTCCTGTGGAAGATATTGTTATTAGAAAACAGTCTCACCTAGTAGAACGATTGTTTTTATTTGTTTTATGTCGCAATGCGCACCTTTTTGTCTATCCGACCTTTTAGGGGTCAACTCTACCTAGATAATCATAGTGTCATACTGATCACTGGTTTAATTATGATTTTTCGTTGGATAACTAATAAGTAACAGTTGTTCCTTAGTGGACTTCAGACATAATTTACTTCACCATTGTGATATTAACATTGTACAATAACTAACTTTTTAACTATCGCGCATTTTACTGTCAGCTTGCGACCACGGTCGGTGTAACCTGTTCGAAACGTTAAGCCCTAAAAGGTGTTTAAACATGCTGAGCGCTAAATTTCGTGAAATGATGGCTACATCATTGCAATTTCGACATTAAGCTTTTGTTATAAAAGTTTAAAACATAATCTATAACAAACACAACTTACGTAGAAACCGGGAAGTTCTCAGTGATATACTTGCAGGCCTCCAGCCGAGCCTTCAACACCTGTACATTGGTATCTTTTAGACCTGGCTTCCTGTTGAGCGTGCGGTACAACACCTGTGACGTCACGTCGCTTGACGATAGCCCTTGTACGGTGGAGTAGAAGCTCTGGACTGATGAGAGACGGTTCTTCCAGTTGCCGTCACCGAGACCTGGGGATTAAAGAGTTTTTTTATTTATGTTTTTTGTAATAATACAACTAGACGTTGCGTGAAAACCTTGTAACAAGATTAAGATTTTCTTTGCATAGCAAATGTGCTTGTATACTCTATAATAGTTAAATCTTTGTACTGAACTTAATATTTTAAATCATCCATGTTATGTTTTGTGCTTACATTTTATAACAAATTATGTACAAAAGTAATAAAAATACGTTAAAATCGAGAACAATCGTGTTTTTATTATATTGCATGTTCCCCAATTTACTCATATTTCTGTTCTTGGCTGTACACAAGACTAAATTAAGTTTTACAAATAAAATCCACCTATTGATGTCCAATGACGGTTCTCTCGCGATTGAAGTAATCCGCTAGTTTAGCATGCGTGTTGCGTGTGGTCTATTTATCCAGCTCGTGATCGGTGGAAATCGATAGGTACCACACGTCAGAATCACAAACGTGGCGGATTTATAAATCGCAAAATGCCTCACTATTGAGGCCACTAGGCGACAATAAAGTATAATGCATGTATACCTGTAACAACATCTCCAGGGAATAGCATCTCAGCCTTAGCGTCGACCTCTTCCTGTGACAGCTCCATCTCGCGCGGAGGGCTCGGCTGCCCGCGAGCTGCCGGGGCCTTCTTAGCGGGACCCTTAGCTGTCAAATAATAATATTATGTATTATGCTTTAGTATATTAAATTTTACTGCAAATGGAAAACTTATTTCACTAGCCATAGTCTGTTTTTTTTACTTTCAAATATGCTGACAGAAAATAGTGCTTCACATGTATTTTATTTTATTCTGTTTCAAGGACTAGGGACTTCGGTATTTGTTCTTAGCGTATTAATTGTAATTTATCTCTATATTTTTTCTGTCCAGAATTCTACTACTTTGATATTGTAAAGGGTTGGCAATAAAACTGGGTACATCTGTATTTGTTTATAGTCAGTTGATGGCAATCTATATCTATTGAGTCTGCCCATAACTCTGCTACTTAGGTGTTATATAAGTATTTTTATTGTGTATATTAATTTATTTTAGTATATATTTACCTGAAGCGGGTCGTCTGACAGGCTTGGGTTGTGACGAGCCGGCGGTGGGTTTAGCGTCGCCCTTGCCGGACGGTGACGCGGCTGCCTTAGGCTTCACTTCTTTCTTCGCTGCAGTTACCTTCACTTGTATTACAGCCTGGAAACAAGGAAATAAACATAAAATAAGAATTGCATGGTCATAGAGTAACAACAGGAATTAGGTTTGCAGTTAACACATATTTAAAAAAAATATAGATTATTACTTATTTGTTGGTATAAAGTGTACCGTTAGGATATCAACCTTATTACTGCATATTTAATACATAGACAATGCTATGCGATCTCCTATAAGCGAAGGCTTATAATTGGCCCACTGTTGCACAAACTGTTTTTATTAGAATAGTATTTAGCTGTAAGCCTTCCATGCTGTATTAAATAAATAAATACCTGCTATTGACCTGACTACTCAATAATCATTTTAGGACACTATAAATTACTGGAGCAATCACTTATATGGATACATTTTAGTCCCCAACCAAAAATAAGTAATCAACTTTACATGAGATCAATATGGCAATCAAACTACAAATTCTGCTATACTGAATTACCTTTCTAACCCATAAGCCCCCTTAATACATAAGCAAGTATAAATTAGCGCGCTGTTTTAACACTCATTTGATAACGCTTGTTCATACTTATGCTCACTGTTCATACTCCCGCGCACTCTACAGCTCACACATCTACTCTACGTTCTAACCACTTACGACCGTACAATGAGGTGTAACACGACAACGACAACCTCACGAGCATGCACTAACCAGCATCCGTACCTTATCCGCAAACTCCTTGATCTTCTGCTCTTTAAGGTTGTCGAGTTTGCCGATGTGGGGGGCGATGTTCTTCTCGCCGACTAACTTGGTGGCTGTGCCGAGAGCTTCGGCGGCCGCGTCTCGTACCGTGGGGTCTAAAGGGATATATTAAAAAACACATAATAACTAGAACACTGTGAATGAAATAGGAATAAAAACGGTACTTTATGGTTCATACTTGACTTTATATTAATATACCAACATGTCAATAATATAAGAAAGTGCTATAAAGACACAATACTATGAAAAATAAAGAGAAAGCTAAAGGCATACATGAGCATTAGGAGTAATAGTAGTTAACTGACACAGATTAAGGCACATTTCAAATCCTTGTGGCAGTGAAAACTGATTTCAACACACTCAAACAATTTTACAACTTAAAACTCTAACCATAAGGTACAATTTCACTCACCAGCACTTTCAATCAGCTTCAGCAGGCCAGCCACATAAGCCTTGATGAGTTTCTTACTGAACGCTGTAGGTTGCGTGTGACATAAGGCTCGCGCCAGAAAGAGGGAGCTCTCCGCTTTTATTGAGGGGTTCTTGTTGTCGAAAGCTGCTAGCATGTCCTCCATTATAGCTTCCAAGTTTGTCTGTAGGAAAAGTATATACTATTTTATTTCTTGTCCAAATTGATATTATTAAAAGAACATGAACTTTATACAAGTGTAAACAAAGTTCATTTTAGACTGAATTACTGACTGAATACTGGTGGAAATGTCAAAAGAATAAATTAAGTTTTAGGGCAAACTGAACCTAGATGAAATTAGGTTTTTCCCATATCTCGTGTTTGTTTACATATGAATTCCTCATTATATTGTACTTGATATTAGTGATTGAGAAAGTTACAAACTAAATTCTATATTTTAGCTCCAGTCAAAAACAAATTTATTGTATTTAAACATTAGGAATATTGACCCATTGATAACATTTTTCATAAGAAACTTTTATGTAGTTTTCTAAATCATTTAGTCGGCTATATGCCGGTGTAATCTAGTCGATACATCAAAAAGGTATTTATATTCGAGCTAATTTCCCGTAAATTTCATTACTGTAGCATTTTCTATTAAAAATACAGTTTAATGAAATATCTTATTTAACAACTTACACAAGGATAAATAGCATCAATCGCCTCTCGTAACGCAGCGACGACATTAGTCTTCTTCTCCTTAAACTTCTCTAGTATAGCTTGCACGCAGGCGGTGGCGTACGGCGAGAATTTGTTGCGGAGACCGCTCGCTACTAAACCGAGTAGGCGCCCGCCGAGCGCGACTAGCATCACGTTCGTATCTTTGGATATCACCTGGAAGAGTTGATAAATGATTAGGTTTCTTGAATGAGAAAAGTTAAAAGGGTGTAAATGTATCTCATTTACTGGTGTAGTAGAACATGAGCAAGTTTACAGGATATAGAGTGGTTAATCCAATGGTATAGTCATATGCCTGCCTGTTTAACAAGGACGTTCATCCGTTTATATTCTTGTAATTTAACTGACATGAACTTTATGCAAGTTTAAAAGCAATATTTTAGATTTATTAATACTGTTATAGAGTTATAATGCTAACTTATGTGTACATAAAGTTACTTTTACTAAAAGTCGTGTCGTGTTCGTAAAAATTAAAGATTTTAATAACTACTTGAAGTAAAAAAATATATTGACATTGAGCATATTTTTTAACAACCTTTACGACAATTTCGACGCAACGACGTCCAAAACCATTACTTTACAGACTAGAAAATCAACTTAGGGCACATTTATACAAAGACCATTAATACAAATTGTTTGCCATACCTTTTTGAGCGCTCTAACCAGATCAGCATAGTCCCCTGGCTCGAGCCTGGGAGCAGTCTTGAGCAGGTTCTCGAGAGCGTCGAGGGCCTCCTTCCGCTCCTGCCACTTCTTGGCCTCCAGCTTGTCGTAGAAGTCCTTCGGCAGCTTGGACAGGATCTCCACCGGGTCCAGCAGGTCGAAGGGGTCCATGTCGCCAGAGTCGCCGCCACCGGTTTCGCCGTCGTCGTCGTCGGCTACACCTATAAGATAAAGTTTTACATAATTAAGTACAGACAAGAAGTACATCCTTAGAAAGCCTACTTGGGAATTATGTAGAGTATGAGTGTGTGTAACATTCTCAAAGAATTGGATCTCCATTCAATTGGATTTCTTGTTTAATCAGTTTGTATGGACAATGTACTATGATTTTGCTACCACATCTTAACATGTCCTTACTGTTGCTTTAAATGAGTAATATAAATTTTAGATAAATTAATTTTAAAATTGTATTGCCATGGAATACCACTCATCCATTAATGATAAAGAAGAAATTCAAAATCAACTATACCTTGATTCTAAAATTCAGATAATTTATGTAAACAAAGGGGATAACAGGTCAAAAAAAATATCTTATTAATGGTAATTCACTAAAAAAGCCGGAAAAAAGGTTAGGTTCTCTTTTGTGTGCTAATTTAGGAAATAATAATTTAAAACATATCATACTGCAATATTTTTTACAAATTTTCGGTTTTAAACAAAGTTATTAATAAAAGGAGTTTTTCTGGTAAAAAGTTTTTTATGATACTGGTATCACTGTAGGAGTACAAAACATTTTCGAATTTCGTTTGATAAAATGTCAAAGTTAATTATTGTTTGTCTTAGCGTCATAACAATACATTCTTTTCTTTCCCGTTTTCGATGCGTGTTTGTTAATTTTGTAATTGTGCTTCATTATCATCTTGTTAAGTTTTTTATCTTGTTGTTGTTTGTTATATTTACTTGTTTTCGTTGAGATTTATTTGTTAATTGAGCCTCAGCCCGGGCTGGAATGAAAATTGAATGGAAACGACTATAAAATTTGGTCTGATTTCGAGAAGTCCAAAATCGGACTTAAAAGGACTGATGAGAATTAGGACTACACAAGACATTGTTTAGCTATGGTAGTTAGTTTGCATTATTCTTATAATTAACTTTAATATTTTAAATTATTACAGGAGAAATTTAATGATTAAATGTTTGGTACCACTGACCTGTCACTTTGACAATGACATTACTTTGTTTACATAAATTATCTGAATTTTAGAATCAAGGTATAATTACAAAATCCTTAGGTATGTCAATTTAGGCCCATTTATCAGGCACTTGCATCACAGTATATGTACATATCCTTAGTACTACTTTCTACTATTAAGACAGCATTGCTCTCACCATCAGCGCAGTCAGCGGCCGGCGTATCCCGCACCCTGTTCTGCTGCGAGCGCAGGTAGCGTGTGGGCTGCGCGACACCTCCGCCGGAACTGAACGCCTCCCGCAGTTCCTGCTGGATGACGGCTTGCAGAGACGCTATGTGAGGCTCTATGGCACCACCTATCCATCTGGAAGGTAAGATTAACTCATAACGTAACATACCATCACGCCTGTATCCCCGAAGGGTTAGGCAGAGGTGTACCAATGTACATCCACAGTTCGCCGGTATGTTTAGGTCCCATGTAATAGGGGGCGAGCTTATTGCCACTAACCGGGCACAACTCCAAACTCCGACCAGCTACTGAGAAGTTCATAGAAAAATCCAATAACACCTTGGTCGACTTGGGAATCCAACCCAAGACGTCTAGCGTAGCAGTCGCGCTTACAACCACTAGGCCAACAAGCCAAGTCAAACTCAAACTCAATTTTCTATCGGTATTTCATTTGTTACAGAGATGGCAAGAACAAGTTAAAAATACAATATGGACCATGTCGGGCACGCACGAATTAGGAGAGAGGAAAAGGGCTGAATAGCAATATAATTAAATCAATAATTTGTTTATTGGTAAGTTTATAATTTCGACATCACTTCTGAACTCAGTTGAGATATCACTGAGTCAGTTACAGAAAACATTGGTTATGAATAGGTGTGAATGCTACTGCTTACTAAGTCACTGCAATATCGGAAAGACAGCTAGCTGGTGGAGTTTACTGCGTTTCTGCTTCATATTTACATGTTCAGCGACAGGGGCGCGTTATATACGTCTATTTGACGTATTTCAAATATGAGAGGTATCTGTCATGTTGTTTAATAATCTAGTAGGCAAGGTATATGTCAGATTTTTTGGAATTCATTAATTGTATACTAAGCTGTGTCTTATCTACATACCAGCTGTGACACGCGATTTCAACCGCCTTTGTTGCCATCTGCTTAGAAAGTCTCCTCAAGATCGGTCTAGCCGTTACTGACATTGGCCCGAAAAAACATACGGAACCCCTAACATTTTCTTAATTTAAAATTACAAACATACAGTTCATTTACTTGTTAGATAGAAGAGAAAATTTAACACAGTAACCACATACCTATGCATCTCAACGACTAGCGCCTTCATCTCATCTCTGACGGACTTGTCCCTATCTGACAGCAACACGGGTATCTTTTTGACCATAGGCTTGATGGCTATCACTTTGTTCCCGAACTGTTTTAGTGACGTGTGCAAGGCGGATACGCAGGCGGCCACCACCTTGGGGTTTTTCTGCTCCATACCCTTGATTAACTCTTCCTCCACTGTCTCGTGTTTTTCTATTTCTATGTACATTAGTGTTACCTGGAAAATATAAATAGTTTATTTCATAAATATAACAAGCATTGAGCAGCAGGAGACTTGTGACATACAACGTATTTTTTGAGAGGTTTGTTCTGCAACACGTTGCATAAGTGGACATCTGTTGACTTTTAAAAGTATACCATGATCTTTTAAATTGGTGTTTTCTAAGAGATAAACGAAACATATTTAGTTGAATATGGCTCAGGCAGGTAGAAAAAAACCTAGTTAAAATAAATGCATAAGGCAAAAGTACTTTTTTAACTCAAAGATAAGTAGTAAACTAGTATGTTTCAAACATCCTATGGATATAAAAACACACAAAAGAAAACGACGTACAATCGAACAAATATAAACAATAACCTAAAAAGGCAATTGGTTCCAAGCAATCCATTCAGGCAATTATATAAAATGACGGGACGACGATCTCTTCGCATTGTCACAGGGTAATGACTCGAGATAAATCATTAAATGACCCGGTTATAGAAAGAAGGCCAAATAACCACAGCAATAATAAAATAAGTATAATATCGAAAGTGTTGCGGTCAGACATTGTGGGTCAGTTCTTCTTTGTATTTGAGCATCGAAATTGATTGCTGATTACTTTAAAAGGAAATTATTGTATAGTTTTTGTGCTTAACAATAAATATACTGTTTTGTATTGCGGTTTTGTTGAGTTAATTTGTATGTAATAATCGAAAAAATTGTGACTTAAAATGTTAATTGTATTTATTTATGAGAAGAAGCGTGTTTAAGATTTTTTTACTAAACATGGAGTTAGCAAAAGTATTCGATTAGAAATACTTTCACTTACGACTTTCGGTAAAATGGCAATTATAGACGGTATAATAATATCTGTACGCAGTAAGGTACACGAACTGTTTGAGTAGTTAATACGTGATCAATGTACACGCACTGCGCTCTTGCGCATCACTCTCCTCATTCTTGTATCGATGATAAATACATTCCACATACTTTCTTATTCTGGGCCTTTGTTATCGTACTATATGTATATTCAGGTCTTCAAACCTATAGAAATTACTGTTGTACATATATCAATATATTGCAGCCGCTGGAGAGAATAAAAGGAGGCCTTTGACCAGCAGTGGGTCAATGTAGCCTATATACAATGTTATTATAGATCATTTTACCTGTAGTGCCAGATCTTTAGTCTTTGTTTTGGGCGCGGCGATGCATTTTGCGACGATGCCCGACATAACCTCGCCGGTCGTCTTGCCAGCATGTCCGCAGTTCTCCACGAACACCAAAGCTGCCTCCAGTCCTAGAACACAAATTAAAAATATATTAAGTACTGTTCTAACTACCTAAATATCGAGACAGGAAAGGTTAAGAGTATATTAGGAACTCATAGTTAGGGAGGCCAGTAGGTAGCGGCAGTAAGCAAAAGGTGTGTACAGGTGTAATTAGACTGAATGCATAGGATGATATCTAACTATAGTATTTATGGACTACATTGCTTATCCTGGTTACAGAAATGAGCGCTGGCTCAGGATGGGTCATGATGCTCAACATTATTATTGCATTCTATAATATGTACATCATTGGTAACCGTCCATTTCCATAGCACATCAGGAGTTCTTTTGGTATAAAAATAAGTCATTCATGCCAAAAACATCTATTTACTCAGCCATTCTTTGACCGAATTAAGTTCACGTTTAATTAAAAGATTAAAGGCGATTGTTTAAATACGTAATACGTTAACGTCGGATGTCGCGTGCGGAAACCTGATCAAGTTTGACCGCTAAAGGATTTAAAGGTCACTTCAAACTAAGCGTAACGACATCACGAACATTTAAACGTATTAGACGAAGCGAGTTTAAAATAGGCGACGACGCTGCCGTAAAATTTAAATCAAAAGTGCTTTATAAAATATTTTTTATTTTAGTACCGAGCAAATTTTTATTTTTTCTAAATGCAACCTTATACAGTTTAATAACCGAATACTGAGTCAATCAGCTGTTACGTCTCATCTTGTCTGACAGGTTTAAGATCATCCCAAAGTGAACTTACGTTACGTTATTCGGGGGTATAAATCCAAACGGGGGAAGATATTACATGCAATTTATAAAAGATTAGTGGTCCTATTTCCAAGTCCATGGTAAGAATCTGAGACTTATTATGTCTATGGAGTAGCACAATAGTATCATAAACATCGACTCGGCTATGTCTATATCATAAATACAATAATATTATGAATATGCTGAGGTATTTATTTCTCACTTGGCATGTTATAAGTACTTAGGTAAGATTGCCGCAAGACATTATTGATAAATATTTTGCCATAAATATATTTTCTCTGAGGGTTTGTGTATCTAACATTGTCATGAAAAAAGCTTTTACGCATAGTCAAATAAGACTGTAATTCAATACGCACAAATTCCCGATTTTTTCCTACAGAGTTGATAGCAAACAAAAAACCAACGCACATTATTATTATCTTAGATCTGCATAATCAATACAATTTACATATATATTCTATTACTGCACATTATAAAAACTTGGCACCTTATAGTACCAAATGTACCAATGTCCAATAGTGACTACGATAGCGTGTCAGAAGGGTTTCCGTGAAAATATTTATCGGTCGTTGCCCTTTACAACGTTATACGACACAAAGAGAGAAATATAAACATCGATCGGCATTTTTTTAATCGAGAACCATTTCTATTATTGTTCCTTTTGTTTTTCTTGTTAACTTATAAGTTCAATTATAAACTACACGGCTTAGTAGCGTGTTTAATAAGTTACTTAAATTAAAACTAAATAATGTTAAAAATGTTTTTGATTATTGTTTCTTTTGTGAGTCATATACCTACTTTGTAAAGGTAAATTAGGCCCAAAAACCTTTTCAGAAGAAAACAGTTGATTTACTTGAGAAACGGTATACTTAATAAGAAAAAACCTTCAAGAGAAAATCATTCTATAATTATTATTAGATACAGCTGGAAACAGTTTTCATATCTGAAAACAATAAACTGATTTATAACTAACTTTCTAAACGGAATAGCTATTTTCTGCTGAGTCTTGTCACCAGTCAACTAAGAACAAACAAACAAACTTTCGCTATTTATAACAACTGTGGATAAACAATAACCAACAATCTAGTTTGTAAAGAGACATTCATCCTATTGATATCGTTTTCAGAAACTTTTATGAAGATAACACATAATTTACTGTCATACGATCATGTTTTATTGGAAACCGCTTCTTATATGAGACCATTTGGGAATTATTATGAACCGACCCCTAGGGAGCTGTCTTTTTTGTTGTTTTGACGTTTAATAGTTTGTCGTTTGACGTTTAGTGCTACTTTGTAGCCTAAATAAAATAAATAATTTTGAATTTTAATGGTAGTCGGGGCGGAGTCGATGCAGAAGCCGGAGGACTGGGTGTTTTTGTACAATTTCGGAAAGGCTCGTACTATAGTTACTTGTATATAATGTAAATGACCTACTCTTGAATTCTATTATACGCTATCACAGCTTTTCCTTTCATGCGCCCCAGTTGACAATAAATACAATACACATTTATTTGTGGGTGTTTGTAGGACAGGCGTATAATTGTTTATATGCGTGCTACAAATTGATTTATTTTGATGACCGATATAATATTAATAGATAACTTAATCTATCCTTGTATTATCCTGGTCATATTATCGCGCCACATTAATGTGAAAGTTACTTAAATAGTTTGTTTGTTTGTCATTCGATCACATGATTGTTCTATAGATTTGCATATAAATAATGATTAAAGTTTGCACATAGGATATACTTTATATTCTAGTCGGACGTGCCTTTGGGATTAGACGACGGTACCGACGAAGCCTTAAGCCTTAACAAGATAAACTTTTAAGAAATAGAGCTAAAACTAGAATTTAAATAAAGACAATGTAGAATATTTCTACAGGAATTAAGAACCCACATACTTAAAATAATCATTTATTATAGTAACCCAGTATGCGATACTTTTATCCGGGTTATTACTATGCAATCGAAATGCAGCAACAACTTCATTCTATACAACAACAGACGTCATAACACCTTTTCTATTGTATTAATAGGGCGATAGACACGAAAATAATCCGTCAATGAGTTCATACTTAAGTGGATAAAGTTACAAAACGTTCCGACTTAATTTAGGCACGTGCCGATGCCTTACAATAAGACGCGCTCATACACATGCGATACAACATGTGAGTGAGGAAACCTTGTAGTCTACTAAAATGATCCGGACATCGAGACAGCTGAATAGTATAAATTGGATTATAATAATATAAATGAATTAATGAATCGGGCCAATAATTGCTCTGCAATTTTAATGTGGAGAAAGTTGTTAAATAGCGGTATAATAATTAAATACCAACTTTCAAAGAGTGTTATTACATAAAAATAAAAAAATAACAATTCTAGTTTTCTGTCTTTCCTGCACTTAAAAAGGTTGTCTGGAACATTTAAATTACCTGTATAAAACCAATAAATAGAGGAAGTCAATAAATTAAAAAGCATTGGCATTTGCAACACGTGCTGATAATATAATCATATGCAGCGTATCACTCATTAGATTTCGATGCAAGAATCTTCTCATAAAGATAACACAAAGGTCTTTGTACAAAATTTTATCTGTGTTATGTAAATCGGCGTCACAGTGCATAACAGAACAATAGATGAAACCGATACGAGATACGGTATATCATTGATGACCGATACGTTACGGACTGAGGCCAAGCTTGAAGTGATCGTTGTGAAACCAATCTAGTTTACTGTTTAGGTATCTCTGTTCTTAATATGTAAGTTCAGATTGTGTAAATGCTTGGGATTGTGTATACCAATACTAACTTGGTATTTAAAAATTTGGCTATAGCCATATTTGGATTTTAGAAGTCTTATTTATAAGCTCAATTCAGATACCGTTATAAGTGGCGGTCCTGATGCCTTAAGGTTTTTTTTTTATATATTCATAATCTAATGCATGTCTCTTAAAGTATGTTTATAGCCAACTTAGTAACGCGTGAGTAATATATTTAAACATTAAGCAGCTCATCATAATTTCCAGTAAAACCTTATGCGTCAAAACTAGCAACTAGATCGAAATGCCTTAAAATTCAAGGAATCAAGAATTTCAATGTAATTGCTTTTACTATATAAATATTTTAGCATCTATTGTATAGTCAACCACATGGGTCATCGCCTTTATTACAATCTTGTTTTGGCCGCGGCTTTTTTCGCGTTTTTATTGCTCACTGACTGTGCCCGTCGTTTCCTCCCTCGTAAGTACCCGTTATTTTTAAAGTTATTCTCCTATTCGGGACGGAGACGATTCCACAAATCAGAGATGGTGTAACGAACCCGACTTTATTTGACATTTAAAAGAAATTTCGACTTCTAGTCGACATGTCCCGATGAATCATACACTACGTTTTAAGTTAGTTGTCTCGTAACACAGCTGTGATATGATGAAAAACGATATAATTTTCTGCAGTTGTTCTGAAGTGATGCCCGAACAAACAAGGACAGACAAAAAAGCAAACAAACATGTCATTTGAAACTGTCACATTGCTCTTTGCTAAATAGCTTTTATATAAAGACAATTTGATGTATGTATCAATAAAATAGATTTACGTAGGTATAGCGTTATTATTAATGTGCGATGGACCATAATAAACCTTTTCAGTGCATTGCTTGTGTAGAACCAGACCTAACTATTATTATATAAACGTGGGTAATGGATATGTTTACATACTAAAACAATCTCAGTCTCATCTGATATCTATAACATTTGCAATATTATTCAAATAAACTGCATTTTATTAAATTTATTTTTATATCAGGATATTATTTTAGTGTTTGACATATATAATGCTTAAGTGCATTCATAGATTAAACATAATTTGATGTTAAATAGATATTAACATAAATTAATAGCATGCACTATAAAATTTATGGACTTCTTAAGAAACTACTATACGACATAGTTTTTATTGACCTTTTTTGTCTAAACTATTAATGCAATATAAGACATTATAAAGTTTGTTGAAGGATCGATTTAATTTATTCTTATAATAATGCACTGTACTGTCTGATTCATACAATGCAAACAAGTATTTCAGAAATATTTGGCAACTACTGTATGGAACTTTCATTAAATACAATTTATTTGATGTCGTTCTTATCTGTCCACGCCCAAATACGTTAATCGTAAAACTTCTTGGAAACATTTCAATTGATAACAATTATGTTCCAACCATTTTGGTTGCGTCGATTAAGAAGAATGAACGTGACATTATATCTAGATACAGCTGCAGTGTTTAGAATTTAAATAAGAATAATTTTATTTATTTATATGCCTTTTCACCACATTAGCACTTTCTTGTTAGTGTTTTATACGACTTTGATAAGAAGGCTTAAGACTAAACATACATATTGGTATGAAAAATAATATTTGTCAGTGATGTCTGAAATATCTGCCACATACAACTTACAAAAGTTAACAGGGCATAATTTAAGGTACATAGTTCCAAGATGCTGTAATTTTCAGTAAGAGAAGAAGTTTGCCTGTGTAATGAATACCTAGGGTTGACAGTGGACAGCTTGTATAGGTAGGTTTTACATAAGGCAAGTGACACAAAGACAACCTAACTCAGCAACACTGTGTTTCATCAATGTACTTTATTGAAGAAGACACAAATCTTCAGGAAGAAATAATTGCTAACTAGAAAAGATTTAATTGAGTGTAACCATGTAATTATGAATAATTTTGCTGCTCAGCTGCAACTATAATTTATTCTATTACATGACCATTAACTTGTTAAATATGTAACAGCAGAACACCCAATATAAACATATTGAACATATTCCGATTCATTCTAGGCAAAAATTAAGAGAGATGTATCTCTTTTTCAACACACATCACAGAATTCTCTAGGGAGTCTATCAATGCAAATTAATAAAAATTGTTTATTCTTCAACCATTGGAACTTTTACAGTTAATCTTACGCAGGAACCTTCTTTTAAGTAATAATGTACTTGTGCTAGAAGGACCCGCTCTTCAATTACATTGCATGCAAATGCATGAACCTTTAATTTACTAGATGCAACTTGCTGATGTACAGCCACAGCTGCCCATTGTTTATATTGTAAATATTGTTTTTTTTTAATGATATCAAGCAGTAAATGTATACCCGAGGACTGGTTGCCATGGTAATAGAAATCTTCCAATGATGAACATATTTCAGCTTAAAATATGGGAGCAACTACAGAAAAGTATAATAAATGCCTGCTATATAATCTGCTTGTGTAAACAGCATGTTTAATGTAAACAAAACATGTTTACATTCATAATATTTACAGTGACATCAACTGTATTGCAATTAGGATTCAATATAAGTGACAAATATGATAAATATTCTCAAGATGGCTCGAAAGCATAGTTTTTAAATCGATGAAAATTTGTTAATAATTTATCTATTATGATAATACTTACGAATGCAGCAATGGAATGGCTTACCTTAATCTATTTCAATTAATATGCATTTATTGTTTATAAAATGTATTTGATGATGATTAGATAGGTATTTATTATACCAGTTAGTTAAGTTTTACTAAATACAGATTATTTAGAAACTAGGTATATTGGTAACCATAAATTAGAAATTTAAGAAACCCCTGACAATATTTAGTAAATTGTTGATACCTTTAAACCATTATATGCTGAACTGATCTTCATAGATAATAGGTAAGATTCATATTGTGATATGTAGTATAGGTAGTAAAGCTACATTTCAAACCACAGACAGATAGAAATATGACTTATAACATCAACCCTCTTTTAGCGTTGGATAAGAATGTAAGTCAATCTTTTTCACACATATAAAAGGTATGAAAAGGTTGACCAATATTTTTATTATTAGTTTAATTGTATTATCTTACCTTTCTCCTGAGCGACAGCATTGCTATCAGTCACAAACTTCTTGATTAGTCCTAAATATTTGTTCCACTCCGGTGATTTCTCATCGTCAATTTGGTTGAATAGCTTTATAGCCTCCTCGTAGCCTGCCACTCGAGCCTTCCATAATTTGTGAACACATTTCTCTTCTGTCGGCAATTTTTTATACTCATTCTCATCCTCCATATTGTGTTAGCACGTCTTGTCAAATTTTGAATCCAAACTGCAGAAATACATATAAAACGGATTTAATGCCTGCTTAAAAATGGGATAGTAGTGAAGTATCCTTTGTTTCAAGGTCGTAAAAAGGATAGTTCTAGCGTAAAATGGTGTTTATTAAGTTAAAATATGCCTCAATAGTGTAAGGGTTAGTCCTTTACAAATAAAATTAAATCTGTTTAAAAACATAGAAATGTATATGCTCAGTAAATCATATTTTGTGTTAAGTGAGATATTGTTCCTGAAGTACTAAAAATAAAGTTAAAATGCAATGTTTAATTTAACTTTATTGTTAGTCAGCCAGTCATACACAAAAGTAATTAAAAATAATAATGAAACATGAGTTTTATAATTCACACAACTGTGTTAACATCATTTAACACAAATTTGAAGGTAAACAGAAAAGAGGTTTGTATCTTTACATGGATAAAAATAACAACCCATAAGTGGGTAGGTGCATGTTTCCTTTAAAGGATTCAAGTTAGCCCTGAGCACATAACATGTGCATAATTCAACAATTTGCATTTGACCTTTTAATTCTGTACTGCAGTTCCCTTACAAGGTCATGACAAAATGCATCTTAATCCTAAAGGGTTAGTATACATAACACTGGAAAAAACTGACTCACACAACAAGAAATGTGTCCATCAAAATAACGTGGAACTATGGTATACCAACTTTCTTAACGCGTAGGTGAGTAATTTAAACTACTTGAATCAATTATACGAATTACAAATACGTTGATACACAATAAACGGTGATTCAACGACACTTGCTTTCCATTATAATAATGGCTACCTGGCTGATATTGCGGAACAAATAGTTAATTACAAGCCGGTTCATTTATAGCCGTGCCCGTTTTACGGCGAGATGTGAAATTGGATCACATCTACGGTGACTGAGAACGCCCGACAAACGGTCACTTTCTCACTTTACAAACAAATCCAATCAAGTGTCAGGAAACTTACCGTTATCAAGCCGTTTTTAGAGTATCCGCTTGATATAACTAAATATATTAAAACTAAACAATATAAACGATAGTTAGCTCACATTACCCAGCAATAAGCAATACTTTAACCGACAAAAAGAAATGCCTTTTTCTTTTTCGTCGTCGTTTTTTTAAGTTTGCGAAATGAAAATGGACGGAAGGTTAGTGTTGCCAGAAATAAACTGTATTGTACGTTATTAAAACCGTAACTGTCAAAACGGTTTCTGTTAATGCGACAAACAAAAGATTAACGCCCGGGGGAAGGAAAAAAAAACAAACCATGAAAAAGAAAATTATGTATTAATCGATTAAACGGACGGAATGAACCTCTAAAATACAGACAAAACTATTTTTACTAGAAAGTTAAACTAAAATGAAAAAAACATAGACAAAGCTAATTTTATTAAGTGGCAACAAAGGTGACAGAACTTATATTTAATAACATTTTGAATGAAATTGTCATCAGTTTAAGCTTTATTATAATAAGGTTTTAATTAGATTATTTAATTTAACCTGTAAACTAAGAAAATGTACATATTGTATCCAAGCCGGTAAACCCCATAAAAAAGTTACTTATCTAACGAATCACGAACCTCACAAATATCTGTCAAATAGAACAGCCTACGAGCAAAGCAACAGCAATAGCGCAAGTACTCAACTCAATCAAGTGCAAGTACTGGCAAGTAGTTCGTTCCGAGAACATCAGCGAGCGAGACGTGTCGCGTTGTTGCCGTGACAGCTGTGCGTTCGCAGTTCTTATAGTCGACGAAAATAAATAATTAATCTGAATGTACTTGTTTTGATATCATTTTAGCTATTTGTGCGTTGAAATGTTGTTTAATATAATGAAGTAATAGCAGAAGGCGTTTAAGCCTTTATGATATAGACTAAATAAACAAGAGTGCTGTGTTTTCGTTCGGCGTTGGGGCGATATCAGAGAGAGAAGGGAATTCAACAGCTGTCTGTGCATAGTATGCTTCATATTGTGAGTACGTTATGCTTTTCTGAACATGTCATTAATTATTTTATTTTAATGCCTGTCGACATAGTAATAGTAGCGATATAGTCGGCGAATGCTGAGTGCGGTATCCGTCTCGCATGTAGTGTTGTTTCGTTCTTTGTTTTTGAACCGTCAGAGTCAAGATTAGTAAACATTGGACTATGTTTGTATTGTTTTAAGTAATAAAATTGAATCCTAACTATACACATAGGTTACGTATAATCTTTCTCCAATCCAAACAAGTTATTTACGCGTTAACTATTTACTTTTAACTTCCATATTTTGTGATTACTAGATAGTCTAGATACCTATAAAACACAGTTGCTAATTAAGAAAGATACTCATGTATATTTCCTACATGATAAAAAAACAATAATTACAGTATTTAATCGTTAAAGTGGCCGTTAAAATAAGCGGTTATAATAAAATTAAACTTTTTATGAACAAAAGAAACGCGTTGCATATTCTTTCGGAATATGTTAACCGACCGTAATACTTTTACGTTATATTCTCATTATTTCAAGCTGTATAATTGTAGATTAATTAGTACCTAACTCAAATACTTGTTTGGTTTGTACTAGACTACCTTGAAACTACCCACAAAACCAACATTTTCATACATAGTCACTTACCTGTACAATTTGCACAATATGCGTATCGTCGATTAATATACAAACGTACCTATTCGATTGAATAACTATTATTATTGAATTCGAATCATTGCTGCAGAAATGCTTATCGACTTAATGTTAATAATCACCTATGAGGTGATTATACGAGAGAGAACAACAAATACAAATTCGAAAAATAAGTTTTATTTCTGACGATTATGTTTTATTTGAGCAATAGTATGTAATATAATTATTAACGGATTGAGTATCTACCTCCCTGTGTAACCAGCGTAAATAAAATGTAAAGATTATTTTTAATTCGTATTAAACAAATACTCGTAATTAGTATTATTTTTAATCACCTGAAAAAAAGAGCACTCAATAAAACAGGTATCTTTCAACCACACAAACCTATTAGAACTTAATAAGAAGTATTAATAAAACATAAAACTGCGATGTAAATAATAAACTAGATAAAAACAACAAAGAACTTTTTCCGTGTCTCAATTCCTTGGTACCCATTCAACCTCTAGCCCTTTTACTTCACCGTTACAGAGAAAGCTTCGTAAAGTTCACGGCATATTGAGACAATACTGGTTATTTATAGGAAGTCACGATCTTACAAAACTAAATCTAAACTCAAGATACTAACAAATTATAGATCAGTTAGTATTGAAATGTTATCTGTCTTATAATGCCACTGATGTAGCGATAAATAACCACCTACTGGGCCAAAATAACAAAATGTCTATCTACCACATACTCGAATTTATTTTATTATTTATTTATTTTATTTGTTAAATATACAATTACAATATGTAGTGCTCCACAAAACCGTTTTATCGGTTTGTCTGTGGACGAAAATAGAAACATAAAAGCAATGTCTCTTTTTCGCAATGAATAACTTCCTAATTTTAATTAATAAGTATACGTACAAGATTATATTTGATTAGGAATAGAAATAAATAAAACACATTTCTTATAATTTCGAAATAACGGTATTTCAATGTTTGTGAGTAGATAAATTGGTGTAGAAAAGCTCTTTGTCTAAAGGAAAGCCAATAAGGGCTTGGTCGGACATCAAGAGGGAAACTAATGAACCCTACGAAGAATGCACAAGTGTAGGACTATTGAACTTGTAAACACGATTACGTTAATTAAAGGTTTTAGATTACACTCGATTATCCCGATAATCCCTTACTTTATTAAGGGAACGCTGTATTGTAACTAAAACGAGTGGTATGAAGGATCAAAGTAAAACTCGGTATGTTTTTAATATGGCTATAAATTATCTCTAAATTTTACATCTTGACTATATGAAACTGCCTCGTTGGCCTAGTGGTGCTAAGCGCGACTGCTACGCTAGAGGTCTTGGGTTTGATTCCCAAGTTGGCCAAAGTGTTATTGGGTTTTTCTATGAAATTCTCAGTAGCAAGTCGGAGTTTGGATCTATTACATGGGACCTAAACATATCGGTGAACTATGGGTGTACATTGGTACACCTCTGACTAACCCTTCGGGGATACAGGAGTGATGATATGTTATGTTATGTACTAGATGAAAAGTAAAAACCATGGACAAGATAACCAATAATAAACCCATTAAAAACTAATCCCAATTAGATTACATCTTAAACTCAAAGAAATCCGTTCCAAACAACTAATATACACTAATTAACACAACGGAGTTACGTCCGATGATATAACAATATTAATAGCCAAACTAATTAGTAAAACAATACTATTTACACAATAAAACATCGATAAAAAAGTTGTCACTAAAAAGTAAAATAGGTTATCAGAACACGGCCGTTTATTAATTGATTGGATACTCATTAGTAAAACTGTGTAGTAATTGCGGTTACACGAGGATTTCTGTAGTGTTGTTATTTACTAAAACATTAATTGCATTAGATTCTTTAAATAATTACAGACGTGTATTGTGTAACCATAAAAAATCCATTTGGGTATGTGAAAGTAACTCTATATGTCATTGTCTCCCGGTCTATTTGTCATTCTTTCAAGGCACTCTACTGACAAAAGACGAAAGCTAGTACTACTTAATTGATTCTGTTTGCGGTTAGCTAGTGCACCTGCTATAACACCGGTAGTTTCCTCGTGTCTTCCGTAAACTTTTTCTCTGTTCTTTCAATTAACTTTTTGTCACTAACCACAATGATTGAACTTCGGTTAGTTTAAGGCCATTAATTAGTAGAACCGATGGGAACATTCTGTTAGGTTTATCAAATTGTGTTAGTTCCGATAAGTTGATTAGTTTAATTATCGAGTAATGAAGTGCGATGTTCACAATTTATATTTCACGATTGTTGTTCTAGATTTGTGGAAAATTGTGCTTTTTGCGATAGTTCTGAATTGTATTTGATAATCTCTGAACGTGGGAAAAATGCAAGTAATGGAAGATAAAGGGGCTCAAAGGTCGAGCCGTTGTAAAAGTACAACAACCACTTTTAAACAAGTGCACGTCATTATAACTTCAAGATTATATATCAACAATCGTTGTATTTCAGTAAATAGGTACTATATATTTTATTTTACAAATAAATCATCGTCAATATTTACTTCCGTTGACCTGCAAACAATTACCGGTTTGTTACCGACTTCAAGTGAACCGGCCCTGAGCAATCTGAGTACATACCTCTAAAGGCTGGCAACGCATAACAAGCAATAGACGTGATAAAAATATTACACACAAAACGTACATCATTTGTTTTATATCTGTTCCAATCAATGCTTTAAATATAATCTAAGTACTTATAAAGAGCATCGTCCGACCTACGACCTAAATATTTCTATAATCTCGTAATAAAAATAAACTCGACCACACGCAAATCTATGCGGGTGTTTATTCAAACTTCCAAGATAATATATTTGCATGCTTCTAACTAAATGTTAATATAAATAGTCTGCTTATGGTTCAATGAGCTTGCTGCAATGAGGTGCAGCGTTTATTGGAACTGTCATGCGAAAACTATTCTTGAAAGTGGATTCAACAGGCACGTCTGTATTTGTTCTATGTAATGAACCTAAGAAATGTTTTGCTTACTTTATTGGCCGTATTTTTGCTTAGAAAAACTTCTACTACTTTTGAAGTCTGATAAAAGTAGTTAAGGACATTGAAAAGGTTCATAACTTTGATATTTTATCATTGCCCTCAATGCTAAAATTACTTTGTACACAGTTATTGTTCTTTTCAAGGTACATACAGCAAAATAATCATCACCATTTAAATCGATATTACTTGTAATGGCTTCTGACATTGTTTTGGCAGCACGTGACATTACAAAACCAAGCCTACAGTCTAAAACTAAATTGTAACACATGTTTTTGTGAAATTGGATTATAGTTTTGTTCAGGTGATTTAAGTCTCAGCTGAGACCTAAATAGGCTTATTAGAAACATAAATATTGTTGAATGTATACACAACTTATTTGAACAAAGTTGTTGCTATCTGCACGATTTGCACCAGCTGCAACGACCTCAATTGTCCAAGATGAAGTTCTAAGTAGTCATTTATATTCTTGCAAACTTTCCTAAGATGCAGAAACACATTAGCAATCAAGGTACCGTGATTAAAAACAAACCTGTTGCCGATCACGTATACGGCACACCTAGTAGCGAATATGGATAATGCAATCCCCGCTACGGCGGCCATGTTGCAGCCGCCATATTTGTGAATCATGCGCACGCGCGGATCGCTGGACTCTTTATTATCTAAGGATGCAGTCTAGAGGACAATGCGTATCGTCGTTAAATATGAATAGAGTAATTATTGCATCCGTTGTAACTACATTGTAAAGTGCGTTTTTATTTGGTCGCAGCGATAAGCTTCTTTATTTTCTTAGACGGACAATGTACACAGTACAATGGAGAACAAAAAGACAAGGTCTGTTTTTGCAATGTCTTACCTAAATTTCAAATATTTACTGGAGAGTGTCAATTTAAGTTTTTACGTAAAGTAAATCTTAATGTTATTCATTTATATTTTCACATGTCAAATTAGTGCTAATCAACGTAATTCGAAACTGACTGATTTAGGACAAAGCACTCACTTTTACAAGACAAATTGATCAAATTTGAGTGGACCATAACGAAACAAATAGGTACATACAATGGAACATAGAACCTTATCTTTTGTTGTCGGTTAATTTATAGAGGCACTGGGAAAAAAGATTTTATATCGTAATGAGATTTATGTATTGTGTGACATGTGAGCATTGCTGGGGATTCCTCGTGCTCTGATTTGATTAATAGCATCTACGTGATGCATGTTTTGCGAATCATCAAAGGCATAAATAAGTTAGATTGGATTAACTTTCATTCGTACCCTAAATAAGCTGTAATATTTCCAAAGAGCAATAACTTGTAGCATTCATTCCGAAAACACCATGAAATATATAAAATAATTTGGACATGATCATATTGTGCTTCTTTAGAGACAGTGCGAGTGAATGGTCTTCATATACACACAAAGAGCTATTTATTCAGAGGTTTACTTAACCATCACCACCATCAATCATTTGCTACATTTTAAACAACGAATAAATCTCTAAAACATACTTTTTGATATTGTTATTATCAACCTATGTGACATCACACGTAGGTGTGTCCAGTTTCGCTAAAGAGATCTAATTTAGTTATAAACCGGTTTCAAGTCACATAAACATACAAATTGTATCAAATCAGGTTTGTTTTATGTAATGATGTAAAAAACCCATATAATAACTTCAAGAGTGACACATTAACATACGGGGTCGACTGTCATATTTAATTAATAACACGTCCAATGTCTTTAGTTGTTATTTAATGTCACATGATCGTTATAGGCAGTTTCAATGCGTTCTTAACAATGAATTGCAAATGGCGGCCGCCTATCTATTTGCTTTATTGAAATTTGAAAACAGAATGTTGAATAAAATATATTTTTTTGTAATTTCTGCGCCATTTACATTAGTATCATCATCATCCACAGCCCTTGTCCTCCACTGGTGGGCATAGGCCTCTCATTTTTAGTGCCATTTTCTACGGTCCTCTGCCAGCCATTTACATTTGTATTGACAAAGTGTTTTCTGTATATTTTTATTACTCGAACGTGATTAAATTTAAGGACCAATATCCTTGGTTAGTAGCCAGTTTTAAGACGTTTTCGATAAGTAATAAATTGTGTTGGAATTTCCTGGTTTCGTTACAAGGATCGGATAAGATATTATCAAGTAGGAACTGTTTACCAGTCAGCCATTAAATCATTTTATATGAAAGACTTATTGAATTACTTACGATAAAGTATTTCTTATTTGAATGGAGAGTCCTTGTGTTTTGGAGTTGTAAGGTTGGGCTGTTCTTTATCTGATTTTAAAAAAGGTTTAAATATTTTATCTAGAGAAAATTGAAAAAAATAAATAAAGGTATATAATTTCATGAATTTGTAGTTGTTTCAATTCTCCCTTGTTTAAATCCCATCAATGAAACCCATCCATTAATTCTATAATTAACTATCTCCCACAGTTAACAGCCTACGTGTGCCGTTCATAAACTCTCCATTTAAAATGACCGCACCATTTCCTGGTGTTTTATTGTCGATAACCGCGTGGATGCTGCGGCAGTAGAGATAATGTCGCAATAAACTGGCTCGAGCCCAGTTTTAAGGTTTATCTTATACAGGTCAACGGTTTCAATGTATCCAATCGAGTTGAATGACACCGCAATGATCTAAATCGGTTTGCCCGAAATGTTTGTGTACGAACCATATCACAAACATAAACAAAATGTGTTCGCACATTTTATTTACAGTGTATACATTTACGATTTGAAGATGTCTGACCCATTTATATTTCTAGAAATCTATAATTCATATTGTATACATCCGGTCTTTCATACCTACGTGTGATTCATTCGCACTGATTCACTCTCGTCGTACTGTAAATTTTAAGTGTCTTTAAGAATTCAGCGTTTAATTTCATTTGCAAATGTTATGAGGGCTCCGTAACAACAGTGTTCGACGTGAAAAACATTTTCAAAAAAATGTATAAGTAAACAGACCCGGTCTCCAGTCGGCGCCTCTACCTACAATATCATTGAAACTGAATATTTAATATACATATTTCCTTTTTGTTTTCAATTGCTTATACATATTCTAGTGGGTTTTTTCTATTTGTATGAAAATCTCCAGACGATATGTATTTGTTATCTTACATGGTACAAAACAAAAGAGTAATCGAAAGGTTATCGTGAGTGGGTATTTTATTTCTTGTACTTAAACGACTCTCTATGAATCATAATCCCAAAAATAAACCTATTGAAACAGTTTTTTGTCAGCCAGTATCATAATGATAACAATTCTCCATTTAAAACAAAGAATAAACTTAAAAATAATCCATTGTTTGAAATTCGATCGAGCCGTTCAAAAGCACCGTTGACAATAGGAAGCGTTGTATAGTTCCGTTCGGTCGCGCATGGCATAAGATTAAGAAACGGTTTTCGAATGAACTTCCTGCGATGAAGACTATAAATAAACGAATATGGCGGCGCGGAAACATCATGACCTCGGTGACGATACTTAAATGGAATAAGTGAGTAGATGTTGCCCGCTATCTGAAATAAATATTGAACTTAAGTATGTGGCAATGACGTTTGGTAACTGACTTGTGACTTCGAAATCTTGTGTTGAATTTCTCAATGTCTAAAGGAGATAAATGAATTTGTTAATCTTTAAAGGGCGTATCTATCTACTTTTACATTTGTTTTTGACAGTCATTACGTCCATGGAAAATGCAAAAGCTTTGATAATAACTAGATCAAATGAAATTATTTACAGTAATTAATGGTAGTTGAAATTTATTCTTGGATATAGGTTATTTGTTTGTTGTGATTCACTAATTACGTATCCAGTGATCCCTGTCTGTATAAGTCTACCTATATATATACAAACAACAGGCGATCATCTTAGCCAAAGCTTTCAGTAATCACAAAAGCAGCTAATCCAGTAATTCTTAAGATACGGTGCATAGCTATCACATGAGAACCATTACGTTATGGACGGTTAATAACTTAAGCCAGCTGCACTATTTTAAGCAAGGTTTAATGGAGAACTTTACACACAATTATTATAGTAAGTATACGGTACGGACAAGGATATCTAAAACACTCAAGTGTTGAGAGTATTCATTGTTTAGCCAATTCCTATCTTATCTATTCCTGTATATAATAAATAAATAAAAAATGCGTTATTTAAATCACGCAAATCGCAATCACGATTTTAACATTCGCCGGAAAAAGAGAACAAATTTTAAGGACATTCAGATATTAAAAATATGACATAATTAGGCCACTTCAAAAATAGGTCAATACACAGACTGTATACCGCGTGGCAGCGATTTCAGGGTTCAATTCAAGAATCCAAATGAACCATTTGGCATTACATATGGCAGATGTCTGCCAACGGTAACACTATGAAGCTTTCAATCTACATTTTAATTAGTTTCCATTGTTGAATACGTTTATTTCGTCAATCCACACTATCATTGCATTAAGACATCAAAATATTTTGACTTGTAAGTGATAGTTGATTGAAACTCCGTCAGACTGATTGTTTTGTGTCGATTGACCTTCGATTTGTGGCTTACCTCACTCTAATATTTAGAACAATAAACAATAAGTCTTTAAGGCCAAATTACTGCATTACCGAAGAACGCAACTTAACTAATTTGTAGTGTTTTTGCAATTAAATAATACAACTATACTATATATTATATAAGTCTTGAATTTTTGTGTGATTATCATCTGATAGCTGTGTGTATTATTTGTTGTTTTTTTTTTTTTTTTTAATCTTGTATTGATTTTGCTCCCACTGTACCATTTTATTTTACTTTAATATTTTTAGTTTTTGTTATCTATCCGGAAATAATTTATTTTTGTTTTGCTTTCATATATTTTTAATTTGATTACTTATGTAGTTAGTAGTGTTATGTTGTAAGTTTATTTTAGTTTTTCTTTTCTTTTATCAAAATTTTAATAAGTAATAAATTCAATGTTATTACTTAGAATGTTGGTCGACCTATTATTGGCGACTGTGTAAGCCTGATGTTTTTTTTTTGATTATTTTTATGTAATGTTTTATACAGAAGCTGTTGGTTTGCCTTTAATAAATAAATAAATAAATAAGGCAAAGATCTAAGTAACAATAAGCATTCTATAAATGTATCCATTATAATAACTCAAACTAAATGAAGTTAGATTAAATACGACTGAATTTATTCTCCATTGCCTAATCCAATTTCAGGAATGCAAGCGTGAAGCAATTAGCAAATTACTGCGTTAACGTCAAAACTTCTACAATGCAGTTATTTTACTATCAAATATTACTGTTTAATTAACGTAAAAGGATGTTTAGTCATCCAAGATGAACTCAATTGGTATAACTTGGTTCTTTGTGCTCTTTCGCAAATGTCTCTTTCATTTTTCGGCAAAAAATATGCTATAGGGGCCTTATTCAGACCCCTTTTATAAGGTACTTTATATTGTATCGAGAATAAAAAGAGGGTTATTTAATGCTCTCGATCTCAATATTTAGTCACCTTTTTTTATAATTTGTTAAGTAACTTGTTTTGGTTTTTTACTGGGAATAAAGAAGCATCTTGCAGCTGTTATCTTTACTGCAGCATCCCTTGCTAAACCATCTGTTTTTATGGAGCACTTATCCCTTCTTTTTAATCTACTTTAGCTTTTAAAATGCCATTTGGAATAATAACGGTACAAGTTTAAATTTTGTTTATTTTTCAAATCTGTAAGGGGCCTTATTATGCCATCCACTTCTGCAGCAATTCGTTTCTAAATATGTATTAACAGTTTTAACACAAATTCATAACTAATCATTAGACATCCTTTATGTGGTTCTAAAAGAGCTTCTAAACAAATTATCATCAGATGTTTAACACATACTCAAAACAAAAGAGTACCATAATTAAAAACAGACGGGTATAATTTGGGTCTCAGCGTGTGGTATTTTTTCAGCTTGTCGCCGGCCGTAACAAACCATAATAAACTGACTGGGTGTGGTGGCATCCATCCATTTTTACTTACTCATCATCAGTGACTTATAAACCTACAGAGTTGGCACAAGCTATCGTATTCAGCTCATTTAGATCAAGAACAAGCCCCAATTCTGAAGTGCATGACTGCATTTTCTCTAATAACATTAAAGAAAAGTTTTCAGTTTCTTCTCTGAAAAGGAAAAACATTTTGCAATTCTAGCAGCAGTTGTCGCCATTAATCTTGTTTTTAAATAAAGTACTGGAAACTGGGGCTTAATATAAAGTAGTTGTCGTAGTAGTTTTATCTCAGGACTGTTTTCCAGAGCCTTGGGAATGTTTTTATAAAATCCTTTACCTATTTTTCTTAGCTTCAGGAGTATATACACATACCTACCTACCTATTTATTATAATAATAAACTGTAAAACTGTTATCGGATCATAGCGTTGTCATCAACACTCATCTCAATCTGATTTCGGCTAGTTTTCCTTCATTGGTGTGTACATGACATCCAGAAAATTCCGAATTTTTCCGAATCCGCAAATGAGCAATCTGAGTGATCAATGCTCGCTCCTTCTATGGGAAGAGGCTCAGCAGTTGAACCTATATAGGCCGGTTTATTTAATAAATATGCAAAAAAAAACTTCTAACGAACCGAACCGGGGTGGTTGCTATTAGTTACATCTTATTGATGTCTAGTTATTTGATCAATGCTTTGAGTGGCGCTACTGTGTTGGCAGGCCACTAAAACGCCTTGTTCGAGTGCCAAACAATGCTTGTCACTTCATCAGGTGTATCAGATTACTGATATGGCACTATAATGGTACTTAGAGGTAGATAATATAATAGGATATTCTTATTGTTTGCAAATATCTCTTTAGTATCTTGCAATCGTTTCTGGCTTGTATTAGCACAGATTAAAGGATAGACTGACACAGCGTAGGATTACACAATCGTACAGTCAACCCAGAACTGATAGACGCCTTTATTTTAATGATAGTAAGGTGGATTTTTGCTTTACTGATTCTAGAGACTTGTGGTGTGCTGTACGTTGCGTTCGCTCTTAGACTATTAACTGGCGATACATTATCTATTTCACGCTCGTACTCAATTAAGGGGTAGGCAGTACACGTATGTGTTATGTTATTATTCATAGCGTTTTGTCGGCCTTTTGCCGCAGCCTGATTGACCGTCTATGCCTTTATGGGGTACTAATATATGAATAATAATATTGCGGCGAAATATTGTTTCTTTTTCTCTACAAGATATTGGAATTGAACCAAAGTGAAATTCAGATTTGCCAAAAAATATGTCAGTTTATAAACAATCTTGATCTTTTAAACTTACTATAATCTGTTAACCTTGTATTCGTCGCTACTTAGTAAGAATTTCAAGTAAAAATCCTTCATTTTTTCTTCACATTTTAAATTGATTTTCCAGCCTAGTTTTGTTTGGTGCACACGCACTATATTACATAATTTCCAGTCCATCGACCGTGGCTTAATGGCCGTGATAAGTCGAGACCGCTTATGTAATGTGTGTCGAGATGATGGCTACTGCATGTACTAAATAACTGCGAATAAACGATTATGTTCCTAAAAATTTTAAAGCCCTTTTTGTCAAACTTGTTGCTATGCGTCTTGTATATGTTTATTACTCATCGCAAAAAAAAAACAAAAGGATGTTGACGAGATTTAGAACACAGATTTTGAAGCCTGCAGTTATATTTTTTGGAATTACATGTACTTATCGGCGACATGTTTTACTATAAGTGAGGCAGAACATGAGTTAACCTTTTCGGTGTGTTCATTTGTTTTTATTCAAATCCTCCATTTATTTTTGGGAATGGTGTAAGTTGTGGGCAAGTAACTAGCTTTAACAAGGTTCTATTCTCTTACAAACAAAGTATCTAATTATATTTATAGATACAATGTATGACTGTGTCTAGGTACTATACTCAAGTGTTTAGTTCATAACCTAATGGGTTCCACTCGAACCGAAATCCTTGAATTAACGTCATTAAGTATTATACATACAGGTACACATATATGACGTATGATGCAATTCCACTGCGTTTATTTTAGGTCGATCTTATCTCCTGATTGTTATCCTATTATAGACCTTAATTGGTATTAGTAAGGTATATATTCGTTTGCTGTTTATTGCTCTACATTGAAAGCTTATGGTAAGTGCATTACGGATTACAAGCCTAGGTGGGATTTCGTATTAGGTTTTTGTGGCAGCTTTGAAATCGTTAAACTGTGTTACTTGATTTTATGCGATTTGGAATTTAGGTCGTGTGATAATATAAATTGATTGAGTGAGAGACTAATACGATCAAGAGTTCCGTATCTAAAAACAATTCTTAGAATAAATAAATTTTAGTGTTTTTTCTGCTTTTCCATACAATATTATCGCTTGCACGCTAATGTTGCATATAGTAGTGGTTATATTATTCCTGTATTGTTTTACGATTGGAAACCAGTTCGTATAAAATCAACTTTTACTTCATCGAAACATACTTGAAATTACATTGAATATTCATGCTGAAATATATTACTAGAAGGATATATTTTTCCTTTGTATATAGAATGATATAAGAGACCATATCACTGTGATTTTTAGTTCACTCATTTCATCATTATCCCCTATAATTTTGTGGGTTTAACTGATCTTTGACGGTATGCTAAAAACCGGTTTATTTTTAAATCAATTTCAAATTGATTGATGTCGCAAAGACTTAATTACTTGACGATGTTGGAGCTATGTTTCTCAAGTCACGTATACATATTTGCTTAGCTAAATACTATCTATACTGATAGCGATGCAGTGCAATGAATATGTGTGTGCAAAACTATGGTATTATATCTAATTGTTTAATTAAATGATCCATTATAATAGTTTATTTCGGTAAATCTAGATACAGTAATTTAATTTTTACTGCCCTTTGTACTTAAAACAAAAAATATTATTGGTATTCCCTTAAAAGGTTTATTAGGTAATCGGAAGTTTATCAGAAAACTTAATTATTTATTTTATCAGCTAAGAGGGCCTGTATAAGGGGAGTAACAGGTAGATTTACTAAACGATTGGTATTTATTAATAGACTCCGTAGTCTATTAATAAATACCAATCGATAAATACCCATCGATTTTGTTCATGGGCCCGTGCCCATGAACAAAATCGATGGGTCATATGAACCACCAGGTGACGTATATAGGACGATAGAAGAGCATAAAATAATAAGATTCCGCACTATGCCGTCACTTGTGATCAGTCCAACTGGGTGCTGGTGAGCATTCAAAAGTGCAGCTAGAGTAAGTACATTTTGGTCATTTATTTCTGTACGGCATTGTTACCATCGAATAGATCCATGAAAAATAATAAGAAAGCGCGCAGTGCCGTACAAAAATGGTGGTCCAAAAAGTTGGTATTTTAGTTTTACTTTCTGTCAATTTCCAGGGTAAATTTGGTCATTTGATTCTGTACGGCGTCAGTTTCATACTGTTTCAATACAGCTTCTAATCCATTATCTAAAAAATATTATCTATGCATGAAATACTTTCAAAATAAATAATTTGA
The DNA here is from genome assembly GCA_905146925.1 of Autographa gamma. Classification (NCBI taxonomy): domain Eukaryota; kingdom Metazoa; phylum Arthropoda; class Insecta; order Lepidoptera; family Noctuidae; genus Autographa; species Autographa gamma. Next base: position 7,105,128 of record LR989865.1, read on the forward strand.
TGTTGTTCAAATCACCCCTCGGACCACGGAATGAAGGCGGGTTGCAACACTCGATTTTTTCCCCTTGTTAAAAGATTTTTGTTCGTTTGTACGGCGTTGCGGAATAATGGATTAGAAGCTGTATTGAAACAGTATGAAACTGACGCCGTACAGAATCAAATGACCAAATTTACCCTGGAAATTGACAGAAAGTAAAACTAAAATACCAACTTTTTGGACCACCATTTTTGTACGGCACTGCGCGCTTTCTTATTATTTTTCATGGATCTATTCGATGGTAACAATGCCGTACAGAAATAAATGACCAAAATGTACTTACTCTAGCTGCACTTTTGAATGCTCACCAGCACCCAGTTGGACTGATCACAAGTGACGGCATAGTGCTGAATCTTATTATTTTATGCTCTTCTATCGTCCTATATACGTCACCTGGTGGTTCATATGACCCATCGATTTTGTTCATGGGCCCGTAGTCTATAAGGCTTAGCTAAATGATCTTAAATCTGTAGTCCACTGTAACCTCGTTATGCTACTGCATGAGAGGTGACCTATAGCTCTAAAAGATAAAGGCAGAATATTTTAAATTATAAACCCAGCATCCAATAATCGGTAGCTTACCATCGCTCATTTAATTATGTTCATAATGGATACATTGCCGTAGCCTATCTGCCAATTTCATCAGGATTACCCGGAGCAGAAAACTACATTATTTATTAATAATTTTATGTAGACAGTTTATTTACGAGTATTATTTGAAAACTTAACTAGGTAGTTTCGAACATAAACGAGGGCCAAAATCTTGAACTGACGCTGTGCGGGAAAGATTGTTACCATCATTTACAACCCTTGCCATCATAATTTTTGGGCAAATGCTCTTAGTAAGATTCATTCCGGTTCTTTTTTTACCCGGGGAAATCCTCATGGACTTCCTCCGTCCTGGGAAAGGCGGAGGTGTATGCCGGACTCTTACCGGCTAAGACCACCGGAGTGCTTCACCCTTCCCTTATGCTGGAGACCAGGCGGGAAACCAATGCAAACTACCGCGAAAAAATTCATTTCGGACCTAGGTCAACATCATTCACTGGATTCACTGTCAAGTGTCAACAGTAACAAATATTACGCCTCACAAAAATATAAATATTTTTGGATTCTTTTTTTTTTCTTTTGGCAATATTTTTGACATTCATGAATGTAAAGAAATATATTCTTGGCACTGCTTTGGTTCCACCTACTGGTTTACGCAAGTCATGATGCTCCGCATTGCCGTTGAGAATTGGGAGAGTTGAATCGCTCTTCGTGTGTACTCTAAAAAGTGCCGTTGGAACTCGAAAGGTATAAAACTAGCTTTAGAAGTTCTGTAGGATAGTTCAATGTTTCTTTTTGTAGGGGAAAAGAGTTTGTATTTGGTTTCAAGATTTAGGTCTTAAGACTTTTAACACAATTACTTATCAGGAAAATAAAGTATTTCTCGTTTATCTAATTCCATTTGCAGTAAATCTTTTAACACTACCTCGATTGAATACGAATCACAAATCTCGCAACCACATGATCATTCATTCTCAAAATACTCATTGTTTATTTACATTGTACGCAAGAATCCAATCTAGCATTTCCTAGACAGTAATGGCTTCTGGTTTATAAAAGTCCTTCTCAGTCACGATGCACTTACACGCAGATGTAAGGCCAACAAACTACAGAGCATTGATCGAGCATTCCACACGAAACCAATTATTCCACTGTGTACCCGTCACACCCATTGCATTAAAAATATCTCTTTACCATCTAGCAACACTGAGCGTTGGTACTCTAACCTCCTTCGAGAAACCGCTTGTCACTGTTAATTAATTTGTTATGTTGGCAACACCCAGTTTGTTTTGTCATTGGTGATAAAACTTTGACATTGACTTTCGTTATGTAATTATTTTTAAGGTTTATTTTTGTATTTAGTCGCAAAAGACGTGGGTGGACAATACGCATGCGTTGGTTCAACATTGTTTTAGAAATTTTACATATTTATTTACTACATTTTCAGATACTATTTTTGCAGTGTAAACATATATGTACGAAATTTTAAAAAATAATTATTAGTTGTTTTGTATGCAACAATGAACGTTTTTAAAGTCGTACATACGCCTTAAGTATTGAAACAAAATGTTTCTTAACAATGTAACCGGGAAATGAGTTGACTTAATGACCCACAAAGCTTTGTTTGATGAAAAACAATTGAAGATTTTTACGGATACTATAAGTTTACCTTTGGCAAGAATTTTGACGGCCAGTTTCAATGGCATTGCATGCTAATAATACACAAAACGAAGAAAAGGAAATTATTTAATGTCGTTTGTTTTTCTTGTACCTAATGCACCTAAATTAAAACCAGTTGGATCCGTAACCTCGTTACTTCTGAATTACTTACATATGCAAACAATTTGACGATAGTGTTATATACTTTTGTCTTCAAAAACCTTGGGAAGTATCTAATAATAATATTGTCTTCAATTAAAAACTAAGTTACTTTTGAATTTTATGGTAGCAGATAATTTGATAGCCATACCCAGTTAACTCCTTTTCATAGGATTGACATTTCGGAACTTGCAACTAGAGCTTGGAAAAGCCTATTTGAAATTAAAATATTTGTTTTTTGATGCTATACTAATATAACTTTTGATGTAGCTGTAATAAGCCTTTATGTTACTTTAATAGCCCGGGGCTTACCCTGTTTGAACATTTTCCGATTAGTAATATTTTCTTAGGAACAATGGAGCTTATTAGTGCTACTAAAACAAGAGTTTATTTTAAATATAGCTAACACATTCAAAAGAAAATATACGAACATTATTATAAATTAAGTTTTGAATGTTTCTAGCACGTTTTCTATGTACTTATTTATATGTAAATAAATAGTGCCATGGGAAAATAAGTGTTTATTTTTACTTAAGACCTCGTTTTGCTCGATAACGTTTGCCATTATTTTACTTTTTGTTTCCTAATTTGGATAAGTTGAAAGACTCATGAATACTCGAAGTAATTTAAATATTCATTAGGATAATAAGTTGACGAGTTTTAATTAATATTGCTTTCTTTAAGGATAGTTATATAGTGTTACATGAAGCGGTGAAATTAAATCATAGTCAAGTAATAAAAACATATTCTTACTTAGGTCATCGAGGACAAATTTACACACATATTTCTGGTAATTCTAGATTACAAGATATGAGTGGGTAATATTTGAGTAATGATAAATATCTATTTGACTCTTAAACGCATGATATTAAAATTTCGTTTCATGATTTGTCATTCTATAAACTATTACTACATCGTAAACTAGTATTAGCCGCTCATTTCGATGGAATTTCGTTTTAATCAAGTGAATCTTTTGATGTGATTTTCATTTTAGAGTCCTATTAAAATCCTTTGATGTTACTAAACTGACCACACAATTTGGTCGTAATTACAGCCATTTTGCTCACTATAAATTCGAGCTTTTATTATTCACACATGTTACGAAAAACCGCAGATGACTAAAATTAAATGCTCTTCAAATTAGGCCCGTTTATCCAATATCAAGACACAAAAAGTTTTTTTTTATGGAATGCGATCTCTTATACTGTCCATGCATTTGAAAGCCTAATTATAGAGCCTTGTTATAGGCTATTTTACATTATATTCCTTGCCTTGGAAGACAAGGAGAGCGCGGGGCAAACCGAGTCTCTTAAAATTCTGAACCGATTTTTTGTGTTCTTCTTTATATAATCAGTGTAAATCGACGGCGCGCCGTAATATAACTATAATACCGCCGCGGCGGTATTATAGTTATATTTGGTACTCAGACCTTTAAAATCTGTTTAATTTGAAGGTGTTTGACCTGATATACAAGTGACAAACAGTAATATCGTGACATTGTGTTATTGTGTATCAATTATCGTTGTTACGTGCTTAATTTGCGATGTAGTTGCGCAACTTCCTAGTGTTGCACTGTTTTGTTATGTAACATTGAACACCGCTAGGGTTGTACGGACAAATAGACAGTAAATCGAGTGAATGTCAAGCGAAAAATTTATACGATTTGCTTCTGAATATTAATATTAAAATTCATAAATGTGTGAGATGTCAAAAAAAAAAAAAAATCTTTTCAATTTTACTGCATTTTTGGTTAGTACGGTGTCTTTGTTGACAGTGGCATTGTATCAACTCATATGCATCACCGAGAAAGTATTTAAAAAGTGAGAGTCTGAAAAAGTAATTAATGTGTTAATTTTTGTTACAACCGTTTATGAAATCATCAACTCGAATCCTTATGAAATTAATGCAAAATCATGACAATGATTCATTACGAAAAAATCATTCTCATCAATCTCCATGAGGTTCAATTATTATAACAACATTATTTTTTAATACCTACTTCTAATAAAATTGCGAAAAAGACATCCTATAATATCATCAATTACAATGTAGAAGAAAAGCCCAAGAATTTTCAACTTCATTTTAAAATCTACACAGCTTTGGCCTCGCGCCAACCCTATCAATATTTGTGGTTATCAAAGTACGTGATTCCTTCTACCTTTGTAATATCGACCTCAAGCGACCTCGCGTACTGTATTACCTATTACTGTCTGAACTTGACAGGGTTTGACTTCAGCTCGTGTGATGGAGGAATTCTAAGGGTAACCTTCTTGACGGTCGAACTAACAAAAACTTATGAGTTGTGGCCTTTGTTATATCCGGTGTATGCTTGCGTTAACTGTCGATCCTTGTAAGATACAGTATTCGGTACAGTTAGGGCTGGTAGCCGACTCTAAGATAGCTTAGTAAATGGCTTGGTAGAAAATATTTTGTCGAAGTATAAGGAAGGTTCCAGACTTCATACTAGGTCTCAACCTAAACAGATGAAAAAACATGTGCATAGGCCACCATATTCTTCATTTTAATCTGTTAATGTATTTTTGTTAATAAACATTTACTACTACGACTAAGAAAAGCTTTTTTCTTATTTTTATTTCATTGCCCAAAACAAATGCCGTGTGGTTGGCTGACTGAAATCTACGTAAGCATTACGTAGGTAACCTTTTCCCGGGGGTGTTGTAAAAGCAAATGAGCAACAGCCTGTATACAAATAAATTAGTCCGGTTGTTGTTGCAATTACGACAATATCAAGGCTGCTTATTGATGTCTGCATTATGACACATCAATAATGTAATCATGAATGCAAATGCTATTTCAAACAGCTAAGCGAATTGATACATTTTGTACACGTCTGCAAATTTTACTATGAATGAATATAGCAGGCATTAGCAGGAATTCTAGATGTTGTTTATATAGATTTTCAAACTTTATCTGGTACTTATCAACCAAACACTATAACGACCTAAATTTCATTCAGCTGTTTCGTTTTTCTTTTCCAGGTCAGACAATAAACTAGATTTTTTTAAATCCTACTGGAATTTTGATAATTTGTTCAAATAAAGATTTATGTCTTAAACACTTTAGATTTATTTTGGGTTATAAATTGTTCTATTTTATTTATTCAAAATGCCAGGAGTAAAGCAAAATATCGCTGCAATACAAGGTTTAATCAATCTAATATAGTAAAATCTTAAATGAGATAGTGAACAAGGCCCAACAGTGGGCTAATTACAGGCTATAAATAAATCAATTAAAACACAGTCTTAGTGTCATTCCTAAAAACTAAATTTCGCAAAGGATGCGTAATATTTGGCGACTATCATATCCTATGTCGGTTGAATCATTTCCTTCCTACAGTATTCCAATTATATTAAATTGCTGCTACAATTCTGATGTAACGATATTAGCTTTGTGGTTTGAAAGTATCAGCTGCTGGGATAATTATGTTAAGATCTGCCTTTCACTCAAAGGGCTCGTCTAGACGCCATCTTTGAATTTCATTTTCAAGTCGTTAAGGGGTTGGAAGTGGAAAGGTTAGTTCTGTAGGGCCTACTTCAGAATATTATAGTTGTAATAGGCTTGAGTTAATTGCTTTCTTCTATTCTAAGCTGCTTTTTTGGCTTTTAGACAAGATTGGACTCCATTTAACTTAGATGAAGAGACATTCTGGAAGAATGGAATGATTGTAAAGTTCTCAAAATATAAAAGGTCCGTTTTGACTGAAAGAAACAATAAAATAATTATTAGGATTTAAAAAACTTTATGTAATTAATTCTTGTTTTATTGTTTCTTTCAGTTTCCTTCGAAGTTACCTTCTAGGGTCATTCTCAAATGTCAAAACGGACCTTTTATATTTTGAGAACTTTAGAATACGGTGTTTCGTTTAAAAGTAGATATAAAATTGGTCTGCAATTTTCGCTTTCACTTAAAAATATTTGGCATTATGGCTCACATTTAATCCCAATAATTCACACCTCTTAAATTTTAACCCACGCTTCCGTCGCACGCACGGCTTAATTTAATTATAATTAATGTTACTCCCGTGAAAGTAAACAGTCGAATTCGGTCAAGGTGTTACCTGTTTTATGGGTGTGCGTGATTCTCATCTGCGACATATTTAATGGAGTTTATTTCAGGGGCTCTGCAGATAGTGTATCCTGGATTGCACGCATGTAAACCGGTGGGAAAGGCCAATGTGGAATTTGTTTTTAAACAAATATAAAAAAAAACTTTGGAACCTTATTCGATCCTGTTTTGTTTTCCAAAATCATACCGATTTTTTTTAAAAGTAGCGTACGGTCGTCATTATTCTAGGGCATATGTAGGTTCTTATGTAGTTTATATAGTGTAAATTTAAACGGACAGAAGGCCCCATGTTATTTCAATCTAGAATATTCATTATTTTTGTAGGGCTTTAGATAATTCTAATACGTTGGTGATTATGTAACCTTTATAAACCTTTCTATCAATAGTATTTGTAATCGTATAATTAAATGGCGCACGAAACCCACGAAAACGTACACCATTAGCATAATTATGTTATTTTGATTTTTAGTTATTTACTAGTATTTTTGGTGGTTAAATATAATAATATTGATAACTCTTTATTAAAGACCTTACATTAAATATTTGTTCATACTTTACTTCTACAATTTACGTCCGAAAATTTATCGAAAATTCAGCTGTAAGTATAGAAATTAATTTGCGTTTTAAGCAAAAGAGTTCTTGGAAGGCAGCTACGATAACACTCGTGATTATTACATCAGAACGATTGACTGATCATTGCGTAATTTGCATAAATCGTAATCAACTCAATGCAATCAATTATATGCACGTACAGTTTTTATTTAAAAACGTCAATTTCTATGAGTTAATTGAGTAATGTTGTTGTTTTTATACTTTGCTTGGTTTATCACGAGATTACTGTCAGGGACTGATCACTTGCTATTTTACGTAGATCCTTTTTTTTACTTTAATAAAAAATAAATATTTTTTAGGATATGTGGTTGAAATAAACTTCAGGCTAAATATAGCATTGGTGCATTTAGAATGACTACAATAGCAGGATTTGTCTATCTAGTTAGTTCAGTCCAGCTAAAACAAGTTTGACCTGAATTTTCGAACTAGATACACTTGATTTCAATACATAATCTAGAATCTACAGATTTATATAATCTAGATTATATCTTAGTAGAATTATATATCTGTTGATTATTTAACCTTTTCACCGCCACGCCATATCGGTATTCCTATGCCCTGTACGCCAAGCCCGAAAATCTTAATTAAATACCTACAAAAAAATAGGCATTTCAACATTATATCGATACCCATTATTATTATTTTTTTTATCAATATTTGCCAGATAAATGGTCGATCATTAATATGTTAAAAAGAACATTCCAATATTAAATATTTTACAACGTTCCACTCAAGTAGTTCCGAAGTTGTTAATAACATAAAAACAATGATTAAGACACACAACAGTTAAAATGAAAATAACTCTAGGTACAGCACTATTCTCAGTACTGATGTACCTCACTGTCGGGAATAGCCGACATTGGCGCCGTCGACGAGTCTTTTATAAGACATCGTTGCATGTACATTAGAGTTGTACCATAGTGTCATACAGTTTATCGATGTTAGTATCTAATTAAATTCAAAGGCCACAGTAGTTTGTTTTTATTATTCTTGAAATTTACACTTATTGCAACAATTTGGGTTGTTAATGGATTGAATGCAAATAAAACTATTTATTTACCAATCATTTAGTTTAATTATTGAGTTATATTATTAATAATTACTTTGAGATCATATTACTTACATGTCACTTATGAATAATATTATCACGTGATATTATTACATAGCACCAATTTTTATAACAGGAACTTTCTAATATTCTCACTAATCAGATTAATTATATGTATAAAATAAATCAAAATTTTCGTATGAAATTGCGTAGTATATACGTAACGATTTTTAAGTAGGTATAACGATATTTATATTCTTAAAATAGATACATTATTTAGTTTTATGTTTCAGTTTTTAATATAGTAAAACTACTTTTTTCTCAGGGCTTACAATCGTTTATATTTTGTTAGAACAATAAAAACTGTAATGACAAATATAACAATACCTTAAGTTACCTAAATTAATTTAAGAATATAATATACGTCAACATGATACTACATCACTAGCAGTCGGCTCTGCACGACATTGGCGTCATGGGACTTACTTTTTTAACCATAAATTATTTTACTTTTTATCATCAAATATTTAAATGAGGAATATGCATTTTTGTTTACTGTATGCAACTAAATAATGTTTAGACATTCAGCTTTCAAGGTGTATCAATAAAATACATAAAAGTAATGATTTAATAGGTTTATTTTGTATTTTTCTGCGACCTGTTTTTTGTCGAGTATAGCCGTCGTTGGCGCACAGGGCACGCTTGCTCATGTCGGCTATAGCCGACATTGGCGTTCAAAAGGTTAAAACGACTGTAATAGAAAATTTTTATAACGAAATGAGAACATTACTTGATTGTATGTATTATGACTTCATTTTTACAAAGGGTTAAAACAAAGATTCTTATACAAAAACTAAGCAACTACATAACGACGCGCTTACCACGACGTCGTGTGAGCGAGACGGTGCTATGCAATGTAGTGCGCTGTCTCGCTTTCGCAACGGCATAAGACCTGCTTTAAGAGTACATGGTACAGGTATAGTCAAAGGTATTATATAGGAGTATGAAAGTACAAAAATTTATATACCATTTTTATCCGTATAGTCTTTCACATCTATTGAAAACAAAATGTTTGGTTACAACTCAACTCGACAAAAGATTTCTATTCTTTATAATTTGGTTGCGTTGCATACATGTTTATAAATGGTGAATAATATATAAATTCGTGTATACTTAGGTTACTTAATACCGGCTTTCATAATAGATATAAAACTTGTTTCTGCATCAATGTTTTGTGACTAGCTTCTTGTTCGACGGAGAAGCAAACCGGTCTGTGCGATGGGGTAATGCTTTTAGTCTATGCCATAATAAATAGCTGTATAAAACTGTTGTTTGTAAATGAAATAGGGCTCTAGAGTTTACGTCCGTAAAGAGGTCTTGCTTAATTAAGTTTCTCTGTAATAGTAGATTAGTGCATTCGATTTTAGACTTTGTGATCAATTTGAAGAATGCCGAGTTTTTTCAATCTCACATGGTATTGTCAACGGACTGTGTCAGCTGAAGCCTATCATCTCCTAACAAAATACGAAATTTACTTTTAATTATATTATTAAGTAGTTCAATGTTATTAAAAAAATGCGGACGATAACTCAAATCAAATATCAAATATATTATCAAATATATAACTCGTTTTGCAATCATTCTGTTATTTCTATCTTGATTGCCTTAACTTAATCAAGATCTCATCATGTTAACACGAGTATAAAGATAATGACATGAAGATTTATTCATTGGAGGCAAGTTTGTCACAACGACACAAGATAGAGAATTATTGAGGTCTGAATAATAATATAGTTTTTGTATCCACACGAGAGACGTAAAGCCTACTTACAAAAGTAATGGCGACAAAAAAAACAAGATATTCACTCAATTATTTACCCTAACGACCATATTAAAACACATACTTGTAGTTTCTAAGACTGCTCGTGGGAAACAAACTGCGCAATGAACATTACACGAGTTTACCAAGAAAATAGAAGGTAGAAGTTTTAGACTCGTCACAAACTTACGAAAACCTCTTAACACGCGCTTGACCTAATATGAACACGTTTTATGGAGTTTCAAAATATTCTAGTACATCAAATCAGTTATAACACATTTCTTTTACAACGCCTAAGTTTAAATACAATAAGGTTCATTTTCGCTTGCAGCCGCCGACGAACGTTCCTGTTTTTTTGGTACTTGTATTTGAATGGTTTGTCGAGGGCTTAACTGCACTCGAGTCGACCTGTGTTGCGCCATTTCCCAAGATTAGACTCCGTGTGAGGTATCGGAGTTGGAAACGTGTTTGAAATCTGATTTTGTATGTAAATTATGAAGTTTTATGTTATTATGTAACGTGAATATGAGATTCTTATAAAGGCGCCTATATCTTATCTTCATCTATGTATTTAAATGTAAATCACGTCTTGAAAACTTCGATTGGGGCATCGGCTTTAAGATTCCCTATTATAATATTGGTACAGAAGTTCTTTGAAAAATGTGTACACGATAAAACAGTTTTTTGCGGAGATACACTTTCCAGTTAGAAGGTTGCCGTCCTTTGTTTCATTTAATCCATTTCGAACAGTCCTTTAACGCGAAACATTGTAATCAGTTCCTTATACAGAATTTGCATATAAACGACAAGTTCTCACATTTGTACCCTACACCTACATAGATGTTTTATCATCGTACGCACCGTGCATAAAGTGGGCGTACAAAGGAAAATGACCTTTATTACCTTGTTATACCTGTTATAATGATGTGTGCAGGAGATGCAATGATGTCGAAACAGCTTCAACTTCCTGGTGACCTCAAGGTGCTTCCTTGTGTTATACACCATAGATATTCATGGGTTTAAGTACGATTAATTGCATGCACTTTCCGCGTTAATGTTTGTTCCGTATTAGCGAAGGAAACTTGTCATAGATTATACCTAGTTACTTACATTTATTTATAGACTAGAGGTGAATGTCAGATGTCAAGAGTGGTTGTATAAATAAAAAAGTTTTTAAACGTGTTATGCTCTGTAGTTAGGCAGTTGATTTAAGTTTTTATGTAGTGTTGTTTCTATGTGCATATGAGCAGAAATAAATCGGTTCTTCGCTTTTCGGTTAGCTGGTTGATACCGCTCGAGTTAACAACGTGAAATATACCAATAAGATTCACTGTTCGACAGCAAAAAAAAAATGTTCTCGTTGCCTGGATACATATATTTATTTGATTTTCTTTGTTTAGCAGTTTTGATGAATCCCCGATCCAAGTATTATACCAACAATTACGTCTGATGGTTTGGGAGAAATAAAAACATGAGATATTTAGGGATTGTTATTCTGGAGGGTTTCATTATCATTTGCGTTTTTCATTTGTCTTTATAGGCTTAAAATAATGTATCCTTGCAATATTTTTAAATTAAACATGTATTAACTTGGCGTTATTGAAGAGTATTGAAAACAGCGCCATATTAGTACCTAATATCTCTGTATGCACCAAAAATAATAACATTATTACAGGGTTTTTATTCCTTAATGAATTCTTCGTTCGCTAAAGTGAAAATCCAACTAATTCTACAAACCTTAGCAACAAGTCCAGCATATTTTAATGAAATAAAGGAATTTTACGTAGCATGACTCATGCACAATGTTTTGTTAAACAAAAGGTAAACACATGCTAATTCAGTGTTCATCAATGCTAATCGTTGATTGTGGGGCAGACGTTGCCAGCCATTGTTTTGTAATAATACCTGACTGTTATATCACGCTTATAGTAATATTTTTGGTACGAGTATCATTTGTACTAGTTCAATAATTTGCTGACTCAATTCACGTTTTTAAAAGACTGAAAATAGACCACAAAGTTCTTAAAAACTTTTTTGTTTGTATAGTATTTTATTAACTAATTGTAGTAACCGGTAAAAAAATATATTTATGTATAAATAAGATTGTAAATACCGTGGTAAATAGGTACTGAACATCTCCCTGCCCTGTTCCCAATTATTAGTGGTCGGCGCAATGCGTATTCAGCTTCCATTCATCTCTACAACTTGTCATCTCAGTATTTACTCCTTTCTTTCTCATATCATCTTTCACACAATCCATCCATCTCTTTTTTGGTCTTCCTCTGGAAGGAATTATGTTATTAAGTAGTTATTGCAAACGGTTAAAAAAAAGAATTATAAATAGAGACTATTGTAAATACTAATGTAAATTTACCTTATGACACATGACAGAAGGTCAAACGAGTGCAAAATAAAAAAATACTTCTTTAATCGAACTAATTGGAATATTTATACGAACTAATGTTTTATGTATTCTAGGCTAGTTCAAAATGTTATATTATTGTTAGAATTTATGCACATGTTTTATTAAAACTTGATTGGTTGGACGATTCAAACGTAATTACTTGTTGACTCATTATCATGTTATAATTAGAATTATAAGTTATCATGTTAACGTCCGTGTATAGAAAATTGTTAGTCAGAAGGTAAAGCAATAAGGTTATCTTTAGATGTGTCATAATAATAAGTATTAATCTGTATTGCCTTTCAAGATCTTAAAACATCCACGAGATTTTAAATAACTGACTTAGGTATCTCTCCCGAATCTTCAGAAAAACTGTCTACAAAATTGAATATCCTGTTTGCTTTAATACTTTTACAGTTAATACTTTGTCTTTTTCGATGTCGGAATTTTAAAACAAACAATCCAAATTATCAAGCTTTTATAATCAAAAATTAGAAATTGTCAGGCTTTTCCCATCTAACCTAAGAGTAAAGTTAATTCAAACTCCACAGACGGCCAGTTACCTTGATAACTAACCTTATCAGAATAACAAAAAGGAATTCTCATAAGTCTATCGAGTACCTACCTACTTGAATAATGCTTCGTCGATAATGATAAAATATTCTGCAGGGGACAGCTGACATTGAGAGGCCTTTGCCCCCTGAACACGCGTATCCAGTTACTGTAATGTTTTGCATAGAAAGCTAAGGATAATGTATCATGTGTTGTGCAGACAACGGAATGAGAGACAATGGGGTGTAGGATTACAAGCTTTTCTAACTGTTATAAATCTCGTGGGTGAAATGGTTCAGGATTATGTTGTTTAAGAAAGTTAGTTACAATTTACAATGTCTATTTTCTTACCACAATATTTATAATGTTACATGGATTATAAAATGTGCAGAAATATATTAACATGTTACATAACTGTATGTTACTACTGATGGTAAAAATGCTGTATAACATTCCAAGGGCATCTTTCAGTCTTTCCGGTTGATTACGAAGTTGTTAAAAATGCCTGAGATAGGCCAGAGGCTTGTTTAAGAAATACAAGCTATAGTGTAACTGCTTTTTCCTGGTAATCCTAATAGAGTAGCTTAGCCCTAGGGTAGTCTGACATATACCGGCGCGAACCACGGGGTAGATTCTCACTTCCTTTCCTCACAGCAGGCGGGAAAATATTGACAATTTATCATCGTACTATTAGATTACTTACCAACAAAAAACTATATGTAATAATAATAATAATTCGTACTACAGCAAAGTCACCTGCATAACACCTTGTTGTAAAAAAATACCTATGTCTGACACATACAATTTTGATTCTGGTTTTGAGAATCGAAGCGCATCGAAGCGTCTTCCCTAGATGGCCTCATTGCCGCAAGTCATTTTCTACCAGATTACAAACAGTTTTTCTTATCTTTATCTTATCTATTATTCCCTGGGTATCATACTGTGTAAATAAAGTGTTAAATAATAAAAAGAAAGGTAAGCTAATTATCTCAATTTGGGGCGAGATAAAATGCCACGTTTTCGGCATTATTCTAATTTAAAGGAGGTCAGTTATTATTTAACTTCGCGAAAACCGTAATATTACTTTATTTGTTCTATATAATTCAAGTGTCAGTACTTAAATTAAGGTGTTCACACACAAAATTATCACAAATGTGTGATTTTATTACATTTACTTTCTACAATTAGATTGTAGTTCGCAGTTTCTTATTAATGGTTCTAATTGATCAATATTTTTCTTGTCATAGCCATGAAAGAATAAAAGCTGAAAATATTTTAATGTCATGTTATTCATATTGACCAAAGTTACGTGCACCATGCACAATTAGTAGTCCTTCTTTGTAAACGCTCACAGGCCTCTGATTGTAGTTGTATCCATGAAATAACTATAAAATAATAACAGAGGCCATCAAAAATTACATAAATAAATATATTTCATGGAATTTTTCTGCACTAAAATATAGTCTCAATATTCCTGCAAACTATCATTCTCCTTGACATACGTAGTCAAATAAATCAATATAATATGTACATATGTATGTACATCGGTTTGACAGCAATATATCAATTTCGGTCTGCGTTCACCCTAACAGGCTTGGCTATAGAACTAAACAAATAGTAGGAAACAGTTACATTTATGAGACGTTAGTGATAAGATTTGAGTTATATCTACTATCTTTGTGGGGCTCATTATGTTTAACTGGGCTGCAGAAAGTATTATGGATGTTATGTATTGTTTGAAGAATGGTTGTGGATTTAAAATTGTCATGTTAAAACATGTGAATATAGGTTTGGTTATACAAAACTGTATATGACCCATAGAATGAAAGTCCAGTGAAGCAGTCAAAGCCTGCGCTCAGGCTAACTGCAAAATCTCTACCAAAAAAGTCCTACAGAATATAACTGAAAGTTTAACGCAGACATGGCAGGACACCGTCTAAAAATGATTTAATTATTCATCAAATTACGCTATTGACGTTCGATTATTCGGCCATTCTTATTATTGGGAGTTAATATGATAACTTTTATACTTTAATTCGCTTTGCGCTCAAGCTAACTGCAAAAACTCTACAAAAAAAAACCACATGATATAACTGAAAGTTTGATGCAGACAGGCAGGACAACGCCTAAAATAGTTTAAATTATTCATCCAAGTACGCTATTAACGTTTGAGTATTCGGTCATTCATAATTGGGAGTTAATATGATCATGTTAAACTTTAAAAGGTTACGGCCCTGCTGCAATTGTAGTCAATCGCATGTAAAAAATGAAAAGTCAACCAATAACTTGTACTTAAAATAAAAAACAAAGTACGTATACGTGTATGAAGTATTTTCATTACTTGGTGATCGAAAACCTGTTGAATGATTTAACTTAACCTTGTAAAAACCATAATGCAGTAAAACAAAGGGTAACCAAGTTCCGTATTTACAAGCTTTTACAAAACGCTTGTGGCCTCATAAATAATAAGTAAAATATGTGCTGAATAACAATATGGCGTTTTGTTATTTTTACTGTAAATGTAGTTGGTGTTTGACTTGCAAATACTTCTATCCTTGACCGTTTGAGATGAATACTTACATTTCCTGAAGCACTTGACTTTGAAAATAAAACAGCATAATATAGTAACTACCTGAATTTATTTAACAAACACCTATTCCACTTCCTTACCTAATAAATGATAAATTTATTGGAAGAAAGGATATAATGCAAGTTACATTCTAGACATTTCTCATTTATGGTCAAATTTTGTGAATCGTATCCTATCCTATGTGACCCCGATACTACGAAAATCCTGTGTTATCGGGCCATCCATTCGTTCAATTGGGGTTGTGATGCAAAGTCTCACTTATATGCGTTATAACACGCGCTGAACGAAGTGACTTGTGTCAAATAATACACATTATAACAACGCTATTTTGTAAACTACAGTGAACCCAATTCATGTATCCATGTACCTAATTATATTCCCCATTTATGACACCTGTAGTTTCCCTTATCTTAGTTCTGTTCCCTTATATTTGACGTACACTATATCTGTAACAATAGAGCCTATCATTTAAATTGTCACCAGTGAAATAAGGTCACACTAGCGTTTGTACTATGAACACTTAAAGCAGGACTGTTTGCGTCGTGGAAGAGAGACAGAGCACTACACTGCATAGCGACGTCCCCCTTCCACAACGAACTTCCTACATCGAGGGTTCGTAGTAAGCGCGCTGTACATATTTGCTTCCCCTTTTAAGGTATTGAGGCATGATATCTATTCTCTAACAGTCTACATAGTTACAACATTCTGCTCTATTTCTTATCTAGGAAGTTTCAACATAGGTGTTACAACCTTTATAAAGAAACTGAATAGGAAACACACAATGGATCAATTATCTCATGAGTTGATAGTTTAAACCTTGGTTTATTATAGGCTAAACGTTAACACGACAGGATTACTCAACTAAGGGCGCGTTCCCATTATGTCGTAACGCTTAATTTATCGTTGGACGACTATCGTCTTTAGCTGTTCCCAATATAACGATTTTTTTGTCGTCATCTTTTTGTATCGTTTAGCGACTGTCGTATCTAACCGTTCACATTGGATAGCACATTTAATCATGTGGCTACGATAGAGTTGCCGGCACGACTTAGTCTCAATGATTTTTAATCTTTTACGATTGTCATGCTAGCCGTTCCCACCGCCCTAACAATTTGTCGTCACTGCAAAACATGGTGTAGACAACAGTAAGTCGTGTCGTTCTATATGTGAACACCTCCATATAAACATATAAGCTACGACACTTAAAACTACACGATTATCTGTCGTCACGACAAAGTGAGAACGCGCCCTAAGACATAATAAAGGTAGTATTAACGCAATAGAATATTCAATAGGTTTTCTAAACAGTAGCGCTGTTGTGACACACATACATGTTTTCACAGCTGATTTATTAGATAATGGATACTTATGTGTGTTGTAAAAGCCATAAAAGCATTTCACTCTCAGAGTTGAATCTTAGTTGTTATTGTAAAATATGAAGCTACTAGTTTCCCATGTACAGCTATGGAGATTGTCTAGTCTTGTTGTTTAAATAAATAATGATAATAATAATATAACATAACATGTAGTGTGAAAAAACAGTTTTTAAATAAACGGTTTATGATCAATGATGGTCCCTTATAAAAGTCATATGAATCGATTCAGTAGTTTAGTTTCTAAATGAGTTTTTTTACATGAATGTGGAGTGATCTAAACCTTTACATACATCCACGTTTAGATATCAGTCAAGTTTGAATATAAAAATAATATAAAAAATAAAAGTGTTTCTTACTGTTGTGAACTTGTGAGTGTATATCTAAAATAATGGTCAAGAAATGAAATATAGGCAAATAATTGACGCAAGAAGGAAGTCGCATTTAACTTATACCTTCCGCTTAAAATCCATCAAGTTACCATTTTGTTACGTAAGTAATGTTTTATTTAGGCAACATAAAAGGTTGTAAATTGGGAAAGAAACAGGTTGGAGAATAAATGTTACATAACAACTAAATGTTATTTAACCAGTTAATTTATTTTAAGGTCAATTATAAATAGCACAGCCTTATTTTCGTTGTTTTCGCAAGATTTGGAAAACTTGATTAAAATGAAAATACAGTTGAACATAACATAACATATCATCACGCCTGTATTCCCAAAGGGTTAGGCAGAGGTGTACCAATGTACACCCACAGTTCGCCGGTATGTTTAGGTCCCATGTAATAGGGGGCGAGCCATTTGCCAGTATTACAGCTGAAATCAGTTGTAACTCTAAATTTATATCGTAAAAAAAAGTTACGCGAAGTTTTGACTTGGACGGCTTCACAGCTATTGAATCTAGGTTGGTCTAGTCAATGAAAATATACATTCTGAGTTTCACACGTTTTTTTACTTTGTGTTATTTCCGTAAATAAATATTTTCTTATCTTTCATATTCACCTTCAACCCATTGTTCTCGTCATTTTGAACATCTGAAAATGATGATTTACAGGTGTTTTTATTATTCCAACGCTCAAAGATTTATAACACATATTTGTAACTAATACGAGGAATTTTTATAACTAAAATAACTTGATAATCTAGTGTTATTATTTTAGGAGTAAAATTGAAATAAGTATTTAGTATTAGGAGGATTTTATTAATAGGTGTATTAACTATTGAGGTTTACCTTACTATTAAAATGTGGCTTATTATAACCAAAATTAATTGATGTAAGAAAATAAGTTTTCCTAGCGTTGTGTTAAATCGTATAACCGTAATTTTAATAGGTTTGAATTAAATTGTAGTACATAGTCAAAAAATTGCCATTTATTCTTATAAAAAATGTGTTTTCTTTTGTCTTTATGTGGAAAATTGAATTAAAATGTAAGACGACAAATATTACATTTAAAAATTAAAATTTAGAACAGACCAGGTTTATTGAAACTAAAAATAATTTTATAAAAAAATAAAAATAATTTTCGCTTTAGAAGACATTTACGTAATATACCCATTCCTATGTTATCTCAACTATTAAAGCATGACCTACAGCTGTTCGATTTGTTATTCATATACAGATGTGGTTATAATAAACAAAAGCAATCCTGATCTTTGATCTGAGGAAAAACAAAAGACGCATACATTTCTATTGTATTTTAAAACTAACAATTATCTGGATTCTCACTCGATTAGGTACAATTCACCACATAGCTTTTGTCATATCGATATCAATGACGACTTTATGTCTTTTAATATAAGGTTGAATTTCTCAACCCTTTGTCGTAAATATAGTTGTGAGGTCTTCTGTAGTCTAGGAGTTTCCACCAAAGACAATTGCTGCGGAAAATCGCACGGTTTTTAATCGTTGCTTATTATAAGTATTAGTTATTACAATATCTCGTTACATATTTAGATGCTCTTTCTTGGCAGTTAAGTGGGTTTTCTATGGACTTGCGTCAATATTCAGAGACAAAGATTTCCCTAGCTACCTAAAGATACTACCTAGTTATTTTTCTATTTTAAGGTAAGTGTATAGGACATTTAGTAATTTGATATGATTGTTTACATGGTAAAAATAAAACGTACATAATCCAGCATGAAATAGGTATTTAAAGAAATGGATTAACTAGGTAAATGACATATAATTTTGTATTTTAAAAATGATATTTTTGAAATATCAACAACAAAGTGTTATTTCGCTTTACATAGTAAAACCTCATAAAATACACATTTACATGTCAATAAAATATTTGCCGTTTTAAGCTTGTGAAGTTTCGAGGTACATACTTAATTATGAAACAAAAAGGTTTACCCGGAATTTATAATGAATAAAATTAATATATTTTGGTATAACCTTATCATTAAGGATTTCGAAGAACGGAGGTGTGGTTACATAATATAAACATACCTACATATAACATAGATCGAAGGTATATTAAACACAAAATTTAATATATGGAATTATGTTAATTTTGCATTTTTACAGTTTGTAAGTTTAATTGTAGGAAATACTTTTCGAAACTGTAAAGCCGATTACAGTACGCTTTTCACTGACATATACAGAGACTAGAGGATTAGAAGCATACATATTGAAATAAAATACTTTCCTGTAAAACCAGGCAAAGTCGGGAGCAAGAGCTAGTCCCCTTTAAGTACACAGCGACTGACAGAGTTCATTGCCTCATAATTATGTTAGGCCTTTTACATTTGCACAGGCTTTTCATGACTATTATTCACTAAGCACATATTGGTTATTACGTAATTTTATTCTTTATTTTATTTTTATTCGATATCTGTATTATTGTAGAACAATTTATGTTTGTTTAACTGTATCTAATTCATTATTCAAGTGATGACTTTGCTCTTTTGTTTTTATCATTTTGTACATATGATATGCAGGTGATACAGGTATTGCATATTTTTTTTAATATGATGTGATTAAGTTTATGAGTAAGTTTTCTAAGTTATATGTACTTTCTTAATTATTCTAAGACACTTCTGACTAACGGTGAAAGAAAACATCGTGAGGAAACTAGGATTCCAAAATTGAGATCTGAAATCGCCAATCCGCAGAGAGCAAGCGTGGTGATCAATGCTCATGCCTTCCCAATATGGGAAGAGCCGTGGGACGTTTATAGGCTGGAATTATATAAGTTTATGAGCATAATTCAAAGGTAAACCTTAATTGGGATACCTAACGCATGAATATAGCTTCATGCGAAAATAATGATTAGGTGCATATGAAATAAATGCTTAAAAACGAAAATAAATTAAAAATCCAACAGTAAAGCTCATAATTTGGTTAATTTAAACCAAATTATGAGTAAATTAGCATATTTTAAGTCACTCATTCTTCTTTGGCCTAAGTTGTGCGTATTTTATTTAAAACCTTGGACCAAAGAACAAAGTTCAGCTAATATTTATAAAAGTTATATAGGTAATGTTAGCAAGTACGAACTGTGAATATAATTAATTAATTTATAGGAACTATCAATTTATGTCACGTCTCTACCTGGAACAAGACTGTTCTGGGTTAAAGTCCCGCCTGTTTCTTGCTAGATGTCTTCGATTGCCATTTGCTATTCATAGAACTCTAGCTAAAGTTGACTCTACAGGGAATTATAAAGATAGCTCTAAAATATGGGTTCTGATGTTTGAACTATTTTATCTTTGTACATAGACATGTACATTATGTCTATTGGTTCCACCGGTAGTCATACTTAAGTTATAAATGCATAAGAAACTCTGTATGTTACGCTTTCACAGCTAAAACCGCTCCACCGATTTGGATGATACTATGTATGGGATAAACTAGGACTCTAAGAAAGGACATAGACTACTTTTTGACCTGATCGCCGAAACCCAATATTTTCAAAATTAATTCTGGACAAAAATTTATTTCATCATTACATTATTACAATTAGAAATTAAACTTAAGATATTTATAATAATATAAAAACTAAGCCTACAAAATAAATAAGAAAAAAAATTAACTAAAATAAGTCATCAAAAATTCATCCACATCGCTGTCAACTGGGAGTGTGCCCAAAAGGCTGGCAGCATTGCCACGTTGTATGGCAATGCTTATGCGCTGACCTAGGTAGAAGCCAGCCTTTGGGTCTGACGAAATTCTGTAAGTAAGATTATAAATCAAGCAATTACACCTATAGGCTGTTTACTCATCTCATAATATGACCTATAATTAACGAATAATTGCTAGCGTAAATATAGCAATTACCTATGTACATTTTTTATTGAGGAACTGCTGTAGGTCCACGTTTTTCCTCTGCCGTATAAAATTAATTATTACTTAATTAACTGTCAGAGGTGTGTTCAATTAATATACCATTAGATGAATCTTTTCCGTTCCTCTTAAAAAAGAACATACTGTGTGACTTTTATAGTAAATATTTTTGCTTATAGGTTCATTATGTCTAAAAGACAAAGGATCGACTCATTATCCAATTAGTATTTCATCATCTTTTTTTTTTCCCGCTGGAAATCCTCCATGGACTTCCTCCGCCCTGGGGAAGACGGAGGGGTGTGCCGGACTCCTACCGGCTAAAACCACCGGAGTGCTTCACCGTTCCCTATTGCCGGGGACCAGGCGGGAACGCATTTCGCAACACTACCGCAAAGTATTTCATCATCTGGTCTAATGTAGAGAATCTGAACAAAACATCTATTCCTCGGGACCGATAACGCAGTACTATATCGAAGTGAATTGCGTAAAAACTTCGTAATAGTAGTAAAATCACGTATCCACGCGTGAACGATAAATATTATTATATTGCTATTAAAACACGAAATGCAGTACATAAATCATTTTGTCAGAAAAAGGAAATCGAAACTGCGACTTAAGTTTAAATGCGTAACAAACCGGAAACAAGGTTTGGTTTACGACTTCATAATCATTTAATATATTATTTAGTTATGTTAGCCATTCAATTTACTTCTCTAGTGCTCTAGTCTAAGATTATACTCGTATATCTGGTAATAATTCTATATTTCATTAAGTTAAATCTCTCCTTTGAAAATACCTTGCCTCTTGCAAGTTTTATCATTTTTTGAGTAAAAGAAGTTCTAATTTTGTCGAGATTGAATATATTGTTTCAATCAATTTTGTTAAAAAAAGCTTCATCAAGTACTCAATTTCAGATACAACTCGATACGTAACTCAATTTAACTATATAAATAAGATTTTTATTTTAGAATCCATTAACCTGCTATCAAATTAAGCTACCCACGTCCTCCCACTGTAAATTAAACAGAGTCCTTGACGAGATTACAGACTAGAAATAATTCTATTGACAGCGCCATGGAGACGGCATTCAACGTCATCATATTTCTTTTTAATACGGAAGTCCGTGGAGCGTCACCATAAAAAGTCAATTATGAGTGTCCGCTCCATTTCTCACTGTGATTGGTTGGTGCAAAAACTCGCTATGAGGAAGTGATCTACCGTTCTGAATGAGTGATGGTATAAATTATGGGAAACTCGACAGCCGGTGCCAACGAGCCCTTTAGTGGCCCTGGAGGACCCAAGCTGTTTGACTGGACTTACCTAATTACGATAGGGTACCAAGATATATTTACACCAAGCTTTATAAAAAGTTTTTGAAGAATTTTGACTAGGAATTAATTCTTTTTTCCCTATACCGTTTGTTATGAATATACTCTTATAAGATGCGTAAAAAGCAAGCATATCAACGAATTGTTGAACTGTATAAAGGTAATAGACCTTGAAAAAAAAATAGAAGATAACAATACAAGAGAAATGGTTGAAGTAAAATTAGATAAGGGCTATGTACTTTCAGTAAATACTCGAGAAACTTATCTGAAAGCATATACTGCTAAGATAAAAGTACATTCACGCATGTTTGTGTGGCATAAAGTTCATATTTATACCGCATTACTTTCATCACATTAAGGCGCTGTGTATAGTAAAAATGGGCTTTTTCAAACACTTTTTTAGCAATCTGTATAAATGTCAGAGCAGCTAAAAAAATATATGTTAATCTTCATCATTTTTGTGAGATAACCTTTATTTCCAAAACACGATTTCATTAATTTTTCTCGATAAAAAAAATTCGTAAACATACCTCTAAAATGGATTTTCAAAAAAGTTTTCCGGTATTACTGATGAACCAATGTTGATAATTTTTTCAACAGAAACGTAATAACTAATAATGCAGATAACCTTTATTTTAGTTTTTCAATTAAGGTAGTATTTTTCCAAATATTCAGATATTTAATGAAACATAACACATTCCTGATAAACTAAATATGGCGTTTTGTTCGCTTCTCTTTCATTCCTACGCGGACAGACAGTGTGCGCTGAGGCGCGGTGCTAGATGGACCTGTGTCACTTTTTTTCTGATTGACAGATCTAAAATACATGACAAATCGAAAATAATTTAATGAAATCTGTCAAACAATGACACATAATGGAATTTGTAAAGTAATTACTTCCTGCTTTTTGAACATCTAATCTCTTTTCTATTGATCCTCTATAGAAGCGTAATTTGAAATTATATGATGTAGCTACATTGGTCTAGCGGACGCGTGCTTATAAAAATTTGCGATGCGACGGCTGACCGCAGGTTCGAACCTAGCAATAGAAATTTATTATTTTTTTATTATATAAATGTATTTTTTTACTTTTTGTGTAATTTTTAATAAATTGTTCAATTTTAATGATAAAAAAGCCAATTAGTAATGATTGATTTCTAATAAGATGCATATTTTTTATATTTTCATTCATGACAACTTTTTCATGACTAAGCTTATACATGGTGTACAATATTGAAGTAACTAGTAATACCAAAAGATGTAATTGAACGCAATAACTTTTGTATTAATTACAATAATGAAATAAATTGCTGTTTTTTAATTAATGTAAGATATTTGTGAGGAGTTATTTATTTAATGAAAAATCTTTCGGATCTGACAAATTCAGTATATGTATGGCGTCTTGTGGAAAGACGACGAAAAGTGTGCGCGCAGACAGAGCAAAGTATTTTTTTTTTTGGGAGATATCTTTACCATTAGCCTGAGCGTAAACTTTGACTGCTTCACCGGACTTTTGGCGAGGACCTTAAGGCCTCCAGCCAGAGCAATAAAAAGGATGGAGAGCAGGAAGGAAGTAGAAAAGGAAAAATCTAATTACGTCAGCAACGTCCACTAAGGGCACCCCCTGCGGGGTTCGGGCCTCGACTTAGTGCGTTGCTAACAATCTTAATAAAGCAAAACAACAAGGGATGGCTGGATCTAAGTTTTTATTATTTAGGGACATATTTTTGCTTTTTATTGCTAGTTTGGAAGTCTCGGCCAGCTTGGTCGAGGGACAGGAGGATAACATTTACGTTACTATTATTAATAATACGCGACGGGCCTCGCCGGCGAGGACGTAATATACGGCGGTTGTGTTTTGTAATGCTGCTGCTAGCTAAATCGAATGCTTCTTGGAGAAGCGTTCTTTTATCGTCGAGGTAGGAGAGAGTAAGTGTGGGGCGTTTAGTTTTAGATATTACGGAAGGTACGTATCGCGCGGCCGCTACGATTAGCGGGTTACGGTGGGTTTCGGAGGAGTCGAAAAATAGAATCGCCGCGACTTTTATGAACTGCTTGATTGTTGGCAGCTTTAAGTCACAGTGCAACTGCAAGTTACGGACGTAACCTGGAGCGCCTGTGGCCCTACGCATGAAACGGTTTTGGAGAGTTTGTATTCGTTTGAGTCGATAATCGGGTACGTGAGAGAATACGACGCTGCCGTAAGTCATGATAGGTGTCACGCACGCAGTGTAGATCCTCTTCTTATAAGTAAAGTAAGAGTAAGAGTTTACTGCACTTGCTCAACATACAATTAAGTCGGCCGAGAGCGAAGGCGGCTCGCGCGCGTGCCGCTTTAAATTGAGCTATGAAGGTAAGCTTCCGATCAAGGATTACACCCAGGTATTTGGCTTGCTGCTCCCAAGGAATAGGCTTGCCGAAGAGGGTAATAGGTGGAGGGGTAGCGGGAGGCTGCCGTTCCTGGCTGAAGTCAACCCTACCAAGAGCGCAGCCGTGGGCTGCGCTCTTGGTAGGGTTGACTTCGATTCTCCATTACGTGAACCACTTCCCGAGGATCGTGACCGCGGTCTGGAGAGTTCGACCTATCGCTAAGGGGCTGGTGCCTGAATAATAGATGGCCGTATCGTCGGCGTACATTTGGGGTTTGCCACCGCGGGGAATGTCGCTAACGTTAGTGTGAAGAGAAGTGGAGAGAGTACGGAGCACTGAGGGACTGCGGCGCGGATCGGGTGAGGGTCAACGCGATAGCGAAAGGACCGATTCAACAAAAAGTTTCGGAAGATGTGCACGAGACGATCTGGCACCTCGAGTTGGTAAAGCTTGAAGATCAAACCATTGTGCCAGACCTTGTCGAAGGCCTTTGCTATATCGAAGAAGAGCACGCCAGTGAGCCTTCCACGCTGAAAACCAGCGCTCATATGCTCGACTATGCGGTGGACTTGTTGACGCATGAGTGTTGGGTTCTAAAACCGAACTGCTCGTCTGGTATGAGACTCCTGGACTCGGCACAATCCATAAGACGGGAATAAATTATTCGCTCGTATAGCTTCCCAAGAACTTTGAGTAAGCTAATGGGGCGATAATTAGTGGGCTCAGACTTCGGTTTACCGTGTTTGTGGATGAAGATGACTATTGCCTCTTTGCACATCCCTGGGAAGAGATTGTTGTTCAAGAGGAGTACGCCGTAGGCTCTCGGCGTGAAAGCACGTCACTTTTTTATTGGAAATGTCATTTACAATTTCAAATTCTAACAACTGTCAAAATCCTCATTCAACTATGAGAGAGATAGCTGCCGAACTCTCTGTGTCTCACGAGTCTATCAGTACCATTTTAACTAATCATTTGGGGATGCCACATGTTACCGGTCGGCTAGTCCCAAAAGACCTGAATTTACTCCAACAACTCAATCGTATGAGAGTCGCTGAGGGCATGCTAGAACGAGTCAATTCCGACCCGACCGACTGTTGACATTATGGCAGGACCCTCTCCCACGACCCTCTCCCACGACCTTCTCCCACGACCCTCTCCAAACTCCCTTCCCCTGACATCTTTGGAAAGGGGCTCGGCTTTGTTGCTTCCGCTTAGGGGGATAATGCCCTGTTAGGAGTGTACTTCTCTTCAAATCGCACACCGTTGGAATTCGAGCGATTTCTGGCTGCCCTCTCGGGGGTCTTGTTGCATTTAGCGTAGAAGCATGTGGTCGTCCTCGGTAATTTTAATGCAAAGTCACTGGCGTGTTGTAATCCATCGAACGAAGCACAAGGCCATGCTTTGGATGCGTGGGTGGTTTCACCTACCTCTACCTCCTTAATAGAGGGACGACGCATATGTGCTGCACGGAGGGTTCGTAGTTAATTTAACCTTGACCACCCCAGCACTTGCCGCCACCGTTGCGTATAGGCAGGTCGAGCTCGCGGAGAACCTATCCGATACATAGGGTTCTCCTCTCAGTTAGCACAGGATACGCAAGGGTGCTCACCGTTCTCGAGGTGGTCCATTACCTACTTGGACCTCCAGCTAGGAAGGCGGTTCACTGCTTTTCTGCAGAGCTGACCGATCTACGACGTGCCTGCTCGGCATATCTCTCATAGCACACCGTCGAGGTGTGCACTGCCTTTGAAGCTAAGTGCCGTGTCCTACGTGGAGTTCTTGGCCCGGAACTTTCGCTCGTGGGTGCGGTCAACGCCATGCTCGCAGACGACTCGTCTGCCTTAGTGTCTTATTTCTGCAAGCTCGTTATTTCCCAGAAAGAGACCTTGGAACGCGAAAGGGAGGCTGACCCTTTCGTTCCATTGCTCCGCCGATGGCCGATGGTGGGCAGTGCGCGGACGAGAATCTCTGAAGCCAGACCAGCCCTGGGGAGGACGCAGAGAACGGGGACGGGGGTCCCTCAGCCTTCATTGCACGTATCTACTTGGGCGGGGGTGGTGTAGTGGCATGTACTGCCCCCGTTGTCCTCTCTCCTACATATCCAGCACTAAGGCAAATGATGACACCAGGTGTTTTGCCAGATTAGACAGAGCCTTTTTCAGGGCTCTCTCTCGGACTCTTGCATCCTCACCCCCTTGGACATGCAAGGCTGGCTCATAAATGAGTTTCACGTGGATAATAAAAAAAACAAAAGAGGTTTATCAATTTACCCTTTCGTACACAAAAAAAAACCTATAAATATACAAGTTTTACAGGTGAGTGTTTGGACTAGCTGCAGTGTGAGGATATCATACCACAAAAGTTATTCACAAAAAAATAATAATTTTCGTTACTATTCGAAACACGCTGTATCTCCAGACTCAACGATCAAGCGTAGTGTACGTTTTTTTTTTTATATTTCACTCTTGATAATGAAGAAAAATATAGATTGTCATAAAACATATTGTTCAGGTTTTCAATTATTATATTTTTTATTTTTTCAGAAAATCGGAATAGGTATTTGAAAAATTATTCTAAAAATTAATCAACAACATTAAATGTTTGTTTTAAAAGTAAAAACATAATACTATGCAGTAGGTGCATAATACTTTAAAAATAATAATCCAAAAATTTATGATTTTATCGGGATTCGAACCTAATGTTCGCCGCGAAAGCGCAGCTCAAAAGTAAACATAGTCAAGCAGGGCTAAACTTACATCTAAATAATCAGCGAAATAAAGCTTCAATATTATAACACCGTTACGCATCGGACGAATTCGGAAAAAACGAGTAGCGGGGTCGGGGCTACTTCGTCCCGCACCTGCCCGCTTCACCCCTTCAATAACATCAATGCTGGCTATACACAGCGCCTTAAAAGGAAGTAAATAAAATGTAAGTATCAATTTGATGACTGGTGCAGTCGTTTCGTGAAATATTTACTCGCAATCGTCTTAATGAGACCATTACTCAGCCTGTGGTTAGCTTTCTTCTGCAGACGTATGACGCATTAGTGATATTATTTGCTGTGACCTGACATACTTGTAGTTGTAAGTATTGAACTTATTTCTGACCTTTAATGAGACGAGAGACAATTTGGTATTAGTCTCATCATGACAAATTTTCTGGTTTAGGTCGTATTCTTTTTACTATTCATTTTTTTATTTCTGAATTCGAATCGGAATATACAAACCTTGTGGATTCTTACAATAATATTCTGCATTAGTACAAAAAAATCTTTCAAATGTGCTATTTAGTTTACCATGAAAAATAATCAGAGCCCCTGCACATAAGGCCATAAAAGCCCCATAAACATGCACCCAAATCGTAAACCCATTTACCAGAAACACCATTGAAAACATCCCCTTAATAACTGAGGCATTACTACCCAGCCATGGCCAATAGGGTGGCCCAATGTCAAGCTGGCCATTAGCCATAGCTCCATAAGCCAAGTTCATGGCAGCCTTGGTTTGAAGTTCACGATCGGGCCAAGTCACGCGATGGCCCAGGTACTCACCCCTAGTGAGGTGAATATCGACCTGTTTATTTTTAATGTTTTTAGGCTTATGGAGTTTTTGTGACCCTGTTTAATATTAAGTACTCCTTGCTTGAGTAACATTGCTATTAATACTTGGATAGTGTCGACTTTGCGATGGTTATTGCAAATTGTCAGGAATTTCTAACTGCAGTTGATCAAACTCATAGATGACATAAATGAAATATTGTATTGATCTACAAATCTACATGTAATATCTATAGGCTTTTCAAAGTTCTTCCCAATTAGGAGGGCTTTTAATGGAAACGTGTTTGAAGGCAGCTAAATTATAAGTTCCTTTTAATTAAGCTCAAGGTCGCTCTCACGGCCATTGGAAAACTTGCCAAAATTCTATACCATTAACAACTTTTGTGTTTTTCCTTCCACTTTCATCATTTCACTGTGTTTAGTTTTGTTCGTCATGCTAGCTTATTATTTTGTAACGTTGCTCGTTTTTTTCTCTTTTATTTTATCTTGTATATGTTCAGTAATTTGTACAATACATTTCTCTTATGTATATTTTTATAGTAGTTTATTACACATCAGGAAAATTAAATAATATTTTTGTAGGTACAGGCTCGTGTAAGCGTTTGCTTCGACTAAATACGTTTGAATATATTATTATGATAATTCATAGTTATTATTATAATTACATAATAATTCACCTTAAAACAGTTTAATGTTCTATGGAATTCGTATGACAAGGCCAGGGACGCTACCACGGTCCGCGGCCTTGTGGAAATCCATTACCAATAACCGAGTTTTCACCCCTAACCTATTCTGAAGTCATTATTGCTTTTTATGTGTAGGAACGTTAAACTTGGTTGTAAATAATTGGAATTGTAGAGCGAATATATATGTTGGTATAGTACGTTAGGGTATATCTTTAGATCTTCTTCGAGTTGTAATAAACTAATTATCAAATGAAAAAATGATTTAATAATAGAGTAATTAAATTGTCATGGTCTTTTGGCTTCACTTGGGAACTCGCTTTATTTGCGTATTTACATCTTTACACTGTGTGATCTACACATCATAATATACGCATAAAAGGGACTATAAATGATCAATAAAATCGAGCTACCTTCATAATATACAACATCATCCTCCCATACATTTTCTTTTGCAAACCAAGTGGTCTATATGGAAGTTCATATTACTATATTCTCATTACCTTAATCCTATCGTGACGTTTCTCCTATAAACAGATAAAGACGTCAACAAACTATACGTAGTATCTACATATACCTATAGCTTATGGTACCCTGGTCGAGGTCCCAAGGCCGGGGTTGTTGTCACGGCCGCCATAGCCTTGTCTTTCCCATTATACTGAGCTTCCGTGCCGTTCACCGTTGTTTTGGTTTAAAAATGGATAATCATTAGGGTAGTGATATTTTGGCAGTAAATTATATCTATACATGGATTTATTCGTAGAGATTTTTTTGAGTAAATGAAATTGGGGTGGATATAAACATGAAAAGTAAATATATGGGTTTTGGCCATAATAATCTTAGACCCAACTCACAAGAAAATCCTGAGGGACAAATATTAAATTATAATTAAAGGTGGGCCCTAAGCGCACTTCGTTTGAAAGTTAGTAACGTTATTTCAACATAAAAAAAAATATACTTTTTAACCATTCCGAGTCACCATGGAGGATTTAAAAATAAGATTTTACTTCATTTCCGCTTTATAACTTAATAAGATTTCTGGGCTTGTTTCTCGTAATCGTTTAGGGCAGGTCGTTTGTTTGTTGTTTTCACAAATACTTTGTTATTTTTCATATAATTAGGAGTTGGTGAACGGAAAATTGGATGTGTTTACTTACTTTAAACGTTTTTCGGCAAGTTATCGACCCTTATGTAGTTTTATGACTGTATTATTTATTGCAGTTCGTTGAACTTTCTCGCAATAATTAATCAGACGATGACATTACGAAGTGTGATTCAGACACTATTTAATTATTTTTGCAAAGTACAGTAACGTGGTTACCTTCTAAGAATATTGGCTGTAGGTAATCCTGATCCTAAGTAGTCAATAAAACTGGTTTAATACGAGTAAAAATAATGTACACTACTAATGTTGGCTAATACATGATGATACATTTGTATAGTTTAGTTCCTGATTCAATCGTACGGTTATTTCTAAGTCTGGGTATTTCCAGTCGTTATGTGCAAAAAATAGGATAATTCCATTAACATATGGCGCGTTTTAGGTACGATTCGGACAGTAAATTCGATTCAAGATTTTTTACTTCGTAGAGATCAGTGGTCCGATTCATACTATGTAGTTCCGTTTGTTCAGCTGTCGAGAATAAAATTTGGCGCGCCAATAATACACGGTAATGTAAACATTATACACTACATACAGTTTTGTAAATATTTTATTAATAATACGACGTCGTTATGATAACACCCTCCCAGACAGAATTGTGGAACTGTACAGAGAATGCAGAAGTACTTTTCACCCAGTACAGATATATATTTTTTGATAAATAAGGTAATGCTTGAGACTACTCATCCTATGTCAACATATTATTATCTCGAATGTAAAATATCTAGGCTGAAATAGGTTAGGATTTGTGTGGAAAATAAATCTCAACGCAATCGCAGTTAGGAGTACACTGTAAAATAAGAATATAATATGCATACGAACGAATAGTAACAATTTACTTACGTGATACTACTTACACAAGTTTGTTTTAAATATGATGCGTAACGTTGTCCAAACAATGATGTCACACGTCAGTTTCGAGTGACAGACATCTGCGTCATATATTTCAAGAAACAAACCAAGTGTACCTTCTGTATATATCTGTATAGTGACCGACTAATGCGAGAGGTCATTCGCACTCAGCAGAGTCGTTCACCTATAAACGAGATAGAAACATGACCCAGTTTCATTTAATATTAGGTTGATTAGATAAACCTTTATTATAAACAATACTGAAATCTGTCTAAAGCAAAGGTGACTACATTATTTAGTGTGAAGTAGGTTGTTTGTCGTGTCAAGGCGTATCAGTAGTGATTGTATTATCGTCCTCCAACCTTGGTTCAACTGTTACTTGGAGTTTTATAGCTCTATACAATCACAACCAGTCTATACTTAGTAAGAATTAAAAAAAAAAAGACGGAAAATAAATACGCATTTGTAAATGTCTAAGTAACATCAAACTTCCATAACAGAAATGAAACAACATTAATCTATCTATAAATCGAGTAATAGTTTTTCTCAAACCAAATAATAATAATATCTTGGGATAACTCAAACACGACTATCTGATCTACTAGGTAGAGCTTGTACTATGGGAACTAGATAACTGATAAACATACTTATATATTTCTTCATACAGACACATTCACTTGTTTTACTAATAACAGCTTCGTTCATACCTACTATTTTTCCCTGCCTATATGACCGTTCACCGCTCTACCCTTGCGAAATTGGAATTCTTGTATAAATAGAACTCACCGATGTCACGAAATTGATCGATTTTTAAGTAGACACACGTTCTGTTGACGATAAGGTTCATACCTTAGAGGATAGATAAAAAACTGTAGTGAGCATATACCAAGGTATGAACAGTCAGCTATTGTATGAACTAGGTTCGTCGCAAAAATAGTATCAAAGCAGAGCGCGTTGTTTTAAAATAAATTAAATCAGTAAAGGAAAGTGTAGTACATTCCTCATACACCCGAAAATGTTACTTACGTTCGACATAATGGGCTTGTTGGCGAGACTTGCACTCTGTAGTTTTAACATTTGCACACTCTACGGTCCATATCTTCGCAGCGAAACCAATATTGTCAATCATAAAAATGTCATTTCGATATAAGGTTGCCTGCGATAACAGATATTTACTGGTTATAGAATAGAAGTCTTATATTGCTTTCAATACATGTTCTAGAATACTAGTATAACTATGTATGTTAAATTGGATCTTTGATGTGGATTTGTTTACTGTATTTGCAAGTTATTTGTTATACATTGATGGTTTTGACATTTTGATTATATAAGAAGCGATTTATAGTTATTTCTTTCTTGTCATGGATGATGGATGTTAAACGAATTCAGTATAGTAAGAAGCTTGGCAACTCTTTTAAGAAAAAACAGAGTATTGAGGAATCTTTCATGAAATGAGTTTATACCACTGATGGAAGTTTACAACTGATGGAAGACACTGAATTAATATAATTAAATGATTAACTTTTCAGTTTAAAATTAATATTTCTAACAGTCGATTTATATATTAATCATTTATTGAAACAGCGAAAACATTTTTTTTTTAATTAGCATGAACTTAGCCCATAAATTTTCTTTTCAATAAGGATGACTAAACATTTCTTAAGAAGTTCCGTTACTCAAACGATATTTGTATAAAAAATATCACTTAAATCACTCACCGTTTAGTTAGTCTAAATAAATAGGAATGGCAATGAACAGATAAGTTGAGTATTTCAAACAATGCGGTAGTAACTACATATCAATAGATTGTAGAAATATTCTACCGTATTAGATAACATAATTTCCTTCACTCAGTACCTAATTAATATTATCATTGTCCAACACTGGGCATAGGCGTTTTTTTTTTCACTTAGTAAAGAAATTGATTTTAACTATCTATTCATCAACATAACAACAAGCCATAGATTTTATTGATATATTTAAAGTATCGAGTTTGCAAAAGAAGATCCTAATTCGCTTATCTCTGAATCCAAAATAAATAAATTTATTTTTTAATCTTCCCGTAATAAATGATTACTGATAGAAGGCTAACGGAGCATGTATTTCAATACCAAATCTTGCGAAAAGTAGCCTATATAACGCAAAAAGATGTCTTCTCAATTAACAGCGCTATCTTTTATGTGATATCACTAAAAAGCCTAAAGCACACATATATTTAAGTCCCAATCAAATAATGAAACAGAAAACTAGCGCAACAGTTCACGTAATCTTTGTTTTAGGAAGTTTCAGTGGCATTGTACGAATATATTCGTAATCACCAGAAATGAAATTACTTAAAAGATTATTTATATAGGAAAACGGAAGATAGAGGTCGGAACTACAGGAGTCAATATTACAGCATTAAAAAAGGCTTACTTTAGAGGAAATACTAAAATTTGTTGACAGATACTTAAAAAGTATGACTAATATGTAGTGTAGGGATTACCTTACTGGCCTCTGAATCAATGTCACGGTCGAAATAGGCAAGTACGATTATCATAACATATCATCACGCCTGTATCCCCGAAGGGTTGAGCAGAGGTATACCAATGTACACCCACAGTTCGCCGGTATGTTTAGGTCTTATGTAATAGGGGGCGAGCCTGTTGCCACTCACCGGGCACTAATCCAAACTCCGATCTGCTACTGAGAATTTCATATAAACCCAATAACACCTTGGTCGACTTGGGAATCGAACCCAAGACCTCTAGCGTAGCAGTCGCGCTTAGCACCACTAGGCCAACGAAGCAGTCTATTATCATTACACCTTATATTATTAGACCTTAACAGTAAATAAAGATTTTAAAACGTCATTACCCAGTGTTAGGTCCAATTCTAGGCAGGAACAGTCAACACTTTAATGTTGTTTATTTAAACCAGCATAGAAACATGGTTGACCTTAAAAAACACATAAAACCTTATCGCAGCGCTCCATATAAAGTGGAGCATGAAAAACAAAAGTTTTAAGGAAATCGCTCGTGAAAACGCTATAAAATGACGGAATAAACTCAGATGGATGACGGACGGAAATTGAACGGGTATCATATGTACTGACAAAGACAAAATTCTCAAAATACCGCATCCAGTCCGAATATAACATATTGGGACTGGATGCGGAAAGCGGAGGACCGGGTGTTGTGGCTTAAATTAAGTGAGGCCTATGCCCAGCAGTGGACTATGATTGGCTGATTGATTGATATAAAATATTAAAACATCAGAGTACATTAAAACAAGATGAATAAATAAAAATATTAAATTTCTACAAAAAAGAGAGAGCAGAATTAAGATATTCAAACACGTGCACTTCAATTCGCTAATCCTTGTTAAAATTTTCGTCAATGGAATTGTTCTTATTCTTAATAAAGGCAAACACTAAAGGTTTCACAATTGGTGAAGTGAGACAGGCTTGATGATATAGAAGACAAATTCATTTGTTCATCAAATTCATTCATTTTACAATATGGAACTAGGGGAGCAAATATTTTATGTTTTTGGATCCAAATTGAAGTGGGTGTGGCGCTTAAACCTCTATAAGGGTAACACAAGTTTTTTTTTATTATTATTATTTATTTAATAAGGCACAAGGTAAATTTTATGAAATACCTAAAGTCCAACTAAATTATAACTTAGACTAGAAAAAATTAGACTATTTTCCTAGCATTCAGTCTGATAATTTATTTTACTAAACCTACTAAGTTACTAATTTAGCTTCATCATAATTATTTGTTGTCATCACTTGCTATCAGAATTTACATATATGCGTAACGCGTATAGACTCTTGTCTCGTCATAAAATTAATTATTTAATTGTTATCTGTAGAGAGTACGTTGCTATACGCACTTGAAACTACCGCAAACCGTTAGGCCGTTTACACACGTGGTTACATACGCACTGTATTACACAATACTCTAAAGAATAAGTCAATTATATTTATTAACCGACTTCAAAAAAGGAGGAGGTACTCAGTTCGACTATATTTTTTATGTTTGTAATTTTTTTTGACTTTGTAAACCGAATTTAATTACACTTTTTTTATTGGAAAAGCTCGTACTTCCCGTGTGGTCCCATTTTATTTTAGCCCAGTTTTTTTATTTAGAATTATAAATAAACAATATTTACAGCTACTAACAACGCAGAATAGGATATAAATTATTAATACAATCATCGCTACATTTTGTCGTATCATCCATTATCTCTTGTATATACAGCCTTATTATTCTACGTTTCTTAGTACAAACAATCAGTAGACAAGTTTATATTTACTTAATAAATACAGTTTTGATAGATTCAGTCGTCTCGTGACGTCACGGACTTGATCTTTAGACCGAGATGAGACAAACAACGTGAAGCTTAGTAAAAAATGTGCCAAAATATTGTTACAGCGGCCTCCGTAAACAACGTCTTTTCTGGAATCTTCTTTTGATGGTTTAGGATGATAAGGAATATTGAAAGGTTTGAACCAACAACAAAGTTTAATACCCTCACACGTGTGCCTTAGGTAACATGAAGAATCTTCTTTGTATAAAAACACGCATATTTTTGAAGTTTATACTGTATAAAGTGATATTGTGAGACACCTGCTCATGCCTCATTGGCCTAGTGGTTAAAGCGGGACTGCATCGCTAGAAGTCTTGGGTTGGATTCCCAAGTCGACCAAGGTGTTATTGGGGTTTTCTATGAAATTCTCAGTAGCAGGTTGGCGTTTGGATTTGTGCCCGGTTAGTGGCAATAGGCTCGCCCCCTATTACATGGGACCTTAACATGCCGGCGAACTGTGGATGTACATTGGTACACCTCTACTTAACCCTTCGGGGATACAGGCGTGATGGTATGTTATGTTATGTTTATGTGAGACACCTCTCACACAGCCTGCTTTGGCCATGTATTGAGCTGGTATTATTTAACGAGAGAAAAGTACAATAAGATTGCCAAGATCAGATTAAAAAACCTCAACAAATAAACATGAAGCCAAGGTTAGAAGAAGGGGCTATTAAAGTTGTGACGTCACACCGTTTAAATTCGCATGCAACTGCCTAGACGCTAAACAAATGTATGGTTGACCGCACATCATTGGTTACAGTAAAATAAAATGAACTTTACCGGTTTGACATCCAGGTGTAGGGTCAAACGCCTGTGCGGGGTATGTAAGAAAACCTCACAAATTTTGGAAAATTGCTTATAATTTTTGAAGCTCTTAAGTTTTCAGGTTAAAAACTCCGGACTTATTAACATTTCAAACAAAAGTGTGGTCAGTGGGTCATCTTAGGGGCGGAAAAAATCGATTCATGCGTACGAGAGTACCTATGTCACAGACAGACACGTCAAATTTATAACACCAGTTAAAAATATATTTAATCAAGTACAATCTAAAAAACCTAGGACTATCCACCTCTAGACATCGATAAGGTGCTAAAACGAATGCCAATCATCAATTCCAATACAAATAAAATTATTACTATCGGTACAATATAAAACTTTATCATATTGAAGTACTAAAACCTGTACTAGACTGTGTATATAAATAGCCAATGATTAGATAAATACAATTACAACGTCATACATTTGTGGCCACACCTTTCAAGGAACAATGTCCTCAAAACAGGCTATTACCACCAAGAGCCCGAATCCACGAAAACGGAGATGAGCGGAACGGAGCAGAAGGTTTTTTAACCAATAGGAGCTCGTTATTCGACCAGGACATCACAGCATAGTGTCAATAACACAATCCTATTGGTTGTTTAAAAATCTCCGCTCAGCTCGTCAGCTTTGGTGAAGTTCAGCCCTAAAGGTTTTGTTCCTGTAATTACACTAGCCATAAATCTATCCCCTTAAAATGGCAATGAACTCAACCTACTTCTGAAGGTCATTGTTGTTGAGATTTAAGCAGGGTCAATGACCCAATGATCTAGACTATAGATTTGGTTATTCTGTCAGTTTGATATAAAAATATGGACGCGATAGTAGATAGTGATTTTGTAGGTTAAGTACTTAGATATTTTTTATGACAGTTTTATTATAAATATTTTAATAGCTGTCTATAATAGGCGGAAGAGGCAAGGAATAATGATAAAATATAAATAGGGATTAAGTTTTAAGTTTTTATTTAGAACATACATACATATCATCACGCCTGTATCCCCGAAGGGTTAGGCAGAGGCGTACCAATGTACACCCACAGTTCGCCGATATGTTTAGGTCCCATGTAATAGGGGGCGAGCCTATTGCCACTAACCGGGCACAAATCCAAACTCCGACCTGCTACTGAGAATTTCATAGAATAACCCAATAACACCTTGGTCGACTTGGGAATTTAACCCAAGACCTCTAGCGTAGTAGACGCGCTTAGCACCACTAGGACATCGAGGCAGTCTATTTTTAACAGCTAATAAAACTGATATATTTTATGATGCGACTGCAATCGAAAATATCTACATCACGGATAAAATTATTATACATATACGATACAGTTATACAGTTCACTGACTACTAATCTTATGGAGTTATTGACAACTTAACATAGTAAAAGGTCAATGACTATCTCAATTACAATTATTTTAATACAAAATACATTCAGAACAGAAGTTACAAGGATCACGGCCATTACCGGTCGATCACACAAAATGGCGCTGTGAATATTTATCTATAATTATTTATCAGAATATTTGACTTTTGCAAAGGTATATGTATATACTTTTATAATTATTCGAAGACACTTCTAACAGACGGTAAAGAAAAAACGTGAGGAAACATAGATTCCAAAAAATGGGATCTCAAAGCTAATCAGCAAATGAGCAAGCGTGGTGATCAATGCTCGTGCCTTCTCTATATGGGAAGAGGCCTGTGCCCCCAGCAGTGTGATGCTTATAGACATATATTATTTTAATTTATTTTACTAGCACATTAAGCAAATAACTGAATAATAATAATTCTTACAAAAAAAAACCGACATCAAAATAAATCTCATATTTTGAGTACCTCCTCCATTTTTAAGTTGGTTAAAAACAATGAAAATCACAAACATATCTGTCAATGAATCACGCATTGAGTTCCACAGGCTATTGACCGCGCCTTTAACCTATTTAGAAACAATAAAATTGTACGTAAATACATATTGATGGTTTATAAGATATCGGTATCTAGACTACGTTATCGATGCTATCTTTGTATATATCAAAGTCGTCATTGCTGTTTTAAGATTACATTGACCTAGTATGTCTGAAAAGAAAGATTAGTACGAAATGTACGTAGTGTCGAACGGCTAGACTTGCTTGAAAGTCCAAAACAGATATAAAAATATGCAATTAATTGTGATTGGCCATTTGTTTGTCTTTAAGAGCCTTGTATGTATAACCTTAGTCAATGCGCATGCAATTGTTCTACAGTTATTATATCATAATTACTGAAGTTAGTTTCTAGATTTAAGTGTTCATAATATGGAGATTTCTCTGAAATAAACATTTATTATTATTAAGCTAAATTAGCAAATTATTTCTGAGCTAGTTAGTGGATTAGTTTAGATATATAAACCGCTAATTCTTATACAGTCGTAGTAAATAGTTTGTTTAGTACTTTTTTTCCTTATAAAAATGCACAGGGATACGTGCAATGGTGGTCCTGGCATCTATACAACATGGCTTCTTGATGCAAGTTTTATATCGTATTGAGAAATGTTAGTAGGTTCCCTTCATAATTTCGACCTTCGCACCTTATCGCGACATTTGACCAATCTTACTCAATATTAAAGTACACCTTGTTCTGTTATTGCAATCTATTAAAACCTTGGTTCTAAAGTACGAAGGAAAGGTAATGTTTATCTAACCCTCTTGGAGTTAGGACCTAAGATAAACCTGTGAGGGTTTCGGATTATTTTCATCAAGTAGGTTAAATCCTTACTAATATTATAAATGCGAAAGTTTGTTTGGACGAATGGATGTTTGTTACTCTTTTACGTAAAAACTACTGAACGGATTTTAATGAAACTTTACAATAATGTAGCTTATACATCGGAATAACACATAAGGTAGAATTTATAAAGATAGTGTATGAATTATCATTCTGACGGGTGAAACCGCGGTGCAAAGCTAGTAGTAAAATATAGCTGTTAATTTGTTATTGCTAAGATGATGTTCAACTTTGTAATTTTCAGTATTAGTAGTTATCCTGTAAATATTGGCAGGTTCATAACCACAACATTAGAATTATGTAATAACTCCATTTGTTTTGAACATAATAAACGTTTTGTATATAATTGTCTGGTTACGTTTAAAACGACAATAAAAATACACAAGTCGCTAGTATAACTTGTTGATTCAAACAATTGATACTTAATTAATGTGAAAATGATTGATATTCTTGAGTTTGTGACCTGTATTATCCTTGTTATTGTTGTGAAAAAAGTATTTTTATAGCCGCTATTATGTTCTAGAATTTGTATGACTTGCCATTTATAACTAAACGACGTCAGAGAAAAATAAATTGACATAATATTGAGCAATTTCTATAAACCTTACAATTTTCTTCCAAAGAAAATCTAAGCTACAAATCTTTTCATCGTTTTTCATACTTGTTTTTAATCCCCAAATCATAAAACGTAATTGTTACACAGTACTACAATTTAACCATAGTACCGCTTATCATGTATGCATAACCTATAAAGCAAAGTAATTGAAATTACTGGCTACGTGACCATAAACCGAATTACTATAAGTCTGACGTCACTGTTCTATTGTTCCAGTTGCCTGATGCTGTAAAGTTCCTGGCCGGATATGGTGCAGCCGTCGACTTCAAAGAAAAACTAAGCTAACGCAAGATAATGCGGCACACCTGGCCGAATATACCCTGACCTTTGCCTAAAAAAGAAAACTAGAAGATTTAAAAATCGAACGCAAAAACATTGAAAGAGTTCCAAAGGAAGCTAGTGTTGTGCTAAATAGTCGCGATATCGTTATCGTTTTCAAGTTAATCCATTGCGTCTGTTTTCGTTAACCGATAGCAGCGCTGATAAAGTGTTGTCGTTTCATATTTACCGTCACAACGTAGCCGGTCGCGCATCTACCGAGACGTGTTAATAGTGGTGTACGACTGATATCGTTTCGCTCGCCAATGTTTAAAAACATATCGTCCGTTAGCCAAGTGTTGTATACGGGTCGAGTGAGCGTGCCTGCGTGTGCTGTGACATTTTTAAAGTTTTATCGTCGGATGTGTTTGGTATGAAAATGCGTGGTTTGTGGTCTGGGTTGGCGTTGGGGTGGGTGGTGTCCCTGGTGGGTTGCCACAACCCTGGCAGCGAGCTGGAGTCTGTCCGGTACGGGCCGGCGGACGATCGGTTCCCGAGTGACACGTACACAGTCGCGAACATCAACATCACATACAAGGATGAACATGGAGAGGAATACACTGAGACTTCTGAGGTGAGTGACCTTTACATATACCTAGTTTGGATCATCATTTATAGACTTTTTTATAGTTGTTAAAACACTTTCGATTTTAAATCAGTGGGTATGATTAAAAATAATGTGCTATCAATAAAATCGTAATTTTGATTTATTGGATCGTAAAACTTACTATTTACAGCGTAAGATGTTTTAGACGGCCCAGCCTAAATACAATTAAAATTAATAAATTACGTACCTACTTAACTTCTACTACTACCGTACTTAATGTGTATTTAATAAAATATATTAATTAAAATATAAAGTTGTTATTCAGTTATTATATAAACGTCCAAAGTCCTCGTTATTATTGAAATACAATTTTATTAATTATTTATTTAGCACATCATTTACATGGAGAATGCCCGCGCAAAAGGTCAAATATTTATGTTTAAAAAATCATCGCTAAACTTGCTTTGCTTTGTTTTTAAGTTACTATTATTTAATTTATAGATTTTCTATACCTAATTAATTACAAGTTGTATGTTTTGAGTTCGTTGAATACCGTTTGAATATCTATAAATATAAGATTACGGTGAATATTCGATTCCTACATATTTCTCTGACAGTTGAAATGAAATATGTTTAAAATAAACTGAATAATTAAGACAGCTTTAATAAATTTGTATTTTTGTTTACTAATAGACTACAATCTCAGTTGAATATAAAACAAGCCATAAATCTATATTAATAAATTGTTACCCATTTAAATAAAACTAATTTAAATAAATTTTAGGCTCTGTCTTTTATAACCTCTGTTTCAAGAAATACCAACTCTCAAAGAATTCAGTGAAATACGAGTAGTATTTATTTTTTTGTTTTCAGTTTTAAAAGTAGGTACATTTTGTAAAAGCCATTTATTTCACTTATTTTAAAAAGTAAAACTAACTACTGTTATTACTTGATATCTTAACTATTTTCTAGGTAAATGGGTTACATATGATTTTGTTTTCCAAATTCTCTTTAGGTAATAAATAGTAATAATATTTATATAAATATTTGGTTATAGTTTTTACAACTCTCTTTGATCTTATTACTCTGCAGTATTAAAACAAACGTATTGTGTATATTTACTATTTGATAAGATACAATATTATCTGTAGACACCTAGGCATATAAAACTTAGATATAACTAAATGATGGAGGGAAATATTTTAGAAAAATCACACATATTAAAACCACATTTAAGTTATAAGATATCGTTAATGTAAATATAAACAGTCAGTCACATTTTAGGTTTAATCTTCTTCTATATCTATCTATCTATATCTTCTATATCTATCTATTCTATATTCTATATACATATAATAAAATTGTAGAAAAGTGGTGTCTGTACAATGGAAATATATACAAAAAAAGTAGCAGGGGTTGTTATTATATCGATGCCGAACCCGAAATTGTAAAAAACATTTTTGTTGTCTGTTTGTCTGTGTGTTTGTGCACGCTAATATCAGAAACGGCTTATTAGATTGAGTTGCAGTTTTCAATAATTTATTGTAGTAAGCTTCACTTAACATTTACTGTTTATTTCATGTCAATCGGTTCATAAATAAAACAGTTATGTCAATTTAAAGAATCACGGCGTACATCTACGCGGTGGAAGTCACGGGCACAGCTAGTATTAACTATATTCTTATAACTGTAATTATTTATAACTTATCAAACATCCGTAAACAATCGATTAAGATCCAGTGATGCCAGACATCTTTATCGACGTAAATAATAAGCTTAACTAAATCAAATTCTAATAAATTCAATTGCTTAAAAACCATGCAGTGATCGTTGAAAATCGCATGCATCGCATTGACGTAAAACAGCATTCAATTTTGCCAACATAATCATTAAAGCGAGATAAAGCAAATGACGTCATCGATTGCTTTCTTTAACTGATAAAGTATCAATTATCAGTTAATGGTGCAAAATCAATTAGTTCAATTATTGCACATGTGTTTGTGACGTAGCACTTGTAGATGTACATATAAAATTTAATTATGTACAGAACAGTAGACCATATAGTGGTTGCTCTAATGCTACTTATACATTCACACAAGACACAATTCTACATACACCCATACACAGACATTAGTGTACCATATTGAATGTATGTATAAACATAAAATATTTGCGATTAAGACACTAGACAGGCAAAAAAAGTGGCGCAGTGTGAACAGCCAAGAAAGTGTTCGTCTTTCCTGTCGCAATTAGTGTCGTAGTTTAGTTTCAAACATAGTCGTTTATTTCAAAGGATTAAGGTTTATTGTCCTACTTCGTGTTCATTTCGTCATGCAATGGAACGTATACCCTATATTATACATAATTTTTTGTAACAATGTCAACACTTGAAAGTAGAGAAATACATCAATTAAAATGTATCCATCATTCTCTCCATTGTAATTAAAACTTATGTTCTAAATACTTCCTGATGCGTAGTCTCAATTAAAATACTCGATAAATTGCAAAACGATTCATAATAATAATGATTAAAAGATAAAGATAAGAGTCTACTTAGAATTACGCTTTGAAGGGTAACAATGAGTAAATGGATTCGCCCCCGATTTTTTTTTTATTTTTTTTTTTCGGGTTGAAAATCTAATGATTTCGACCCACGTCGAGGGCACGACGTGGGGATATGTCGGACTTGCACCGACCAAAAACACCCCGGTTCCCTTCTCGCCTTTGCTGGAGCCGCGGGATCGCTAAGCATTCTCAGCGCAGCTCCGGCAGGCGCCCCCGATCACTGTTTTAGCTAGACACAATGTGCGAAAATCTTCCTAGTAACAGTCTTTCTGTATGAAGAAAATAAAAAGATTAGTGTTATTGTAGATAGATAAAGTTAAATCTATACTAACATAATAAAGCTTAAGTTATTTTTCGTATGAACTCGCTAGTCTCTAAAACTACCAATCGGGATTTACTTAACTTTATGTTACGTGCTTTCTCTATGGGAAGAGGCCTCTGCCCAGCAGTGGGACGTTTATAGGCTGGTATTATTATCACTACAAAGACGCAAATATTAAAATACTTACGTAGTAATGTCACAGTCTATGGTCGTATCAGAGATCAATGCTCGGTTCTTCCCTTTCCCCGTCCTTTATAGGGCTTTGCCCTCCATCGCGACAATAACAATCCGTTACTATTTATAGTTCTTACTTTTACTCAGTTCTTAAGATAATTACTATTCATAATAACAAATGGGCCTTGGATTAAAAAGCTAATAAATTATGCCAGCCAATTAACGTATAATAAAGTAGTTTATTTGTGCGGAATGCAGCTGTTAAGAATAGTTAAGATAATGTTGAAACTAAGATAGAGTTAAGTCGTCAGGATTTGCGTCAATTGCGGAATACGTCACAGTTTGTGCGCATGCGCACGAGATGTCCTCAAGAACTCATAGTTTACTGTAAGCGGGGTGACATGCTATAACAATGGTAATGATGCAGGTGAACGTTAGTGTACCGGAAATTATGCAAAATGTACTTAGGTATTCTATGGCAATATTCTTTTATTCTGAAAAGAACTCCTGTATACGTTCATTGTTTTTTTTCTCGAGTGCGTCAAACACCGACCATTGAAATAAAAGCACTATACGTAACCAACAATAGGGTAGATGACTAGGTAAGAAAAGTCAAATTTATGTTGTCCGCCATTTAGATAATCAAAATGCAATAGACATGTATTTCTTCCTTTATCAAATTTAAGAAAAAATACGAAGATAAACCGCTTTAAAGTTCAGGAACGTCACGCAAGACTTTTACTCTGTATCTTCATAATTCTTTGTTTACGAGAAAATAAAAAATACTAAATAAATACATAAATTGAAAAAGATGTACTAAAGTTATTAAAATAAAAATTATTATTCATCCCTATTATAAATAAAATAAATGAGAAAGTACTGTTTTAACGTTTCAGGTATCGGAAAATAATTATATTATAACCTGCTTAGATCCTCAAATTTTTCAAGAAAATATTCGAAAAATGTAAACTTTAGCACACAGTAAATACTAATCTGTACATTTTCAATGCAGGATATATTTATACCTAGTTGTAACGTAAATGACGTTTTTTGTAAATTGAAATACGACTTCACTGTAACAATTGATTACATGCAATGTACGCACGCATTATGTTGCTGCATTACAAGTGTACAAACATATTAATATTTAAATATTTAATTCACGAATTAAATTGATTCAACACGTAATCCCAATTTATTTGACGTTACTGTTACGTAGTAGGTGTAAGAAAATATAATTCGTTTCGGTAAATATTTTTATATGCTT
Organism: Autographa gamma; assembly: GCA_905146925.1. NCBI lineage: Eukaryota > Metazoa > Arthropoda > Insecta > Lepidoptera > Noctuidae > Autographa > Autographa gamma. The sequence continues at coordinate 7,150,005 of LR989865.1, forward strand.
TAAAGAACTCAGTACCAAGTATTTCATATGTTGCCTCCTTATTTAATTAGTTTATAATAAAGCATGTAAAATGTAGATTCAAATAGCTTTTAATAAAGTTAGTGCCTCCCGTCACTCAACCAAGCTTGCCCGAGCCGACCAATCTAGCAATGAAAAAGATGTCCTTAAATAATTAAAACTTAGATCCAGCCATCCCTTGTTGTTTTGCCTTGCTGATTGATTGCAACGCGCCAAGTCGAGGTCCAAACCTCGCAGGCAGTTCGCTTAGCGGACAGTGTTGACGTCTTCCTTAGTTTTTCCTATTGCTCTGGCTGGAGGCCTTAAGGTCCTCCCCAAAAGTCCGGTGAAGCAGTCAAAGCCTGCGCTCAGGTTAACTGCACAGTTCTCTACCAAAAACAAAGTCTACTCGGTACTAATGTGGGTATTTTTTATAAGAAAAAAAGAGGCAGTTATGCCAGCCAAACAAAGAAGTAACAGAACCAATTTCTGTTTCGAATTTGACGTCATAAAAACTGCGAACCTCTGATCGATTGATAGGATTAAAACACAGAACACTTCCCTAATAGAAAAACGTGCGACCCATGAACTCCATGAAGCGATACTTGGTTTGATATTTGATGTAACACGATACACTCTGGAGATTGGACTGCACTGTGCTAGAATTTTGATTAAATTATCGATCTCTGAAGGTTAGGCTAAAAAGGTCTTTATTGTTGAGGGCTTTATGGGCTAACAAAATACTTTTACTTACCAAACTTTTTTGACAGTTCTGTAAAGCATACTATGTAACCTTTTGTTAGGTTAAAAGGGATTTTACAGTCCGGCAGTTGAATAATAAAAAAATATTTAACACGTATTTTTTGCTATGTCTAAATAACAAAACTACTAGGAAAATGCGGCTTTACAAAATGTAATGAGTTTTGATTGTGAAGCCAAAATAACTCTCAATTATTTTTTTTAGCTTTTTAAATCTACTGAATTTTCCCTACGGGCAAACGAGAGTACACAATCTGTACATATTTGATATTAGTTTTTGTTTTACTATATTTATCTATTGGATGTTGACTGACAATTGTTCCTTTAACGAGAAACTGCGCGTAGAGAATCATTTACACTTAAACTACGGCTTTAACTCTTATAAGGTATGAAAAGATTAATTACCGCATAAAATATTAACGCGAGATAAACACGCAGGTGTCAATGGTTGTGTAAGATGGTGGCGGATGTTTATTTAATTGATTCATTGAATGATATTAATAATATTGTGATTGTGCAACTTGTTTAGATAAATAAAAGTAATCATTGTCGGCTCTTTGTCTTTCTTCCGCTTACGAAGCATTATATTTACAGATAATATTTTCTATATTATACGGAACCGATCACCAGTTTCTCTGTAGGATTAAGAATCATAGAAATATCAATCATCATCTCACTGCCCTGTTCCCAATTATTAGTGGTCGGCGCAATGCGTATTCAGCTTCCATTCATCTCTACAACTTGTCATCTCAGTATTTACTCCTTTCTTTCTCATATCATCTTTCACACAATCCATCCATCAATTTTGTGGTCTTCCTCTGCATGTATAGCCATCCACATTCATAGAAATATTAATATTCTTAAATTATAACATCCTACTAAATGAAGCATTCATCAAAAATTTAAATGCCATAACTATTTTGATACCAAATCGAAGTTCATAGGCATAATTACCATATTCATCGTCATTAAATATAAATTTTATACACTGTCTTCGCATTATAACTTCAGTCAGTTTTCTTGAATACAGCATCAACGAGAACTTCGTAGTGGTTAAAATTATTTCTATTCATCCACATCGCTTCAAAGAAAGATATACGTCAGAGTTCTCAAGGAAGTTTAAGCTCCAATTCACGTCTGAAGGGACATGAAACAAGTTTGTAAGTCTCTAAGTAGGTCACCGCACATTATAAAATCATAGGAATGTTCCCTAATCTTCATACATCTTGTAAAATCTTCCTTTACGAGACAAAGTTCGGTTTACATCACATACAGGGTATTTAACTGACATATTTTATCATTCATCATCATTAGCCCAGTTGTATACAAGGCAACGCAAGTCCTCCATAACTGACGATTTTGGACAAGCAACTATCGCCTTACAAACCATAGATGTTCGTACATATAGGCAAGCGTCGTTGGAGACTAAAGTCGTCGGGTATCGGAAACTTGTGTCACCTTGTGTACAAACAAGCTTACTTTCCATGTTTATCACGCTTTTCATAAAGATCACCTTTTCAATTTGTTGGTGGAAATATTTCTGAATAAATGTTTTCGTAAACTTTTAAGAGTTATTTTAGAAATGTGTATGTTTGTTTATGTAAATTCTGTTGAGTTCTTTAGTAATCTTGTTTCAAATGTCGTATGATCTCCAAAAGGCCAAGGGTATATATTTTGTTACTAAGCCAATTTAGCTTGGGTTTGTATAGTGGTTCCTTTCTAGGACAAGTTGAATAATAATTCTGGACTTTCACACTACTAGATAAAGGAATTTTACATATTGTGACTACTGAGTAAGGCTGCAATCTGTTAATGCAGTTTAGGTGCTTCATATTTTTTCATTTTCGTCTCAATTCTATGTTATAAAGTTCATTTTGCCTTGCATTTGTTGGTACTAGTTAGTGATTGGAATTACGCTGTGATGACCACCCTTTCTATAAGGGTTGTAGAGGATATTGACTTGTCAAGGGGTTCGTTCATAAATAGATAATTTATAGACGTACTATACACTATAGACTATTTAGCAATAAAATTTCAGGTACCCTGACTGTTTGAAAAATGTCTCTACTGTCAAAAGTTTAAGTCTTACATACTTGAAAGGAATTAACGAGAAACTGACATTTTTCTGTATAGCCTTTTCACAAGCTATCTCGGGGTCGACTTCCAGTCTTACAGGATCCGGCTAAATACTGTATTTTACATACGTCAATGTAAAATACAATATTTATGTATATTATGTCAATCTGGATAATAAATAAAATTAAGATCCGATCAGAATCCGATTTTTGATGATTGATCCTAGGTGCCATAATATTGGATCCCTTTTTGACTAGCTACACTATTCCATACATTGCAGCAGTTCAGCAGTTAGGTAACAAATTTTCAGGTCTCCTATAACAGTACCATCCAAAGTAGCAGTATTATTACGTACGTGTAGCGGTTATGTTGCAACTCATTGTTACTATTGTTATGTCCACTTGTTGATTGTTCCCCCCTCCCCCGGAGCTGTAACACCCCCCCTCTGGCAGCATTGCATCACACTGTATTGTTTTAGAGTATGCGTGAAACGTAATTGAATTGTTTATTTTATGGATCGAAAGTATTGGAAACGGAGCGAATTGGTTGTTTGTTGTCAATGAGATTATTTGAGATAGATCATGTTTTAGTAGTGTTATAATAAAGTAGTGAACACCTTGTTTGCGTAGTACATTTCGGCGTAATTTTTTTTTTCAGGAGATTGTCTCATATACGTACTTTATTACCATATTTTATTTAACAGAACTTCTTTCATAACTGAGTCTATTGTGTAAATATTATAAATGTTGGAGTTGGGAAGACGATATAAAAATGTAATTTACTGTTAAACTATAGAATTTTATATGTACTTTGGTAATAGCACCAAGCACTTTTCAAGTAAGTCCATAATTAAATGTTCGTACGTGATCACAAAGTAATTAATTTATTTATTTATCTTAATCACATTTATCTGAATCCCAATTCGTTTGTGTACAACTTCAGCTAACGTTCCTAGATACAGTTGAATCAATTATTTTTATCAATATAATATCAATGAGTTTATCATTTTAATACACTTTATCTGACAGATTTTAGGGGGTGATCTGACGTAACATAAAAACCTGTTTTTTTTTGTGTTCCAACTATAATAATATAATATAATAATAATAATATTCCTGGACAATTCACACACGGTAATCTGATCCCATGCTAAGCTCTAAGAGAGCTTGTGTTATGGTAACCAGACAACTGATAAACATACTTATATATTTCTAAATACATACATATTATAGATAAATTACACCCAGACACCGAACAAATGATCGTGCTCATCACACTAACATTTGTCCCGGGTGGGAATCGAACCCACGACCTCCGGTATAGCAGTCAGGGTCTCTAACCACTAGACCAACAGGCCCGTCAAACTATCAAACTATATCGTTGCTTATGTAAAGTAGAAAGAAATTTGATTCGAGATTAAATAGGTAATCACATGATATCTTAGATAAAATCGGTAGTAACTATGTTAACGACATTTTCTATGATATTTATCACAGTTGCTATGATATAAATCTTTCCATATAATTTACTATATTCTCTGATTAGATCTATAGACAAATTATTTTGTTTTTCATGTCCTGTCTGTCTATTATCAAGAGATGTCACCGGACTGATTCGTTGGACACGATTTGCGGACAACATGTTTACGTTTCTAAGTAACTGCATTTCAACGATAAGTTGAGGTCAATGAACGATTAGGATTAGAACACGTCAGGACAAGTTTCACTGGAAGGGCTTTAAGTGCTTTTAAACTCACTGAATACTGAATATGTATCAGTTCTTTATGAAGTTACGTTAGTTGTTGCTATGTTTCTATAGCTGTTTAACACACTAGCGAGCCAAACAAAACTATTAGGACAAACCTTCCTTTAGAATTACTCTGTCCATTGGTGAAAACCAGATGAAAATCTTTTCGGTAGTTGTTGAGTTAACCGTTTCAGAAAGAAGCGGTGACGGACATTGTTTTAAAATATGTACTCACTGGTATGTAGAATATATACCCTAATACATAAATACAAAATCAAATAAGCATCCCAGACCCGCGTATTTTCAGAATAAAAACTATTTGTGTGTACTTTTGCCTACTCTATTAGGCAAATACAAACAACCTAACCTAACCTAACAAAAACAATTTTGGTACAAAATTTCATATTTACGACAATAAATAACAAAGCTTTATTCTATTCAAATAATGTTTTAACAAAACCTTTTGTTTCTAATCTCTCTCAAATAATATCTGTAACAAAAGCAAACAATTTGTTTTCGATACGATGAAATACATTATTTATTCAAGAGTGAAAAATCTCTCGCCAAAGCACTTTCCTTGAATACTGTAAACATTGCTGAAGGAAAAATGTTTTAATATTAATTCTGTTTGAATTTTCTTATGTTATGTATTTTTCTTTTAAGGTACTTATATTAAAAAAAGGTATTATAATGCGAAGTGTGTTTTTCATGGCACTGACACATTTCTGAATTTACTTCTAGTACAAAAACAAAACAAAAAACTTTTATTAAATCAGCAATTGTTGTCGTAATTGGAAGGTATAGAGGATTGTCTTTGCCCAGCAGGGGTGGCATGGTTCAGGCTAAATATAATAATCATAATTGTTGCTTAACTAAACTGTCAAAAAAAAAAAACCTTTTTCGATGACCACTTTTTTATTAAATTCTTTGTCAAAGGTTGAACAAAAGAGATCCACAAACACATTTATAAGTTAAGTATTTAGTATTATTGTCTTATATAAGCTAAAGAACATGATGTACATCCATTGTTCAGATATCCAGCACCTGTTATAACAAATTGCGTATTGCAGGAAATACTAGTTGTTACTAAAAGTACAGAAAAACTTGGTTCGCTTCCGCATTGATTATTGCGTGCTAGTCGAAAGTACTGTATAGTCGGATTGCCGGCATTATATGCCGTATCCGAAACGTACGCTCCCGTTACCGGACCGGTACGCAAATCCGGCCCGGTTGATGGCCAATTAGAAATAGTCATTTACTCAACACTCTTAGTTATTATTTACAAAAATTGATATCTGAAATTGCCAATCCGCAATTGACCAAGCGTGGTGATCAATGCTCGTGCCTTCTCTATATGGGAAGAGGCATTTGCGGGCTGTGCCCAGCATTGAGGCATTTATAGGTTGGTATTATTGTCACTCGTAGTGATAGTTATGTAATATTGGTTTCGATGAATGTTGTTTCAATGTTTCAACGAATTGAGGTTTTTAGTCGTGAAGTACGCACTTGCTCTACCAAAATTCCTGCCGGCCCTGTAGCCAAGTGGCCTTTCTACGTTGACGATATGTATGGAAATGACATTTCATATCTTTAAGTCACGTGACTTAGACTTGTCACTTCCATACATTTTAGCGATTCGATCATCGTTAACGCTTGTAGAAATGTCACTTGGGTAGAGAGGCTGGTATTAACTTGAATTTAGTATTGAAAACCGACCTCAACATGGTTTAGGAAAGCTAGTCCTACTTTAAATAACTCTTCAGTAATTTAATATTGATTGCGTGTGGCCGCGATTCCAATGCGCGAATATCTCGATACATATAAATAGCATAGGTATGTAGATTATTGTAGATACATTCAAAATTTGTAAATGTGAATGTGTAGATTTGATTATAATGTTATGTAACCAAATGCCGGTCAGCTGGTTTGGTGGCTAGGTCATTCTTGTGTCATCATATTAGTATTCGGACTGTTAAATACGAGTTTTCAAAGAGATGATTTTATATCGGATCGATGATAGATATAGGTGGCTATATTGTTATAAAAAAAAACGGTTTTGTTACTTCAGAAAATTCCTTTGGATGCTAAACTTTCTTTTTTGTTAACACCTGTTTGTATATCTCTGTTTAAAAATCTTAAGATCTAAAGGCACTTATGTATTACAGTGAGACAAAAAATCGAACCGATCAATTTGTTGAAAGGGTTATTAAAAAAGGTCGTAAATCAATTGTATTCTAATAGTTCATCTAACATACCACGATCAATTGTTTTGTTGATACTTCTCAAGGCATTTCATTGACTTCTATCAATTTTCCAATGCCTGAATATATTAGATAGCCAAGGAGGTTACAAGTAAAGTATCGCTCATCCGCTGCTTTAACTTGTATTGTTTTCGTTCACAATAATAAACTTATTCACATACGAAACGTCGCACAAGGCATCATAACAAACGAAAACCGTCAGAGGAAATTCAGCCTTACGAACTTACTACATAAGGATGATAATGGTATGCTGTATTCTTGTTTTGTGATAGACGTTGTTGAATGGTTGTACCTTCTGTATATTGTTCATGAGTCATTGTGATTAACCCTACACGACCAATCAGGAATCCTCATTGTCTTCAAAGCAATTAGGTATAGTATCTAGAAATTTTATACGATAACATTTGTTGAATTTTGATAGCTGACCTGTTATGAGAATAATACTAATTTCACATTATTTTTAAATATCAGATGTTTTTAATACTACAGTAAAATCAGTATTTTGGACCTGTATAGGAAAACTTTGCATTTACAACTTTATCTCCAAGGAATAAAGTTCATTTTTGTAATTCCGTGATGCTATTTACAGTTCATGATTTTGATTGAGTTAGTATCAAGTTACAATCAGAAATGATACGATACATCTGGCTACCTAATTAGTAGATTTAAACGTTCATTCATCTTATGAGCACACCAATTTAAACCTTAAGTCAAGGGTTTATGATCTATATTTCCTTACTTCATTGGTAGACTGAGAATAATCATTATGATTATGAAAACATACACCCTTATACATTATGTACATAAGAAACTTAATGTTTTTTAGGAATTCTCAAGCCTGTTTTAAAATCAAATTCTCTATTTTTTTAATCTCCGTAACAAAGAGATAATAAAGTTTTTTTTTTGTTATAAGTTAGACATAATATTGTATAGAAAACAATTAAAAAAAAAATTACCCGCAGTAGGCAGATCTAAAAAGGTCTAGGTCAAACTAATTGTTTATTTAAAAGCATTACAATTTAAACGTATTATATTTTTTCATGAGTCATTGTTTATATGGTTAACAATAAGTTATGATAATAATTCTGATTAAAAACAGTCACTGTTGTTTACTTTTACTATTTGTTTACAATAATTACGTAATTTACTTTTTAAATACAGGAAATGTTAAAAATGCTTTTTTCATTGTATTCTGGTATTTGAGTATATCACCAAAATTATTGTAAACATACATCCATACATACATATAATCCCTTGTATGGATAGGCAGAGACCACTTCTTTCCACTTGCTACGATCCTGACTAAAATTAAATTATCTATACAAATAAAAATGCAATATATTTAGTTATATTAAAAAAGGAACACAAAATGAAAAAAAATATTGTAAAAGAGGATAGATATTCTACTATTTTAAATTTAGAACGTCGAACGTTCGACGCCATCGGCCATCTTAAAATTCGTATTTTGCTTTCACAACAATATTATTAGTTGTTGAAACATGATAAACATATCCAATTTGCATAATAGACTCTGACGGATAAGGGCATTACACATCGATTCACTTTTAGGTCGAGTTTTATTGACATTATTATTCAATAGAATAACAAAGTCACTTCGTTTTAAGGTTACCGAGAGGATAATTAAAGAGCATGTCTTGTAAATATTTGCATTTCAAGTTGTTTACACAGAATTTATTAGTATTCTCGCATTTCATTATTGATTTTCGACATTCCTGGATATTAATAGTACCAATGATATTTTAATAAACAGATATGTTATAAGCGTGCAATCGTGAAGGCTCGAAAACGTCCTAATTGGGACGTATTGCCATTAACAACGACACTATTTGTCTCTTTTTTTCTTATGGGTTTTATCGCGCTATCTCTTTCGCTAGCTGCCACTGCTGCGCGGAACACTTTTTTCGTTTGTTTTGTATGTGTATAACATATCTGTTTATTAAAATATCATTGAATAGTACCCATTTGTTTACAGGGAATTAATAAAATCCTTCTTTGTTCTTTTAAGTAATTACATTTAGCTTTAAACTGATTTAGTCTTTGTATACATGTTTAATTCTGTGTTAAGACCGAATATGGCTGCTTAGCTAATCTATATTTTAAATAAAACTTGTAGATAAATAAGTAGTAGGTCTTTTAATAGAGTTCTTTACTTTCTCCGTATATAATCAAAGATATGATGCTTATGTACCAACATTGATTTATACAAGTCATGCTATTTTATTCTCTCTAATAGGTTAGTAATGTTCTGTTAAATGCAATAAGTCAATAAGTTCTATAAACGTCTTTGTTATGAGAAAAACGTGCAGGTAAACAAATATATTACTCGACAAACAATCATTTTGCTTGCAACTATTTACAATCGATTCTCTTTATCACCTTTCGTTAAACTGTAGTGTTAAACTGTCATTGATATATGGTATTGATGTTGCAAGTTATTTATCAAGTTGACATATAGACAAGATGGGAGAACGATAATTTAATTCTGTGTAAGATAAAAACTGCATCAAAACGCAGTCCTAAAGATCTTTACGAAGGTTTCTTTTCACAAAATACCAAACTATGAATCCCGAATAAAAGTTTAATGAACAAAAAGCAAATTCAAAGCTGAAATTTTTACAACTTTGACCTGTAGATAAATAATATTAAGAAAATTATGGAAAACAGTATTTTATTAATACAAAAAGTATTTTGAAAAAGAAAGTGAAGTGACAGTAGCCAGCTGAAAACCACCAGCTTAAAGCCAAGCCAATCCAAGTCGTATAGGCAGAGTTGTACCAATGTACACCCACAGTTCGCCGGTATGTTTAGGTCCCATGTAATAGGGGGCGAGCCTATTGCCACTAACCGGGCTCAAATCCAAACTCCGACCTGCTACTGAGAATTTCATACAAAAACCTAATAACACCTTGGTCGACTTGAGAAACGGACCCAAGACCTCTAGCGCAGCAGTCGCGCTTAGAGCCAGTAGGCCAACGAGGCAGTACTAAACAAAAAGGTTAATTTGTACTTTAACTTTAAACCAGTACTTAAGTACTTTAAGGCTGTTCTTACAAACAAACCTATGATAAAGTATTCAGGGACCGTCTTAACTTGTAATTGTAAATTGGGATATGGCGGTGCGGATGTCACAGCGTGCTCGTTGAATAAACATCAGTCGTCAAGGCGTCATCTGTTGCCTTTGACAGACGGACTGACACTTCCAACTGCCCATCTTTGTTTCGCTTTGTTTCTTAGTAGATAATGTTGGTACTGATTTTGTTTTAAATTAGTGTACTACCTTGGTCCTAATACTTATATTCCTTGTTATTGAAGTTCTATATTCCTTTCGGAGACGTCTTGAAAAAAGGCCAGGTCAAGAGTACCCGAAAGCGAAGAGCATGTATGAAGGGAATAATGACAGTGGATGAAGCGAAACAAGTATGTAAGGATCGTAGCAAGTGGAAAGAAGTGGTCTCTGCCTACCCCTACGGGAAACAGGCGTGATTATATGTATGTATGTAAGTATGTATGTATGTATATTCTTTCACACGCTTAATTGAATGTTTTTTTTAGTCTTTGTGGTTATTATAATTTTTTATAAAGAATATTCCTTCTTTATCGTTCTTTTTAATTTCTGCTTTGTTACTTATAGTATATGCCACTGTGAAAATATTTTGTATGTCTATACACTATTATATTATTTATCAAATGTTACAAAGATTTGCGCAAACGAACTAGCGAAAAATTAGGGATTTGAAATAATTAAGAATAACTAAGTCTTAGGTATCTGAGGTGTGTACTTTGGAGTGGCTAAAGAATAAAAAGTTAAGAAAGCGATTGTTACGGAACTTTTTGAAGTTTCAGGATAATGTCAATCTTAATTAAATAAGTATTTTAAAGTTCGGTAATCACTTTGACGCTTCTGAATTCAAATTACTTTACTTTGATCGGATTTCGTTTTAAAAAGCTTTTTAAATAATAAAGTTAAATTCGACGACATTTTCAATTCTTTTTGTTGTTAATTTTTAAGGTTGCTAATTTTTTAATGTTATAATACACGTGATTCGTGAATGCTCCCGGTGAGGGAGCACCTTAACGTTTAGATAGGCCTTCAAAATACCTGAAGGTTATTTTAAAGGTTGTTTTAATGAGTATAAAGATATTACGATCAAAGGCTCTAATTGTGGGCACGTAATTAATTTTCCAATTTATTTGATTACGAGTGGTGAAAGCAGTATTCATTAGCGGGACGTAATTAATTAGGTAATTGGAATTACTTCAAGTAAATTGTATAATAAATGTTAGGTAAACGAAAATACGTATAGACTTTGACTCAGACTAGAATCAGGAGAAATCTCTCAGAAATTGAAAGGGATTCCAGACTGATATGTAAAGGAATTTTATTTATATTACCAATATTTCTTAAAATCTGTATTTAAAGTAAGTAATTTTTTGAAATTATTTTACTAATTGGTCTAGTTCAGCTCTCAGCAATAATATCCAGAAGGAAATCATCTCTAATTACAATAATATTAATTTATTTACGGAAATATTTTCCGCAATTGGTCTACAAAGAGAGTAAGACCAGTCAGGTAATATTTCTATCCTGTTTCTAATTGTCTGTCACTTTTAATACCTAACATTTGCTTCTTATAATAGTTATTAGAACTGGCGGTGTCAAAGGAGGTAAGACCTTCATTTGTTTTATAATCGTATTCGTAAACCAATTAGTTTGGTGCAAGGGCATTAAATGTCTCATATTTATCATCTTCTGTAAGGCCAATAGAATTGTTGTACCCTGTTTATGTTCAGTCATTGCCATTACCAGACGCTGCTGAAAATATTTCCCTTAATATTGCCATGGCAACGGCAAGGGAAATCACTTGGTTACACATTCGTGTTGCCCATTCTATTATACATATTCTCTAGTTGCTACTGAATCAAAGAAGGTTTATAATAGCAAATAGTTATGATTAAATAACTGCATGCCAAAAAAATATCAGCCTGTAACAATACTTTGCACTCAGAGAAAACGATCATTGATCGTTTTGAATTTAGAACAACTTTTAAATATGATATCAGCCATGTTAAAAGTTTTAATTTTTGTGTCTCGATTTACGATTATTTTACTGGTTATTTCAACTAAGCAATTAATTTTAAACGTAACGTCGATTTTATCAATAGTTTAACAAAAAGTAGTACAGTATAGTTTTTACCGTCTTGACGTAATATTAACGAGAAAATTAGCCTTGATCTGAATGAACTAATCTTGAGATTAGAAAACCGGTTTCTGTACAGTGTTTAATATTGCGATAAATGTAATTATTTCTTGTGCATAATTAAATGTTTGATCGTCAACTGATTTCACATAATCATATCTGTGTAATTGGTATTTTGATAAACTGATAAACAAACTTATATCGTTTTTAGCTAGTATTATAATACCTACAAAAAGCGTATTTTTGTTCCTTATTTATGTACTTTGAACAGACTAAACATGTTACAATGACTGTAGATACTTTGGGTTCTTTCCATCAATGACCAGTCTGTAAATATGAGTTTATCAATGCAAGATCTATCATTGATAAGATAAGTTAAACATTCCGATTATATCGATACATGCATACTGTAGACACTTAAAGTGGAAAATTCGCATTTGTAGCTAGCTCATTGTATGTCTAAGACATTTTACTCTTTAAATAGAATGAACGGGAATCGATTACTATATCTTCTTACTGCGTGTGGAAAGCCTCAGGAGATAAATGAAAAGTAATAAAAATCAGGTTTATTAGAATATTTAACTAAGGAATCAAATCTCTAGAACCTTCGATTAAAAATCCATTACTTATATTAATACGATCTAAATACACTTTTACATCTAATATTATAATTTCCACCGAACAGTATAAGTCCCTCACAGATAAGTAAATTATTTATGAGTGTAAGCGCCGTACATTAGTCTCTATGTATTCATATACAAGTCCCTTTGTTTGTTTTTACTTACCAGGAAGTTAGATCCGTGCTCTGGAGAATGTATACCTTTTTCCCTTGTTTTTAAATCCCTAAATGGCCCATGTCATGCAATAAATGAGTAGAAGATAAAGTTGTTTAACGTTATACCCATGTTTTGATAAAATAAATTATGAAACTTCTATAAATGGATATATTTTGGGTCTTGACTCGACTCACGGTGGAGTATCTAGTCCATAAAGAGTGTAAAGAATTAGTTACATTTTAGAGTCATAAAAGAGACCTAAATTGTTTTCCAGATAGTGTACCTTGCAAAGTTACTGGTGATGCTTATGATTTATACATAATGTAGCTGATGAGATATTGTAATAACCCTGTGTTATATTCACTTCTCAATTTCTATTTACGACCAAATCTGTTCGTTTCTCTTCCGGTCAAAGTATTCCTCCAACTCCTTCTATAGATTCCAGTCCCGCACTATCTCTTAACCAGCTCTTGCATTATAAAATAAAGAAAATCAGAACATCATATTTAAATAATTCTGAATTTATGCAAAAATCAACCCAACGCACCTTGCTTTTTCAATCACCGAACAAGCCTGCTTCTTCAAAATTGGGTCATTGCAAAAACAATACCTATTTATCCGAGCTTATATAATCAGCAAACAAACGCAGCCGGTGGATTACACAGTAATTTCTATCCGGTATTGTAGTCATCGTATCGAAACGTTACAACCGTCGGTTACGTTGGAAGCGTATCTGATCGTGGAAACGCATTGGCTAGACCGACAAGCCGATAACATGGCCGTAATTTTATAAAATGTGTTATGTTTTTAATGCAGGCACGAATAATGTGATTTAGAATCTCTACGGTGTAAAATATTAAACCATCAATTATTAAATAAACTCATTTTGAGCCGCTTCTTCTTTGCGTTGCTAGATTTTTGTGGAGCAGTACTCAGCTAAAATGTTGTAAACTGACTCTATACCAGATGTAATCTTCACCCCTTTTGGTTAGATATAGCCTTTAGGAACGCCTTGCATGATATAAGTCTTTATCATTGGACATAGGATGTGCAAAATTTGCTGTGCATATAGATTCATAAGCTAGAGCTCTCAGGAAGCGTTGGTTTGCAAAACTGTCTATATTCTCTTTTTGATAATCAAAGAGGGCTACGTTACAGCCAATTTTAGAAATTTGGAATAGCTAAAAGTAATGAAACTCTCACTAAAGTGAAATCGATTTTACCCAAATAAATTACCATGACCTACCTAAGTAACTTCTAATTAGGTCTACTTAAGCCAGTTCGCGAAATATCGTGCGTTGGTCCCACACTCCCACGCAGTCGTTAGACGGCTTCGCAGTCGTGTTAATGTCTTATCACCACCTACGCGATAACACATTCGTACCTAGATATCGCAGCCTAAGGTATTTATTTAGCAATTCAATTTAGTACTTTAGTGAGATAAGTAATTAGTACAATTGATGTTTAATTCATCTAGTTGAGGTTTTTGGTTTGTTCCTAAATGTTTTCAGGTACACACATTTTAGGTTAGTATGCTTAGATTAAACAATATAATTTCGAATAGAATTTAATTCTAAATTCTGGTATTAGAAAAACAAAACTTTATTGATCTGTCTGTTCAGAATACAAATACTACAAGTAACATTTGAAACACAAACTTGTTTAAAGTTTAATAGCTGTCAACGTGGACATAATATTCGAGTATGTTTTATGTAACATCATAAAACTTATCAATGACTGTCGGTTGCCGGATCGTAAACTGTCGCTCCTAATACAGAAACTATTGGCTGTAATGTTATATTGTATATTGATAGTCTAGGAGCGTAGCCAACCGATCCCTTTGTATTGATAGACTTAGTTTATGTAGAGAAACTATTAGATAACAAAACAGAGGTGTTTGGAAGGTAATCTTTGGAACAGGTCTCCAGATTTTTATACAAATAACTCTTTCACTAATAGATGAGGTCTTTCAGGTGTTTTCACTGTTTTGTATGTTATTTCTAAGTATCAAGAATTAATACATTTGGAGATAAAACCACGCAGAAGCTATAATATTGTGACCCTGTTTGTTTATACTCAAGTTAGTGACAATAACTATGTTGTTAATACTTACTAAAATTTATTCAAATACATGCTATTTTAATGTAGTTACCTATTGCTATAGCTATTGTCTTCAATAGTTTTTATGACACCAAAGTTCACACGCGTCGACAACGCCATCTATCTTTACGTAAACTGAATTAAAGATTTTAATTAGTCACTACATCTATAAGCACTCTTTTTTACTACTACTACACATGAAAATAAATAGCACACAAATCTAGAGTTTTAGCTAGAGTTCATTGACCTACCCTTATCAAATGATTGAAGGCGTTCGATTACTAATAAAAATGGCTGATATCAGAATGACCTGAATAGAAAATTGCAAGAAACCTATTCGCCTTTTTTAATACTTACCTATTTCTTCGGTGATTATTCTCTGTTAGTATATAATTATTACATTTTTTTATGAGAGTGTATTCCAAACGATGTATAAGTATGAATTTGTTCTAGAAGATACTGTAGCTACTTAACTGTTTTTTTAAGTAAGTTGATGACCTCAGGTTAAATTAAACACAAAAATCAATAAGATAGCGGTTCAACATAACTGTTATTTAATTAACTATTTACACAATTGTAACGAAAACACGTAACTATTATGTTATTGTTTATATGACACATTTTAAACACCTCAATAAACAATGCTTGTATGATACCGTAATTTAAATAAAAAAGTACACTTGTGTTATTAATGTGGCAACATTATTATTCTTATTTGAAATAACGGGATTGGCAGCGTGTTTTAAGTTATATTTTACTTCTTAATTAATTTTAGCCGGTACCTACTAAGCAATGACCATAGAATCATGTTATTTTGGGTTTCGACGAATAGTAGTATATAAATAATTACGAAATTAATAGCTACCAAATAAACACAAAGGATCAATTTAAATGTTTTGAAAAAAAATACATAGGTCACAAATTCACAATTAATACAATATATAAATTATTTTCATCCTTAAACCAAACAAATAATAACTTGAGTCAATAGACTGAATACAATAAGTTTATTGTAATTGCAAATGTTAGTGATCCATCTCACTCCCACATACAATCATTTTGAAAATGTCGACAAATCTATTACCGTACAAAATGGTTCGTGAACATTAAAGGTGTCCACAGCAAAGTAATTGGAATAGAAACCTGTATCCATCTATTTCCATCGAGATACATTGAAACCGGAACCTAATAAACCAAACAAATCCATTTCTGCGTTAGTATTAGCTTTATTTACAAATCACTGTCTAACACTGCAATGGAATGCATAACATGCGAAATTCTTGCATTGATTACTGACTTCGAGGCAAGGTAGTGCTGTCCCTATAGACAAGTAACATTACAACAATCGTAAACTAGGATCGAGTGGATAAAATGAATAAAACTCACAAGTCCATCATCGCCATGGGCTTGTTTGATAGACGATGAAGAGAGAAGCGTGTTGCAGTACATTGCAGGGTTCTACGTCAATGATGTCATCAGTGATCGATCATAAACGGCAATGTATTGCTCGCAAGATATTTTTCTCGCTGTCTACTACTGGATCAGATCCAGAACTGGCTTCGCTTAAATTAGTCGTGGCTGTCCTGAATTAAATTTGCTTTCTCCGTTGTCCTTTCAAACTGTGTTAGGGTCCGTTTCCACTACCTAAGGATTCAACTCAATACTGAAAACCTTACTAGTTTAGCATTGACTTGGTAATCCTGATCCAATATTCTGGACTCAATCTGCTTCTGACCTAATGTAAACTAGTCTTTAAGCTATTAATTGAGTACATTACATTCAGAAGACGTAGGGCCTCGTTAGATGGCAGTAGTTGGTTGAATTTATCGGCAGGCTGACTTGGCTTGATGCCAGTATGTTACGGCACGAGGCTAGCTAATGCGCTAAGGTTTGTTTATTCATTAACTAGCTTTTCTTGCGGGCCTACCCGTTCGGATGTCAAGGAGAAATGTTGTCTTGTATACTCAAATGAACTTAATTTTAAGCTGGTCTAAATCTTAGATACCTTGAAACAAGAGTGTAAACAATAGACGGACAGTTAATTTCGCTTTTTTATTTAAATGAGTAAGAATGATGAGTAATACTAGATTGATGTTATACCTTTAGTCATGTTGTGAAATGATAACGTGTGTCTAGTTTAGAAAAGATTCTGCCAAACTTTGTTTGTGGCCATTTACATCATTATGTACGTAAGCTTTAGGAAGATCCGCTCGTGATAGTTGAATGAATCAAACGGAAAATTATCAAAGGTTACAATTTTTCCACTCTACTTCTATGATAGTAATTGGACAATTTCGTCTTCTTCAAATAATAAATTTTAATATCAGCCTGCCTGTACTTCTACCACTAGCATGCAAAGGCTTCTAATCATAAAAGTTCTTCTCAGAAAGCAAAGAAACTAGCATTGATCACCATGCTTACTCACTAGCGGATTAAAGATTTCACAACCCAATTTTGGACTAGTTTTCTCACGATGTTTTACCTCACTGATTATCTGATCTTTCTAAGAATTTTCCTCCATAATTAATCTACTTTTTCCTTCTTCCACAGTCCGGTAAATACGGCGAGGGCTTCATCGGCTCGTCGCGGGGGGTGGCGGTGCACGTGCGGGGCAAGGGGGCGGTGAACGAGCGCGACCACACGGGCTGCACCTGGCCGCTGCTGTCCACCGCTGCACCTAACGACCCGCTGCCCAGCGAGCCCTGGGTCGCCGTTATTAAAAGAGGCAGCTGTAACTTCGAAATTAAGGTAAGATCTGATCCATAGTTATCATCTGCCATTTTCCCAGCAGCTGATCCATAGATGTAAAAAAGGATATACATAGATTTTAAGAAAGAATTTCTATGATCTTATCAAAGAAGAAGCTTGTTATACCGAGCTGTAAATGTACCACAGCTGGGTAAAGGGGTTTCCATACGTAGAAGGAAGGAGATTATTTCCTATGCTCTCTCTTTTGCATTTTCAAACTCCAGGTTTCCTAAAGGATGTTTTCCTTAATCGATTGCCAGTAGTGAACTTAAATAATTAAGGAAGTACATTTTATAACAAAAAATCATATTGTTACTAGCTTAGGTTCAAACCTAGCTAGCCAGTCTTAGCAGCTCAATTAAACAAAAAAAGCTTCTAAGGTTCTACTGCAATGCGTAAGGCTCAGAATGGATGCAGATTTAACTAGCTACATAGCTTAGCTCCTACTACCTAAGTACAAGTTAACTGCAAGTTCTTGCGCTTACTAATCACGGCTCGAGTCGCTAACGATGTTTCGAAGAGTTCACGATGCAGTCAATGGAACTTCAAATAGGTATTACAAGTCTAGACCAGACTAAACAACCTCTTTGTTCGTAAACAAGTCTTAGGTAGTCAGGTATTAGCGGGGTTATAAATACCGGGTACACTTTTATTTATTTACAATTTAATGGATATAACACCATTAAACCACCAATAAATTTAGAAAAGGTTGAAAAAGGCTAATTATAAATGAACATTACTAATAGTGTTTAGATAGTTATATGATCGTTAACTAAAGAGTAAGTAAAAAAAGAATGGACTAAGTTACATTAATATTAAGGTTTATTTATGTAGTCAATAATTGTGTTGGATTTGCACAAGCTCAGTAATCTGTAGACATAAAAAGAAATACGCAGACTATGGCTTTGGCATTCCTTTATTTTTCATTGATTATGCTTTACTTGGCTATGAACAAAATAGACATTCAAATAAAAACTTTCTGGTAATGGGATAAAACTAATGTTTTAGGTAAGGCATTCTTCGTTATTTCGATAATGAAATATTTTACGTTAACAATTACATATAACACAATCAGGGCCAGACCTCCCTCTATAAGTAGACACAGATACCTCAGTCTAGACTCTGTCATTCCTGATAAGAAACTAGTCATAATGGACCTGTCACCTACACGATTATAAGCCGACCTACATTACAAATACAGTAAATCATAAATATTTCCTGTGACAAACACAATATAATATGTACTTATTTCATCTCGTTATGTTTAGTAAATAGTTTGTTTATTTTACCTGTTTTGGAAAGCACGTAATACAGTAGGTCCTGGCCTTCATACATACATCTTTGGCAGTCGTTAAGTCAATTCTGACAACCAGTCTTACTATGGGATACTGTATTTCCCAGTAAAATGGGTTGTGGACGTCAGATAGGCAGTCGCTCCATGTAAAATACGGTGTTCAGCTGAATCCATATGACTGGTAGCCGACCCCAACATAGTTGGGGAGAAGGCTCGGGAGATGATGATGAACTAAGATTGTATGTCTGATTTTTCGTCGCATATTTTTGAGATAATACGCTCACAGGCTCAGCTTATCAGCAGTTGAGAGTACACAGTCATATTTATCTTCACATCTTTAAATAGGTAATTAAGTTTGATCTTCATTTTAAATGTTTACCGTTATATACAAATAAAATACATTATTTTAATACAGGTTTATCATTATATTCATTTTATAAATTCCCTCTATTTTTTCTTGACGCATTAACCTTAAAACAAAAACATTAATTTAAAAACATAATATTAATCCCACATAACATGTCGCCTGTCATTTTTATAGAAAGATAATGCAGTCTTTAGATAAAAGAAAGCAAAATAAGCAAAGAAAACATTTGACACAAAGTTGATTGATTATGTAGGTACTAGCAAATACAACAACTTCTAAATTAATTATATAAATATTATTAATAAACAAGGTGGTAATTATCGTGACGAATTATGAAAGAAACCTGTCAACGTTGTATTAATAGTTCATATTAATTAGATACAGATTTAATTAGCATTGGACAATCACTTTGATTATTTTAGAAAGTATATAAAAAATATTGGGTACCTGACCAGCTATAGATTCACATATTTCAGTGTATTTTCTGTTTAAAGCATAATATAATTATAATACTTCCTGCCTTCAAATGTCCCACTGCTGGGTACATGCCTCTTCCCATAAAGATTCCACATTTTTGTTAATTAAGTTTCCTCACGATGTTTTCTTTCATTATTTTTCAGCAATGAATGTGTAACGCATACTGTGATATAAAAAGCCATGCTAAATTATTTCTAACTAGGCATCTAGTATCTAAATAAAGTAACACAAACAAGGTTCCTATCTTTATTTAGGATACTTTAGGTATACATTACTTCCTCCTGATATAAAAGATTGATCATGCGATATCAGTAATATTGCCAGTAAATATCGCGAATTTATGAAGAATATTAGTATAAAACGAACACAATGTAATACGTAGATCAACTGCGCTTGTAATAAAATGATAACATTCAATTTCGTCTGTCGGGTATTATTTTGACGATAAACAGAGTATGTTAATACTTAGATAATATTTAGTTCTTTATTAGTATTTTTGTTGCTTTTATATAGCTACACCTATCTAGTTTCCATGTGGATATACAGTATAAACAAATTTAAATCAAAACAACATGGGATACACTTGAATTTATTCATTGTTGATGTGAGACTGACTGGGGTAAGGGGCAGGCCAGACAGAAGAGACGTAAGACGCAGACGGGGCCCGGACATTATTTTGTCTCTACCGCGTCCACCGCGTCAACGCAAAACATACAGAAGAGACGGGGCGCGGACATTTGTCTTTTCATACAAAATGTATAGAAGCGTTGCACCTGCGCCCCGTCTATGTGTAATTATTTTTGGTTCTCCAAATCTTTATTTTTCTTCTGTTCACCCCGTCTATGTGTCATCTCAGTCCTCTTTTTTCACATCAGCCTTCACATAACCCTTCCATGTTTTTGCTCTGTCTGTTCCTGCATTTTCACTGTCATATTCGTCTCCGAAGTAAAGACAGTATTTAAAAAAAAGCCTAACTGGTTTATTGACAGCCAGATCCTGATACTTAATGTATAGCCTAGCCTTACTACACTGTACCGTAATAGTTGAACAACCGCTATCTTCCTAGATTAGTTGTTAATCTTAGAGTTAACGGTAACTCACTCTAAATGGTTCTTTATGCACTTGATTAACACCATGGGCCGTTAGATACGGTTTTACGTATAATTGTGTATTGGAATCATCTGTTTTTTAAAGGAAATTAGTTGTATTAACTTGATCGTTGAGGGTTAACCATTGGGCTGCCAATTAGCCATTGGGCTGTATGGTCGTCGGGGTTAACACACCAATTACCGCACTACGATTCTTACATAGGAAAAACCATTTATACGATCCCTTACAGATCCACAATTATTTATTTGAAATCGAAGTGCTTTGGAGCTCATTAGTGAAGTTTGTTTTCTTTTCCGAACATATTTTTTTATTTCCTACAAGGGAAAAATAATTGTTATAATTACTCGAATATCATTTAGTAACAAATCTGACTCCTATTTATTAATGGGATTATTAAGATAAATAACCATATAAATTGGTGTCTATATACCAACTGCAATAATGCACTTTAATCAACATGCAAATGATAAGTCCAGCATATTTTCCAGCGTATTTCTGACAAGCCTAACGTAATGTCATCAACGTCAGACCAAGTGAGAGGCACAATCCGAAGTGGCTGGACCGCTGGGCCGCACAAATGTCACACACAATAAATGTCACGACTGTATTTCTCATCAGGGTTTCTGAGTGGGCACAAATCCCACGGGCAAATATAAATCAAGTATATATTTTTTCATCTAAAGGCTATGCATACTTTAATTGAGGACTAATCAAATATATACTCGACTTTTTTCAAATAAAGTATTTGATTATTGTGGTTTTCTTCGTTAGAGATGCATAAATAAAATCAAATCTCCTTCTGGGTCTACCGCGACCTCTCTTTTTGCCTTTTGGTACCCAGCGTGTGATTATCTTCGTTTTTATTGCTTTGTAAGCAATGTTATTCATATTTTTTTTACTCTTAAATATAAAATGATTCTAATTGTGTCCTAAGTGGCCTATAAATACTATTACTACTAGTATTGATGTGTAATTGTATGTATTTATTTTCTTTCAGGTTAACAATGCGTGGCGCGCGAACGCGACCGCAGTCCTCATCTACAACGACAGGGACACCACGCTCTTGGAGAAAATGAAGCTGTCCACGGATAATGGACGTAAGTACACATAATACAACATAAACATAAGATACCATCACGCCTGTATCCCCGAAGGGTTAGGCAGAGATGTACCAATGTACACCCACAGCGAGCCGGTATGTTTAGGTACACACATTATAATAATATTAGATGCGTTACAACATTGTCTGTAACGTCGTCGAAGACATAGAGGATTGTAAAGATCAACCTCACAAGTACATATGCCCAAAATACATACTTTTAAATTATGTCTTCGTTAAAGTTGCTACTGATATGGTGTCGAAAATTGATTAATTTTATAACATTTTAATACTTCATGTTTTGTTTTGCGTTAAATAAGAACCAATGTGTCCTGTACAGAAACACACTTTAGGGGTCTTAACCCCTAAAGTGTGTTTCGGACACATTGGTTCTTATTGCACACATGGGTTACACACTAAGGCTTTCAATAATTAATGTCCGATTCCCCAAATAAATCACGTCTTCAAAAAAACAGAATAACTAACAAAATAAAATCTTAACACAAATAAACATTAAATATAAATGACGGAAGAACAACAATAACTTAAGTCTTACATGGCCACTTTCGTTGGATTCATACATTCCAAGGAGGACTGCGTTGAAAGGCTGTATACCAGCTTATAATATTTACGTTACTGCCTTCATCGTAAATCGATTGCTTACTTGTCGCTTCCTTGTGACGTCATCTATTCAATCTCTACGTCTCAGGGGAAATGTTTATGATTAAATATAAACTGGGCACTTGTTTGATATTTCCTATAGTCTACAATGATATTATTACATGGTAAAGTTGTTCGTTGAATTTAAAAGAAACAATATTATTAGTTGAGGTATTTTTTATTGTGTCTATGTTTTTATATACTTACAGGTTACAAAGGTTAAAGTGCTTAGTTACAAGCTAAGAGGATAAGAAGCTATAGAGTGCGCATATCAGGGTATGAACTGTGGTCACTAGTGTGAACTAGTTTTATCGTAAAATTTGTTTCAAAACAGAGCTCGTCGTCTTAATAAAACTGTCTCAAAGCCTAATATCATCCCATTAATATCGAAAACATCTATATTTTCGCTTAAATATGCTTTGTTACACGAAAAATAACTTAAATCAGTGAGCAAATGAACTACATACAGCCAAAAATGCTCGGCGCCATGGGCTTTTAGCGATTTACGCACTGTATAACTTTTCTTTAACCTTTTTTACTCTTTGGTTACAAGTGACTAATATCAATTGACAGTTAATACTTAAAACAAATGATGTGTCAGACAAAAACAAACTCACCAGTTCTTTGTCTGGAATTAATTCATTTGTTTATTAATTGAAGAGAAAAGCTGACTTTAAATTGTATGGGCCAGTCTTAATCTTTCATATCCTGTAGTTGAATTAATTAGGTGTATGCCAATGACCGCACCCAAGGATAGTTATTTGAATAAGGGACTAAAGAAGGAGTTTAACCACTTCATGACTTGTTGGGGCAAAATATGTTTTAAATCCAACAAGATCACTTTTTTAAGTCACAAAATGTTCGAGAAAGAGACAAAGTGCTTTGTTTATGTTTTACTTTCCCTGTGACATAAAGTAACAAGATGTATTCAAGTAAAGAACGGACCAAATTTCACCAAAAATAAATAATTAACAAAGAGTCCAAAACACACCTACCACTACTGATTTAAGATCCTTGATTTAAAAACTTTTATTCAATAAAAAACCTCGGCAATGTAAGGATTGACAGCCTTAATATATCAATTAAAAGGTAATTAATTACAGAGCAGCGATGTCGCTTGGACCAACGCCCTCACATAATAACTCGTTTCTCTTACTTAAGTAACAATTAAACGAAACACATCGCCTTTATTGAACAGTACAAAACAAAGTTGAACAAAGTACTGACCGACCAAAGAGTAGAGAGCAAATAGAGAGTGCATCTCTCATATAATGTTTTCAAGAAATAGAAATCGAATTGTCATTTTTATTGAGTTCAAAAGAGAAGTTGTAGTCAGTGTCTTTGATATATTTCTGTGAGATAATCATTATGTGTTACTTTGTAAAATAATTATTCTATGTTTGTTTTATCGAAAATGATATCACGAATGATGCAAAAGTGGCAATAGTTATTGTTAATCACATGTTGTGATTATAAAATGTAAGCCAATGATAATTGATATTCAATATTCGTAAACAGTACATTATATCATCTGATGACTCAATTCTTAAAGATTAGTTCTCGATTTTAAATCTATTACTATCTGTTCTCTGCTATGACAATGCTAATTTTAGTCTGTTGACGAAATATTGCATCATAAATCCCTAAACAATACTTCATTATCTTTTAAAGCAAATATTCGAACTTAATTGTACCAGTGCTGAAAGTGGGAAGTTACAAAAAAGGCTATATATTCATAATAATGAATGTTTAAACAAATTCAGCTCTCATCAATTTGCGGACATAATTTACCATTTATTTAAAAACGTTTCTATCTACTCTAGTCTCGGCAATCAACTAATTAACACTCTATTAGTTAGTTACTCTGTGATTGCTACAGTTATGGCTGGCAAGTCGCAAGGCCGCCCGGTCAGACGCACATTGTTCTCCTAATGCGACTGTGAATGACAATTCTCTGTATATAATAACACTAATATAGGTATTCATATTTATTGGTACTATAGTACGTACGCATAAAACATAACATAAAATACCATCACCCCTGTATCCCCGAAGGGTTAGACAGAAGTGTACCAATATACACCCACAGTTCGCCAGTATGTTTAGGTCCCATGTAATAAAGGGCGAGCCTATTGCCACTAACTGGGCACAGATCCAAACTCCAATCTGCTACTGATAATTTCATAGAAAAACCCAATAACACCTTGGTCAACTTGGGAATCGAACCCAAGACACTAGCATTTGCGCTTAGAACCACTAGGCCGACGACGACCTCTTATGTACTTGAGTTAATCAATACTCTATACCAACTTATGTCTATTATGTTACATGCTTCTTATCACTATGATGAAAAGATTGGAATTGCATTTTAAAGAAAACCAGAATTCATTGGTAACTTAAGTCTTTATTTCTTAAAAGCTACTTATTGTATTATTATGCTCCTAGCCTGAAATGAAAGTGAAGATGATATAGAAAAACGTAAAGTGTTTTGTAAAAGAACAAGCCTTTGCCCAGAATTGGGATGTGAAAATATAGGCAACTATTTACATACAGTTCCATGAAAACTGTTATCACATAATTCTAAATATACTACAATTTGTTTTACTAGTACCCGCATCCAAGATCGTTGAAGTGAACGAGTGCCTTCATGAACGTATGTTCCTTCTGTAGTTCATCCCAGAACTTCATTCGTTCATAGAAGGGGTTCCGGCCCTTCGTGAGTTCTGACCCTATGCTGAGGTAGTTCAGCTTGGCTTCCGTCATGACCGGGTCCCAGGTTATTGATAGTGTAGGGTCGTTGGTATCTGGGGTAGGGTTTCTGAAAATTAAGAGTAAATTGCAGATCAATACTTTTCACTTTCTTTCCTAGTATAGATATTGTACCAAAAAGAAAAATATTCAATACCAATATTTAGAACACATTTTCAATTTCGTAGCTCATTTAGTAGCAGGTTCTGTTTCTACGTAGCTTAATTTTAAAAGGCGTGATTTACTTTTTTAAAAATACGATGTATTTTCGCGAATGAGAACATCCGGGTGACATAATCGTTAACCTTTAAGTAAAGATAATATAAATAGCAGTCTTACCCAGTCTTAGCGAAATTCGTCCACATCTTCACGACTCTGTTCCTCGTGGCTATAGAATCTCTGCTTCCTTTGCAGACCTCATCTTCACTCTTAATACGAAACAGGAAAGGCAGTTCCGCAGCATGACCAACAGAGTTTAAGAATTCTAGTTTCTTGGGCACCGTCCATTCCCCAGCATAGTTGAGGATATAGTAGTATATAGGAAAACCATTCATATGCTGCGTCATCATTCTAACAATCTTATTTACATAGTAAGAGAAATAGTAGTCGCTTATAAGTTGCAAGTATTGCGTTCTTGTGTCAGCCCTCAAAAACTCATCACCTCCTAGGTAAAACTTCAGTAACTTATGACCAATATTTTGCGTCATTTTATCTTCCCTCGTCAATTCTCTTGGTACAAGCAGACTCACATTCTGGTTATACTTTTCGTAATCAGAATAAAAATCTTCAACGATAAACTCTAGGAGAGCACCCTCTATGTTATTACTCCCAATAATAATTGGTACTTTATTGAAGTTCCCAGATTTCACGATTAGAAATGGACTTTTAGTTATAAAAGCTGGTATACCTTCAAGGTCTAGTTCAATGCATGGTTTAAAGATAGAGTCAATTACATGACCATGAGCCTTAGTTTCAGCTAATTTCTTCAACTTAAGAAATGCGGTGATAATATCTTGAGACGGTAAATTCCTTAATTCTTCAACAATTTCTAGTTTAGATGATTTGTGGATCCCTAATTCTTTGGCTAGTTCTATAACGGGTTGCGATGGATTTTTGATTAAAGACCAATTGTTTAAGGCACTAGCGCTTTGTATGATTGCTTTGTGAAAGAGTCCCGTTGCCATGGGCGACAGCATCATAAAATTTACTATAGCTCCTCCTGAAGAGCTTCCAAAAAGAGTGACGTTGTTTTTATCTCCTCCAAAAAGGCTAATATTCTTTTGCACCCACTTTAGAGCTAAGACTACATCTTTGAGTCCACAGTTTCCTGGTGCTGTGTAATCATTGATAGATAGGAATCCAAACGGTCCCGTTCTAAATCCGCATCTCACGAAGACCACGTTTTGGTCTACTATTAACGCTGGGTCTAGGATATGGTCTACGACATAGGTGAAGCAGTACCCTCCTATCCAGAACATGACTGGCATTGGCTTGTCTGGTTCAATGGTAGGAGTGTACACTTCTATGTAGAGACAGTCTTCTGCGGAAGTTACTTCTGGGTTAAATCTACTGTAGTGAGGTATTGGAGAGTCCTTTGTGCAGTCTAGTACTTCTGTCCATGGTCGGATTGGATGCGGGGGCTGAAAATCAAGATTATAAAATATAAAAAGGTGGTCGATTCGGCGCTAGGTTTTTTTCTTATATGTTTGTAACTTAGGAACTCCAATATGGATTATCGATTTCAAAAACATATTTTGGTCATCGATTGGTTTCCATCACAGGTGGACCTATATAAAAATGAGAGTCTGCTAGTTTTTTGGAATAACTGAAACTTTTTGGGATAACTTTAACTGCTCTTATTTAAAAGAATTAAAAGGCATTTTGTTTGGTTTCACTTACCAAGAATCGTAATCTGCCAACCGGTGGTAAAGCATAAGGTATACTTTTGAACTTATAATGATCTCTTCCATCAGTCTTATCAATATATCCACAGATTGGACCTTCTTGCGTATTCACAATACATTTAACATTGTCCGTGATTTCCGCCATAGTTGAAAACCTGTAAATTATGAAGAAAATATATAAAAGCATCTATTTATAAACATTACCCACTTTTTATATCTTTAACTTTATAAAAGAGATATGAAGTCGATACTTTTGATAACAAACAGAATATTTGTTTATTAAAAACATGAAATTGCATATTTTTATTACGAAAGTTTTCATTTTCTATACAATCGTTAATCTATGATGTAAGATTTGTAATGACTAAACATAAAACATTGTAAAACAATTAATAAATAACAATTATTATCTAAGAATAAAATGAAAACATCGTTACAACTAAAGCCAAAAAAACTAACACCCTCTTTCGATTTCAAACCGTGAAACTATTATAAAAACTAGTTCCGAATTAAACAACGAATCTAAAAATACACTCAAAATACGTCAATAACAAAATTGATTATGACCAAATTCGTTACAATCACGAACAAACCCTTTTTTATGCACAATCCACAATTCACATACGATTCCTATACATACTCAGAGTACGTTATGAAAAATATAAAAAAATGAATAGGTTATGAAAATATTCACTCAAAATACTTCCTTATTAAATGATTGTGACCTAAGTCGTTACAAACACGAACAAACCCTTTTTTATGCAAAATCCACAATTCACACAATTCCTGTACATAAATCCAGAATAATGTCAGAAAAACATAACATATTGGATAGGTTTTAAAACTTAAACTTACCCCGCCAATGTACTCGTAAATATTCTAGAAGTAATAATATTATGTTAAGATAACTTCAGTACTATAATTAGCTAAGTTTTCCTCAAGTTGTACACAAGTACTGTCATATTGACAGCGGTCGGATTGCGCTCGCTACTGGTCTCTTTGCGCGCGATGCCAGACTAATATGTGTGAAATCGAACCGATTTTGATATGAATGATAAACGATTGATAACAGAACTTTAGCCTGATAAGAGTAACGATGACAAATGAATTATAACTTCATGTTTGTTTTTCAACTTATTTATAGATATTTTAGTAATTGATTGTCATGTAAACTAAGTATTTTTTTTTGGTGCGTACAAACTTTATCGAGATTTAGTTAACTGTTAAATATAATATGTCTTTAATCAAATATTAAATAAAATGACTGTTAACGTTTAAGGCCGTAGACAGACACATGCCATACAATTATTGATATTTTTTGTTTACAAATTTTAAATGGTAAATAAATTAACTTACAATTTCAATGCCGTTTCTTGTACCCAAGTTTACGTCCACCTCTGAGCACAATACAAAACATAATGTCAGTAACAATCCGTCAGATCGAAAAGCAATTATGTCGTTACTTATAACAACCTAACCTAACCTGTTATTTTTACGGCGCAATTATAAACTATATTTATCTGTTTGTTTGCGTTAGTAACAGACTACGTCAAGTAAGGTTGTTAAGGCAACTCATGTGCCCTTTATTTAAGTACGCCTGCGTATATCATCATACTTATAAAGTAGCTTTTATGAGGTAGGCAGTGTAGTCTCTTTAATTACATCTATACTGTTAGTTATCTTTGTCATGCCATATTCTGTGTATGTACTCAAATAGATGCATAGACCGGTTACAAAGTTGGTGCACACAATTTTTTTTAAATCAAATTTTTATAAACCTATCTACTGGCCCACTATGGGAAAAGGTTTAAATAACCTACTAGCTTCACTTGTTCACCACATTTTTTACGTTTAAAATTGTAATTTGATTATTTTTTTTTGTCCTGTAGTTCTCTATTAAGTGTTACTTTATTTACAAAAACATCATGTACTAGTTATTTTTTTTATAAAGATTACCATTTATAAAAACCCATCACATAATCTATTTGTTGAGTGTAATCAACTCATGATTACACTTCCTTAAGAGTTTAATATTCGTTACTTGATTTTATTAACTTGATCTAAACGATTATAATGACAGCAGATAAGTAAAGTAAAATAGCTCTAAATCTCTAAGAAATAAGGCTTCCTTATCTAGGTGTGAATTTAATTAAAGACTATTTTATGACTTCAAAAAATCACATCAAAGTTCTAGTTTTTCAAACCCTTGACGTCAAAGTTTGACGCATTTATCTTTACTGCTAATTAGATCAATCGATTATTTTTCTTTATTGATAGGGTACTTCACCAGTTACTTACACACATCAATCAGCCATTTAAAAGATCTTTCGGTGTAAAATACGGTCGTGAATTTTTTCAACTTTTCTATGTAACCTTACACACAAGATCGCTCTGTATAAAATGCTGTCGTTGATGTTTCAAACTTTGAATTTCCCTGTAACCTTGAATTACGTTTATTTGTACTTAACAATAAGTGAATAACGTATAATCTGAACCTTGGCAGTGAAACCTGTCGAGATGATCACGTTAGCGTTGCACATGTCGCACTAAGCCTGCTTAGCGCTCTACGTAGGTTCAGGCACTTAGTACTGGCTGGTGACGTCTGGGAATGTATTAAAAGAACTGCTGTCTCTACATAACGGGCTTGATGTAGATACATGTGGACAAAGTACCTAGCGACTATCTACTTTTTATATAATAAATGAGTTTTCTTTACTAAATATGGCACATTAAAATAAGCATCTAATTAAGAAGTGAATTTTTTAGATTGAATGAGGCAACCTGGATTATAATTTAGTCATTATGGTTTACAGATATCGTTTTTTATTTTTTATTTTGCTAGACTTCGCCATATTTTTTCTATGATAGTTTTATGCCTAAGTAGAATTTTACGAGTAGCGACAAAATTATCCACATCATTAATAAAATCAAGTGAAGAGCTATCTTAAAAACAAAGAGTGTGTAATGTTCTGATATCGTCGCGTGCACGTCTGCTTACAAGAAACATTACACAATAGGCTCGTGTCCACATAAATCTCTTTCTGATGAATTTCTTGTAGTTGATAAGCGAACTTTCCAAGAACTCCTGATATGGTTTGTTGTTGTTCTTGTTTCATTTCAATTCTGTTTTTTATAGGACGTACTCATTGCATATTTAACTTCGAAATGTTAATCATGAAAGTTAATTTTTCTCTCGATCGGAAATGCACTCAACGGAAAAGCCGGGTCATTCCAAACTTTTTACCACCTAAAATTATCAAAGTGCATCTCTCTACTCTTTTCCGAGAACTATGTGTAAACGCATTTGCAATCAAATTTTTTGATAAAACTTCGATACGTACATACAGTAGTTGTTTTGATTGGTCTGTTGCTCTAGTGGATAGGTGAGTGACCCTGACTGTTATACTGGAGGTCGTAGGTTCGATTCCCGGCTAGGACAAATCACTGTGTGATGAGCACTATCATGTGTCTTGTGTCTGGGTGTTATTTACCTGCAATATGTATGTACCTACCTATTTAGAAACAAATAATGATATTTATCAGTTGTCTGGTTACCACAGCACGAGCTCTCCTTAGTTTGGTATCAGATGACCGCGTGTGAGTTGTTGCAGGATAGTATTTGACCTTTAAACGAATATTATCATTAAAACTATAGGTACAGTATTGTGCGAAACTAAACATCATTTATCTTCCTTCCAGGTAACATAAGCGCGGTATTCACTTACAAATGGAAGGGCGAGGAGATCGCGCGCCTGGTGGACAACGGCACGAGGGTCACCATCGGCATCATCAAGGGCCGGACCTTCGCGCACGTCAGCAACAACATTAACAAGTACGTAGTCGTCGCGGAATTAGCGAACGATGCTCAGTAAGTAAAATAACGATGAGGAATTTAAGAAACGTGCATGGTTTTTGCTTTGTGATAGTATCTAAACGGTGTTAAGTCCAGTGAAACAGTCAAAGCCTGCGCACAAGATAACTGCAAAGATCACTAACAAAAAGTATTACTGGATCAAAACTTTCACTAACACGCTATGCCCCTTTTCTCGTTATGGTCCAAAATGTTGGAAGCCAATCTTTGAGTCAAGGAAGGACTTGAGGAAGCCTTTGCCAGTGAGACAGCATAGGCTAAAATAAAAATAGGGTAGACAGTCATAGATGGGAGGTATGCGTATTCATTACATTATAAATATCGTAATAATTTTTATTTTAAACTGCGACAGGGTAGATACGGAAGTATTAAAACTAAATGTGTAGTCTTAATTACTTACCACATTGTTGCCAAATAGCCCATATATTTTACTATAACCATAAATAATGAGTACCGTACATTACCGGTGATAGATATACGCACAAATAATACTAATTCATCCCAGTCGCGGTCCAGTTGCTTCGGTAATAGTTCTTGTATGCAGCGATGACAGTCGCTGCCAATTCTAGAATAAATAAACGATTTGCTGTAAATAGCATTATAATTTATTGCTTTTATACATTCCGAAGTGATGCGGTCAGATAAGGAAAAGCCAGAGTAACTAAGCTATGCAAAATTAAAAGATGACATTGTTTACTTGCCTCTCGGCTCTCGGTAAGCTCGGGTAAAGTAACAAAAGTAGTTTAGTCTGTAATTAATTACACAGCTTGTGTAGCTTAGTTAGTACTAGGTACCTCTTCCTTTAAAGTACTTAGTTTTGCATACATACCTGTTGTATTGTTATTTTTTTAAACTTCAACAACTCGCGGATTTTACAGTTCATGTTATTTCGCTTCCTAAAACGAGCTCCTTTATAATTAGTTACGGAGCATTTAATTCATGTAATTAAACAGACGTGACCAAAAAAATACTTCTATAAAACTTATTAGACAGTTAATTTATACTTACCTGTACTTTAACTTGCCTCAGTCTTAGGCATAGCAACCAAATTGCTTTACTATAAACAGATATCAAGCAGTAGGTACTATGCATACTAGTAATACCGAATGCACTCACAACTGAAGTGGTGTCTACCCGACAGGTTGACGGATTAATAGCCCCGTGTTCAAGCCTAGTGCTTCACTTTGCACTTATTGCCGGTTGTGTACCACTTTACTTGATTTATATTGTTTGTTTCTACTAAGCTGTGTGCTTTAGGAAGACAGAGTAGTGATAGGATGGTAGGAATTGGTAACACCTTATGTAACATAAGATATCGTCAATGTTGCAAATGAAATCAGTTGGTAAGGTGTAATTCTCATCTGTTCGAAAACCAATGTAGGTACAGTCGTTAATTGATTACAATTTAGTATTAAATGAGGAAAATCTAACGGTAAATTAGCGATTATCAAGACCATATAATATTCTGGAAACCAAAGGATCTATATATTGGTATGATGACGAATCTTTGTTATGAAGGCAATAGCTGTACTATCATCTTTATAGGTTACTTTATAATCCTCATGCTTAGCATGCTATTATCATCATCTCCCGAGCCTTCTCCCCAGTTATGTTGGGGTCGGCTAGCAGTCTTACTGGATTCAGCTAAATACCGTATTTTACATAGACTATCCGACGTCCACAACCCATTTTCACTGGGTAACACAGTATCCTATAGGAGTCCCATAGCAAGACTGGTTGTCAGAAATGACTTAACGACTGCCAAATATCTACGTATGACAGTCGGGACCTTCGGCTTAATGTGCTATTCGAAGCACAGAATAGTCTCGGTATGTTTAGAAAAGGTTCACCCATCCAAGGACCAACCGCGGCGAGCGCGGCTTAATTTTAGCATGCTATCGAATAATTATATTTGTAGTGTTGTATATTAATAATGTTTACTGTTGCAGGACGTCAGTGCTGTTCGTGTCGATATCGTTCATCGTGCTCATGGTGATCTCCCTGGCCTGGCTCGTCTTCTACTACATACAACGCTTCCGGTACATTCACGCCAAAGACAGACTCTCTGTAAGTATATACTATTTACTGTAGTCATTTTTACTAATATCAAATATGCGAAATAGCTCTGTCTGTTACGACTAAACCGCTGAAAGGATTTTAATGAAACTAGCCATATAAATAAATGTTTAATTCTTAAAGTATGTATTTGTATTTTAGTAATATTTTACTACGATTAAAATAAGCAGTAATAATAGCGAAAACTTATAATATTAAATGACTATGAGATGACATGAGACAATCATCAAAGAATAATTTAATCCTAGTCTCGAGATGAGAATGAACATTATTGACTACCGAACAATCTATTTTTACCTAATTAAAAACACCCAAACTCCAATTTATCAACTTCCAAAACAACGTAAAAAGCAGACACATACAAACAGACAAACAAACATTTATAAGGTTAGGTTTGCTTACAAACAAAACAATGCAGCTAATTAGCATTCACTTTATATATATATCATCGTTCGCGGAAGACCATTTAAGACCATGCCCATAACGGCTTTTAATATTTTCTGACGCATACAAAGTATTTGGAATATGATAAATTAATTTATTCGATTATGTAGTTGTTGTATGGAGTGCGTGCGTATAAACGCCATCTTTATTGTAAAGAATTTTACCCTTGTCTCTTTTTAAAGTTGGCAGTGCTCTTTACAAAACCTACCTTTATTTTTTTATTAATTTATTTATATTGAGTGCACAAAATTTCAGAATATCCAAATTGCTGTGTCAAACAAAAGATATAAATACACACACAAAAAGAAAAGAAACGAATAATTTTTAAAATTTAAAAATACTAACAATGGTAGGTTTTGTTAGATGTTGTCTAATAAATACATTTAAAGTTATTGAAATAAATATGAATAGGGCGTTTGCCAGTGTGTAACTGTTAATTAAAAAAATATCTATTTCTGTAAAGGTTGTTTTTTGGAAGTGATTTATTACAGTTGTTCAGAGCGATTTTGACTGAAGTCATATAAATTATGTTGCTAATGTAAATCTTTTTGTTTACAGAAACGTCTTTGTTGTGCAGCTAAGAAGGCGTTATCCAAAATACCTGTAAAGAGTTTAAAGACTGAAGATAGGGTGAGTAATAGTTGATATCACTAATCCGATAATACTTATAAATCTTAAGGTTTTATTTTAGGAAATTCCATCATTGTTAGGTATACTATTAAGACTAGATAAACTTAAATGCATTTAGGTACTTAATGCAATTTTGTTTAAAAGTTTAAATATAGTCTTGTTAGATTAGGAGAAACTAAAATTAACATATACGAGCATTTCAAAAGAAAAGTTTTTTTGTTAAAACGATCTAATTTCTGAATTAACTAGTCGGATATAAAAAAATAAGTTTGATAACCCAATTCTCGAGGAAGGTTGTCTATTTAACATCACTTTACTTGCCTTGGGAGGAACTCAAGGCAGTGAAACCGCTGAGCACAGCTAGTGATAGAAATAATCAATAATAAAATAAATAATAGAGTTATGTGGAATTGAAAATAAATCTCTCGCAAAAAAAGTACCTATATTATTATTAGTATGTAATTTACTTTTTCTTTCATTATAATAATTATTATGGATGGAATATTGTATTTACTTATCTGTTTATTTTATTGTCATTACAGGAAGTCCAAGGTGACGGCGAGTGCTGCGCCATCTGCATAGAACCTTACAAAGTGTCGGAAACACTAAGATCTCTTCCTTGTAGGTCAGTATAATAACACGATTTAATTTTAGATGCTATTGCTAAAGTTTTAAGGCTGATTATTCCTTGAACAAGCGATACAAGGAACATTTAAGGTGGTTTTGGTTGTGGAAAGGATTGTAAACCTTATTCTTGTAGTGTTAAGACACAAATTTAAGTATCAACGCTAACCGTAGCAGACCTCAAGTTGCTATCTAACCCTGAAATGTTATTTTTTTCTAGTGATGACTATTATGAAATATAGGTCTTAAACGTAGAAGAATAAGGTTCGAATTCCTCTGGCCTTGCTTTTGCAAGTAAGCCCACAATATTTTCGAGTGTATTTTATATTGTAAGTAACGTTATAAATGTTGTTTGTTCCCAGACACGACTTCCACAAGAACTGCATAGATCCGTGGTTGTTGGAGCACCGCACTTGTCCCATGTGCAAGATGGACATACTTAAATACTACGGTTTTGTGGTCAGTGTATATCGCTAACTATGTATATTATAATATGCCATATAAATACTACAAAATTTTGCTTTTCAACGGAATCTATATTAAAAAGACTGCCTTTCAGAGTGGTGGTTGCAAGTTCAATCCTAACTTCTCACATCATTCTTGTTAGTAGTGAAAAGCCCTATTATTTCATGTCATGCACAGAACAACATAATCATGATGTTATTTTACAAGAAAATAGCTCTTATCATATATCAACCTGATATTTTCATTGAATAAAAAATACAAATGCTGTTTTGAAAATTGTTTTATTTTTTTTCTATATAATAATTGAACTGTTTGACCCATGAGCCGTTCTCTAGTTTTTTATTTTAACTTCAACCAGGTTCCTTATTAGTTATATTACATTGTTACAGTTCACTGGCAGCCAGGAGAGCATCCTACAACTGGAGGTAGAGGAGGCTCGCAGCCGCGCGCTAAGCCCCGCACGGAACCGACACCCGCTTACACTCGTAAATGTTATACATACTTATATTATAAATATCTTGTAGCTAGAAGCCAGAAGTTTCAAAGAGACAGCTAACCTAGTTTTTAATCATCCTTAAAAACAAGTCCTGGTAGATGATTAACAGCATAGCAGTGGAAATAAAATAAAGATTTTAAGTCGATTCCAAGCAACGGAATTGACGTGTTTTTCAACGATTTTTGAGTCAGTTTATGCTTACAATTTGGATCCCTTAGTTAATAATAGTGAAATTAAATAAGTGTGTAATGTATTGTATTATAAAGCTGTATGTTTGTGCACAGCTGACGAGCGACAACTCGTACGAGGAGGCGGGCAGCGAGCGCAGCAGCCGCGCGTCGTCTCCGGACGAGCTCGTGCCCTCGCTGCCGCCACGGGACTCGCCGCGACACGCGCACAATGCCAGGTAACCTTGTACTATATTATTTGGTTATATACTCTAGACAACTGAAAAAGTGCAATGTACAAAATAGTAGGCATTATCCATGGAAGGAAAAGAAATTGGACGAAGTACTTATACAATCATTTTTTGGCGCTTTTGCCTGTCATAATCGAAAGGCGATTCTGTCGAATAACTGGGTTATATAATCACGAAGTTAAATAGAAATTATTATAGTCTAATGGAATAATGTTTATTATCTACTTATATTATTTAATTAAGAAAGAACATCGTAATTTATACGAATTTGTCGATCTAGTAGAAAAATATGAGCAGATGTTCTAATTAAAATTTAGATCTGAACCTTGTTTGAACATGATGAGATAAATTACTCTGTTTTTTTGTGTGTAGGTATCTAAGTGATTCTATAACTCATTTAATAATATTGTATTACACAGATCGTGCACATCATCCCCCACGGGTTCACGCGGCGAGACGGCCGGCAGCAGCACCGCGCCCGAGTAGACACACACACACACACACAGCTGCCGGTGACAGTGACAGTGACAGTGCAGTGACAATGTGCTCACACGATACAAATACTCAACGCGAACCATTCGGAACTCCAGTGAAGTGACGCTAGTGGTGAATCAAGTGATATTTTTCGTAATTAAGGACATAGCGTATGGATTTCACCGCAACTCCGCCTAGTCAACGAATAAGTGTTCTCCCTAACGCTTGTGACCCGACCCCAACTAATGTATCAACATGGAAAATTAACGGTTTTTATATTTGATATCAATCAACTTCGTACTTAATATTTGATTGGTTCATGATCTCATAAGTTAATCGTATCCTATGTTACCCGCAATAACCTTCAAGTGGCTAATGTAGTTTGTGGTGGCCCTTTGTTTTGTAATTCTAACGTATTTGGGATTAAGGGTATCCGTCCATATGATAATAACTAACAAAGTAATACAGTTTGTTTGCCGTCTGTAGTTAACACTCAGCCATGACGTGTTAATATTACCTTTGATACACTGAGGGACAAATGTAGCAACATGTTGCGTAACAAGTGCTTTAGCATCACGTGGAATGTCCCATGACATGCGCTCCCTCTAGCGGCAGAAGCAAGCAACATGAACATGCGTCACGCAACTTGTTGCGACTCACTGACCAACACTTTTATTAGAGCGTTGCGCATCTTGTTGGTAAATATTTTGTCCCCCAGTGTATCGTCAAGTTAAAGCGGACTGTAACCTTCCTACTAAAATGTCTGTCCTTGTGGGCTGCTTCATTAATATTAGTTGGCAGTCGTTTATGATTTAGACATAAGTTTTCTACAATCGTCAGCCATATGAATGATATTGTAAGCTATAAATGTTCAGTAACTGTTATCTTCAAACTATAATCATATTGATGTGTAAAGGGGCCATATCGCAACTGAATGTCAAATGTTAATATAAGTTAAGCGAAAGTTCGTTTAGAACAATATCGGTGTACCTACTTCTATATGGTGCAATTTGTGAAAAATAACATGTAAACACTTCTGTGTCCGAAAATATATAGTTAATAAACTCTAGTCTGAAGATATGTCGCTTTTAAATTCAATTATTTTTGCGTTGTCATGTCAATGTGTAGTACTTTTGAACTTAAATCAAATTTATTTGTTTTTAAATAAATTGATCGAGGTGTCTGTTATTCTGAACATTTGTAAATAGATACTATGAGGTATACTTTTTATTATTTAGCGTTCAGAATTTGGATTCCTCAGATCTGTAGTTCTTAGATGAAGTAAGTGAGATGGTATGGTTCCGCGCCTTTTGCGGTCTCGCGCCATTTCCTCGTAATCAAAGTATTGTGTTCATAGATATTGTATTCAAAAGCGACTTAGTTCGTTCAAACTGTCCTTATCATATTGAAATAAAAAATATTTTAGTATAAGTTATTTTAAGTGAGCATTTAAGTTATTATGTACGAAAATAGACAAAAGGTACTTAAATCCATTGGATTTTATATAAAACAAGGAGACTGGTATGTACTTTAGTAACTGGTAATTTGTGTAATGTTGTATACATTCCCGATTTGTTCAAGTCGAATGTTGTACGTAACTCCACGTGCGAACATCATGTGTTGAAATAAAAACCAATACAGTATTGACATTTGTGTTTTAATTTAACTATTCATGTAATTCGTTACCGTACAGCTGGAATATGTGTATTATTGTATGTATATGTGTGTCGACCAAGGTGTTATTGGGTTTCCTATGAAATTCTCAGTAGCAGGAGTTTGGATTTGTGCCCGGTTAGTGGCAATAGGCTCGCCCCCTATTACATGGGCCTAACATATCGGCGAACAGTGGGTGTACATTGGTACACCTCTGCCTACCCCTTCGGGGATACAGGCGTGATGATATGTTATGTTTATGTGTCGTAGTAAAAACAAGTAATAATAATTATGTATTATTGAACAATACGAAATACAATAAAACAATGTTTTTACACATTGTGTGGTGAACCGTGAAATAGTTTTAGAATGACGCATTCGCGAAACAAACTTAAAAACAATCGATTCATAATTGGAGACACACAACAAAAACCTTCACCTTTTGAAGTCGGTTAAAAAAAAAGATTTTATTTGAAAGAATTTATTTTATTGACTTCTTAACGAGACAGAATGGCCAATACTTTATATACAATACACGAGATCTTAATCTAAACGAATTAACTAGAACAAATGTTCTATTACAACTACAATCAAGTTTCAAACACCAATATGATATTATCACACATTATTCAAAACTACAAGTTTATTAAATAACTACTGAATATATTTTATTAACAGTTCAAGACGATCTCCGATTAGAATTGAATGATTATTATATTAAAACTTACACAAGTAATACACACCCACATAGATTTCTTTAGTATAAAAATGAGCCTAATGATAAACAAAATATTATAAACACATTTTATTGAAAATTATGAAATTTCAATACTCAATTATTTTAAAGTCACAATTACTTTCAAAATGTATAAAAGAAATCGCAGATTCTGAATACCTAACCAGGTAAACTTGATGAAACCAACAAATAAATTTGTCGGTACATAAAAAAAAAACTTATCAGTCTTATTATATACATAGGATTATTATTAAATTCACTACTAAATATTAACTACAGTCGGATTTTTAATTAGACGATATTGACTGACGTTTACTGTGTTGTCAGTTTTTGATGAAATAAAAATAGTGTTGTGACACAGTGAATGATTGAAAAACCTCTTGAATGAATGAAATTGCCTCGATTGTCTGTTTTAAACATTTTAACGAAAACATTGCGAGGAAAATTGTAAGACAGTCCTATTTTCAATACACCATGTTGTTGAAACTATATATGCATGAAATGTAACAATTATAGGTAGGTTTTGAAAATAAAAAAAAAGTCACTTATTACATAATTTGTTCTTATTCGTAATCAGAAATACAAAAATCACTATCACTTTCTGTGACATTTATTATAAATCTGTCAGATACACTGTCGATCATGTGGTCGAGTCGAAATGACTAATTATTCACACTCATTGTTCATTCATCTGATTGACCGAGAACTGAACGCATCACTATTACTTTAAATGTGGCAATATTATTTTGCAAAGTGACATTAGCTACTGTCAGTCAGTATCGTCTAATTAAAAATCCTACTGTAGTCATATTCCCACACTTTTCTGTCCATGATATTAAAAAAAAGTAAAATGTATTATTTCTATCGTATCAAGAAAGGAACTAACACTAAACTATGTGATTGTTTGACCAATTTATTATTTATATGATTTAGACCAAATTATAGACACAATAATTTAGGTACGATAAAAATAATTTGAAAGTTAACTAAAACACCTATAATATACAACGTATGATGAGCAAAAAATACATTTCATTTCATAACATTATGTGAATTAAAATACTCAATTTATACAAAAGTACAATCATTAAATCAAACTATAAGATTTGTTATAACCTATTTGAGGATGATAAATGTCACCGATGAATGTGACAAAAACATTTTACTATCAACTAAATGCGATGGAAAAAAAAATAGATAAACTATTATTGCCTTATGGGATGAAAACAAGGTCTTGCTAGGTTCGATTTTTCTATTATGATTTCTATTGGTTAACGGTCGTGATTAGTTGAAATTGACATACAAGACCTCATGACGGGCTGGAGTAACTGACAGATAAGTTAAATCACAAAAAACACCCTCATCAATGTGAATATTACCTAAAAAGCCGAAAGGTTCAGCTAAAGAAAGAATACCACCATATTGAGTATAGAAAGGCTCGTTATAAATATGGATCTCCCAAATACCTACATACTTAAACGTCACTCAATTTAAAGTGGTAATTGAGTAGTCTCTTTCACTAAGGTGTAATCTAGCGAAAAATATAAGAACGACTTTAATTTAAATTACGTTTGAGTATATGGTTATTTCTTTGCTTCAGAAGAAGCTTGGGAACGGAAAACTCAGAGGCGCTTTCCATGTTAATCACCCGATCGCTTATGATAAAATTTGGTATTGCTTGAAAAGTAAGTATGACAAAGAACATAGGCTATTTCTTGCCGCAATAACCAACATGCACAAAGGCGAAATCTAGATATTCTATATACGACGATTTACCAGTTCAATTTTACTATATTTTGGACTACGTTTACATCCCTATTGATTGTATATGACTATTGTTTGCATCCCACAAGGCTTATGTAGTATATTACTTATCGTTAGAGCGCTCGCCTTTCGCCTCGAGCGGGAAGGCCGCGGTGGTCTCAGATCATTTGTCCCACAGTCCCGCCTCCTTCATCTTGGTGTGGAAGTATTTCTCTAGGGTGTTGGCACATCTGGAAGATAGTTATATTTATGGTTAGTAAGTAAAAGGGAATAGTGCTTATTGCCTTGTATGGGGGAAAATACCATGTACTTAAACTTGACATGAACTTGAAATAAATAACAACATATTAAATACGTCCAAAGGCCTTTAATAGAAATAAGATGAAGTTCGTTTTGGGTGATATTTTCTTTTGACGTCTGTTAATCACGAAAACACCTATAATAAAAACTTACTTTATAAACAAGATTATGTTGTTTCTGAAAGTCGATTTCGACGACGTATCCTAATGGACGTATAACATTGCTACGGATTTAATATACAACGTAGGAGAGTAGTGTATATGTACCTGTAGTAATCAGTATCGGGCGAGTTGTAAAGCCGGCAGTTAGTGAATATTCTGGTCATGTCAGCTATAAACAGTCGCTTGGACACGTAGTAACGAGCTTTCAGCCGTTCACCCATTGTGCGGAGATCTGAAATATAAAAGAAAGCATGTGAAAAAAATATATTTAGGAAATCAGAATAGTAAATAAAAGGATTAGCCAGTAAGAATGTATGATTAAGGATTATGAGACATTTAACTGTTGAGTTGAGTTTACATTTGGGACATTTAAAAATTTTATGTTATAAAACTTAAAGAAAAATAACTTACCCATAGGATACTTAATGTGGTCATAATAGTCAGGTACTTCGGCTTTGTCGACCGGCTTCAGGAAGGGCCAAGCGGTCGCGTGGTTTTTCACCTGAAAGCATGTAACATTTTAGTATTATACATTAGATATTGAATATACAATTATTCAAAACCAATTCTAAATTCGTTGCCCGCGTGTGTGAATATAATTACCTCGCACAAACATAACTTCAGCAGGCATTTTTGCGCTGTTTTTTTACAAGTTTTAAGACGATATCATCAAATGACAATAAACATTGAGCGCTCTTCGCAGTTGATCCGTGGATGGGTGACCATATGTACCATATGTACAAACTACTTCGTAAAGCACGAACCCAACAAAGCTAAGTAAGTAAGTAAGTACTACTTAGGAGAAGTTTAGACAAAGATTTAAGACTAGTAGTAATTAATAAAAGTGCTGCGTACCGTGTGTAAGACGTTTCTCAGAGTGGCGGGGTCGGGCTCGGGCTCGGGCTCTGCGGCGGGGGCTCTGGCGGCCGAGCGCCAGCCTGTCTCGCGCAGGCCCGGGATACACTCAACAGGGATACTACGCACCTGCACACACGTGTAGTAATAAAAAAGTGGTACATTTACAAGAAAATTGTAACATATTTTGATAGCTACATAGATAGTCCTTGAGATTATCTAGTCTTGTAGTCCGAAAGTATCTAGTCCGCATTCCAATTTTATTATAGCATTCCTTCTTATCGTGTCAATGGCAATCTATCTATATTGTGTCGGCCCAAAATTCTGCTACGAGAACTGCATTGAAAGTAGTTTATATATAATCGTCCATCGTTCAGGCACGAAGGTCAAGATAATAGGTATTTAATCGTCGTTATTATAGTTATTATTCGGGGCGGATGCAAATCCAAAACTATGAATATCTACTAACGTAACTTGGTTTTATGAAAAATACTTTAACTTACCCCTTCTTTAAACAATGTCAACCCAGGATGTATCTTCCGCACGTCTTTCTGTCGCATATCAATTAATTTCTTGACAATCTGCAAAAATGAAAAATAGATTTTAGGTAAATTAGTGCATATTTATCATCTCCCTAGCCTTTTCTCAACTATGTTGCGGTCAGCTGCCAGTACCGAATTCAGCTGAACACCATAATTTTACATGGAGCGACTGCCTATCTGACCTCTACAACCACAAAATTACTGGGAAACACAGTATCCCATAGTAAGACTGGTTGTCAGAGTTGACTTAACGACTGCCAAAGATCTATGTATGACAGCCGGGACCTACTGTTTAACGTGATTTCCGAAACATGGAGACCCGTCTCGGTATGTTATAAATGGTCACCCATCCACGGAATATGTGTAAGTATTAGTAGTATAAGTACCTCCTTCTGCCTCCGGATGACGCTGGTGAACTGCGTGTAGACGATGCGGGGGTTGAGCTCGCAGTGCATGAGCGTGGCGCCCTCGTAGTCCTTGATGTAGCCCTGGTACATCGCGCGCGGGAGCTTGATGTCCTTGCTGAAGCCTTGCTTCTTGAAGTAGCCTAAGGATTTAGTAATTAAAATTCTAATTAGAAATACGAACTAGCTTTAAGGCGTTCTTAAAGGTCTTTGTCGCTAAAGACTAATTTTCATTGGCAGTTATAAAGCAGGAGGGCAGGGTAATGACTATGAAAATGCGCCAGTCGCTATCCAGCATGCGATCAGACCAGCATGTGGCCAATCAACCGATAACCTAGCAAAAAATCCACGCAGTTTCGCAACCAATGTAAGTCATCGGTTGATGTTTTTACCGAATACGGACCATAACGACCAATGAAAATGAACCTTAATACAAAAACAAAAGTGACAAATACCGGATGACACAAAAATTTTGGATGCATTAGAACTAATGGGATATAATGCTTCATAGATAGCAAACAAAA
The DNA here is from genome assembly GCA_905146925.1 of Autographa gamma. NCBI lineage: Eukaryota > Metazoa > Arthropoda > Insecta > Lepidoptera > Noctuidae > Autographa > Autographa gamma. Next base: position 7,193,783 of record LR989865.1, read on the forward strand.
AAAACTAGGTTTATGTTAATATTATCTGCCTTATATTATGTTTAAGAAAAAGAAAGAATTAATAAGTATTTTTTTAAATTGCACATACCAATAGCGAATTCATCAGCGAAGGTAAGGAAGTGCAGTATATTGTTCCTGATGTGATGATCTTTGAGATGGTTCATGAGGTGTGTGCCGTAGCCCTTCACTTGCTCGTTGGACGTCACCGCGCAGAACACTATCTCGCTGAAACCCTGACAAATTACACAGAATTAATTATTTGAAATAATTCGATTTCAAACCTTAATTCCAGGTAAAGAGGTTTAATTTCAAACAATGGTCGTAAGTCCTGAAACATTTGGAATATTATATTATTTTGGACTATGAATCTAAAGGTTAGGCCAAAAGTTTTAAGTCGCAATATTATTTAACGCTATATTTGCTGTTTTATTTTAAATTAATCAATTTACTCCAGTCTCTCAAGTTATTGTATCACTTACTTGTGCACTAAATGTCCTAAAGCATATTCCACCGATCGGCCTTCCCTCTTTGATTAGGGCAAGAGTTTTGTGTTTGCTGTAAAGTAAATGAAAACATAAAGTAATTATATTGCAGAATGAAATATATGGTTGTACTTATAAATGTTACTTACGGATCAAAAACTAATTGTGAAATATACTCCTTGGTCATTTCTGGTAGTTGGTGGGAGAATACATTGTGGAGACCTGGAAAAGAAACGTACATAATTAATTTAATTTCAAAGTGTTTAGAATTACATTCCATACATAGTACATTCCAAAAGTTCAGTATCAAACTTATCTGGATATTATTTTAAAAGTTATTATTTTGTTTTTGTTTTTACTATAAAAGTTTAAAGGCTGATTTACATTAACGAGCGAATATTTATTCTATTCCCAATATTGGCCACAGAAAAACATACTTTTTTGGGCACAAGAGAAAAACAAAAAATATCACTATACTTCAAGATAAGATTAAAGGTATGTATGTATAGTATAGAACATAATCTCAGCATGCATTTGTTGCAATTATAAATGCTCTTTCTTCAAATGATAGTGTAACATCTCACCGATAAGCCACAGCATGGTCTGCTTATTAACGGGTCCGGTGAGCGAGTTGCCTATCACGTGGAACTCTATCAGCTTCCGTTGCTCTTCCAGCTTCGCTGCCTCGTCGCGGGGCGCTTGCATTTGGAATAGGGCCTGGAAGTTTGAAGATGTTTGTAATCATCTACAAATTAGTCTAGTCAATCATTTTACTGATTCCGAACGATAACATAATCTTTTTAGTAAGTAATTCCACATAAAATATACATTTAAAAGCCTTCTTTTTCGCAGTTGTTCAGTAGATACCTTAGATTGTATAGTGACCACACACACATTTAGATACGAAGTTCGTCGAACAATAGTAATTCGGCAAGCTTTAAGCCATTTATTCGACTTGTATTGATCTTTTGACAGTTTTTGAAACCCTTGATTGTAATCATTGTATAAATCAGACAGATATCTTCAAGATACCTTCGCCAAAGAATATAGAAGAACAATAAATGTAATAACACTAACATCAGGGCCACACATATAGTTGGGGTCAGTGATGGTGGCCACGATATCGGCGACGGTTCTCTCGCTGACGTCATCGGCGGGCTCGTCGTTAAGGCGGCGTCGCTTGGCCGCGGCTAGCACCGGCGTCTCGCCCACACGCTTGCCGCCTTCCGTTTTTATTGAACCTATATATATTTAAAAATCATTATTATTGTTACCATCGTTGAAAGTTAAAGTTGCATATTTTATTTGGTTATGTGATTTTGAAATTTACATCAGTTTTTGTGGGCGGGGTTTTCTGGAAATATTGTATGGGAATATTCATATTTTGTCTTATTATTTAGTTTAAGTTGTCAGTTCGTTTTAGTTTAATATATTGAAGTCTCTAAATTATTCGTTAAATTTTATTTATACCTGACGAGAGCGTAACAGTAGTAAATCCATCTTTGCTGTCGCCCGAAGCGGTGACACGTTCAAACTCGCCCGCCCCGCGCCTGCCTGCTGTTTACATACAAAACACCTTATTTTAAGAGAGATAAGGTTCATTTTTCAGTGCTTTTTTATAACAATAGTTACCAATACAGTACTTATAATTTGCATTCTATATACTGCAATATTTATATGAATACAGTTGTCATACAGATATTATATTGACCAACCATTGAATGATAATTTGGATAAACAAATGATAAACCATTAAAATAAGGTAAGCTATAAATTAAGCAAATATTTTGAATGATCTAAGTTACTTTGCTGGGGTTTTCCAGATCTAAATTTCGTTCAAAAGTTAAATGCTTTATGAAAAAAGTAACTTACGGTTATTATTATCAAATATAGTCTGGATATGGTTGGGCGGAATCTGTTTGAACTCAGGGTCCCATATCGGTGAGTTGGTGCTGAAGATCTCCTCCTCGAGCAGCGCCAGAAAGCGCGGGAAATGTGTCAGGACCAGTACCTATGATATTATTGTTATTACTAACATGTAAGTCAAATATATCTATATAAATTTGGTGTAGAAAGATAGTAAAAACTTCGGATACATGTTTAATGGATTTTTTATCAGACAACGATTGCTTGACTTGATATGCAGTGTGCACTACACTGCATGTGCTATTCAGTGTCATTTTTTTTAATTGATATTTTATCACTGCTTACAGTTACTCTAAATTTTGGTTCTGTAATTCAAACTGAGCATGTTTTACCGTTTTTCTGCTAAAATGCTGAACCAATCTTGATGAGAATTTATCATACGATTTAGACAAGGGACTTCTTCCTCGGTCCCTCACTGCTAATGATTGCGACCACACACACACGACATCGATTGTGTACGCAGTAGAGAAGGATACAGATACCGGCACGGATCTTGAGCGCTCGGCGGAAGAGTGGGGATTGCTTTGCGCATCGTGCACTTATGACAAAAAGAAACGCACACCTGTTTATTATTATTTTTTTCCTAAGTTACCTACGTAATTTCTAATGGCTCTGTGGTTGAAAGAAAGATTTTAGAAACATTTATTAAATTGATAAATGGAAATTGGGATGAAAATAGGTACTCAAAAATGTTTCTTCTAATTCAAAATATAAGTTAAATCTTGTAGTTTGTCAAAAATTACGAAAATAAAACTAATACGTAGCTACCTATGTACTTTTTTGTTAACATTTTTGACTTCGAATTTAATTTAATCATTAATGAAATGAAAATCTTTTTTTTTATAAACAAGAAAAATATATTTTAGGATATTAAAAATTATACGCTGCGTAGTTGGGTAGTGACGAAACGTTACGGTGATATGGGTGTAACACCTTCCATTAAATCGCTTTCCATAATTAAACTAATACTTGTTTAAATTAAATTGGCCGGAAGTGTACTCGTCGTCGTGAGGTAAGTGCAAGCGCAGCAAAGAACGAATTCCGAGTGACAGCTATGACGCGATGCGCTGCGGGCCAATCACCGCCCTTTAGCCCACCCCGCGCCTCACGCATACCTCAAAAGGGACCCAAAAAATCACTTCTGCGCAGGTGAAGGTCAGCACTCAAGATCCGTGCCGATGATTGTACTGGCTTTATAAGACCGATCACAGTAGGTATGTAAAATAACGAAAGAGTTAACGTTATAATACTGCCTCGGTGCCCAAGTAGTTCTAAGCGCGACTCCTATGCTAGAAGCCTTGGGTTCGATTCCCAAGTCCCGACCAAGGTGTTATTGGGTTTATCTATGAAATTCTCAGTAGCAGGTCTGAGTTTGGATTTGTGTCCGGTTAGTGGCAAAAGGCTCGCCCCCTATTACATGGGACCTAAACATACTGGCAAACTGTGGTTGTACATTGGTACACCTCTGCCTAACCCTTAGGGGATACAAGCGTGATGGTATGTTATGTAACATTATGTATACCCTCTTCTCTGGCGGCATGCGGTCGCGCTCGGAGTGGCACTTGTCCATGAGCTGGCGGCAGACGGACTTAAACACGGCGCGCAGCAGCGTGCGCCCGAACACCAGCGACGTGTCGTAGTGCGGGAGCGAGTCGCAGAATGCTGGCACGTGGCAGAACACCAGCCATCTACAGGGAAGCACTAATTCTTTATCTATCTGGGTAACCCATAAGTTTTCTATAGATTTGATGGCTGTTTTGTAAGGTATGAATGATCTGGCGAATGCGCAAGGAATGCACGGCTCGCGATCTGTCTACGAGCTGCTCGCGCGCAATTACTGTAAAGGTCAGTGCGCCAGCTCTTTAGCGCGACTCATGCAACGCTTGCTCATGGTGGACATGCGCAGCGCGCTAACGGCTCTAGTACAAATAACGCCGTCCGCGAATTGCTGTCCAGCTGCTCGCGCCTAGTGAGTAGCTGGCTCGCAAACGCGAGACGTGGGGACCTTAAACCTAAACATGAACCGTGAAAGCAATCCATATAAGTATTCACATTTCAATGTCTTATATTCGCGTAAACCTCAGAAATCAGTTATTACTGATTAATCTAATAAATAGTATGGCTTGATTAAATAGCACAATGGACATACCTTGTATAATTGATTTGATATGCTGATATATCTTCTGGGTTTGAAACTTGCTGCAAAAGAAAAAAATATTCAACTTCAAATCCATTCCCAATTAAGTTACCTTAACAAATCTTTACATCACTTTCATAAAACAACAACAAAATATTTTACATTCACATTGATACCAGAAAAAAAAAATAGTTTTTTTAACCTTAAAATTCGGAAGAAAACAACTCCAAAGTTACTCACAAGTTTCCTAACACTAGGCGTCTCAAAGTTCCAATGATTAAAACAATGCAGGAACATCTTGGCCAGGTCGTACATGGTCTGCCACTCCCGCTGCGGGAGGCTGTTGAACTTGAACAGCACGAAGTTGGTGATGGCCTTCGCTATGGAGGGCCGCTCGAACGGCGGCTGGCCCAGGGGGCCCTCGATGCGCGGGTGGGAGCGGTTCAGAATGCATTTGCGGAGTATCTGTAGGGGGGAAATTATGTTCAATAGGGAATAATGTATCCAAAGAACATGTTGTTATACCCGGCACGTAAGTTGGCAAGATTTTGACGTAGTTGGGATAAACACGCGCATACTCGATTAGTTTTTAGGTTTTTTTTTAAATTGGATTTTCGTTTTTAATTTAGATGAATATAAAATATATATTTTCTTTTTACACACATGGTTGTTTATTACATGTAAAACGAAAAAAATATATAGCTTTAACTTTATTTTATTTTTTATTTTACCAGATATGTCAATGCAAGTGCAGTGCAGAACGTAAGCTGAAATAACGATATGACAAACAAAATCATTACGAGTAAGAATATTTGCATAACATTACCTTGAACAGATAATAATACACCCTCTTGGTATCATGGTCGTCTTCCCTGTGCATTGACATGAAGATGTTCTCCACATCCACGACCGCACCCAGTAGCCTGTTCACCTCCGCTACGGGCAGACCTTGCAGCTGGGTCACATGTTTTTCTGGAAAGAAGTTATATGTTAAGGGGCCATTTACATAGTAAGATTACGGATAGTCTTGTTTGGAATTTGGGTTATAAGGTAGGTAGCTAAGGTGTTAAAAGCTTTCAGCTTATGTTATAGAATCAGATGTAATACAGTAAAAGAATGTAAATATAATTTTAAATAGCACCAGCTTCATTAATTTCAATTTAGCTTTATAGGTAGAAAGGTAACTACAGACAGTTTAGGATTTCTTGATTGCAAATACTTAGCAAAATAACCCTTTTTTGTTATAAATTTCATTGCAAATTGCAGGCTGTTGACTAGATGATGACATGCACTTCACAGAATTTTTTCTCTATTGAATGTACTTAATAGGTATTTGGACTTTGTACCTTACTACTCCTTATACATAACAAGTAACAATAAATAGGCACTAACCTAGCACATGGGTACAGTTTCGGCACGGATCATTGAAGTTAGCCAGTGGTTGGTTGTCCGTCCGAGCCTGTCCTTTTGCAGCCGGTTGAGGTACAGGCGTCTTCCATCCATTGCAGTTGCAGTCAGGTGTCTAAGAATATATACATGTGTTTATTGCAACGGTTTTTAAGCATTTGTTATTTACTTTGGTGATTGGATACAGACAAACATTTGATTTTCTAGCTGAACATAATGTCATGTATTAAGGACAAAAGATTTGTTAATGAAAAGTCAGTTATTTTATTGAAATAGTACCAAAAGTTTTGCCAATGTGGGTGGGTAATACAAATTTTATTGAACAATGTTTAAAGTGTATTCTGATACTAAGTCAATCTGGATCGGTGCTGTAATTTTAGCAAGACCTCTACAGCGGCCATTAAATAAGTGGTACATGTGCACATGTCAATTTCATATTGCAGTGTTAAAGAATAGGCAAAAAAAATGGTTTGTGGTACCTGGCATTCTGAGTATATAGCTAACTTAAGGAGTTTCTTATTATGTGGCCAGTTATAAACTTGTTGTTTCCTTTGCTGTATCCGTTGGAGGTTTGACTGCCTGGAAGCTTGCCCTTCACTGCCCGCAGGGGTCGCCGCATTGCTTGATGATGCATCATCTGTGACACTCGCAGGTGCTGGAACAAAATAGGTTTTAATCATCTCTGAAACTGGTAAAATCTTACCTGCCTGGCTGGTATATGTTAATGAATAATATCAAACTAGTAGTACAATATAAAATGTTGATGTAAAACACAATTATGCTTAGAGGTGTTTGTTATTTTACACATATGGTGATATTTACCAAAGATTTTTTGGGTCACAATTAAAATACGCATTGCGAATGCATTTAACTGAAGAGAAATGGCGTTAAGGGCGATGTACTAATTGGCGGCATTTGTAATATAGTTTTATTCGTTTCTACCTACAACTAATCAAAAGTAAATTTATGAAGGAAATTACTAATGCATTTAGTAGGCACCTGTCACTGAACCTACTGTTTTCTGGGGTTTATATTTATATGGTAAGTTATTAGATTACCGGCAATAGATTTACAGTTGTAAGAAATTGTTTGTTGTTATTATATAATTGAAAATTGTTTATTTACTTTCGTGTCCGTGTGTTTGTGAAGAATCTGCTTCAGTGCTTGTCATAGCTATGTCCACAATTTCTTCGTTCACTTGTGAAGTCATAATAGATGTTTGTAAGCTTTATGCCTGCAAAGGCTTATTCTTTTATAGGTTTTTACGATAAAAACATGAGTAATTATAGCATTTTCACTAATATAATTTAACAAAATCCCACGATCTATACTTTTTTAATCTGTGAAATCTACAGGCGCGTTGACAACTGCACAGATTAAATAGAGCTGTCAAAAACTGAAAACATCGACTAAAAACAGTTCATTGGTGTTGCAATGCCATGATCCGTTGGATTTAATCTTTATTATCGTTTTGACAACACTAGCTTCAATACATTCGAGCGGGAAAAAGTGGCGCGGATTTCAAAAGGAAAATTCAGATTGTGTAGGAAAGTAATAATCTAATAATTGTTTATTAAATTATAATTATCATTAATCAAAGGATAAAAATAAGAGAAACTTATTTCAAGTTAAATAACATTTGTCGCTTATTATTATGTACCTTAAATCGCTTAATTTGTAGTCTCTATTACGTTATTGTTTTTTTAGATAAATTTTGATATGATTTAAACCTAGTATTCGACAGTAAATAATAAATTTGCCTGACGTATTTAATATCTATATCTGATCACTTCTGCGGTCATGATTACACCAGTTACATTCCCAAACACTCATGTTGTCCTGGAAGTTAACATTCAGTCATCAGTGAGTTTCAGTGCGCGCGGGAACCCGATGGAATCGGACATGTCTTCTGCAATTTAGAAAATACCGAAGTTTACGTGATCTCGAATTCTGGTTTATTACATTTTTAAATATACCGTGTATATAAATCTGTGGGTAATGAAATTCACTGTACAATTTAATAATTTAATTCGTGAAACAAAAATATAATTTGTAGTGAACTCGTGCAACCTGTGGATTTAAAATGGAAGATAAATTATTTTTGCGGGCAAATGAAACTCTTGACGACTTTTATAATCGATGCAACAATATGTCGCATTTTGATTGTTCTGAGGAAGAAATGCTTTATTGGTTGATGGGAAATAGACGATTGCCTTTGAAGGAGATTGTGCCGATCAGTGTAATTTTAGTCGTTATTTTCTTGACCGGAGTGGTGGGCAATGCGTGCGTTTGTGTAGTTATTGTTAAACATCCTGGATTGCATACTGCGACCAATTACTATTTATTTAGTTTGGCTGTCAGCGATCTGTTGCTGCTTTTATTTGGTGAGTATAAGAGGATTGTTTTTTAACAGCAACAAAAAGTCAGTGAATTTGTGAAAATACCGCAGTATTTGTTAATGGGGTTGAATTCCGTTGAATAATATCAATGTATTGTACCTATCGTTGGTATTACATGTGGTCAATAGGTATTTAAATTTATTATATTACTGGGCCATAAATAAAATAATTAAAGCAAATTATAAATAAGTGAGACGACTCGCACTGGACCTGTCCTACTCTAAAATGGTTTTAACGTGACTTTTTTAGACAAAATAACACAATAAATGTTTAATTCACTTCAAATACAATGAAATTAGTCTTCTAAGGGAGGACTAAGATTAAATAGATTACGGATTTACGCATGAGGGGATATTTATCTAATTTGTAAGACCGGTGATGGAAGCGTAATCTGTCTAAAAAGGATCCCTTCGCTAGGAATAATCCTTTTTGGCGAGTCCTTTGTCGGAATATACTTCGATAAACAACTCAAAAATCTTGTCGTCATGTTTATCATAAATAATTTAATTTTGTAAAAAGCTAAATAAACTTGCACGTTTACATTTACCTGGTTCAGGTTTTTTTTCGCTGTAGAGTGTTTTTTTTTTATCAAACTTTGGTCTAAATATTTAAAAATTTAAAATATTAGCTTGATAACGATATTGATTAATGATGTATAATGGATAGTTTAGTTTTCCAGACAAATTCAAATAGCCGTTTTAAGAAACGAAGTAAATTAATACTGCTGTTGATTGATACTATTTGGATACATCAATATAGGCACTAATATTCTACCTACGCAGCCTAAACTTATGTGAATAAGACACCTGATTAGTTTCGACATTTCGAAGTTATTAGTATTCTGTTCTGCCAGAGTTACTGTATGTTTTATATAATAATAATTTAATATTTCGGTATGAGTGTTAGTTAAAGGTTTTATATTTAGTAACTCGTATTCTTGTCCTACATCAAATAAATCATGGGTAAAATGCTATTAGCACCATATTTGAATTCAGACGCCCATTATTTGAGTCCATCGATATGATTTATGTGTCTGACCTGCGAGTACCTAGTAGATAAATAGATTGTGTGTTATCTGAGTAGATAGGTATCTGTTGGATTTATAAAATCTATCTGTTATTTTATTGCTTACATTATCTAGATTTGCGACAAACCCATAGCATATAGTACCTATTTAACGACAGACCCTCATTCATACTATTATCGGTCTCGATATTTTCTTCGACCAAAAAAAGGTTTATTTTTCAAGTAAATCTGGGACATCAAAAATAGGAACACTATTCCAAACCACTGATCAGGAAATAACGATATCTATTTTGTCACCATTTTTCTGAATGAATCCTTTCAAATATCTTTCAGTAACATATTTTTTTATCGTGTACCTACCTAATATTAAATCGGGCTTAGACATTAGGCATATAACTTAATGGTATAGCAATATTGGTTTCTTAGGTTTACGGAAATGTTAGACATTGAAATAAAACTACTCTTTACGGACGTCGGGACTTAAAAACTTTATATAAACCCCGAAAAAATCCGTAAAAAGTATATTTCAAGGTAGCTATAGCATTTTTATTTTCTGCTTCTCTAGTCTATGTTGTAGTTGATAACATTATATGATGAGGTATATATAATATAAAGGTTTGGTCTCTTGGGATTATACATAGGTCTAGTTTCTAGGGATTATGTTCACGTAAGTTTCGTACCCTGTCCCTAAGTACTGTAATGTACTTACTTATCTATTTACTTTGAGCCTAGCTTCGTGAAGCGTACAAAAATATGTTTGTCCTAAACCAGATTATCATAGACATAAGGTAGGTATATAAGTAGGTTCTTATAGACATAGACAAATAAATAAACTAAGTAGGTATTAGAAGTTTTTTGTTGTGAGAGATATAAAAAAAAGTGTTTCGTGAAGCTGATAAAATTCATTGGAGATTATTAGTTCTAGGCCCACTTGTTCGAACAAATTGAATTTTGGATTAATTATAGGCATCAATAATACGATGCTGTTAATTTAATGATTAAATTTGTTAAGCTTTGCATAATGAAGTTAAATATTAGAAATAATTCGATAACTAACGAATTATATTAAAATGAAATTGATATAATTAATAAAAGACGTTGAATTCATTTAAATATTGAGTTTTAAATGTAAAAATAAAGAAAATTCAATAGGTTTAATTTTATGCATAATTTATGTAAAGTCTTTAAGTCGGCACTAAATCTCTATCTGCATAAATTAACTCTAAAGTACCATCGACTTTAAGATTAAAATAGCTGTATTTTAATAAAATTAAAGCTAGTAGTGTTTTGTTATTACCTAATTGAAAAGTTTTAGATTCAATGTTATATTATGAATAAATTTAAATTACTTAACACTTAGTTTCAACTTTCATATAATCTTGCACCTAAATACACTATTTGATTAGATTTTCAATTAAGCTGTACCTAAACTAAAGGGTCTCTTCAATTATTCGATATTGAATCAATCATGGATACCTATGTCAATATCAACGGGACCTACATCTCAAATGATTGAGAATTTGTTTTACAAGCAAGGTTTGCAAGTACCTTTAATAACTAAAAATGTTCTCATTCTAAATCAAAGCAATACAGTATTCTGTATTGAGTACCTAAATAATAATATGTTAAAAATGGTCTATTTAGGTCCGATTTATCAATCCACGAATGTTTTTTATTCAAAAGATAATATTCACGTCTGACAGGACAGCTATTGTATAGAAGAATTGTTAAAATTCAATATTATTCCTTAGATAAAAATAGCTGATGTTGGAAAAATCAGCCCTTAAAGAAAACAAAAACGTGAAGAAAATTTGGGTACCTACTTCAATTTTCATCAAAGAGCGATTAATGCTTATTGTAATTACTTAAAAAAATGTGTAGATAATATTTTCATTAGCTTTTATATATTATTTTGTGATTATAAGATTGCTGAAAATCTTGCTTGAAATGCCATCCTGTTTTCGTTTTCTCTTATTCCTGCAAGTAATTGTTAAGGACATAAACCTCCAGTTGAAAATGTTACCGAGAGCTTGTGTTTTAGTTATTTTGTTTACTACTCTTTATGTCTCTTGGCATCTGGTGTACACAAACTGCCTAGTGAAAGAGAACCATTAATGTTGGCTTACAAAATAATGTAGGTTTCCCTCGGTAGCATTCCAGACAGTGTTTACTTATAGTGACGATAAGAAAATTTAAATAATAAATTGAAGAGAAGAGATTTTGAGCCTAAGTTTTGGTAACAATGTCGGTTATGGGCACAAGGCGTCTATAGTTCTCAAAAACAAGTAATTTAATATGAATATATTGATAATACATATCCTTTTTTTTGACGATTTCCGCGGTCGAGAGACGTACGTACCGGTTTTTAAGGTGTCGCTAGCTCTGAGGTCCCGGGTTCGATCCTCGGACGGGTCAATGTAGAAACTCACTATTCTACATGGTCTCGGGTCTGGGTGTTTGTGGTACCTTTGTTGTTTCTGAATTCCATGACACATGTGCTTAATAGCTACTTACTTTGGGTTCAGAGCAATGTATGTGATGTTGTCGGCATTTATTTATTTTTAGAAGTTTTCTTCAGGTTAAATGTGGTATTACCCTAGTTTAAAAACAAAACGGGACATAGTACTTTTTTCAGTATATCGAATTTTCAAACACGCATCAAAGAAAAAATATTCAACAAAATTCAAATTTTATTCAACCCAATTTTCGTTGTTGTAATTCATCTGTGAGTAGGTAATTAATTAGTTTGTAATTTAGCAAACTTTCCTAAAGCTTCTGCTGTTCTTAGTTCTTCGTTTAAGAAACACTAATGTATTCATGTCTACTTCAATTGCAAGTTTTGAGTGCTTGCCAGGTTGGGAAAAGTTTATCTTATGTTAAACACAATGTTTGATACTTACTTAAAAATTATCTTATTATAATGAAGAAGATGTTCAATTCCATTAATACTTTCTTTGCTACTTATAAGTCTTTCTTTTTCTTTCTTTATTACTTATAAGCACTCCTTTCTTTTTCCACCCAGTTATTTAAACTGTAGATCAGTTTAAATAACTGATCTACAGTTTGATCAAACACGTATTTGTTTATAGCATACTAAGGCTGTACAATAAGCACTTTTTAAATAAATGTTGGTACTTATAAACCTCAATATCCTATATTCAATTATAAAACGTTACTAAGCTTGTTGGATAAAACATCTTAAACCAGTAAAGGAAGTCAAACACATCGTTTTTAATACATTAAGCATAGGTGCAAAACTGCAAACAGATTTAATACTGCGCTAAGAAACTACTAAAGCAATATAGATTTATCTGAGGTTTCATTCACGTAATTGTCAATAGAACAATGCTTGAACAGCGTTCTCCACCGTCCTCTCTCACGCATCGGGTGCTATGAACTAGATTCAAAGTTAAATTCTACCACTTTGACATACGATGTTTAATCCTAATATATTGCGCACTTTACTCTCGACTTGAAGTATGGTTCACTCAGTCTTCCTTTTAATGCTAGACTTAACATTTGTATGGTGGAATTATCGTGATATGTGGGTATTTGAAGCCGGAATTCGTTTAACATACATTAGGTTGAGGTAGAACAAAATTGCTGTAAAATAAAACCGTAAAAGTAAAAAGTAAAAGCTTCGCTAAACAAAACGCTTAGGTACCTACTAAGCGCTATCGTCAGAACGTCTTGACGCCTACGTTCTGACGCGAGCTATGTACACGTTTTGTTTGACAAAGACTTAAATGATAACAACGCAGTCAGCAAGGTTCTTGAATGGCGTAAAGCTTCGCAGGTTGTGCGAAATATACCTTTACTTTATGGAACGTTTGCATGTTCTTATTTCGTATAAAAGTTTTAGGTAAGTATCTACATTATGGGATTATTTTTATTTAAATTGTAATCTTTCACCACTCGACCATCATGTTAGCAGGTCTTGTTACTGTAAGAAAATGAAAGTAATTCTGCAATGGATAATCTCAGTTATGTTTAATCTATGTTCTATCTATCTGTCTTTATCACAATCTAAGACCATTTAAAGTTCAATTTTAAGTATTAGTGTGATAGTGACATCACTACAGGAGCTAATTTATGTTAAATTAGATTTAAGGAATCGAATACCGATAGATTTAACCACGTTTTAATGGCACTCCTCTTCAATTCGCAATTTTAAATCGGAACTGAGTTAAACTTAATTGGAATGCGCCCAAGATAAACTGGAACGAGAAAACTTTGACGTTCTTCCAACTAAATTAAAAAATACGAAAAGGAATTTGTTTCCTAACTATTGACTAGTTTTCAAGCTAGTTGATTAAATTGCCATTTCTTGTTTTGAAACAAAATCGAAGTTTCGAATTGTTGCCCTTAACAAAATTCAAATCATATTTGCAAATAGTCTCCATATGATTATGATTATTATTATGATTAATAGTATCCATACTAGGAATAAACATTTTTCTAGCATACAAACTTTTATTATATGCTGCACGTGTTAGAAGGTTACTATATCAATTTCAATTCAAATAGATGCAATGCCAATGCAAAAATGTTATATATAATAATATTAAGCAGGCAGTAGTTCAGGGGGTGGATCTACCAGTTATCTGTCCGAATGCTGGCTAGATCCACTACGGGTACGCGACCCCGGACTACCCTAGCTGTTGCCGTCACATTCATTGTACCTCCGTGATGGTAGCATCCTATAACCCGTCCTACCTTGTTATCCTTTCCAACGTATCCTTTCCCAATTCCTTATCCCGCAGGAACGCAATGGATATTCATAAAAATAATTTAATTATCCAAAATGGCGGCGATGTGGTTCGCCACCCATCACGTCTCGTTTCTCGCGGGGGCGAAAAGTGGCCCACGGAGAGCCGCTTCGCTGCATTGAATGTAAGAGGAGGAATGCATGGAAAGGTGGATGAAGTATGTCAGATGATGGATGTTGAGACAAAAATTAAGAAAGGTATGCTGAGGAGGTTTGGCTATGTCGAGAGAACGAATGAAAAACGATTGACGAATAAAGTGTATAAGGCGAGTGTGAATGAAAGGTTCTCTATCGCGTCACCTAACTTTTTTATCCATAATTTAGCGTGACATAATTTTTTTTGTCCTAATCATCATTTGTCCGAATGATTACTTACCCGAACTTAATATCACCTAATATGACATGCCATAAAATTGAAACCCCTAAATATAATATGTCCGAAATCCGTTCGTCATAATTATTACTATTAATAATATACAAAAGACATAAAACCGTTTGCTATAAAAGTTGTAAGTCCTAAATTTAAATTATATAATGCTTCTATACTTATAATAAATCTGTAGAAGAGAAAATTCTGTACATTGAAAATATAAAAAAAAATATGGCGAGGGGTGTTACTAGACCGACACCGAACACAAAAGTGTGAACAAAAAAAATGTTGTCTGTCTGCCTATTTGTTTAGGTATCACGCAAAAACTACCGGTTCGATTACGATGAAACTTGGTATAATTATTCTTTATTATCCTGGGCACCACACTAGGTAGTTTTTATTTATAATTTGATTGTGAACATGTGTTTTTTCTAAGTAACCAAACATGCAGCATGCAAGCAAGCATGCAACATGCAAGCAAGCATGCAGCATGCAAGCAAGCATGAAGCATGCAAGCAAGCATGCAGCATGCAAGCAAGCATGCAGCATGCAAGCAAGCATGCAGCATGCAAGCAAGCATGCAGCACGCAAGCGAACAATCATGCAAGCAAGCAAGCAATCATGCAAGCAAGCAATAATGCAAGCAAGCATGCAGCATGCAAGCAAGCATGCAGCATGCAAGCAAGCATGCAGCATGCAAGCAAGCATGCAGCATGCAAGCAAGCATGCAGCATGCAAGCAAGCATGCAGCATGCAAGCAAGCATGCAGCATGCAAGCAAGCATGCAGCATGCAATCAAGCAGCAGGCATGGTTTCTGTCACGGCTCCGGCGCTGCAGGGCTCCGGCGGTCCCACGCGAGTTTATCGTAGCAGATGGATTTAACGCTCACCACCGCAGCTTCGGCTTGCTGGCCGGCTTCGCCGGCCAGCCTCAGCCGCGGCGGCGAGTGTTACAACCACCTGCTCCTCAACTCGCGGGCCGCCTCGCCCCTCCGCGCCTACGCGACTCTAAATTACACTCTAGGGGTAGGGCTGACAAGACTGCGTGGAGTCGGATTTACAGCGATTCGTTTCTGTCACTAAAACTTAATTTTTAGCAAAACTTTTAGGACTAAAAAAGTTATTATAAATGAACATTCGGAATAATACAAATTATTTAAATCAATACTTAGGACATATGACTTTAGGTCATGTTAAATTAGGAGATTTAATCATTATAGTACTCAATATTATGACAGAATACTTTTAGAACTAAAGATAATTATGTGAAACAAAATTTCGGGATTTTGATCATTATGGTTTCTGAAGTTTATAGCAAACGTGTTATGGATTATGATTTTCGGACAAACAATATTAGGAGAAGAAAGGGAGTACCTGAATGAAAACATGCCAGGTCAAGAGTACCATAAACCGAACAGTATGTATGAAGGGAATAATGAAAGTGGATAAAGCGAAACAAGTGTGTAAGGATCGTAGCAAGTGGAAAGAAGTGGTCTCTGCCTACCCCTATAAGGGAAAAAGGCGTGATTATATGTATGTATGTATGTATTAAGCAGGCAGACAAATAACACATCGTAAAAAAAATCCAGTTAGTCTTATTAGTATCTTTCAACAATACGACTGGATCTCGTGTCTGCTTAACTAATATCAATTTTCCTTGCATTTTATAGGAATTAAAATTAATTTAACAATAAGAGTACTGGCTAGCGAGGTCACTGGTAGCACTCGATTATCCGTCAAAGTAATCTGTAGACCACCAAATATCGTGATCCTGGATTACGATCCAAATATCGCGACACATATCGAGCGTGTAGCATTCGCCATAGATGAGAAAAAAAAACCAAAATACCTACATTCTATTTCTGCAACACGCGTAGTTACAAATTTAAAAGTGATTTAAGATGACAAGATAAAAATATTGGTATTTTAATGTATGATCGTTTCTTTTGTTACAGGTCTACCGAATGACTTATCAGTGTACTGGCATCAATACCCATACAGTCTAGGCCTCGTATTCTGCAAGCTACGGGCCCTAATATCAGAGGCGTAAGTATAAACATTATTTTACTCTAAAATAGCCGTTGTTTATAGTTATAGTCTTCATGTCTTAGAGTAAACTTTCTTAGCCGTGCCATTATGTGTTATTTATGTAGTGTTTAAGATATTTGTTTTACTTTGGAACGGTACAGTGGAAGTGTGCTATGTAACGAAAAATTTTAAGTTACATTTACGTACCTACACTTAACTAAAATAGGTATATTATACTTAAAATAATATAAAAATCCAGCCCATTAACGTCCCACTGCTGGGCATAAGCCTCTTCCCATATAGAGAAAGCGCGAGCATTGATCACCACGCTTGCTCCCTGCGGTTTGGCGATTTCAGATCCCAAATTTTGGACTCCAAATTTCCTCACTATGCTTTCCTTCTCCGTATATTATCCATATTTATTGTTTATTTGGTTTCTTAATAAGGTAAGAAAATAAATATATTCAAC
This sequence comes from Autographa gamma, assembly GCA_905146925.1. NCBI lineage: Eukaryota > Metazoa > Arthropoda > Insecta > Lepidoptera > Noctuidae > Autographa > Autographa gamma. Next base: position 7,210,795 of record LR989865.1, read on the forward strand.
TGGGTCGAAATTCTCTTTCCGAGATGTGAAAATCGAAGCAATTAAAACTTGTGTTCAACTGGTGTTTATCGTGAGCTCGTTAAGCAAAGAAAAAGACCTGCGAGTGAAGCGTTTCAGTAAAATTAATTGATTTACTTCCTTTGTAATTTGTATAGGTATACCTCATATAAACAAAATAGTCTTAGGGAATCAGAAAATAAGTAAACTAAGTATGTCAAAAGACTTAGGTGCCGTGGATTTTTTGGGAAAAAATTGAGCAGCACATTTTTGCCCTTTGTCAGGACTCAGGAATTTACGTCTCGTACATTTATAATCTTATATATAAAAATGAATTGCTAAATGTGTTGGTAAGCGCATAACTCAATAACGCCTGGACCGATTCCACTAATTCTTTTTTTGTTGTGTTAGTTATTATCAGGAGAAGGTTCTTATGAAAAAAAAAATGGAAAATTGCGCGGAAAAAAAAATAAGTCATCACCGGCCAAACATAAAGGCACCGGGAACGGGACCTAGATATTCATGCGGGTGAAACCGCAGGGCACAGCTAGTCTTTATATATAAAAATGAATCGCTAAATGTGTTGGTAAGCGCATAACTCAATAACGGCTGGACCGTTTTCGCTCATTCTGTTTTTGTTGTGTTAGTTATTATCAGGAGAAGGTTCTTATAAATAAAAAAATGGAAAAGAGTGAAAAAAAAAATTGTTAAGTAATCCTGACCTTTGTTACGATAGTGATTTGTTGGATTCATCTCCGCCCCAATAATATAAAGGCACCGGGAACGGGACCTGGGTATTCACGCGGGTGAAACCGCGGGGCACAGCTAGTACCTAATAAAAATCTAGATACACTCATAACCTTGTCTCCAAACAATTATAAATCAAGCTGATTAAAAAAGTTACGCTCAAAGTGACAACATGAGGAATGCTTGTAATAAAAATTGTTTTATACTGTTCAGTTATGTCGGAAGGATTTATATTAAAAATATTAGCTTAGTTTTATCGTAGGCGCGTTATTTTCAATAGGCATAGCCGATTCATTTCATTTCTCTGTTAGTGACCAGAAAAAAAGTAAGAGTTTCCTTTAATGTAATAAAGATACCCTTGCCCAAACCGCCATTTTTGTATAATATTAATTATCTTTGCTTGTATAAGATGTTCTTCACATTATTATGTAACAGATTTTGAAAGTTTCTTCTAATATGTTAACTTTCGAAACGCTAAGGAAAATTTAACATTGTAATGTATACAAGGAACGAGTGAAATTATATACATCTGCAACACATTATCGAAGTTTCCATGTTTTCTTTGAAACTCCATAACCCACTAACTGTTTTAATCTACGTTTCGTATTTCATATACAAAGACCGTAACTTATTATAAAGACCTTAACTTCGGTAACCTATTAATAAATTGATATTACTTACCCCTTTGGAAAATAACATAACATATCATCACGCCTGTTATATCCCCGAAGGGTTAGGCAGAGGTGTACCAATGTACACTCACAGTTCGCCGATATGTTTTAGGTCCCATGTAATAGGGGGCAAGCCTATAGCCACTAACCGGGCACAAATCCAAACTCCGACCTTGGTCCACTTGGGAAACGAACCCAAGACCTCTAGCGTAGCAATCGCGCTTAGCACTACTAGGCCAACGAGGCAGTCTTTGTAAAATGTATGTAAATTTTTGATGGCTTTATCAAAATGTTATGAATAGAGAAGAACCGATAAGAAATTCCATAGATCACCCATTTTCGCGATTTAATTGTAAATATTCTTTGGACGAAAAAAGCTCTCCAAAAATCTAATATAGCAAAATTATAATGCCTAAACATTTCTTGATAAAAAGCTATGAACAGCTTTACCAAGAAATAAATATTATCCTTTATGTTCCAGTAATTGCAATCAATTTGCTTTACACAAAAGCTGACAGTGAAAATCCCTAATGGGAAAATGTGACCGTACGTCGCTTCAAATAATTTTACGGCTCGTAATAATATTTTACGTACCCTTCATTAATATAAATTTTGTAAGCACATTAAGCTACCGTTCGTCAGCGCTCTTTTCCGAATATATTAGCTGACTGTACTTATACATTAAATAACATGAATACCATCACGCCGTATCCCCGAACGGTTAGGCAGAGGTGTACCAATGTACACCCACCGTTCGCCGGTATGTTTAGGTCCCATGTAATAGGGGGCGAGCCTATTACCACTAACTGGGCACAAATCCAAACTCCAACCTGCAACTGAGAATTTCATAGAAAACCCAATAACACCCAATTGAACCCAAGACCTTTAGCGTAGCAGTCGCGCTTAGACCCAATAGGCAAACGAGGCAGTTTCAGCACTGTACTTAAAAAAATAAAAATTAACATATTGTTCAGAACCACAAGTCCTGCTGAAACAAGTGTCAATGACTTATATTGCAATTGAAAAAAAAGAAGAATTATAGCTACACAAAGGTATTTGTGTCAGTGCTTTACTGTCAACATCATAAAAATACATAAACTTATCGTACAACAATTCTGTTTTATTTGAAGATAGAAATGTATGTAATATAGAATGTAAACAAAATATTTTTTACGTAGGTAGGTACAAATACTGTCATTATATTACAAGGTAAATACATTAATATGCGTCAGTCCTAATGTTGTCCAAAAAACTCGTACAGATGTTACTGAAATGTCCAAGACATATCAAATCATTTATCATAGAAAAATACGTTGTAAAAACTACAACTTGTACTTTGCAATATATATTTATCATTTCGCATCATAATGTATCTCTTTCTTTCTTTTATTGGTACGTGTTTTTAGATGTTGTCTGTGGTGATTTTTATAAGTATAGACCATTAGGTTTCACACTAGACCTTGGACGTGCAGACGTCTAGATTTTTCAAATCTTGACCCCTGTATTGCCCTTTTATTCACTGCTAACGACTTGCACTAACATTTCCATTTTCTGAATCTTAAAGAAAGTTTCCATTTTATTCGGGCAATTTTAAAGGGAGAAGAATCAATTTAATTTACATCGAGTGACTTTATTCCCTTTATTTATATAAAAGCACTTGTGTTTTGGAAAAAGAATTTGTATCATTGAATCTGAGTGCCAGTTAAGAAGACATCTTTTGTCAAGAGTTTAAATAGTTAAGTGCGGTTTTCTTCCTTCTTATTTTTTCCTCAATAATGTTTACTATATTATTTTGTGGACGCCTTTCAAATACTTTTCATGTCGTGGTGGCTTAGTGGTTCAATGAACGGATTTGCAAGCACAAGGTTGCAGGTTCCAGTACCAATGTGGCTTTTTCAAAGTTATATGTGGGTGAATTTCAACAAATGCCATTTTTCTTATCATATCGGTGAACTTTTACAATTTTTATTTTTTTGTAGATTTTTCAGGTTTTTTGTAATCTTTAGGATACAAAACATCCCCAAATTTAATATCATCAACGTATCATTTAAGACTGAGGAGAAAATTCAGTTTGAATTTTGGTTTCCACCGATGTGAAAAACCGGCACCGATTATTTTTTTTGTACACCGATATGATAAGTGTATCCACCGAAGTGATGAACCTATCCAGCGATATGATAATCTATTCACCTTTGAACATCAAAAAGGAAATAGTTAGTAGGTACTTAAAGGTGACTTAGAAATGAAGATCTGAACTTAGGGTAGATCACATCCAAAGAGAACTGAGTTCTTAGATAAAAAATAAAAATGTATTTTTGAAATTATGTACCTACTTTTTACGTTTTCTAGAGGTACTTAAAATTTAAAAATAATGTTTTTTTTAGTATCATTGTCTTTATTAAAATGAAATATGAAAAAAAAAAAACAAAAAACTCATGTCTAAGTTTAGCTAAACGTTTTCTTAAATGCCCCTCTCTTAACACAGAATTGCTTTTGATTTAAGCTTTGCTTATTCTTTCCAGCAACCTATACCACCTGTTGTTCTCCTCATCTTTTAGTTTCGGCCTCGGCATTCTTAAACAAAATTAAGCTACTATTATGTTTTCTTTTTAGCTATTAATTATTTTGTTATTTATTGTTACGTACTTACTATTTTTTTAACTATTTTTTTTTTGCCATAGAAGCTTTTAATGTGTTCCATTGCTCCACCTCACCATCATCGTCTCAGCCTATGGACGTATTACCGAATACAGACCTCCCTTGATGATACATTTATTTATACATCTTCTACTACCCAGTGGTATCGTGGTAATGATTTTGGCAGTCTATGTAGGTAAACTTACCTTGTATGTATGTATGTACGAATGTTTGTGTGTAGGTATATATGTATGTGTCTGTATGTGCCATTGTTTCTTTGTATACTTAACGAAATGACACGGGATCTACCGATATGATATAACGACTCACCGAGATGATAAAATGATCTACCGATATGATAAAGCAATCCACCGATGTGACAAAACTGTGCGTTGATCACGAATCAAAACACCGATATGAGATATATGACACCGATTGATTTTTTCGTATCATTTCGGTGTAAATTATCACATCGGTGGTAAAAAAGACCACCGATTACAGCGATATGAGAACAGCGACATGAGAAAATACACACTTTTTAGAAAATTATAAAAAATGCATAATATCTAGGATAAATTCAATAACAGACAATGAAGCTAATTCACTTACTACCTCTGTTAGAACCAAACAACAATAAAAAAGCTACTCATTACACTAGAAAAATGCAACCACCGATTATATAAAATAATTGTCCAGGAGTACCTGAAATGGCGTTCTTACAGTTTTGGTGGGCATATACAGCGATTTAACCCACTTTTATCCTGATTGCCCACTAGCACACACCAACGAGGGAAATACAATTGGGGTGGGGATGCTGTCCGACTCGTCGATGTAAAGTTATGTGTGAATTACTTTTGTCCAGCGATATGAGAATATTTTTCAGGACAAGTACGTTTGTGCCTCTCAGTAATAATAATCGTTAGTTATGTAATAAAATATGCTATATATTAATAAAAAAACTAATCTTCTATGAAATAGAATAAGTTATATAGCTAATTTATTCATTTTTATTAGTGTATAAGCTGTTTTGTTTGCAAAAAAAGTAGTGGGACAGCACCGATTTGCAAAAAATAGAGGTTTATGTTTTTTATTTCTACATTTGTAATAGTCCTAGGCAAATCATATTTTTGCCACAACCCAATAACTACCTATTGAATACTAAAAAAAATAATTCAGAACTATATTCCTTTTTCCAAATACTAATTTCAACGAAGACAAAAAAATAAGGCATTTGGGAAATTCATCCATGTACTTTCTTAATTATTCTAAGACACTTCTTACAAACGGTGAAGGTAAACATCGTGAGGAAACCTGGACTCCAAAAAGTGGGTTCTGAAATCGCCAATCCGCAGAGAGCAAGCGTGGTGATAAATGCTCACGCCTTCTCTATATGGGAAGAGGCCTGTGCCCAGCAGTGGGACGTTTATAGGCTTGATAATTATTTTAAATACATATTTAGAAAGTAAAGCTTCATATGATATATGGTTTGATGAATATTTTAGACGAGATTAACAGGAATAGTAGTTACCGATACCACTGCGATCAACTGCCAGTTAATTAAGCTAATTACCTATTATCGAGCTTAGGGATTAGGGTTTAGGGATATCGATAATTGAGAATAGATTGTGAATGATTGATGACGTAACCCTCTTATACTATAAACTAATTGCGAAATGATTTAATTACTATTACTGGCTTTAAGAACAGATTAAAAATTCGACAATATTGAGTAGTCATGACATCAAAGTCATATTAGAATTGTAAAGAGAAAGTGAAGCTCCAAAATATTTAAACGAACTGTGGAAAATATAATATTCAGCTTTATAATAATGCTGCTCTATTATGATTTCTAAGAATAATTTTATAGTACTTGATACGTCCCACAGCAGGGACAATGGAACGGTCCACACGCAATTTGGCGATCCGTTTCAGAACACTATGAATGAACGGAATTGGAGTGGGAAGCTAATAATGTGAACTAAGGCCCGTTTTAATTGAATATTTAAGAAATGGAAATTGGCCCAGACTTTGGTTAAATTTGGTAAATAGGTAGTTGAAGCCCACACTAAACAATAATGTTTAACGTTTATTCTTCATTGAGGTAATTCCTAGAATTTCGTATATTGACGGAAAATCTGAACATTAACGTTATGTCCATTACCCGTACTTAATAGCATTTCATTTGTTCGTAAAAAATATCAAAAGACAAAAGTAAAATCACTCCGAACTCTTGGTTAAGTTAGAATATTTAACTGAAGGTGTGGGACTGTATAAAAAGCGTTTCTATCATTCATATATGAAGAAAAATTCATATATATCGAAGAGGGATGGCGGGCGGTCGTTGTTGCTCAGGTTTCCTTCTGTTCAGCTCCCCTTTCATCGTGAATGTATTTAAGGAACGCGGCGAAGTCGGTTTCTTCTGTTAGCTTCTCGTGCATTCCACCCGATGTCCATTATTACGTAATTAATTGAAACTTTTGTTCCAGGGCCACCTACGTGTCAGTGCTGACTATATCCGCCTTCTCATTGGAGAGATACCTGGCTATATGCCACCCTCTACACCTGTACACCATGGCGGGGCTGACCCGGGCGTCCCGGATCATCCTGATACTCTGGATCATATCCATCGTGTGTGCTTCGCCGTATGCAGTTTACTCGGATATAAGCTACAGGGATTATCCACCACGTAAGTGCTATGATATTCGTAATAGGTACATATTCTCTAAGAATCTATTCAAAGATCTCTTTGCGTATCCTATCCTCCTTCGTGCATCATTTTGAATCGTACTCCACCAAAAGATCTCTTGCGTATTGAACTTTTTCGTGCATCATTTAAACGTACGTGCGATATTAGTTCAAGAAATGGCCAAAAGTAATAGTTTATCTAAAACCTTCGATGTTTGGAAAAAATACAAGATAAAATTGTTTTGAATTACGTTACATACGTATGAGAACTGAATCGTGTTACATTTACGATGTAAAATTTTATTAAAGAAAATTACCCATTCATGAGACTATTATATTGTAGACTATTCAAGCGAACAATTAAAACCAAATATAACTATTAATTGTGTTACAAAATTTTGCATACCTTAACTAAAATCTATGTAAAGCTATTTATTTCATTAAATGTCCTCGTTAGTGTTGAGCTAAATATTAATACTTATATAATAGATGGGTCAGGGTCTCTAATAGGATTAGACCTATGTGACCTAGTCTGTGTGGAAATCATAAAACAATATTCGGGCATTTGTTAAGAACTTTATTTAGTGCTTCATAACCTTATTCGAACGCAATAAAGTTCATTTTTGTTTAACAAGCATAACTACTTCTTATACAACCAAATGACACAATAATAAACTAGTAAAAAAGTTGTTATTCATAAGCTCTGTCACAGCCGGGAGATTTAGGTAGCGACTTCATCCAGACAGTACTTAAATCTAGCTATCGTAACCGTCATAATTATCTACCATTTAGATTTAAGTCGTTAAAACTCTCGATATGTGGTACAGCTGACACATTTATTTTCGTGGTTTTATGTCATACTAGCTGTGTCCCGCGGTTTCACCCGCGTGAATGACAATTCATACACTATCTTTATTTTAGCCTATGTGTTATCCCGATGCATAAGCTACATTATTGTAAAATTTCATTAAAATGCATTCAGTAGTTTTTGCGTGAAAGAGTAACAAACATCCACACATCCATTCTCACAAAATTTCACATTTATAATATTAGTAAGGATAATCCTTGTTTACTTATCTTATAAAAACTAGCTAAATACTCATATCATCACGACCCGCATGGTTAGGCAGAGGTGTACCAATGTACACCCACATGTATATTGGGACACCTCTGCCTAACCCTTAAGTACTCATGTTTTCAAAAATAGTTAAAATTCTTATTCAAAATTTTCAATCACCAATTTTTCACCTATTTTAAATAAAATGAGTTTCAAGTTCTTAATACATTGTCTATCTGAAGATTAAAAGGACCTGCCTATTCAAAGGAAAGTTAAGAATTCGTTTGAAAATGAACTAACTTCTGAAATTGCTGTCAACTAAAGAACTGAAGTTAGATTTTAGAAATCAATGGATTTATTTTAAGAAATGGGTGAGAAAAACCACCTTTTAATAAAAAACTTCAAGTCCAATGCCCTAACACAATACCCCTTATTAATATTCTAGGGACAGGTGAATTTTTATTAAATTAGAAATTTTTGATTAAATTAATTCAAGTTATGAAGATGCCTAGCTAAGTTAAAATAACTATACACTTACGCAAACTAGCGAAAGAAAAAGAAAAATTGTATTGGAGCAAATTATTTCCTCCTCTAAGTTAATGTTATTGTTAGCCGGAATAGCTCGATAATATTTCCTAATCAAACATAAAGTAATCAAAAATATCGGTTACCACTTTGCCTTTAGCTTCTGAACTATTTATTTTATCCAAGCAATGTTAAAACTTGAAAATCCTACTAATATTATAAATGTGAAAGTTTGTGAGAATGGATGTGTGGATGTTTGTTCCTCTTTCACGCAAAAACTACTGAATGGATTTTAATGAAACTTAACAATAATGTAGCTGATACATCGGAATAACACATAAGCTACAATTGATTAAGATAGTGTATGTATCGTCATTCACGCGGGTGAAACTGCGGGGCACAGCTAGTATCATAATAATTATGTTCAGATGAGTTTACATGGGTCAAAAGATTCATACGTGTAAGTAGACATATTGTTTTAAGCTATTAGGAATGAGAGAAATCACGACGGTTCTCAAAAGCTCTGTAGTTGATAGAAGTCAGACCTTGGATCAAATTAAATTATGTCTAGACTTCGGTATGCGCCTTGTACAAGCGCAAATTGTACGATGACATTTATGAGTTGAAGTTCACAAGACACCTTACATTTTAAAGTTCATTAAAGATTGAAGTTTTAATATTGATAGGTGTCTCGTTATTGTAATTTTTGCACTGTGATTGAACGTCTTTTTGTTCATTACAAAGTGCCAGGTGATTTTGATGGACAGTTATAATTTTTACCAAGTCAGACTCCTAAATCAAAGCAGAGAAATTACCGTTCTGACGCGTCAAATCGCTCAATTTATGTTAAGTTAGTTATTGTTTGATTCGTTCTCCCTGAGACATTGATTTCATAAATTATTTTTTAGGATCAATATACCTTTTTAAATTATCTTCGACCAAAATTCCGCTACTTGTATATTTGTATATTTGTAAAGTAAAGGCTTTTAAAGTAATACTGAAGAACCTTTCACATTATAGACCAGACACAACAATTACATTGAAATGGAACTTTACGGCTGTCATAAAAACACAAGACTATGTTAAACTGACTTTATTCCTGTAAGCAATACATTCAACACGACCTCCAATACAGCGATTTATAGAGGAAAATCAACTTGATGATTTCTGAAAGAAGGTAAAAATGTGGGATTACAGAATCCATTCATGTTTAAGTAGATTATATTTATATATTACCATTATTGTCGTCTTTTCAGACCGTATTGTTGTTATATTATTGTGTTGACCACAGGTAGGTATTAATGTGGGATTGGATCAGGTTTTCTATTATACTTTTAAGAATTCCCACTAGAGTCAACCCAATACTAAGAATTATTAAATAAATCCTTGCTTATTACAATCCTACAAAGAACCTTTGTGATTTAGTATTATTATGTTAAAGAACAGATTTTTTGTCGAATGAATATTTGGATTCAATATTGTTTTAGAAAGCGTTTGTTCTCCTTTACTTTAATTTTATGTACTTATATTCGCATCATTTAGCGATTTCTACTAACCTTTTCTACGCTTTAAGCTGAAGCTGAATTTGTATTGTTATAATAAAGGTCTTATAGAATTAAACGAGCGTAGGTTTATAGCTATTTAAATGATATTTCCTTTATATATTTTAGGCACAATTTACAACATTCCTGAGAAATGTATAAAATACGTTTCTATTCACAATAGCTAGGTATATTCAAAATACGATTGTTTGGTTTGTCTCGAGAAGAATCACTTAGCTTTACGTTGAGTGTTTGATCTTTGCACGTACTCACGATATCTTGAAAGATACCTAAATCGGTATGAGAATGATATATCTGTAAAACGAGAACCTAAACATGAGCTAGTAATAAGTACGTCTCAAGTAATTGATATCCCACCAAAAACATTCAATATAAAAAAGCCAAGTCTCTCTATGCAATTCTTCCATCGTAAAAAGTTTTGAGATGGCATAGGAGCCAAGCCCTGTTTAATTTTATTTGTAATAACAAATAAATATTTTGTGACTATATCAATAGTTTTGTTTGCATTACAATAATAGTGACTTGGCCATGAGCACAATAAGGTACAAATATAAAACGGCATACTTGGAGCAGTTGAAAGTAAATAATAAATAATATCAGGACACCTTAACCGACACTCTGTATCATCCAAGATCAGTTAACTGCACATGCACTATGGCGCATGTTAAGTGCATAGTGATCTCAAATTCCAATTAGTTACAAAATCATTTTAACGATAATTGCTCGTAATTACAAAGAGCTAACGACATTTAACTTGTGCTCATGGCCAAGTCGCTATTATTGTAATGCAAACAAAACTATTGATATAGTCACAAAATATTTATTTGTTATTACAAATAAAATTAAACAGGGCTTGGCTCCTATGCCATCTCAAAACTTTTTACGATGGAAGAATTGCATAGAGAGACTTGGCTTTTTTATATTGAATGTTTTTGGTGGGATCTCATTCATTTTTGGTAGGTCTCTTTCTTTTATTTTTAGGTGTTTTAATTATTACTTGTGCTTCAGCTGCTGCTTTGCTTAGAGCCCATTCCCTGTCTCTTACTCTGTTGCCTGTATTGTGATGTTTCGTAATTTTTAAGGCACACAATTCTAGGCGGGAAATATTTCTGAGTCGATTATATTCAACTATTGCTGTCTCCTGAAATTAGATGATTTTAAAATCGATATTTACCAAATATAATCCACCCAGACTTGTCACTCTTGAAAGAGCAACGTATACTTGACCATAGGTAAAAACGGAGGAACCTATGTCCTTCATCGTGTGGTTTAGACATAGCTCCTGGCTTTTATGGGTGGTTATAGCGCAAGCGATGCATATAGGAAATTGTTGACTATGCGGCGCCGTGTCTCATCTTAATGCTATACAAAGTTCATATCTTTTTTTATGTATATGCGTTGTTTAGTAGCATTTATTTTACGCTAGCATTGGAAAACGTAATAAATGTTTATTCAATTGAATCTCAGTACCTACATCTGCATATTTGTACTTTTACAAACATAGAAAAATAATAAGTAGGGTAGGTTCAATGTAGAAACCAACTTTTCTACCTTGTCCTGGGTCTGGGTGTTTGTGGTACCTTCGTTGTTTCTGAATTCCATACCACAAGTGCTTCAGCAACTTACTTTGGGTTCAGAGCAATGTATGTGATGTTGTCCACATTTATTTATTTATTTATTTTTTGGAACGATGTTCCTTATCGCGCGTTGAGAAAGGGGCTAGACGGAAAAAAATCTTATTACGAAAAGTTGTAATGAAACTTTTTAATGACGTCATTAATGAACAGTCTTATTATTAAGACTTTCGATAAATATCCTAACTTCTCAGATGGCGGTGTTGACACACGACGAGTTTGATAAGCCGCGGGTCTTGCTTTCAAATCCTAATGATAATTAGATTCTATGTATTTTTTTTGCGTTTACAACTAATCATATTTTTTATTTAATAATAAATTAAATTTTATTAATTAAATTAAATTCATTAATTTAAAATTATTTCTTAAATAAAAAGGAACTTCGTTCCATCCGAGTGTCTAATGACATCTCTTTAGATTTTTTTAATAATATAAATCGATTTGTTTTACTTTTGTACATAAACGAAGAACAAAGTTAACAATGCTGTTAAAATTCATACTCCATGTTCCTGTAAAACCGCAAATATGAATTTGTTCCCTAATATTTACTAAGGTATATAATTTCTTACCGTTTTTATAATTTTCCCTTTACTTGTAGCTAAAAACCTATCTTGGTGCCAAATTTGAAGTTTCTTTTATTTTGCTAGAAGTACCTTAGATTTTTGATGATCGGTCAGTCAGTGAGTGACAAAATTTAATGGTGTAACTTTGATCGCTCATAACTCTGAAACTATTGGTTCAAATGTCATGTAATTTTGAGGCTAAACTTGTTTTAATACTCACTCTAGGTCATCGAAAACCTAAACCCCTAGCTTTGTCCGTATCGATGATACAGGGGGGTGAAATAGCCGCGAAACGCTTCGAGAAAAGTATGGTACGGCCGTGCCCGTTTTGCTCGAGACGGCACTGTTGTGCCCCTAGATACATTATTACAATTCATTGGAATGAAGTTCCTTATCGCACGTTGAGAAAGGGGGCTAGACGGAAAAAAATTCTTACGAAAAGTAGTAACGACACTTTTTAATGACGTCATTAGTCAACAGTCTTATGATTAAGACTTTCGATAGATATCTTAACTTCTCAGATGGCGGTGTTGACACATGACGAGTTTGCCAAGGGGCGGGTCATGCGTTCAAATCCTAACGATAAGCAGTTGTCTTTTTGAGTTTCCAACTTATCATAATACTAGCGGCCCGCCCCGGCTTTGCTCGGGTGTAACGCTGATACCAAATATAACTACTCAATCATAAAATTCTGTAGGGCGAAGCACAGCCTTGGACGCACTATTTGGTATAGGCACGACCCCCGGCCCCCGCGCGGCCCTCCGGCTGTTACCGCCGCAACCGCTATGTCCCTGCATTTTAAATCTGTAATATCTTCGAAAATATTCATTTAAATTACATGCTGTAAAAGGCAATATTGATCTATATTACATGCACAATTTTTTGAAGGTACTTAATTTGATAAGGATTAATGCTGTATTGCTTAAAATCGCTTTTTCGTAAATAAGTAATAAATAAACGATAAAAATGGTTATTGTGGGTTATCCTCAAGAGATAGACATATGCCTTGACTTTTTTGTAGATCTTTTTAAGCTGCACAATACTGTAGTACATTATTTTGATCTATCTCACAGGGTTCAGCCAGCGTTTGCAATGAAAGCGCAAAAAATGGGTTCATTTACGACCTTACAGTAGAAATCTCTAAGATTATCCGTATTCCTCTACTATATTATGCATGTATTATACATATAAACCTTCCTCTTGAATCACTCTATCTATTAAAAAAAACCGCATCCAAATCCGTTGCGTAGTTTTAAAGATCTAAGCATACATAGGGACAGACAGCGGAAAGCGACTTTGTTTTATACTATGTAGTGATATTTAATTGAATGAATTGTTTAATATTTTTTTTATTTAATAATAACTAAATTAAATTAAAGTAACTTCGTTCCATCCGGGTGTCCCTTGACACCTCTCAAGTTTTTTTAATAATATAAATCGATTTGTTTTACTTTTTGTACATAAACGAAGAACAAAGTTAACAATGCAGTCAAAATTCATACACAATGTTCTTGTAAAACCGCAAATGTAAATTTGCTTCCTAATATTTACTAAGGTATATAATTTCTTACCGTTTTTATAATTTTCCCTTTACTTGTAGCTAAAAACCTATCTTGGTGCCAAATTTGAAGGTTCTAAGTTTGCTAGAAGTACCTTAGACTTTTGATGATCGGTCAGTCAGTGAGTGACAAAATGGTGTAACTTTGATTGCTCATAACTCTAAAACTATTGGTTCAAATGTCATGTAATTTTGAGGCTAAGCTTGTTTTAATGCTTTCTCTAGGTCATCGAAAACCTAAACCCCTAGCTTTTTCCGTTTCGATGATACAGGGGGGGTGAAATTGCCGCGAAACGCTTCGAGAAAAGTATGGTACGGCTGTGCCCGTTTTTTTTTTTGCTCGAGACTTGGCAGGGGCACTGCCGTGCCCCCAGATTTGAGTTCTTTGAGTATGCGAAAAATCTGTTGTAGTTTTTGTACGCTTATAATCCGCTTTATTAAAAAAAAAACAGTAATGAGTAGTTACTTATGTTTTTGTTTTAATTTTATACAGGGTGTTAAGAAAACTCTGTCCTACCCGAAAGGGTGATACACAGTCACATGACCAAATAAAATATTGAAATTTTTTGTTTGGAGTCGTGGTAGATGCGGTGAATCGGTATCACGAATTCGGTGGCAAGGTACTCGCGACTTTTCTTCTTAAAACGCTTTTAATACTACAATTAAGACAAGATACCTTAACTATAGGAAGACGAAACTAGAAATAATGCTCTTAGAAAAATCTATGGTTTATATACCATGCATCTTGTGGGAGAAGAACTCTTTCCCCTACAAATTTAAATACGGGCGTAAAAAAAGGCTTACAAATTAACCGTAAGCATAAATGCCAATAATCAATAATGTCGTGGTCATAAAATGTTTTGTTTAGAACTCGCCAAGCGTAACTAATCTTATAATTTACGAGCGAGACCTACTGATAAGCCGATGGTGAAATCCATATTACCATATGTAAGCTTTTACGACATAAACATGAAGGCTTACATGATGACGAAGGCTGCTGGCAGTGACTGGATGCAAAGTGCGGGAGATCGTGCGCTGTGGCGTTTCTTGGGGAAGGACTATGTCCAGCAGTGGACTGCAATAGGCTGACATGATGATGATGATGACATGATGACGTACCTACCTACTTATTCTAATATCTATAACAGTACAATAAAACATGTTTATTGTTTTTTTCATAAGGTAACAAAATAAAATAAAGTATGTGTATCTTTACTTTCTAAATTATTCCTTATGATACAATCTGCCGTAAATATATATTGAATATTTTTTATAGAGTCGTTTCCACACTAAAACAAAGTGACGATCAATGTTTATGAGATCCGTTCAATATGCATCAACGGTGATTGATACAGCAATGAAATTCACTTGTAAACAATAAAATTTGATGAACACAGAAATAGCTTGCAAATTTTCCAAGTTTCTTATTGCCATGCGCGTGTTAACAAAACACTAACTATCCTTTGTTTTATCTCTAATAATGAAATAGTAAGAATTCTGTTTAACGTAATCACTACATTTCCTATTTGGTTTTGATAAAGTCAGGTATAAAAGACTTGTAACGTTGTTTAAACTAGGCAATCAGTTAGTATAAAAGATGCTGTTCAGTTTGGGCTGAATGTAATACCTAACTTTTATGTTGATAGGGCGATACTTGGGTCTTTGAATCACACCAATATTTGTCCAACATTATGTAAGTAGCAGTAAATATTAATACTAGTGTAAACATAAATTCAAGAGTAAGTGTTCCAATCATCCGTTCCCGAAATATCCAATTCTTGTAATTCTAATATTTTATAGATCGATATGCTTTATAGTTTGTAAATAACTACAAGCATGTAAGTACTTCGGAGTAAACAGTAAAACTGGGAGTATTTAGCAAATATACCCTATTATTAATGTTGTGTACTCAAAGATTTGATTAACTTCATTCTATTGGCACCAATTTTTTTAATTGACTCTAAAATATATTTAAGTGTTTTCAATGTAAGTATGTATCTACTAAATTTTCAAAGCAAAGGCAAATAAAATACTTTCTGATCAAAAAAGTCCCAGTCTTGTCACAAAGGCTACAATCATAAAGGTTATTATTAAAATTAAAATGTCCATCTCAATGATTGATACCGTAATCCCGAGTGGATCTAATAAAACGTCAGAAAAGTATTCGGGAGCAATATTTTAACAGCAATTAACGTAATATTCACAGATATTAATGACAATGGAAGTTTTAATAACGTTTTATTACCGATTGCGTTTGAGTTTTAATTAACGATAATATGTTTCTGAAATTTTACATAGATATTAGGTCTATTTCAATTTGTTTGTAACTATAGTCCGGCCGGTAGAGGTCAGGTCGTCGTCAGCATGAAGATTATTATAGCTTTAACCCGTTGTATGCCGGAAGCGCGGATCCACGCGAGACACAATTGAATTCTATTGTCTTATTTATTGCGGCATACGAGGGGTTAATGTGGCGAAGGATTTACTAAACATAAATTACTATCACTTATTTGTCCTATTTATAAACAAATATCACTCAAAACTATAATCATTATGCCAGTTTGCAATAAATATTATAACATAAAACTACTTTTTACGGATTTTTTCGCGGTTTAATTTTAGGTCTCGACGTTTCGACACCTTTGCAGCTATCATGGTCACGGGCAGACTCAGTCCGCGAAAAAATCCGTGAAAAGTAGTTTTATTTCAATGTCTTACATTCGCGTAAACCTAATAAACGAATCATAGTTTTTATTTCCCCATAAAAATAAAGACCAACTGACAAGTGTCAGGAAAACATTCCCTCAGTGGCCGAATTATATCCGAAATATATCTTAGACTAAAACCTTGATATTCTGGGTTACATGCTCTACAATATGCCGCTACATACAATAACATATTATCACGCCTGTATCCCCGAAGGGTTACGCAGAGGTGTACCAATGGTCACCTACAGTTCGCCGATATGTTTAGGTCCCATGTAATAGGGGGCGAGCCTATTGCCACTAACCGGGCACTAATCCAAACTCCGACCTGCTACTGAGAATTTAATAGAAAAGCCCAATAACACCTTGGTCGACTTGGGAGTCGAACCCAAGACCTCTAGCGTAGCAGTCGCACTTAGCACCACTAGGCCAACGAGGCGGTACATTTACTATGTAATTGAAAAACAAATGACCAAGATTCACGTATACGATACAAGTTCGCACATACATTTGTGTAACCGTGTCAGATTTCTCGTACTGATATGGCCGAGCGTAAGTGAATATCCGCTAAAATGGGAAAGCTTGCTGTAGATATTCATTTTTCTCTGGAGAATTTATATCAGATATTTTGTACTGTTGCTGTATCCAGTCTCTGACACAGATTCCGGCTTATTTTCATGCTTTGAGCAAGATATAGTTTTGGTTGATATGTTTTTATTGACACGGTTGACTTCGATAGGCATTCATCATCATCATCATCATCATCCGACGGAAGAAGTCCACTGCTGAACAAAGGCCTCCCCCCGAGAACGCCACAATGAACGACAACTCGCCAATTGCATCCACCGATAGGCATTATGTGGGTTTAAATGTTTTAAACTCTCGTACTGTTTATTTTATTCGTATTAGTTAAAGAACGCCTAAAGCCGGAACCCCACCGCTGCGCAGGCTGTGCACGGATGCGTGGCTCACCTCTGCTGCGTGGGCTCATTAGTTCGGCGGCGTCGGCCTCCGTTTCCACTGCGGCGCACGGACACGGATGTGTCGCCCACACAGCTCATAGCTATGCGTGGGGTACAGTCACGAGCAAAAATATGTATACTTAATAGTATGCGAAATTGTTAAACGAAATTAGTGAGATTTTTTGTCGAATCTCTTCTGCCATCTAGCAATCAATGCATACTGACAGATGACACTTGAAAATAAAATGGATCAAATATTTTTTTTAATAAAAAAAAAATTAACTTAGTCAATATATTATTTTTATAATATAGACAATAGCTCTTCCAAGTAACAATATAATTTAGCTATTGTGTAGTAACATCTGTTTTACTTATTTGTATTATAAATTACTTAGTTTTTACATAAATTATACTTATCACAACTTAAATGTATTTATATATACTAGGAACATAAATTGTACCTCTTATTTATAGTAGCTTATTCTTATAATAATTTCTTAACAATATTATGTGTGTACATATTTTTGCTCGAGACTGTACATAGTCGTGGGTCGCCGAGAAATGGCCGACCCACGCAGCTGGGATGCGTGGGTCGGCCACGTGGCTGAGCTACGTTCCGCCTATTCGAGTTAGCTACGCGTGTGTTTATGACGTCATTTGCTGCGTAGCATGTCCGTGCGCTGCGGTGGAAACGCTCTCATACATTTTGTACTAAAGCGAAGCTGAACACACGTGCACAGCCTCTCCGTGCGCCGCTGTGGGTTTCCGGCTTTACGCTAACATTATTTTAATTGCGAGTATACGCTTACATAATTGCCTTATAAAACATAGAGAAACAGAATTAAAAGCCCTCTTAACAAAATTTAACCGTGAATTTTCCTTATTCTTTCATTGAATATTTTATATAAAACCTTCAACACTTCCTCTCCAAGAGTCGCGTTTAAAACAGCGCATCAGAGTTATAAGCACGTAGACAATTTACCGGGGCCTTGTAGCTAACTCCTGGGACGCAATTCCGCTATTTTAAAGTCAGTGGGTGGCAGGTTAATGAACATTCTAGTGTGTACCTAATTTTCGTATTACGATTATTTTAGTTAAATCATAGTTAAACTCATCATTCTCGGAGAAATTTAGGGGAAGCGCGCTAGAGGAAGAGCGCCAGCGCGCTACATGGGTCGACCAACTCAAGGAGGTGACTGGAGGCCAGATACAGGGAGCGGTACTTATGACGCAGAACCGGACCGAGTGGAGAAGATTGAGACACAGACAGAATCCTCCGCATTAAGGAAACGACCAGAAAGAAGAAGAAGAAGTTAAATGACAAATGTTCACCTACTTACCATTGTCATTGTAAGATTGCCACTGACTGTTCACTATAAGGTTATCTAAATACGAAAAATAGGCACAATAACAAGTACACTGAAACGTTCATTAACCTGCCACTCACTGACACTAAAATAGCAGAATCAGGCCCCTTTAGGTAACAAGATGGTTTGTATTACAACTCTCTACGTGCTAACGTCTAAAGTAACTTAATTTAATGTTTAACTTTATACAATTACGAAGAAGAGATTTTTATTTCTATTTCGTTTTGCAATAAAAGTTAGGATAATGTTATTAGTTTAATGTCAAGGAAGAAAGACGAATTTTACTTGCTTACAACCTTGAGTATTCTTATTAAGTTCGCCAGTTATAGTACTTAGTTGGTAAAACAATGAACATGTTTTAATGGCTGCCAACGTATTTTGAATGTTAACAGTGTAGTACAAGCTATAAATCATCTTTGCGCACACTGTGAATCAATTGATTTTGCCTCATTGTCTAAATTCGTAATACGACGAAGCATCTTTCGAAAACAATCCTTGCTCATTACCAATTTGACTAATATACTTTAAGTTGTTTTATTTGCTTTAAATAGAATTAGGTTTATAAAAAAAAACTGACGAAAATCCACGAGATAAGTTTTGATGGATTCTCTATAAAAATCTTAAGACAAAATACAAGATGCGAGTTTGTACGGTTTAGTAAACATATGTACAATACAAAATTGTTTTCAATGTTTCACAAGTGGACTCTCAATATCAACGTACTTTATACTTTCACCGCAGCTGCAAGCGCTTAGCATAGACACGGGCTGTTTACAAATGACGGCTACGAATAGGAAGCGATCTATTCATGTCGGTGCATGCATCCAGATGCACTTTATATGCAGCTGTTTTAAATACAGTTTTGTGTAAGATTCCTGCTTGTAAATGTCGAGAAATGATATGAACACGCACTTCTATACCAAAGAGAGTTTTAATTTTAGTACATAATATTAATTCGACCTGAAAAAAAGTATTAAAATACTCAACTTTAAATAAATTTGAAACTTCATGCCTTAACTCTCGAACACCATTTTAAGTCACGGTATCTCCTAAGCTTTAAGAATTGGGCAAAATCCATTGCCAATATTCTGTATACAAATTGGATACTAAGATCGGGGATTTCTAAGAATTCAGTGTTGAGGAAAATAAGCTCTTTGCTGTATCTACATAATTGGGTTACAATCGCTCAATTTATGTAAAAAAGTTCAAGACCTTTTTTAATGAAATCACTTCCTCATGTTCTTAACACCTAAATACAGAATAGACTACACAATAATATTAAGTAATCATAAATCTTTTTCATCTTACCACCAGTGTCAGCTTCAGTTTTTATCTTTTAATAGGAAACACCATAAGAAGTACATTTTCGCCTTTTCTCACAACACAATATCTTAGCCAGATGGACGAACCTGCAAAAGGACGACCTTATACTTGTTAACTGAAAACATTGAGAGAAAATAATGGCGCCATCACAGAAAAACCACATCTCGGGTTCGAAAACAAACAAGGCCAAGTAAATATAGCTAAACACTTATCATTTGTGACCATATTGCATTTCACAAGGAATTGCCAAGATTTTATTACGCCATAGGAGTATGGCTATTATTTACGAGTGACCTTCTTAGTGACCTACATTCCTGTTCTGTATAATTTTTTACAGGATTCGGTTAAATCTGTATTTTCCCTATTATTTTACTGTATGTACTGTTATTGGGGTTTTCTATGAGATTCTCAGTAGCAGGTCGGAGTTTGGATTTGTGCCCGGTTAGTGGCAATAGGCTCGCCCCCTATTACATGGGACCTAAACATACCGGCGAACTGTGGGTGTACATTGGTACACCTCTGCCTAACACTTCGGGGTGGCTTGATGGTATGTTTATTTTACTGTACTCAGGCTATATTCGTTTCTGTTTTATCAAAGAAACAGACGATTATAATTAATTCAAAGCTCTGATAGTGAATGAAAGTTTTCCACAAGTATTAATTACTTGATCTCGACGCCTTATTACTATTCAAGATGCGTAGAAAAATCTCTTACACATAACAATAGGTTCTTTTCTCTCAGAAGTGTAACAATTACTCTGAAGAAAGGCGGAGAAAAAATCGGATTTCAATGTTACTTTGTATTTATTTCACTTAATTCCTCGCTCCGGGGAAAACGTATGTAATCGTGCACATCATTTGTAATTAAACCCGTTTTAATTTAAAACAAACATAATTTTAATTAAAAGAAGTATTCATAAAAAATATTAAATGATTTTATGATATCGTAATTATCCCGTATTTGGAGAAGCGTTGAAAAAATTTTAAAGAATTTGATGTTTTTAATTAATAATGATTGGTGTTTGCAATTTAAAGCTTATTCGAAAAGCTCTTAATCATTTTATTTGCATCTAATAATGATGCAGTGTTAAATAAAATTTTAATTACATCTCTTAGATATCGCAAATAATACATTCAATAATTATTTTGCGTACCTATCGCACATGTGTTTTGCTTTGTTATTGGTCCATGTTTATGTCTGCGCTTGCACTATGAGCTTTTATGAAAGGATGGTATGTATCAGTTGTGGAAGTGAGACGCCGCTACGCGCACTATTGTGCTCTGTCTCGCTTTCTCAATGACAAGAATCCTGGTTTATGAGCTCACTACAGTAATAGACTCTGCTTTGATGTGATAGTTACTATGAAAATTTATGGCGGATATTATATTTATACTGCGGTTAAAACATCGCGCTAAGATTCAAGGGTTTAACTTAGGTCACTATTTTAGTAAAAATCGCATTGTTTTTGAGTTCAGTACTTCTGTGTACTTTAAGCTAATCGATAAATTAAGAAGTATTGAGTTTAATCTAAAGGGACTTTAGTTACGCGATTTTTATGTAGGTTGTAATAAAATAGTTATATTCAGGCTTAGTGCGAGTTTCAAATGGGTCGGAATTTCGCAATACATTATTGCGTGGGATTCAGATGGATGGCTGAACTGTCAAATATAATAATTCCTTTTCTCGGTATTTGCAAGATCCGATTTCTTACGAAATAAATATGTTAGTATTTTGATACATCTACACATAAGTAGTTTTTGTCAAGGTCGTCTGAAGGGCACTGAAGGCAGAAAAACATTCCTGATTAAAAAGGAATCGACGAATATATTATGTATTGCTCGATATTCCATATTTACAAGAAAATGTTAAAATACATACATTTATTTTTAATTTTAATTTTTCTTTCTTGCTTACTTCTCATAGTATTGAGTTTTAGACGCATTTGAGCAGATGTAAAACGTCTCAACAATATATTTTAATTACTTATTTTAAAGTTCATTAACGTCTTCACAGATTTGTGTATCAAGTCATGCCTAAATATAAAAGCGTTAAAAACTCCTATAAGATTTTTATTTCAATAATTACTAATTATTTTCTAAGTAAGTTAAATATTTTCTACATTAAATTAATTATTTTCTACATAAATTAAGTGCATCGTGTTATCAACAGTGTAGTATACGTAAAACGATGAATTCTCACAACGAATTCTTATAATGTAGGTACCTATTGTCATGATATAGTACGGGATGTAGTTTTGTTACCTTCTTGTTGACGTCTAAGTGCCAAATCCCTGCCAATATACACCGAGATTAGATGCGTATATGTGATGAACAATATTGAAGCTATAACATTGAAAAGATCCAAGATTTTTGGCAAGAGAAAATCTCGTAGATTTCTTCTCAAATGAAATCTGTTAGGGAATAACAAATAATATACGTTTATCGCTTATATTTATGTATGTCTAAGTAAATATACTTTATTCTTATATTTTATAACATAAACGTAAAGGGCAACTTTTCTGTTATATGCAGGGGGTTAAAAACCTTGTCCGACCCGAAAGAGTGATATGGGGTTCACAATCATAGGCCTAAATAAAATAATTTTGGAATAAAGAAGTAAAAATAATAGTGAAGTTTGAAATAACCATTTTTTGCCTAACATGCTTATAAATAGGCAATAAATTTCCAATTTCTTCCTTCATTCACCAGAAAACTTAAAAACCTTTAGGATATAATGGATTTGCGTAGTGAATTTAAGTTTGAAGTCTTGTGAAACTAATTTACATCAGTATCAAATTAAATAATAAGACAATTATAATTGTGTTACGGCAAACAAATATTACTTGAACAGTCTTTAGAATCTTACATAAAAGTAAAATAAATATTTTTAATAACATTTCATAATTTGCAATATTATTTACTTGTACTTTAAAACTAATATAAGAACAAACTCTAACTATACTAAAATTAAAACTTACATAAATAAAAACTAAACGGCGTCAAAGAACTCATCGTCATCCTTGTCAATGGCGGGGAACGTGCTCAGAAGGCTGGCAGCATTGCCACGTTGAATGGCTATGCCGATTCTCTGTCGAGGAATAAACCAACCCTCTGATCACGACTAGATCTTGTACTTCTTTTTAAAATTAAATTACATTGTGTAAATAAGATATGAAGCTTAAAACGCCTTAAGTTGTGTTGCTTCATTAATCTGTTTATCTTAGTTTTCTTTTGGCGACCATCCCTTGCTCTTGTACAAATTTTGTTTAACTTGGCAATGTAATTAAAAATATTTTTTATATTTATATACCAAAAAGGATCATGTTGTTAAATAAATGATATTAATAAAGTTTGTCTTCCCTTTTTATAAAGTCTCCTGCCTTTTTTATTTTACTGGGTTTCACCTAATTGGAAGCTCAGAAGTTTAAACATATCTCCAAGTATTTTTTTTCATTCATTCATTCTTGGGACAAGATATGATTTTCAATTCATTGTTTATGCCGAGTTTATCGGAAGTATGATTGCTTGGTGTATGTAGGCTTCTTCTACTATATTAAAGAACTTTGTTTGACTTGAATTTGTTCTAGCTTTATACGAAAGAGTGGATCGTAAGCATTTATTTATTTAGCCAATTGGGAAAGCCTTTCCCGTCCGTATAAATTCCATTCTCGTTTTTTGCAGCGATCTCACATTCCTTGTTGTTATTTACGAATGCCTTTGTACATTTCTTATCTTATTAGTAGTTTACTAATGTCGGTAATACATATAGAAAGTTACAGCGATGATAAGCTTAGTTTTACATTCTTAAAATGGGAAATATTTAGTAGTTCAGAAGAGACAGTTGTGTGTGTTATGTATGTCCTGTCCCGAAAGATGATAATGATACCTTCTTGAAAATGACGAATACGATACTACCAAAATAAGCTCTGAAAATGACAAACAGTGACATTTCCTAAAGCTATCATTTCACTTCCTTCTTTTCAAGTAAACGTAGAGTGTTTTTTATATAACTCTGTAACTATACGCATATATACTGAACGACTTTATTTGCTAAGAGGGGCGCACTGTTTGACTAGCGATCGTGTAGAGACTTGAAAAACATCGGTTGATTTGTCTATATACTTACTTTATATAGTCGAGTTTGTGTTTATTTACTCTTTTACTTCGTGATTCTATGTCTTAATTATGTTAGCGGCAGCCATTTATGATCTACAGGCGTCTACAGCTGTTGCCACATCATAACCTTTATACCACGTCTGGGTTTTACGCTTCAATATAAAACGTAATCACAAACGTCTAAGAAAAGAAATTGCGATTTATACAATAAAGTAAAGAAAAACATACAATACAGACAACCATCTGTAAAGATTGACACATGGTGCTTCCCATGCCTTCATTGAATTTATCTTGAAACTATTTTCAAAATACGTCCCTTTTTTATTTTAAATATTTCTTACTTATCAAAATTGTAAAATGATTATATTTTCACTTCGCTTGGAATAAAGATATTCCTGAAAGACGAAAACATTAGGTAAGCTTTTTCAACAAAATAAAAGAAATTCTCAAGTAAAAGACCTACATACTAGTGTATGATTAATGATTGTTTTAAAACGTTTAACCAACCCGTCTTTTAATACAATGTTATCAAGAATAGAACTTTGTGGGAAAATATATTTATTTTGACATCGGAGATCACTCTCTATTTTACTGGCACAGAAAATCTTCAAACGTTCTTTATCCCATATCAAAAACGAGCAACAAGAATAATTAGAAATGTTTGCAACAGCAACAATTGACGAGCAGTAATCAACAACATAAATAACCCTCAAATGCAAAAAAATAAAAACAAATTACTTATCACCTAAAAGGGTTGTCTACCATACATTTTATATTCAAACATTAAAACAAGGTCAGTCGGCCGCCCTATAAAATAAAAATATCTTACAGCTAATAAAACCCTTTTCTTTTAAACATAGCCCTTTCACTGGTTTCCACGAAATTATTTCTTGCTCACGTTGTAATTGATGATCAGGTTTCGGTATCGGCAAAATTTCGAACGAAACTGTGGAGCCCATCCATCATAAAAGTGTGCCAAATAACTTAACAATATTTGCTTGTAAATATGTATTTCTTGGTTTTCTTGCCACATCACGCGTAGATCGTCATAGTTCTGTTATGAAATGAAATAGTTTATTCTTGTAAGTAGGACTATATAAATCACTTTTACAATGTCTTCCTAAGCTAGATGAAGTCGACATTTCCTAACTGACTACCCTGAGAAGAAATGTCGAAACAAACTCGGGGGTCTTAGTCTCTTTTATAGTCCATATAATACAATTATAAATTAATAAATTGGTGTAAATGATCACGGTTTAAACACACATTATCACTGTTACCATAAATATATTAACCGCATGTCAGCTGTCGCACTGTTTAGCAGAAGCCTTTCTCAGACGATTTTATAATCCACATATTATTTATTATCCTTATATCCCTGTAAACAGCGCTCTCTGTATTCGTCGAATTCCTCTTACTGCCTCTATGACGGCCAGCCCCGGCGACATCATCCAAATTCGGGTTCAATTAAGTTATTATAATCTCTATTTTACATATTTGTTCTATTTTACATGTTTCCAGCCTAAGGAACGGGGCGCGTTTATAAGCAAATTTTTAATTTGTTACTTAAATAATCTAAGAACTTGCCACAAACACACAGTCAACCAATCCCAGACTCTTTGATCCTTTAATGGATTTTGTAGAAGTTTGTCTTTTGGATTTCCGGTACTGTGTGCCGTACTTCGAGTTGTAGAAACAAATAGTTTCAGTATCAACAAGTAGGGCAAAGTAACCAACTTATAATAGGAATACGGGAAAACAATAAAAGGGTGTGTTACTGTTTCGAACATTGAAACTAATATCATAACATTCTGGCTTTGTTCGCAATAGATGAACTAGTTATTTGTTCGTTCGTGGTACCTTGTTTTTCACTTGGTAGGTCCATGCAATTCAACGCTGGCTAGAACTTTTATACGAAGATAGCAGCGAGTAATGATGAACGTAAATATTCAAACTTTTTACAATCTGAAATTGCAAATCCCTTTCTCTGCCTGAGATACGGATTTCTTTAAGTGGGACACAGTCTGGTGTGATAATTGACTTTTTATTGGTCAGGCGGCTGGCATTTTACTGCACATTATAAGTTGTTTCGAACAAATTCAGGGCTTGGCCTAAATAAGTTAGGCAATAGGCAGCCCCGAAGTTAGGAAGTTGGCGTGGGACGCTACATGCCTCAGAAAGCAGACCTAAAGTTGTCTTGTTGTAGACGTTTCACAGTTAAACTTCGTGCTCTGACTACAACACAAGACAAAGGTCAATACGCCTTCGTGTCTAATTAATTTAAGGTAATCTTCACTTTTAATGTTTCTTTAAATAAGTAATGTTTGAATCGAAACTTTAACAACTCGCAGAAGTGTCCATGCACAGATGTTACAAAGCACCTTTTATTACTCATATTATATCTCTTTGAAATAATTAAAGACATATCAGTGTTTAAACTTCGGATATTAATGTTAGATTATCGTCTTTTGTTTCAGATTCGGGCAACAAGTCGTTGAATTCAGCATTCTGCGCGCTAATGGCTCCGTCACCGCTTTTGGAATTGAGCAGCATTTTCTTCTTCTTCGTACCAGCTATTCTTATACTCTGCCTGTATGCGAGGATGGGATATCATATAAGGTATACATTGTTAGTATTTCAATTACTCAAATTATGTTCTTAAAAATAAGTATATTAGATTATTATAATTCGTAACAAAAAAAATAGTGATTTCGGCGTATAAATCATCAAACGAATTTATTTTTATGTAGGCGTAACATTTTTTTACACGTGAAGCAATCATTTCCCGCTTATTCCATGCCTGTAAATAAATAAGGATCTCGATTTACGAAGATATTGAGTAAATATTAAAAATATCTTTGCAGATAATTCATTTCGATCTTTGAGGATATTTCCACGTAACCGTTACCGTAATACATCTCAGATCCAGAAAATTTATATCTATTTTCTGACGCGATTTATATTACGCTTTATTAA
This sequence comes from Autographa gamma, assembly GCA_905146925.1. Taxonomy (NCBI): domain Eukaryota; kingdom Metazoa; phylum Arthropoda; class Insecta; order Lepidoptera; family Noctuidae; genus Autographa; species Autographa gamma. Next base: position 7,237,880 of record LR989865.1, read on the forward strand.
AGGTCGTGTTATGTAATGGGCTTTGTTAACAGGCGTTGGACGACGAATTCTGAATTCTCTAACATGTAATTTGTCAGTGTCGCGAACACTAACGAGATTTTCGTATTGTCATCACCGCAGGATATTTTGATCGATCTCATTGTTTGGCTAAATTAAAGGGCAGAGGAAACTGTTGTATGGTTTCCCATTATCCGTTATTAAGGCAGGCATAATTACATTACTCAGCGTTATTTGACGGTGTTATTTTGTACTGTTAGGTAAAACATCATATTATAATTGTATGTTATAGGAGACCTTAAATAATGATAATTATAATTAATTATTCGGATTTTTAACATCAAAATATATGTTCAGGATAATAATAGTACACGTGCGGAAAAAAAAGTCAAAAAACTTACTAACAAAATAAACTTTTTGAACACTACGAGCGCTAATAATTGAAAATTTCAACAATAGTTTCCCACCCACTCATACCGTAGCTTACAAAGTTTTGAACAATCAGAGTAGCCTTTTTGCTGTAAGAAACGACATATATAAAGTTTGTGATTAATAGATCTTCGTTGTACGTGTTAAGGTTTAATAATGAAGGCTAGAGTTTCCTGGAATTTGGCCTGGAGACTGCTGAGTCAGCCCATTACACCATTACAGGAGTTCCGTTCTTTACACTTATTATGTAAGACAGGTCCGTCTAACCGATGTCATTGAGGGACACAGGATTTCCTTGAGCAATTTAATGTAATGTCATTATTTTTAAGATTCATTTTGTGGGTTTGTCCTTGGCTTCCTGACTTCCTTATTACATAAATGGATTGCTAGCCATTTATTACTCACTCTTTATCGGTATGTTAGCTCAATTTTATATTGGTCTATAATTCTTTCGATTATAAAAGAGACTAAGACCCCTGAGTTTGTTTCGACATTTCTTCTCAAGAAAATCAGTTAGGAAATGTCGACTTCGTCTATCTTAGGAAGACATTGTAAAAGTGATTTTTAGGCAAGTAGTCCTACTTGCAAGAATAAACTATTTCATTGACCATTTGTGTCGCGGGGTGCTTCAGAATTGTTCATATCATATATTACTACATTGAATACCCAGTATTTTAACAAATATATTTAGTACCACGTATCAAATCATTGATTTCAGAATATTTTGTATTTACTAAGTTTATTAAGAACCCCGTTTGATATAAATAGTATAAGTTAAAAATCAATAACTAGCACGCGACGATTGCAGGAAACCAATCTTGACTTATAATTTGATATTTTCCTATAAAAGCATTAAATGTAGTTAACTTAGCTACCGTCTGTTTATAACTGTTGAAATCTATTACGTGATCTGAATAAACACGGAATTTAAAGCTATTTTAAAAGTTTTCTCGGTATTCACTGTTGATAGCTTGTTTAGAATAAATAGTATTGGTAAATACCGTGTTCACAATGAAAATAAAAAATATGATTCATATCTTTTATTTTATTGTGAACACGGTCAAAATTACTCAGATGTCTTTAAGACTAAGTTTATTAAGGCTATCGCCCGTTTCAAAATTCAAAAAGTAATTGGGAAGTTACAATAGGTAACATCTAAAGCATTGTGTCCCAATTTCAAGACAAGTTTTAACAATCGGCTATACAAGTTCCATTATGTAATATAGGGAAAACTCAATGACTTCTTCCCTTTAATATATTTCGAAATTCTTCCTGGTGTGAATAAAATAATTAAACTTTTTAGTTAGTTCGCACACGAGGCGACGCAAGTCTCCAATACTTGACTATCTTAGTATTTTAGTTACCAAGCAACTACAAAGAGTTTTGTACACGTCATTACAGACTAAAGTCTTCGGGAACCGAGGTGTCACGAGGCAATGAAACGCCTCGTGTTCGTTGTGGTTTAAAGTGTGACGACCCATGACGGTGTAAAACTTTTAAATGTAACTAAAGCTTTTAGTTTGAAGTCTAGATAGTAAGTAGAGGCCCATGTCTTGGTGACCAGCGGGAATAGTCAGAAAACTTATTCTGTCTGCATTAGCCTAAATTATGTCTAAATTATGCCTATGAGATTTACGTGGTCTATTATCTACTCCATGAAAATAAAGTTCCGTAACCTAGTTACGAGGTTTCAAGTCACGTAAGCACTATTTAAGGTACAAAGAACCAGCCTTCACTCTAAAAGCACGACTAATTTACCCAAGCAATACATTGTGACCTTTTTTTATTACACTGTATCAGTAAAACTACGTATGGTTTTAAAACATGTAAAAAGGTTTTTCTTATAAACCTTAAAAAAGGCGTTCAAGAAACGTCGATATTACACATCTAAATGACTCTAGGGTATCTAAAAAAGATAAACCTACTGCAAATAACAGGGACTAGACTAGCAAATCGCTGAATTCCTAAAACAAAATACTACACAAAATCTTTCGATGAGATGAAACATAAATAAACTTATTTATTTAAATAAATTATTCAGATACTAACGTTATAGGTCAGATAAATTACATTAAAAAAGATTTCAAACACAAGTCTGTTAGAAATATACAAATCTCTTATGAATATGAATATTTATAGGAATAAAATTTGTCCTCCATATTTACTAAAGTAACTTGGTAGAGTTGGTAGGAACATAAATATCAGTATCTCAAATTCACTGCATCTGAAATATTCTCAAACTCAATATACTAACTAAAATATCAATGAAGATACACTTTGAAACCTACTGAATCGGTTTCAATAAAACCTTATTGAAAACGGGACACAACTTTCAATATTACATGGTTTTTTTTCTGAATGTATATTTGATAGGATATTTTTAGAGTCGACCAATCACGCTATATTGTTTAAATGTCAAAACAGAATACTCTGATATCAGTTTGTTTGTTGGGGTTAAAAGTTAATGACTTCAACCCACGCACAGCGCATGTTATAGGGATATGTGAACTATGATCTATGAACTTGCATCGACTAAAAACATCCCATCCTAGCCTTTGCCGGAGCTACGGGTTTTCTTAAGCAAAATACTGTTATACCTAAAATCAGATTTCACTTATTCTACTGTAGGAAAAACTTGGTACCAAAAAAATAATAAGAATTAGGTAAAAACATGTGAACCTTATGAAAGTCATTTATCTCTATTAATTTAAACCACCGCTAGTCTAGAAGACAAAACTAAATAGTTATTAGATATTATTTATTAGAAATATTTTAGTTCTAGGCTAGAATTTTACCGAAAAGCCAATAATCTGGATAGCTATTAATATTACTTATAAAAGGTGCCCGTTATTGGAAAATAGTGTGCTAAAATTTAGGTTGCCTACATTGCCCTAAGTCATTTCTAACGTTAGTTGACAAAGAGGCATATTATCTATTTGGAATTTTATTATTTACGCAGCGTTTTATTACTTTCATGATACACCAATAAAGAATATTAATATGTTTTTGTTTGCAGGTCTACACGTGTCACCGAAAAAACGAAGATCGGCTTACTCAATGGCCATGTTCACGGTGAAACTCGACAGGCGAAATCCAGGAAAGCTATCATAAGAATGCTAGGTATGTTTACATAATAATCTTATTATTGCTTCCTACTAGAGAGGAACAGAGAACGAGTCTTACCGAGTAACCGAATACCGAGCGTTATCGGTTATACAATATCAAACCGAGTATAGATTCGCGTAAACAGTTTGATGTTAATTTTAAGTTAACGGCTAATATGTACAGTACAGACTATACTTAAATAGAAATTGTCTTTAAGCACAATTGTTAATACTAATCTTCATTTGAACTAAAGCAAATAGGAGTAGGGTAAAAAAAAGGCGTGCAATATCCAGAGCACCGAGTACCAAGAGATTATGTATACTATTATGTATATATTGCGCGCATCTCTAGTTCCTACATAGGAAACCTGATAAACTACACTCAAGACTTGTGTGGTAAACTACTTGAACATTAATATGCTAATCTTGTAGGGACCATCTTATATATTCTGTTTCACCAAGTTTGTACACAAAGAAAGGAATATAAGGATAAGTACAATAAAAAAGTTAATCCTGTCCTCTATGTGTACGACTTTCGCAAAGTAAGTAAAAAGCTCTAAAAAGTCCATATGTATTGTTCAGGGGTTGTTAACCTTTTCTCTTTTACTGTGTAATGGAAGATAAAGGGTCCCGATAAAAAATCTGCGGTGGCAGCCCTGTGACATGTAACCTGAACATTTTTATAGAACGTGCCTTAGATAATTTACTTAATTTAAAAATAAAAGGTAAAATTTGGTGGAATCTACTCGTGATCAGAGGGCTGGTTTGTTCCTTGCACAGAGAATCGGCATAGCCATTCAACGTGGCAATGCTGCCAGCCTTCTGGGCACGTTTCCCGCCATTGACAAGGATGACGATGAGTTCTTTGGTGCCTGTTAGTTTTTATTTATGTAAGTTTTAATTTTAGTATAGTTAGAGTTTGTTCTTGTATTGGATTTAATTGCGTATTAATAAAAAATAAGACTAAACATAAAATAAATAAATAATTTCAAGTTTTCAACCTTATATGTAAAATCCCAATGTGTTCGTAACTTTCTATGTAATTAGCTAGCACTTTACGCAATGAGATGGAAATCGCAATTTATTCTTATTAAAAGCAATAAGATAAGCATGATACGCAATTTTTACACATTCGTAAGCTCATTATGATACATAAATGAAACCATTTAGATGTTGTAAGTTTTTAGAGACCATTACCAAACGTAGCTTTATTTTGGAATCTAAGCAAGGATTGAAATGAAGATTTGGTTTTGTTTTTTTTTACACATACTTATATACTATTCGTACCTGATTTGCATAATTCAAACTTTATGTTGACGTATGCAATTTGCGCACATTGTCTTCATTTGCTTAAAGGGTTTTATCGTCTTTGGCTTAAAGACTTAAATCTTAGTCTAAAATAAAACAAGGCTGTATCGTGATGTGAATATATTCTGTTAAAATTGATAAGCAAATACAATCCGACTTCTAAATAAAGTCTTATATTATTATGGTTTTCTTTTGGATACCGTTGTCATAACTGGACCAAATTACCTCAAAGAAAGCACCAATTTTCAAATAAAAAAAGAATCATCAAAATCGATTCACCCAGTCATAAGTTACACGTCATACAAAAATACAGTCGAATTGAGTTCCTCTTCCATTTTGAAGTCGGTTAACTATAGTTGTTTTATATAGCAACTTTAGTTTTCATTAATAATTAAAACAATGGCCAAACTTTCGACATCACTAAAATATTCATCGCTAAAAATGTTTGTGAAACAAGGACACGAGCATAAAATGTAATACAATATTCAGGGACTAATGAAAAAGTTATTTTTCCTGGTTTTTGGAACAGTTTGCACTAAATCTTTCTAAAATATTGTTATACTTATAATCAGAGAGTATTTCCTTATACGTTGAAAAATAATCTAAGTTCTCTCTAACAACAAAAGTTTGTCTGAACTTCTGAAGTGAGTTGTTATTATTACGTTTTCCTAAGGATGTTTTTCCTAAGCTTCTATAATGTTAAGATATTTCTAAAATTCACTATACACACACGGAAGTTTCTTAAGATAAGACTAAAATCGGAAAGTTGATACCAGTACTACAACTTAAGAAACTTTAGCTTATACATAAGTTTAAGTATACATTCCCAAAAAAAAAAAACAATATAGTTTTTAGATGATAATAATTCGAGTTATTTTCATCATTACCCTACCATTTTATCCCGCTTCAGCAACATTTAAAAGATCCACAAAAATATTATATAGGTATGTACTGCAACAAAAAATAAATTTAAAAAGTGTCTGTAAAGTTATCCGAATAACTTTTTATTGGATGCACCCAAAATAATTGGATCGTTATGTAGCTTTGAAAAGCTGGTTTAGAAAGATCTAAATAAAGATAAAACGAATAAATCGGTTCGTTAGAAAACCTTTGTGTTAAAACGTGCGCCTGAAATCTGATTAAAACTTAAATAATAAATATATTCCAAAATAAAATAGAAAATATATTTTGATTGCACATAGATAAAAACATACACACAGGTGAACAAAGTACCTACCTCCTCTTTTTTTGAGGGTTCTTTTAAGAGCGAGACCTTTTTTTGATAACTGTGATAGTAATAATAATAGGGGTAAAACCTAGTACGTCTAACGTAACAAACCTTGATTGGTATCCTCACTGACATCTTTGTAGGCTGGCCAGTCCCTACCACAGCATAAGCAATATTTCTGTATAGCATGAGTTTGATCATGCCATTATAACAAGGCCCACTAGTACACAAACTACTCGATCAGGGGCCCTGCTATTGACAATTGTTTCAATTGTCTGAGTTATTGAGAAATTGGCCGTTGGGACCGCCAATTTTGACGTTTTGACATTTAGTAGAATGCCAATTATCCTAAAATGGACGTTCTGACGCTACCCACTCAGACGACTGAAGCAATTGTCAATAGCAGAGTCGGGCCTCAGTTGGTCAGTAGAAAAAACATTATTAAAGTGCTCAACATCATGAGCCCTTTGCAGTTACAATAGTATCTGTCGACTTACCGAAAATATATTAGAAAAATATCATGAAGATTAATTTAATGATCTCATTTGAGTTAATTACTCTTCCTTAACAAACAGACTTTCTGAAGTTGTACTCATGTGTCTTATTTACATTAAAAACCTCTTTTCTAATTACCATGCCTGAGGGCTACAATTAGTACAAATTAAGATAGATTATAATTAATTTTCATCAGCTACGATTTTCCTATGCTTCATAAATTTCGTGAGTTATATTAATTTTCATTTTATGTAATATTTATTCATTAATTTTGTTTAACGACCAGCAGTAATATGAACTTGTTTATTTTTCTAATTATAAAATTCGTGGATGACTACGGCCCTAACCGGACAGAAATGGAAGGAGGGTAGAGAGGCCTTTGCCCTGCAGTGGGAAAAAAGGCTAGGATAAAACAAGAAAAAAAGTCATTAAAAATCTTTGATTCGCATGAGTTTTCAATACTTTCAACTTGGAATTTGCATATCAAACACGCCGTTTTTTTTCCTTTATGTAAGTAGCTACGTCTGAAATTCTAAAGATTGTTTTTCTCAGAGTTTATCTGTGTTTTTACATAACGATAGTGAGAAAGGAAATGACGCTAGTTTTGGGAAGAATATATATAACTTTTTTAATCAGCGTTTAGTACCTACAGGAAAAGAATCCTTTTAAAAAGGTCGTACTATTTTTAAGTCTTGTAGGTAGGACTTGGAAAGGTTTGAAAAGAATTGCTTTTAGTAAAATGTGTGTGGGGGATAGCCTTTACTTTGAATAGCCTTTATTAAAAAATGATTTGAAGCTCTGTGGGAGTGATTTACTTTAGCAACCGTAGGTATATGACGATTGAAATTAACGTCCTAGGCGTATATTTTCCTAATTAAACTGACATAAATAAATCACAGGTTGTTATCACAGCATTTTAATTTGAAAAGCAGTAATTTTACGTAAATAATGTGCCTATATATTGATTATATTTCTAATGAAATAATTGAACAATCTACGGTACTTACGTTTTAGGAGACATTTGGTACTCTTACACAACCATAATTTAATTTTTAACTTTGATACAAAATTTTAACTGTTACGAAACTAGTTCGTAAACATTCTACGATTAAGGCTTTGATCTAATGTTTATGAAAGTTTACATCTAAGTGAGGTCAAGGCTAGTTTACAAGTGTTTGTAGTAACTTTTCCTCTAGTTAATATATATTTATTAAGTTGTAATATTAATTACAGTTCTTTGTGTTAATATAAACAGTCGTTGAAGTTTTGGCCACTTCAGATTAAAATTAGTGCGTTTTTAAGAGAGTAGGTGCTCAGATAAAAATTTAAATAAAAATTACCTTTGGAAATGTATTCATAAATAGAGTTGTTTGGTCGATTAGGAAGAATGTCTTAACTTTTGTACCTACTTGATATTTAATTATCATTATACAATTAAAAATTAAACTTAAGATATTTACAATAGGTAATAAAAAAAAACTAAGCCTACACAGTAAATAAGAAAAAATATAAACTAAAATAAGGCATCAAAAAATTCATCCACATCGCTGTCGACTAGGAGTGTGCCCAAAAGGCTGGCAGCATTGCCACGTTGTATGGCAATGCTTATGCGCTGACCTAGGTAGAAGCCAGCCTTTGGGTCACGCGAAGTGTCAACTAGGCGTTTTGACAATTTTTAATTATAGTTATAATATTTTTTAAATTATCACTTCGAACGACCGGTAATGCTTATAAAAACCTTATATATATCTAAAATAATTAAAAGAGTTCAGAATCTAGCGCTATTTAAACATAATGTAGTTCGTCCTAAAACCACAATTCTGAACATACGATGCGAGTGGAAATGTTAACCGCAGATTTCATGAATTTCATAGACATAAACTATCTGGTGCAATTTCGGTTGAAAATGAGCTTTAAATGTACGTAATCATATTATAGTACCTACCGGTAATGAGATAACAAAACATTAATTTTACTAATCTCGTTTATATAGCTTTATTTGGCTTCAGTGGTTTAAACAAAAATTAATGAACTAGAAAAATACTTCTCAATCTACTATTTTCTAAAGTAATATTTGTCCTACTATACTACTTGATGAAAATGTGATAGGGATTATTTCTTTAAATAAATAAAAGATTAATAATTTATTTATCTATTAAGCCCGTGCTGTCCCACTGCAGGGCAAGGGTCTCCCTCTTCCACGCACTTCTTGAGCTTGGATGGGCCAGTCCATGAGGTAAGGGTCTAGTTGGTCTCTCCACCTACTTCTTCCATAATTTATACAAACTTGAAATGTGTGCTCAATTCCATCTAACAACTAATAAACTTTATCGTCTGTCTAAATCACAGACCAAGAGCCACATAATTTATGTTCCTACTTATGCTTTTATTTTCAACATACATGGCTTTGCAACTTTCACTTTATGTTAAAAGGGTTGCTCTTAGCAAGGTACGAGCTGGGATTGCCAGTACTTCCGTCCTTTCCACAGCCTTTTTATTCTGGATGTTACGAGTGTACTTATTTACAAACATAAATACTGGCTTACCTACTTAGGCTTGTTTATAAGTCAACATCCTGATATTATAAACATTGCGCGGATTGAAATGGCGTTTTATACTCGCTAATTTATAGAACTCAGGCAGAGTAGTCAGTAGGCAATTCATTTCCAATTTAGAAATTCATATAAATTAATTTAGAGATGGATTTACTTCTATTGATTGTATTTACACTATATATGGATACAGTAATTGATACAATGACCGATTTGATTCGTTTAGCCGAAATTAAGCCGTCAAGATAAATAGAATAAATTCAGGTATCCCTAATTTCTTTTGAAGTTAATTCTCTTCGCTTTTGAATATAAAATCCAGTACGGCCATTCGTTTTTATATCCCTAGCCTAGTACCAAACTTTTAATGATCCAATCTGTAATGGATCGACGACCATCCGAAAGCCATTCAAAAAAGGGCTTCGGAAGGTACCTACTTGTTACGTCAAATACGGATTTAGCCCAAGTAGCCTAGTAGGTTTTAAGTATCAACCCACTACTATGTACAAAGCCATCTATTTTTATAAGGGATTTATAAGTAATAGGTATGCTTACTATAAAGACAAAACCCACAGTTCTTCAGCCCACAAGATAGATTTCTGTCAACAAGTAGTAGCAATTGTATTACTATAAATAAACGTAAGGAATTAAGTTGTACAAAATTATGTTGTAAGTAATTGAGTATTTCTTAATAAAATAGTAAATATATCATTCTGAACTGTTCATCAATGCATTTACTAAACTATAAGTTTTATGTCATAATAATTCAGGTGGTATAAGAAGGTTACTAATTAAATAAATTATAGTAACTATTTATGTGATAAAATGATTTATACCTATGGGTCCTGAATACAGAATAAAGCGGCTACGAAAACAAATCTTATATTTGAATAAAAAATACATCTAGGAAGTTAGACTACATTTAATATGAGTTGCTGAATAGTGCTGGAACAAAATAATTGAGGCTCTACAGATTTTCATTATATATTTTTTTTGTTATTTGCTTTGAACAATAATTGCCCTGTCACCAGTACAATCAGTAGCCACTATGTGTGATGAGTGACAACTTAATTGAGTGTCAGTTATTTTACAGTCAGAAAAACATACCAATGACACTTTGATCTTCTTTCCAACTAATCTGTGTACCAATCACTAGTAATTTAGAGTTTTTTTAGATCTAGAAATATTAATACTTTCCATTTCCGTAAAATCAATTTTTATTACTTGCATGTTTTCTTAAACGCTCTGGCATTTCGATATGTTCAAGCAAATATATACTATTCCTGAACGTTTAAGTAAAATTTTAGTTGATTATAATTTACAAAACCAGAACGATGGGTGCGTATAAATTTCTACCTACAATAAACCCTGTATATATGTTACCTAAAACCAAAATAACTAACGGCTGCAGACATACCAAAGCCGTAACAGCTAACATTCTAATTCACTTCTAATATAACTCTTACAAGGAATGGCGGTTTATAACCGAAATGAGATTTACAGTTATTATAAAGATAAAGGAAGGTTACTTAATGAAGGCATTTTAATAAATTAATCAAAGAGAGAATGAATTTTGGTGGTTTTTTGAGGTACGGATTTAAATTTCAAGCGACCAATTAAAAACTTTTTGTCAAACTATTTCATTTTTACTTTCTAACTGAAATATTAGGATATAAAATGTCTGTAAAAGAGGAAAACTAAGAGTTTGGTTTAAAATTGTAATCTAATACAATAGTTTTAAGTTTTCAGTAAAAGCTTAACTTAATTAAAATATATTGCCTTATACCTCTAAAAGACAGGCTTTAGACACGAATTTATTTTGTTCATCGTCCTTTAAAATTTAAAATTCTAGGGTTATCAAACTCTACTGTTGTACATACTCCAAGTTAAATTCTCCGGCGAATTTCTATGTCTGAAAAGTCATTTATTTCCGGTAGACATTTTAGGAATACCGAATTGTAACATTTCAGTGAACTATAAAACTTAGTCCACAAAACCTTGTAGTAAGTTTAGAAAGAAAAAAGATTAAAGAAAGTGATGAAGATTTTTTTAATCTCGTTGAACAGTATATCTTTCCCAGAAAGAGTTGAATAGCGAATTCTGAGATCTTGAAACCTATTTTCGTATGATAATTAGATACTTGAGATACTCGTCCGTTGAATGCTTACTGAAATGAAATATTAATACCTGTCAAGATATTCACGGGGGCGTAATAAGATTATTAAATTTCTTATTTAAATATTAAAATATTCGTTCGCCCCAAATAAAATGAAATGCAAACCTCTTTTATTGAATTTCGTTGAAAATCAGAGTACTTCGTTAGTGTGCGAATACAATTAAATAAAAGTAACTGGGTTCAATATTTGTTGAGGTCTCCATCACAATGCAACTCACGCAAAGAGGGGTAAACACAATCCGGATCTTAGAGGTTTATTTCCTTAAGGTAATGGATTGGCTATTTTTGGTCACTCTCACTTATGTTGGAAAAGAGAATTTGTCAATGTTAATAGCACAATATACCGTATACGTAGCAATTAATGTGATAGATGACACAATTACGGAGGAAAGATTTTTTTACCCTTTTCTCGCGGCGAGGCTTTGGCTGCGCTTATGTAGGTCAGGTTGTATCTACACAAATTATGACTACCATTTATTTACAATGTTCGTCTTATCTGTTATGGTATCATGAGGTTTAATGGCTTACAATATATCTTAACTATCTCACACCCAACTATTATATCGCGATGTACCCGTAACTACTAATAATGACAAAAAAAGACATAGTCACATGAAATATATATTGGTTATAGTTTGAAACTAAGCACAGTTAATATTCCCAAGTTCTGGACCATCTACGCATAAAAAATGTACCTTTAATTTTTGTGAATTAATTACATCAAAGTTAACGTTCATGTTTACATCATTGCAAGTTAAAAGGCTCAGCAAAAGAAGTGTTTTACTGTACACTAAAGCGCGTAAAGAAAAAACTACGGAAAAGATAAAAGGCTTTCCACATGATCCCCACTTATTCTTTGTCAACGTATCAGCGTCAAATCTTAGGGGATATAAAGCGGAATTACGAGACATAAGTCAAAGCTACGAATGCGACTTATACTAAAAAGATTCACGCAGTACACTGTACAGTGTACATAAGTATTGTACTGTTTGTACATAAGTATTGTACTTTTTGTAGTTTACGAGCCAAGGTTACGTTTCCATTGCGAAACGTTTTCCGACCCTTTTTGCACACAATTTATTTTTAAGAATGATAGAGGTAACTCTTTTGGTTGGTATAAACAGCGTAGAAAGTGTAGTTATCAATGTTTGCTTTTCGTATAGAATAGATACATAAATGTACCTAGTATGTTACCGAAAAACGGTAATGGTAGTGTCTCCGCGTAGAATATCAAACACAGTAGAAAATACACACTATGTGTATTGTACTTATGTGTATATTGTTTACTAATATAAAATGTGTACAAAAGTATCTCCAGTTTATGATATTGTCATGAAATAGGTATAATATTATTTTAGTCAGCTTCCATTCCACAAGCTCGTTAGTGTCCAAATAAAATACTTCACAGACATTACAGTAATTATTGTTTTGAATTCTACCAACTTTTGATACAAAAACCTGTACTGAATTGTCGTAAAATGATGGGATCCATTAGGTTTTAACCTGAAATAAAAGTTACTAAAACCTTTTGAAACTCCAGTAAATAAATTTATAAAATTAAGTATTCACCTTCGGTCGGGTTACATAGATGTCCCTCACAAAATTATGTTGACATCAATATAATATTTATGGATGAATTGACATATTAAATATTGATAAACAGATATTGACATTAATATTCAATATCACTGCAGTGCTTGTGAACGAAAACACGATATAATTTATCTTCTATTTACTTTTTGAGTGCCAGCTCAAGATTACTTTTAGCCGCCTATGAAAATAGATGGTATGTATCTTACTTGTAAAAAAAATTAAACAGTTTTTTTTCTACGCTTATTAAAGGTTTTTGTGATAGTATAATGTGTCGTGTCCGAAGTCTTTTACACTGTTTGTAGGTCTCAATTATTCACGAATTTCTCGAAATAAAGTATCTTTTGTAAAGTTTGTGAGAGTTCCATTGAAGTTTGATTAGTACGTGAAAGAATTAATTTATCTTACATTTATTTGTAAAGTTATCCACTTGAAACTTTATAGATAATAATTAATTATTTGCTGGATATTATCAATGAGTCCTTAATAGATATATTTGATAACCTACAGGACTGAAAATATAATAAATTGAGTACTGTCATAATTTGACCGACTATTCTTCAAACTGGCGTCAATATATTGAGGGGATGAATCGCCAGAAGTAGTGGTCATTCTGGTCATAAATCATTTCAATAATAAAGATAGATCGACAGCATATTTGGCTTGATAGCCTATAATTACAATACTAGACCGTATTAATGACAGTATTGGACCTAGTTTAGGTATATAAATCTTTGCATCATTACTTCGTTCATTCTATTCTGATAATATTATATTTCCATTGGTTTAGGAAAAGAAAGTTCCCAAGAAACGGAACAGATGTTGCTAGCATTAGCGTAAAGACATTCAAGTATAATTTATTCCGGAGAGAATTCGAAACTTTGCAAATGCATCCCTAAAGAGTATTCATTAAATATGAATTAAATTTTATTGCAAACATTATAGCCAAGTAATAATATTATTTACTAAATAAAAAATAATTGTTGAATGAAGTGAGGTTAATAAATTGAAGAGTCTTTATACCATAAGATGTCCTTTAAACATTATATAATTAATACATATAAATACAATAATTAACACAATTAAATCTAATATTAGAACGAACTCTAACTATGTATACTAAAATTAAAAGTTACATAAATAAATAAAACTAACAGGCGTCAAAAAACTCATCGTTATCCTTATCAATGGCGGGAAACGTTGAATGGCTATGCCGATTCTCCGTGCAAGGAATAAACCAGCCCTCTGATCACGAGTAGAGTCTACCAAATTGTTGAATTAATAGCATCAAGTCAACAAGATCGATATTTGTGTATTAAATAGATTAGTTAGTCATCCAAAGCCAGACTATCTGTAATCTCTAACATAAGTGAAAGCCTTCAAAATGTTCGGTTCTTCATTAATGTCAGTCTATATCAGACAACTCCCAAAAATATTTGTTCCCGAATAATCAAAAATTGAATTAGGTAGCGGTATAAAATATATTCCCACAGAAGTAAAGCAATTTGTAATCAGGATTTTGCTCAGAATCTCATTATATTGGGCAGTGTTTAACAGCCGTGTAAAATTAATTCTTTATCACTGAAATATCTTATTTTTTCGTTATTGCAGAGGTCATTGCCCTCGCATTTTAGCCTAACATCGTTAAATTGTTAATTATTTTCTCGGAAAAAATTTAAAAGAGAGTTATTGCCTGTTAATGTGCCCGTTTTGGGTAGAAGTGAAAATAATTATTTTAATGGCGTTGCGATCTGAAATAACTACATTAACTTTATTCGTTTTTATTACGACCCTTAGACTTGTACAGAGCTTTAAGAAAAGTACCGCGAGGAATGTTACCGGCGTAAAAGAACGTAGTAAAACTTTTATTTACCTACGTGATTTATTGGCAGTATTATTTTTTGTTAAAAGATTTTTTAGTGTCTCCTGTTTCTGTATGGTTTTGTTAACTTTTATAAAGAGACGACTCCTATTACATATTAGTATGTATCTATAGATATTTTACCTACTAGTTAGGCACAAATTTAAACGACTAAATTAATTAGTGTGTCACAATTTCGCTTGCAGTTCATTTTAGGTCGGAAAAGCAATATATTGTTTATGAATACGATATCATATTTAGTTATACGATGGTAAACATAATATCGATGCATTAACAACCGACTTTAAAAAGAAGATATTTTCAAGCTATCTGTTTTTTTGGACCTATGTAGTAATGTTACACTATACATACAGAAACAGTTCACCGTTTTCAAAAAATCTCAACTTTTTTCGATATTTTCGGTGGTTCTAAGAATTGATCTCATATACCTCAGTTTTTATTTTGCAATGAAAAAAAGTAAATTGTTTAGTTTGTACATAATCAATTATTAACCACCTTTTAATTTCCAGCTGCCGTAGTAATCGCGTTCTTCGTCTGCTGGGTGCCGTTCCACGTCCAACGCCTGTTCTTCATCTACGGGTACGACCTGCCGCACTTCTACGCCATCAATGAACACCTCTTCAACGTGGCTGGGGCTTTGTACTACGTATCTGCTACTGTGAACCCCATACTGTATAACGTTATGAGTGGCAGGTGAGTTTATGCTATTTATTTTGGTAAATACAAAGTATTCGTTGATTTTGAGTTTTCTTTTTTTGAGGTTTGCGCGAATGTTTGACATTGAAATAAAACTATTTTCACGGATTTTATCGCGGTTTGTATTTAGATTTTAGTTTCCGACGGTCTTAGTTAGCCTTAGTTTAGTCGATATCTCTGCTCGAACTATCTATTTATGTATTTAAGTAGCTATTTAACACGGTTTGACCAATCACATTAATTAGAAAAATGAAAAGAAGAGAGTGAACTTAAAGGTTGTGATAAAAACCAGTTTCTTACAAAGGCTGGGTATTTTTGGTACTATTTGTTGGTTATAACGAGTTTAATAATTTGCCCCACGGTGGGCACCATTAACATACCATTCGTAAGACAATAAGATAAAAATATGAGGTTCAGATAAAAGTTTATTAAATACGTCATATCGGCATTTCGCTTAGCCAAAAATATCCATTTAATATACCCTATGTAAAGTTAAGACAATCATTAACAGACTGTACATTTCATATATGGCTGACGCTAAAACCTAACTATCCACACCTGACGCAAAAACGGTAACACATTCAGACCAAACCTAACATTAGCCTACATTACCTATAACATATATAATACATTGCTTGAATTGGCCAAACCCAGATTTTCTCAAGTATATAGGTCTATAGATATTTTTTTCAAAGGAAACGCTCCGCAGTCCAATTTTGTTATGTTGTTGTTTTTGTGCGACAAGCAAAAATATGACAATCATATCTTCTGGGTGCGTATAATAAAATCATTGTATAAACGAGGCCTCTATGTTTTGTTATTATACCTTCATCACTCAACTGCCATAGAAATAATAATATTTAAAAATATTACATAGATTGTACTTTACGTCAATTATTTTTTAAATTACGAGTAAAAACAAGTAATAAAATATAAATACAATTTGCTGAAGAATAAACGCGACAGTAAGTGTCACAAATAAACAATAGTATAAAGAGAAATGAATCTACCTTTTACCTTGTTAATGGTTTGTTTTATTTTTCGTGCAGTGCACAGCTTACGAACATAATACTGTTTTTGTATTATTTATTGCGTTCTATGTCTAGTAAATAAACTCATTTTAAGTGCATGCAGGTAACAAAAGATTTCAAACGTGTTTTTCTAAAAGATGTTATGTCTTTTATGGTTACAAACAGCTTTTCTAGTTCAAAACTAAATTTGATTTAACGTCCAACCTTTTTACCTTTTTATTCAATAATCTTCTATTATTACATTATTACGATGAATTTTAAGTAGCGCGCTCTTAGCAGAATTAATCTCTAAATCTTGACATAATCTTTGAGGTGCCTAAAGACAGCTTTGAAAAACAAAAGATTAGTCGAAAAACAAAAGCGAAGCTCTGAATTTTTTAACACTTTGTATCAAAACAAAATAACTTTTTGATTGTAAATGGCCTGCGGACCTTATGATGAATATTCATGCCTAATAATTGAACTACGTAGCTTCATTCGTAAACTAGTTGTAAAACAAAATTGGGTACTGAAGTTAATTTAATGTAGGAATAGGCTATTAACACACAGATTGATTGACGAACCCTTAGCAATAAACTAATTTATATAGTACACGGTACAATTAACAGAAGGTCATTAATAATAAAGTATGTTTAAGCAATTACAATAAGTTTTCCAATTTATCAAGACGAAAAGTACAGACGGTAATGTTGCAAAAACAAAAATAAGTTCACGTAAAGTGTTTTGGACTTATTCATGATTGATTATAATTATGAATTACAATGTCAAAATAAAAAAGGAATCTATATTAAATCTTTTATTATCTATATTAATACTTTTTCCTCAACGGTTTTCATTTGTTCCTGATGTAATTTGCTTTTTTCTTGCCTAACCATTTTTTAATCTGAATAATCGTATAATTCTCTTCTAGTCCAGTCAAAATAGACATTTCAGTTAGCATTAATTCACATAGAGCTGAAAATTGGTGAATGAAGAATATGACTATGGCACATATGTTTTTCAATCCTTATCATCACGATATCTCCGGAATGATGATCCGTAGGGAAAAAGTATTGAGACAATTTTGTAGATAATTGTATGATCTACAACTTTTGCCGGATCTATTTTTGTGATAATACTTGCCATTTATGAGGAAAATGCAAAAAGTTGATATTTTGGACCTTTGACCTTGTGTAACTTTTTTAGCACAAGTCGGATTTTTGGGGACTTTTGATATTTCATTTATAATGGTGTATTTGAGACCTCCTCCAATTTTCAGCTGTATGCGCATTGATGCAAACTTAAAAGGTTTTTTTGTCTATTTTGACTGAACTTTTCGTTATTGATTTGAGATAAATAAACTTATTATAACGAACTCCAACAACAATATGTTATCACAATGTTTACACATTCTTTGGTACTAAAAACATAAAACCTACATTATTCTAGACATCACGTTAGAACGGTCAACAAAGAAAAAACATGAATATTTAACTGTTTTCTTACATAAAATATAGATGTAACAAAAAACATATTGTGGAATTTCAGCATGTTTTTCTAATTCCTAGTCTTTAGGAATTTTTCTATGGCAATTTGTATAAGTGTAATTTTTTTAGTATTCAATTTGTATTTTTTTTTTAATTATTGTTTAATTTCTATTAATACTATAAAGCCTACATAACATAACATCACGCCTGTATCCCCGAAGGGTTAGGCAGAGTTGTACCAATTGTACACCCACAGTATAAAACCTACCTATACATATTATATAAAAACCAAGAGTTTTTTAATCCTTAACAATTTTGTAAAACCAAACTAATAATCTGTTTCTAAGAATCTTATTTGTCCTAAAGAAACGAAGACGTTTCTTTAGGTTTTTTTTTTATGCTACGCACGTTTAGTTTATTACTCAAAGGCCCCAAGCCCGGCCCTGAGATCTTTATTCCGAACTCAAAATCTGGATTAAATTGGTGCGTGTTGTTAGGTACTAATGACCAATATAGCTAATGTCAGTACAAAGTGTGTGCTCAAAGAACAAAACAAAAATTCGTTAGGTTTATTTTCTATTCATTTTATTTAGATTAGTTTGTAATATATTTTGCCATAAATTAATCAGATTACATTTAATACATAATTTTAATACTGTTATAAATCGAAATACAAGTATCTACCTAAATGTTTCTCCTTAATCGGACTCAAATAGACAAACAATAATCTTTACATAAATTAAATCAATGGCCTCGGTGATAAAGCTAGTTAAAAACCTCTTCTTGGGGTTAGAGTCTTCTTAGGGTTCCCAACTCTAGAAAAATCTCATCAAGATTTTCATTAATGGTAAAATTCAAAATTTTCAATTGATGTTGGATATGGTATTATTGTGTGTAAACAAACGGTATAACATAAAGAGCCACATTATTTAAATATTTACCTACATCTTGAATTAAACATTATATGCAAGTCTTCAACAAGAAGTTAGCCAAATGCACTTAGATTCCTGAACTATTGTAATGTGTCACTATTACAAATAGTTTATCCCACATGTTAGTTTCACATTCGCGGTTCTTACTCTCAAACTTGAGACATACTTCAAACCCCAGGGGTATCTAATATCTACGTACCAGTGTCGACCTGATTTTAGTACTAGCAAGACTGAATTTACACACGAAATTCGAAGCTCGTCATACAGTTATTTGCGTATATAATGAGGGAAGAAAGATTTCTTGTGGTAACGAGGGTTTTAAGAATGGTGTGAATGTTGGCTTTGATCCTTTTAAGCATTTAAAGACTGATATTATGTCCTGCGGAAGACATTCTTTGTTATGTTATTTTTGTAGCTGAAATTAGATTTTATAACCACTTGAGAACGATGATTAATTAAATTGTTGTTCAGTATGATAACTATTTTTATGCATGCTCTAAAGAACAAAATAAATTGCACCCTTTTTTGTAAGTATTTAGAAGAGACAAGTGTTGATAACTACAATCTTAACCAGTAATTGTGGTAATTAATATAAATAGAACGAAAACATCCGAAGGCTTGAAATGAGGATCAATTGATGTTCAATAAACAAAGATTGGCTACCAAAGTGTTCATTCAAGAACAAACATATTAATCTATCCCATAAGATATTCTTTTCATCTGCCACCGTCAAAAGCCTAGCCTAACATGACGATTTAGTTCAATAGTTTCTTCATACATATATTTAGAAGAAACCACTAAGGATAAGAATTCCTATAATTCTCAGGACCTTTGACCTGACCTATTGCTTGATCAAGCAGAAAGCCAAAGACAAAATCTCTGAACTTAGGTAAGAGAGGTCATTGAACTACAGATAAACTATATTAGAGAATGGAAATCACCAGTAATCAGAGGGGTAGATTTATTTGTGATTATTATTTTTTATATTTAAAATACAAAATAAACGAACACATTTATTGAGATCAATCCTTGAAACAATACTTTTAATAGGAATATAACGCAATATTATGTATGTTATGATAGTTTATCCCAAAGCTATCCATACTCCGTGCATGTCAAATAGCTTTTAAATATACACACATAGCGTATACACTGTATACTATTGAATTAATCAGAAGGAACAAACTGACATACACAATGCTGATTGAAGTCGGATATTCATTAACTATTTACGTCGTCAATGTAGCATTTCAAGTAAACATACAGACATTCATACAATCACACCTCTTTCTCTGTAGGGGTAGGCAGAGACCACTTCTTACCACTTGTTACGATTACTACACACTTGTTTCACTTCGTCCACTGTCATTATTTTCTTCATTCATTTCAAGTGAAGCTAGTTTTAATCATTCTGAAATTTTCATCAATATTTTTAGATCACACATAATAAATAATACCTGTCTGGTCCAATAGGCAGGTATAATAACTTTCGTGAGGCGAATTCACAATTATTCATTAATATAAGATTTAGTAATGCAAGATTCTCGGGATCGGTCGATTAATTTCAGACCTAATTCCTTAAATATGAGCTGGCGACCCGTCGTGTATATGAATAATCTAATAAATACCAAACTAATATGTTATAAGGCGTCAAAGCAAATTGTTCACGGCGATAAGGTTGATTTTGCTATTTATCATTTTTTAATTAAAACAACGTGTCGACGGTATGACAGTTTATTTTAAACTTACTAAGCATTGTAATGTGGACTGTACAACATTGCATTTGTTACATATGAATAGCTATACTAACATCGTAAGTTGTGGTTTTGGACACGGATCAATGTACAAACCTTCTTTACAAAAATATGAGACAAGGCCCAGCAGTGGGACGTATATAGGCCAGTTTATTATTTATTTCATTTGAAAATGTTTTACATATTTATTTTAATGCTAAACTATTCTCAATAAAAGTTATCTTCGCACTGCATAGCCTTCATATTAATCTTCATTAAGAGGGATGATCAATCAAAACAACTTACCTCTACCAACAACATTAATATTCAGGAGAGCTCTATTTATTATAACTATTCAAACAAAACTGTGTAATTTGTCACTATAGTTTACATTTATTATTTATACGACACTTTAAAATAAATTATGATATTATAGGTAGCAATTTAAGTATAGTTTTAAAAGGAACCTAAATAAATAAATTACGATAGATACATACTCTTATTATCTAGTTATTTTAAATACGTTTGCTGAAAACAAAACTTTATTCTAATCTTTAATTTTGCAACAAGTTCAGTTTGAGTAGTCCCTAAAGAAGTTAAAGATATAATATCAAATACCAAGAGAATAAACTCTGAAAGATCTTGAAAACTTTGACACAAACTTTGGCGATAGGATTACAACTTAAATTAACGTCATCACCTAATTCCCCTAGCAAAAAATTGTCTGAGTATTCTGCGACTGATTTATACGTTTAGACGCAAGTAATTTACGGTCTCGTATCTTTAGTTTCATTTATCTTAGTTCATTTGGGTAATAGTCAAGCATTTGGCTGTCTGCCCTGTTTGCTAGTGCGATAACGGGTAAAAATGTCTGTTTCGGAGACGATGCTATCGCATACAACGGCTAAATGCAGAAAATACATGTGCAACTAATTTAATTTTTAATTTATTTTATAGTCTGTATAGAAGATATTGTGTTGGCGAACTTAAAGGAATCGTCAAACCATACGTTGGTATATTTACAAGATTTATTATTATTATTTATTATTAAGAGCCTGCAATGTCCCACTGCTGGGCAAAGGCCTCCCCAATCTCCCTCCATTTATCTCTCTCAAGAGCCGCGATTGACCAGTTTGGTAAAAACGAATGTAGGTCATCCCGCCATCTTCGTCTGGGTCTGCCTCGCTGACGCTCCACGTGTGTTGGGAACCATTCAGTGGTAATTTTAGCCCATTGTTGCATTGGCATACGACAAACGTGTCCAGCCCATTTCCACTTCAACGTAGCAGCTTTTTGTGTGACATCGGTAATTTTAGTTTTGGAACGGATTATGGTGTTTCTTATTTTATCTGTTAATTTAATATTGAGGATACTCCGTTCCATATTTCTTTGGCAAACCGCGAGTGCGGACCTCTGTTGAGCAGTCAATGACCATGTCTGAGCACCATATGTGAGGACAGGGAGAATGCAAACGTCCATGAGTCTCTTTTTAAGGGATAAGGGAAGTTCACCCTTCATAAGGTCTTTCATAGACCAATAGCTCTTCCAGGCATTTTCAGTGCATCTTGCTACTTCTTTATCTTGTCTTGCCTGGAACGAGACTATTTGGCCTAGGTAGAGATACTCATCAACGTATGCAACCTCCTCCCCCTCTAGTGTGATTTTGTGGTGTATACTGTTTGTCATCACCTTAGTCTTTGACATGTTCATTCGAAGTCCGACCTCGAGGCTTGCCTTGCTTCGGTCTTCAAGCATTTGTGTCAGCTCTGCGGCTGAGGATGAAAAGAGCACGACGTCGTCAGCAAATCGAAGAGATTTGCTGACGACGATTTATTAACACATAATATTTTTATCTTTTAACATACGCTTATCTAAAGCAATTGGTTGGTACGTGGGTTATAAAGCACTAGTTTAAATTTAATTATCTATTTAGTAAGTTTGTAAATTTTCAAACATGAACTAACATCTCATAAACTTATTAAGTCCATTAAAAATTTACAGCAAATTGTTTAAATGTCTCTACATTATTATTTATACATTATTCCGATTCGACCGTAATATAACATTATGTAACATGACTTCCAAAATCTATTCCCTTATGCGTTCGAAAGTTGATAAGTGAATAAAAACTATAACAGGGTTTAACAACCTTTTTTCTAACAGTTTTATTTTTCCCTCATTTTCTGATCAATACTTTTTTAACCCTCCGGTGCCAGTTTGAGATATTAAATATGTACTTGCTATTGAATTTTTTGTGTTGGCGGGCAATAATCAAGATCATTATAATTGATAAAGAAAAAAATAGAGTTTTAAATCAAAGTCCCAGTTGCGATAAGAAGAAAAAAAACCATTGCCTTAAAGTACTATTTTAATTACTTGCCGATCCCTTAATTAAACTATTATGTCCACCTTTGTATACATATATTTTTAACATAATTTAGTACCTAGACGATTAATTTACATTTCTGCTACATAAGAAGAAACTAATACCATACATAAATAAATTTTCATTTATTGAATGCGTATCATCCAAAATAATACATTTTCTCAGCTGGTTTACATAATGGATGAACGATCCAATCTAAGCCTAGTTACATAAGATTACCTAGTTATACCCAGTTACTTATAATATGGTACATATTAAGCCCTCTTACGCACTAGCGGTTAACCGCGGGGGCGGCTAACCGCGCGGTCCAGTTTAACATGCAACCACTTGGTGGTTAAGTGCGTACAATCACAAGCGGTTGCCGCCCCCGCTGTTAACCGCTAGTGCGTAAGAGGGCTATAAGTTCTTATGTATTCAAGGTCAAAAGAATACAAAAATAATGAAATGATAACATAGTATAGATTCCTTTATATTGTAGAGATTCACAAAATAATGTATCTTACTACGCATTATATTAAATGCTTATAATTATGTTGTGGGAAAATTGGGATACCAGAAAATGTGTTACTTTTCTTTGTATTGCGTTTATACAAATACAATATTTTGTGTATTCTAGAGACTGACAACTGTTTTTCAGAGTCGTTAATCCGGAGTATTATAGTTTTTAAGTAAAATCCAGAGTACTATTCTGTTTCATTTAAAACTTATTTTATTATGTTTTAAAAATCGTTTATGTATTTGCTAAAGCGATAACTGATTCACGACAGGTACACTGGTACATTAAAATGGACTAAATCTTAGAAGACTTACAAAAGTGAGGAAAGATTTGATTGTTTGTTTGAATTGAATAGGCTCCGAAACTACATGACCGATTTGAAAAATTCTTTCACTGTTGGGAAGCTACACTATCTGCGGCTAACATATGAAATATTAAATTTTCAAAAAAAGACAATATAGCCTATTTCAAAAAAGTTAGGGATCCATAGGATATAGGTATTAACGCGGGTGAAACCGCGGGGCACAGCTAGTATTTAATATTATGAGTGTCTCTGTATATCAATTAGTTTTCAATCTAAGCTATACTTGATCCTATATTTTAATAGAAGACAACTCAGTTACACTGTACTCTCATCCCATACTTGCACAAAGCGATATGATATAAGATTCGACTGCACACAATATAACACAAAGCAACCATCCACCTTTTTTCCCCATATAAGAGTTATAGTAATTACTTTTTAAAACAGAATTTAACCCACATTTTCGATATAAAACTTTGTAGATTATCGTTACTTAATACCTCGTTCGTGTTGCCGAACACATTTTGAGATGCCCTAAATGCTTCGGAACGCAATTTAAGTTAAGAAGACTTTTACTTTCAATCGACTACATTTATAACATTATACGCCATACTAAGGAAGGTAGCTAAAACTCACTTACAAAGTTCCTATGAGAAATTCGTTCGGGAATTCAATATTTACTAAAGCGTGGAATATCAAAGGTCGCTTAAAGAAATTATTACTTCATGACTAGTTAATAACAGTGTTTTATCTTCTTACTATATCATTGTTCTAAATATCATACTAGTAGAACGATTGACGAAAAAAGTGTATAAGGTGAGTGTGAATAAAAAAGGCCAGGTTAAGAGTACGATAAACCGAACAGCATGTATGAAGGGAATAATAAAAGTGGACATAACGAAACAAGTGTATAAGGATCGTAGCAAGTGGATAGAAGTGGTCTCTGCCTACCCCTACAAGGGACAGAGGTGTGATTATATGAATGTGTGTATCATATTAGTAAAAACATTCTCAATTTCTCGTCTTATATAGGAAGCCGAATGTAATATGTTACAAACTTTATTATTTTAATAAGTAATCCTTAACATATAAACGTCACGTAGAAAATAAACCTCAGTGAGCAATAACGAACACTTTAATTTTATATTTATATGTAGGTCGATCAATATACACATTTGGTTCAATTGAGTTACATGTTTTGCTACAATATCGGTCGCTAGCTTTTTTCGTATATTTTTTGTGACACGAATTTATTTTTTTGCGATATATTTTGCTTTTATTGTCATCGGCACATGTGAGTCATGCGGAACGATTTTCCTGATAGGTTTTTGTATGTTGGTATACTTTACAGAAATCAATGTGTGTACATAGGTACATATAATATATGTACCTATGTACACACATTGATTATCGGTTCTTCGAGCGATGGCAAGTATGTAAGTGGGATATTACATACTTGCCATAAATATATTATATTTATGGCAAGTATGTAATATCCCATATCGCTCGAAGAACCGATAAGCGCTGGGGAAGAAAGGTTCTCGAGTGGCGACCACAAACCGGAAGACGCAGCGTTGGCAGGCCTCCCACCAGGTGGACTTACGATATCGTCAAAATTGCGGGCGCCCGGTGGATGCAATTGACGAGTTGTCGTTCATTGTGGCGTTCTAGGGGGGAGACCTTTGTTCAGCAGTGGACGTCTTCCGGCTGATGATGATGAAGTTATACAATTACACACATTTTTCGTATGTTCTGAAATCATGAAAAATAAATTCAAACTACAACACCTTTTATTTTCTTCCAATCAAACTTTAGACAAAAACAAAATCTTTAAAACTTATCTTGCCACTGACTTTAAGAGTCTCTAATCAAGAAAGTAAAATACACAAGTAAGAGAACAAAATATGTATTAAATATATTGTCTACAGATGTTTTGAAAGTTTTAATAAATTACTTTTATATTATAACCGTGACAATCAAAGCAAACCCGAGAAAAATAAAGATCAAAGAATTGTTTATTTAAAATAAAAACAGTATAGAAAATAAATTATTTTCTTTTCAGAATATTTATCAATATAGTTCGAAACATTGATAATTAACTTGGCAATGCAACCTTCTCTACACCGTCGTAGTAACAGCTACGACTCGTAGCAGCTACGGTTTTCGTAGATTGTATTTGCGTGGCCTGCTACGCCGTAGCTGCAGTGTCACTGTGATACATGGATTCAAAGCAACCTTATAACTAAGTTAATAGAGCAGTGAAGTCGCCAGTCCTCATATTAATAACAACACAAAGTTTACAGAAGGTCAATAAGAAAACTAATAAAAACTTATTCGTCCTTCAATTCTGTTTAGTTTCGCTATTCAGTCTTTATGTAGTAAAATGGCACGATCAATTAACTTAAAAGTTTAAAATTCCTGTAGGTGTTTGGTACGAATTATATATTTAGACTACTGCTTAATTATCATTTTAATTAAAGTAATCTGACCACTGATATATTAGAACGATTAAATAAAAAAAGTAGCTAAAATTGTCACGAACTTGTTTGTACGATTTTTTTATTAAACAGCGTTTTTTTTCAACCTCCTCCTAAATTTCTATAGACAACACAGTTTTCTTCATAAACGTAAACGAAAGTACCTACCACAAGATATTACTGCCAAGTGCTATAGATTTTTTTTCTATGTTAAAGTTGATTTTCTGTATTTCCTACATATTGGTTCATTTGCCTATCTGATATTGAATTGGGCCAATAGTTTACTACAGTGAGGGCGCCACAAAACTCGTTTAGTCATTTATGGAGAAGGAATTTCATATCGAAGGTCTTAACGAGATTTTAATGTTTGTCGATGTCAAAGTAAGATTTATCAGTTTATTCTCAAACTTCAAGGTAATTCGTGAAAGAGGCATAAGTGGGTCATGTGTGTTCCTTTGTTGTTCTTTAAAGGTTTGAAGGTGACCTTAATATATTATTATAATATCATTTATAATGTATTTTGCTGCTGTAGATTTGATACTCTGAAAAAAACTTATGAAATATTAATATGACATTAAGGACATAGACATTAGGTACATACACATCCCAGGGGAGATCACTTTACAGTCTTCCCAGAGAGGAGCTCTAACGGGCGTTGCACAAGGGGGCTTCTGGTTTGTTCTTTAAGAGGTAACAGAAGTCCCTTTCCATGTGCTGATGGTGACCAACGGAGTGGTTTTAGTGGGGTAAAAATCCCACACTCCCCGGTCTTATAAATTCCCATAGGACCGGGTGCCTTTTGAAGGTTTCCCTCCGCGGAAAAAAAGCTACATACACATGGACACAAGGCTTTTTTTTCTCTTGCTTAAACAAAGACGTAGTTAAAGAGAAGATGAGATTCGTAGTAAAATGAAACCTTCACATAACTAACAATCTAGCTTATTCTTTATCTTACTTAATTCTAGCAAACTACTAGAGCTAAGTACGAAAAATGTTTCACTTACTTTAGATTGTATCGAATAACGCCTAATCTAGGGATTATTCGCTTTTTGTACGTAATTGGAAACTTTAACTAACACGGTAATTAATGATAGTTCTTCCACTAAAGTTATGAATCAGTATAAAAGAATCTGAAATCGCTAATGCACAATGAGCAAGCGTTGTGATCAATGCTCGTGCCTTCTCTATATGGGAAGAGGCCTGTGTCCAGCAGTGGGACGGTTATAGGCTGGAATTATTATTACAAACAAAATAATTTTATTAAAAACTGTAAGTTGTACTAATATTTCTTTGTATCTTGTATAAATAATAATATGAAAATTAGTATAATACCAAAGCTATCTGCAAACATTATTAACAACCCCTGTATTATAAAATATCTAGGTCATGTACGAGTAATAAAAGATAACGAATTTAAATCACGTACAACATCAATATCAATAAATTTAGGTAACAAATATATATCACAAACTCGGTAGGTGATAAAATACATGTAAAAGCGTAGCAAAAACATTGTTATATAATATATATGCCTAGTAGTCAATTCTATTAAAATAGATCTACAATAGGTTTAGTCAAGCATTATTACATAACACAAATATATAAATCATACATAAATAACTTATTCAGTGCCAATATGTAAATAAGGTTTTACACAATTTAAATACCAAAAAACCATTATATAAATTACCACATTAATGAACAAACATTAATTTTGTTAATTTTTACAAAACCTTTTGGCTATATTTAGCTTTAAAAACAATTTGTAAATGTTACAGTGTCTGAAACATGCTCGAATAAAATGCAGTGAAAAAAAACATAAATTGTAGGACAAATTACATCGTTACTTATTACTAAATATCTACATATTCCTAATACTATTTATTGCACTGCAACAGTATATCTACACGAAGTAAATGATATGAATGGCGGAATAAAAGAAATAAAATAAATTGAGTGATATTAAAGAAAGTACAATTGATAGGTCCATAAATTTCAATGCCCCATGGTGACAACGACAATATTATGAACCAATTGTGCTCCAACTATGATGAGTTCAACAATACAATAGCCATTTATCTAAATTAATTTGCTTTTGAACCCTGCCAGTAACACATGACCGACTGTTCATTGATTGTGGAATAATTTTATAGCTATAACAACTTGTTTGGAACTCGATGAATGGGCAATCGATCGTCGGTGAATTGTACGTATCCCGGAATTGTGATCATAAACCTTTAACAAAGGCACTGAATTATGTCCGTGTTACATTTCGTTGTAGGATTCTATCCAAAAAAAACACATATAGTCATTGAAATTATATTATTATAATACTTTTTGGAGATTTTCTCGCGGTTCATTTTTAGAATTGAGGTCCCGACGTTTCGATACTTTTGCAGGTATCATGGTCACGGGCAGACAGACCCGAGATTTCAATGTCTAACATTTGTGTAAACCTAAAAACCCACATCATGTAAAGTCGTATTAACGGCATTTTGGCTGCAATGTTATATTGTAAGCCTAGCTCATACTTAGCATAACAAGAATTCACAGTTTTCTGTTTAAAGCGGATTGATTGATTTAAAGAAAACTGGTTCTTACAAACTTCACTATTATAAGTTGAAATGTAGGTTTAAATCAATATTAGGAGTATTCTACGAAATATAATGTAATTAATAGCTACATACTTACTTGTATACTTGTAACATGCTTGTATGTTTGAACACTATTGATTACACGAGTGATTAATTGTGTGTGAGACGGCGTTTAACCCATCTTGATGAGTTTCACAAGTGCCGTTTCTAGCTAAGATCATGATTAACTATTATCCATTATGATATAAATAATTTTGTAGTAATTAGATTAGCGGGAATTTGTTGTATTTAGAAATTATCGTTCAATAATTTTCTTTGTACGTCCTTTTGGTGAAGTAAAAACTAGTAAAATATGCAATGAAAAACATTATAATTAAGAAATAGTTATTCAACTTTTCACAAGGCAGGTACATGACAAGTTATTCAAGCAATATTTAGCACTTCTTGCAAAGAAAACTATAAATTGCCGTAATTTCTGATGTTGTCTTTGTTAAATTAATATACACCTATAAAAGTAAGATAAGGTAGTTACGCCTACAATACATTGCAGCGACAAACATACATTTAAGAACGATTTAAACTTGAATCCCGTTTTTGGGGTTACTCGTTTAATAAAATAAATGCGACTGATGAATTATGTAAACCTTCGATATGTTTCCAGTTGTAATAATCAATTTAAACATTGCAAATATGTACAAAAGCTAATTGAGGTAAATTATTTACCAACGGTTTGCCCAATTTATTTCATAAATTGCGGTAAATATTTGTTTTCAATGATACAAATTGGTCACGTGTATCATTAAATAAATGGTAAACAGTATTAATTTTATTATGGATTATTCTATACTGCCTCGTTGGCCTAGTGGTGCTAAGCACAACTGCTACGCTAGAGCTCTTGGGTTCGACTCCCAAGTCGACCAAGGTGGTATTGGGTTTTTCTATGAAATTCTCAGTAGCAGGTCGGAGTTTGGATTTGTGCCCGGTTAGTGGCAATAGGCTCGCCCCCATTACATGGGACCGAAGGATATCGGCAAACTGTGGGTTATACATTGGTTCACCTATGCCTAACCCTTAGGGGATACAGGCGTGATGGTATGCTATGTTATGGTAATATTCTATTAGAACTACTACACTATGGTACTATGGGCCCCTGAGGGAATGCGTTATTGAAACATGTCAGTTGGTGTTGATTTGTATGTAGAAAAGAAAAGCCATAGTATTTTACTCATTGTAACCATGCATAGTGATTAGTTATAAAGGAAATTATTTGTTTATAATATCAATAAGTACAGACGAACTGGAGGCCTTTGATAAGGAGTAAATGACCACGGCCCTCGCTCGAGAGAGATGGAAGGTGAGAGGCCTTTGCCCTGCAATGGGACAGAAAAGGCAAAAAAAAATAAATTTCTATATTATATATAAATAAGTGATAGTAATTTGTTTATTAAATCATTCGCCACATTAACGTTTTAACTTCCTGTTGACTACCGCCAGTTAAAAGCGTGTTCTCTCAGCGACCAGACTATATTGTCTGATTGTGACGTTTTCATAGACGAATAGAGGACTCTTCTCAGAACGGCTGCAGTTGACATGGAGATGTCTTGTTATTGTAATTGGATGGAGTAATATATTACGAAGAAGCAATTAAGCTTGAGCTTTTGTACTACCCCCAGTCCACGCTTTAGAAATTCAACTCGTAAATGGATGTATGGTCGAAATAAATAGAACAATGTTGATCAATTGAACAACGGCTTACATGTAGGTAATGTTTAGAATGGGTGGATCGATTTTTATGATCTTTGATTTGTTGGATTGATCTCTGTCCGGAATCCAAGAATAACGTGATATGAAAACTTTCTAAAAACAATATGCAATAATTTTGTTTTGTTTTGTTGTTTGAGAACGTGAATTATTTATGCGCATATTTTTTAGTTTTACTACAAAATTGTTTCTACCTATTAAGTTTATATAATTATCTACTTACTACAACAAAAAACCTTAAAAGCTATTAACATTTAAAACGTATAACAATTTTATTTATTAAATTCAAGGATTATCTTTACATAAAATTCGGGTCCTTTTGACGCGTAACTCAGATTCTATCAACATTATTTTCATACCCTTCGCACAGAATTCTATGCTTAAATGTATTTTTCACAATAGGCAGACTAAAATATTTTTACATTCTTTGCAAAGATACATTTAAGATTCATATATTGTAAATCGTGAAACATGCAAAGGAATAAATCTTTTTCTTAAGAATGTAACACCTACACTGTAGAAAACTTATGTTTTATTGTGCGCTATTTGGATACAACCCTTTTATTTATGATTTTAAAACGAATTATTTGAAAATTTAGTTTTAAATTTAGTCTGTTTAAGCCTTTTATTGTTACACGTAATCTGTATATGTTTAAAAAAGGTTCAGTGAGCGTCACAAAATCTTTGAAAAATTGTATTTTATGATTTCTAAGCCAAAATCCACTAGTGAAATAGAAAAAAAAAACAAATGCAAAATTTCAAGTTTATATTATACTAAGTAAAGGATTTTAGGGAGTGTTCTCCATAAAAATACCGTTATAAAATTAATTCTTTCTTGCAGTATAACCTACTAAAGGTTTGCCATTTTACAATAAAAATATTCTAGTTAGCTTTTTACTCACTAACTACATGCTTATAACAATTTTGAAAACCACTTCGTATTTGAATTAAAAGCCAAGCTAAACAGCACAACTTACATATTATCCTCATCCCGGTTCTCCGAATATGGCCAGTTATGAGTTTTCTAACTATAACTCTATTATTCTCGGAAACAGTTCATTTCGTAGTGAACACAACTTCAACATGATACGCATATATCTAATATGTATAAAACTGCCTCGGTGGCCTAGTGGTGCTAAGCGCGCCTGCTACGCTAGAGGTCTTGGGTTCGATTCCCAAGTCGACCAAGACGTTATTGGGTTTTTCCTATGAAATTCTCAGTAGCAGGTCGGAGTTTGGATTTGTGCCCGATAAGTGGCAATAGGCTCGCCCCCTATTACATGGGACCTAAACATATCGGCGAACTGTGGGTGTACATTGGTACACCTCTGCCTACCCCTTCGGGGATACAGGCGTGATGATTTGTATGTTATGTGATGTATAAATGTAATGATGGATGAAACTGCTCTACACATACAATAATGACTAGGCCCAAATCACCCTCGTCAATACATAATAATAAATAATACCAGCATATAAACGTCTCTCTGACCACCGGCCTCTTCCCATATAGAGAAAGAGCAGGATTAATGAATGAGCAAGCTTAGTGATCAATTTTTCGTTACCACGCTTGCTCATTTGTAGATATTTGCTCGTCTATACATATAAGTCTTTAATAAACATCAGGAGTAAGTAGATATCATAGATTAAATATACATAGACTGCTACTGTCGCTAGTTTCCCCTTGTGCCAAGCGAGAGCAGTTTTTAGCCTGTATCTAGTACATTTCGTTTTTCATTTAAGTTAATTTTCGCGCAACGATAAATTTATATACGAAAACATCGATGGTTTTTACATTGTTAGGATAATATTAGTGTTTTAGATAGATTTTTTAAAACGGCAAACTCCATCTTCATACATAATTCACAACAAAACTAGTTCACACTAGTGCTTACGGTTCAAACTCTGATAGATTCACTCTTTAGTTTCTTATGTATACTCTAAGGTAGATACCTATAAAGACCATTCCGTTGAAGGATGTTCAGTGCTTTAGTTTATTCCAATCCATCTGCTGTATAATTATACCAGTCTGTATTTGTCCTGCAGGTTAAAGACCTTTGCCACTGAGTGCTAATGACCATTGATCACTATTCCTCCTGTCTCGCTGTTTATTTATGTTTCAAAACATTATGCCCAGTTTCATCGGAGTGATTTTCCACACCGTTGGTTTGACACTTTTAAGAAAACTTAATATATTTGATTCTGATTAGATAGTAAAAAGATTTTACTAATTCTAAGTAGTTGGAACCCAGCTTTTTATGACCGTATTTATCTGTGATTCGTTTCATCTGTGACTAAGGTTTCGATATCACAAGGCTATAAATAAAATTCATCGTTAATTAGCTTCAAATGAGCTGTTATTTTTATTAACCATGAAATTACCTATCAAATGAAAGAGGTGAATGTGCTATTAACGAAAAATATAAGTACATCCCATTAATAGCACATCTACATCGACACACGTGTTTTTCCTTCAATTGCTGAAATAGCATCTGTTAATGACCGCGGTCCTGAGGGAACACACCTTCACAGGATAAAAGTAGTTCGTCGAATTAATTGACGTTTTAATTACAGACAATACAAAGAAATCGCATAGATATAAACATAAAGCCTTAATTTCTACTAACACTAACGACCCTTTTTGGGCAATCGTGTAAAAACAATATAAATTCAAGTAATTTATAAATATGTACTGAGGTTAAAGCACTACGGCTAAACCGCCGCGGATTTTAACCGCCTGATTTTGTGGTTTATGGACGGTTATATTCCATAACAGATTTTTAACCGTAGTGTGTGTCTCGGGTGGTTTTGCGATTTCACGGTTTACCGCTTGCGGATAAAAAACCGTAGTGAGGCCTTAGCCTAACTCATAAGACCATCTTGTTAGTGACCAAGCAAAGGAATATGTAGGATATTTGTGACTATATCAACAGCTATCAAAATCGTTCGCCATAGCAACAATATAAATATATTCCAGCAATTAATTACAAAACCTTTTTTACCTAATTACATATTGGCAGAGAACCTTTTCCTCATTATCTGGTAACATAACATACACACACATAATACATACATACACATAACATAACATAAAATATTGAGTCTATCGATAAAATTCGTTACACAAAATTTCATTTTACCACAGTGTTTGTTTTCAGATACAAACAGTAGGTTTACTTGCGATGTTTGTATTCGCATTACATTACATTCCAAAGTAATAAGAGATTCCTTTTTACTTGACGTACGAAAATAGCCGAGTTTACCCACAATGCTGCCTAAATTGCGGTCAAGAGGTAGTAGAGGTACCTTTTCCTAAAATATATAAAAAAATCTTTTTAGCAAAGGGTCGGGTCGTCAAAGTACATTGTAGTCATGCCCTTGGACGTTTTATAGATCATTTCAACACTAGGCAATAATAAAAAAGCTATAAGAGTAATTGAATTCGAATAAACTTGCCCATTGAATGTCAAACATAATACACAATGCTATGACCGCCATCATAAATTCGCCTTATCTTATACACGGACAAATTGTCTTAAAGTTACCAAAATAAAGTTTATTAGAAATACATTTAAAAAAAATTACCAATTCCCTGACTAAGCAATCGCAGCCACTTATAAATAATTATAATAAATAAAAAAAAACACAAAACATTTCTTATGAGTAAATAATTTATAAAACCTAATTATAAGAAGAGTACTTATTTGATTATTTCCTATATGTAAAACACTGCAATACATTACGCGATTACCAGACATATTTGTTATCTTACATATAAAAACAACACACAGGAAAGTTTAACATAAACGATAAATTATTTGCATATTGTTAAATAGTGTAAAAAGAGGGTAGAACAAGATTTACGCGTTAGCTTCCCGCAAATTGAACGGGATCGACCCTTTAGATGGCCCTGACATCAAACATACTCGTGGTTTGGCCTCAAATAACTGTATTACTATATGAGAACATTTTATACACTGTTTCTTCAATGTTTTTGCGTGTTTGTTATTTAGATAAACTTTGATAAACAGCAACTGATATATGGCAAGGATTTTAAATGATATCAGTAAATAGTTAAACTTTTAGTAACATTATAGAACGGGGATTAGCGCGTACATGCTTAAATACCTTATAAACATGTACGCGCATATCCCCGTTCTATAACATTACTATAATGCAGCGCGATGGTTTAAAAGTTATTACATAATTAGTGTTTAGGTACTCAAGGTAGGGTCAATAATGTATACTTGATTAAAGCTTTACCTAATCTAAGTCAATTATTATTAGTGTTTTTAAGGTCTTTCACTGTATTTTCTTGTTTCAACAAAATTTAATTTAGTATAGAATTGAAGTAGGTTTTGTCCCCAAACGTCTTGTTATTTTACTAAATAAATACCGCGGAAAAGAAGCTATATTTTATTAATTCCTTGTATTATTTTAGTTTTATTATCTCTACAATTTTTGCTTCTCATCTAGAAATGAACGACACACAATTAGTTGAAGATGTTGTGGTCTGAATGGATCTAATTGTTTTGATATCATAACAACGAAAACCAAATTATCGCGACTATGACGGATGGTAATGTAATTCTGATTTTCCTGTATTATAATCGAACTACACAAATAGACATAACATACCTTTTAGCATATCTAAAATCACTATAGCAACACAAAATACAGTCTTTGATTATATAATAAAGAAATGTTTTTAAAAAGGATTTCTTGCACGTACATACTTATTTTCTATCAGGGTCAATACTCAGCACAATTGAATGCTTTCTACATTCCGTACAATTGTTGAGCTCAGCTTCAATACCCTCATTTTACATGCGCGGAATAAAAACATGTTTACTATAAGGCCAACCCTTTTGCAGGCTTTCCACACGCAATGAAAAACATATTTCCATAACCGGAACCTTTTGAATAATCTTGTAAAATGAACCTCATTGTTTTAAAGCTTTTTTATACGACTTTTTAATGTTCTTAACCGATTTAAATATTATGTAACAGACTTTGAGTAAGGTTAAAGTTTCTCTTGTAGAAGAAAAGGAGCATTGATCGCAGTGTAACTTTAAGTGTAATAATATTTTAAATACGATATTCAATTACATTCTCTCGCATAATCAACCTGCGATAATTTATTAACTTTATGTAACAGTATTTCGCAAACCTGTAACCCTGCGATCGCTGAACGATGGCTATTTTATTCGGCTAAACTTTTGTCCCCGGGTGATATTCTGATTATTTCGCCATGAAGAAGTAATTCCCGAATTCGGCTGGGATTTCCGGGGGCTTCTTTTTGCTCAGGTACCTTATCCTAACTTCTAAATAAATTATATACCATTTTTAATAAAACCTCTTTGTTCCAGATACCGCATCGCATTCCAAGAGACTCTCCTCTGCAGGAAGCGCAACCGGCGCGACTCGCGCATCATAAATCTAGATCACACTATCTGCAGGGAGGTCACCACCCTCCCCAGCGTCAACTCATCTAACACAAAGCGAGAGTCCCGAATATCGTTTGTCAGCAAAGTCGATTTCGTTAAAGATCCTACACCGTACTGCGTTGAAGACAGCGTTGAACCAGTTTTTAAAAGCTATTCGACGACGTGAACGGTTTATGATATTAACTGGTTGTAAAATAACGTTTTCGGTGCCAGGGTTACAAGTCTATCACACATGGATATCAATGTAACAGTGTAAATAATCTCATTTAAATAAAATATTCATATCTGATGAAAAAAAAAACTAAACTCTTGAATCAATATATTACTACTTAGATAAATTATTGCTAAAAGCAGTTATAGGTATATATCAATGATATACAGATATACGATATACTCATAAACCGAACAGCATGTAGGAAGAGAATAATTAAAGTGGACAAAACGAAATAAGTGTGCAAGGATCGTAGCAAGTGGAAAGAAGTGGTCTCTGCCTACCCCTACAAGGGAAAGAGGCGTGATTGTATGTATGTATATACTCAATACGAATATTCCACATACGTAGTAGAGAACAATGAATGTTTAAGTGTTGTATATATTCCTGTTTATGTTGATTACATATTATGTATATAAGGAAGTTGATGTTAGGATATTTAGATTATTCTGTATACTAAAGTAAGGTAGGGGTAAACGTTTAAGGATACAAGTTTAAGTTATTTTTATTCTTACCTTATATTGGAATACTACATAAATATAAGTCTACAGTAATATATTATATCCTTAACTAAATGTTAAACTTCGATTATTTTTGAACCTACTGCTACGATGTAATTTGATTTTTATCTACTGCCGCTAAATTAATATTATTTATTACGAGAATTATTTTATTTCCATTCTATTATTATTCAAATGTTTTACTGGTGTCAAAATAAACTGTTTAAAACGCCTTCATAAATAAAGCTAATTACAGAAAAAAAAATCATTTCTTCAAAACTTTTTGTAAGTGAAAGCTAAATAAATTTAAATATTTACATCTTCCTTTTCAAATAAAAGCTTCCCAGGAAAATAATTATCCTAGTCTTCTTACATATTAACAGAGTCATTACGGAAATGTTTTATTTCAATGTTTGTAGTACAAATCAAATGTTGACCTCCCTTTATTGGCGTAATTTAATTTGAAACTGGCCAAAACTAGTTTCAATTTGCTAGGTCTAGGAATAATTAATTCTGACTTCAATATTGATGGTCGACAAATACGCTAGTTGATAGGACCCAGATTAGATAATTCTTGTATTTAAGCGTGAAGCATAGTATTCCATTACCGGGATTATAATAAATATTTAACATATAAACAAACAGGTAAATCGTTTTAGTCTAGACCTTTCCTTTTAAAGAAACAACGCATAAATGAGATGATGGCTCTACAAATCTAGATCAATTCGTTAAGAAAATATTATATAAGATAACCTTTAAATTCCCCATTTCCAAGGAAACAATAAGGTTTGTTATAAAACTTTGTAATATACTGTATTATTCTCAGTTTTTAGGAAGTACTGATAGCCAAAACCAATATGTTGCCAAAACTGATATAAGGTATCTCTTTATTTTATATTTCTATTCTACTGATATTAAGAATTTTAGGTCTAAGAACAACACAAATTCAAAAAGATATTTTGAATACAAAATGTATAAAAGCATGGTGAGTATATAAAAAAAAATGTGTAAATCATATTTTAAATTTAAATAAAAATGTAGAGTATTTCGTGTATAGTTATATCAGGAAACTTTTAATTAGGACAGTGTAAGTTAAAATAACTCGCGAAATAAGCTTATTCAAAGTCCGTACTACAAGCCCTTAATAAATAAATTATAACTGTTCATTTGAATATGAAATAGGACTAAAGTTGTTTTCAAAAAACATTGAAATATTTTCTAAATGTCTAAATCTTCACAATAAAATGTAGAAAACTGTTGAAGAGATTGGAGAAAAGTTAAATTACTGGATTTCAATTGTAATAAAATTATTTTCTGTGAGTAAACGAATTCATATCATGATTCTGTATGATGACAAGCTTAGCCTACCAGCCAATCAAATATGTACCTACATGTGTGTGTATATGGTAAGGATTTTTTTTTGTAAATATTGTCTGTCAGTATCTTGTACTTTTTTTATTATTGGATAATTTATTTTACTAAAAATAACATACAAATGTAAAAGTGGACCATTGGTCAATACTTCGGAATACGGGGAAAAATCTAAAAGACTTAACAATTTTTTTTTGCGTAATGTTTTTGATTTATGTGTATTTATAGTCTGCTATTTAAGTCTGTATTATTTCTTTAAATATTTTCGAAATTTAAGCAAGTTTTAAGTTATTTTGTAATCTTTTTTTTTTTGGTAGAGATCTTTTCAGTTAGCCTGAGCGCAGGCTTTGACTGCTTCACCGGACTTCTCTTTGTAATCGGTCTCATACTTTTCTATGTCACTGTAATAAGAACATTTCATTTATTGAATGTTAGTTTCTAAGCTGTCTTCTATAATTAATTTTGATATAAATGTAAATTTATTATATAAAATACATACTAAAATGTCTCAGTTGTTTCTTTATGTAACCTATAAACTCGGATAAACAACAAATCCTAAAGAAAACCCTTTGTTACTTTTACAAGACTTACGTTTACGTTATTTAACTTTGTGGGTAAAATGGTATACAAAATGTCAAAGTACAACGGGTGAAGACAGGTGATAGTGCATATCGTAAGTTTTACAATAGACGTCAGGCAATCTTTCTGTGTAAAATAAAAGTAAGTATGATATTCAAATCATTATAAATAGTTCTCACTTCTATTACATTTTTATAACGACTAAGTGTTTGGTTTCTTAAATCAGTTTACTAAAAGTATGTAAAATACTATTTTTTTTTTTTGTTCTGGTCAAGTTTTAATGTTACAGGAACGTTAACAGAATAACGCTACAAACGAAACGAAAAAACTGTTTTATAAAGAGCTCATTTAAAAGCTTCAATTCGTTTGAAGTCACATAGATCTAGTATTTATACAACCTGTGATTTCAATCTACAGAGAATTAATTTAAAACAATCTGTAAGCGAACGGGCGACAAATCCCAATGAGGGCAAGATATTTCTGTATCTAAATAATATTCTCCAATTCCCTCTGAAAGCGATTTACTGTAAACGTAATTATTTTACTTCAGACAAACAGCTTTATGTCGTCTTAGCGTCAAGTCGTTAAATATTGGAGAGTAAAATTAATAACCTTAAATAAAAATATGTTTTTTTTTCCTACATACTATAGATTCAAACCATTTTTTTATTAAAATTAAATTGTATTCTCTTTTCTTTTTAAGTAAAAATGCCATTGGGCTATGTAACTAAACCATACCAAGATTTTGTACCTATCATACTATAGTACTTAGATTCTTAGAACCATGGCCAAAATAGAAATAAAAAGAGATTAAAATTCTATTCTATTTTAATAATTATGTTTCCTTAAATAGTGATTCTATTTCCCGGACATCTTGTAGTCTGCGCTACTCTTGACAATCCTATTATCTTAAAGCAAAACATTAAGAGGGAATTGATTTACTTTTCCAAGAATCTTCGTAATTCTGTTTTCTTACAAAATCGGAAGCTAGGAATACTAATTTAGATATTTAATTTACTTAAATATTACCCAAAATTCTTTCCTATGTTTCCGTAGCTATATAGATATTTTAATATTAGAAAAACCTTTGTTTTAAAATAAAATAGGTTATTAAGTGTCGGTATTATGAATTACACTTAATTCCTAGTTTTTTTTAAATGGCTATAAAAAACCTATACACGTCCCGTACGAATAATATTTTAATAAGTTTATGTGTAGGATACCCTTTAAACTGACTGCAGAAATATAAGTCATTTTAAAATATTAGAAAAGAGTCCTAATAAAAAAATAAGTTTTCTTTAAAGAAAAAGAGAATCAGTCCAACTTATTTGTTAGCCATTTAGAATATTACTTCCTGTTATCAGAACTTATTCGCAACTATACCAATCTCGGCGCAAATTGAAAGGAATGGCTGAAAAACATAATGACAATGCTGAATAACGCTAAACTACATTATTAGTTAACAAGGAAGTTTAGTAAGTATCTTCTCATTTAATTAAATTAACGTATATTTACGATAGTTAACTTTGCCATTTTAGTTAGTATAAATTATAATTAT
Organism: Autographa gamma; assembly: GCA_905146925.1. Classification (NCBI taxonomy): domain Eukaryota; kingdom Metazoa; phylum Arthropoda; class Insecta; order Lepidoptera; family Noctuidae; genus Autographa; species Autographa gamma. The sequence continues at coordinate 7,278,180 of LR989865.1, forward strand.
TACTAACTGTGCCCTGCGGCTTCACCGGCTGAATGACAATTCACACACTATCTTTATAAATTATAGCCTATGTGTTATTCCGATGTATAAGATACATACTGTAAAATCAATCCCATCGAAAACATTAATGTGAAATGCTGCCAAGTTCGATACTATGGGAATGCTTCGCCTGTAAAAGAAGTGAGATCTGAATAAGTACCAAGTTCCATAAAAATACCTCAAATCATAAATAGTTATAGGAATGCACACTTGATTTCCAGCAGTTTTTAAGGTACATTTTGAATAAGTATCACGTTACATAGAAATACCTAAAATGATTTTAGTCAGAGAAACGCACTCCGGTTTTTTTAGCAGTTTCCTAATAACATTTATTATTTTCAGTAGTACTTTACAATGATGTACAAACATCCAAACAAACTTTCGCATTAGTAAGCATTAGTAATATTAGTAAGGATTCGTTCTATAATAATGGTAGGGCAGGCTAGGCAGCTTTGATAACAAAATAAACGATTTTCATTTTAGCTTGTTCTTTCGGCAATTTGTCACACTTGCGAACCGTTCAGAGAGTTGTATCAGCAACAAGGACTCCTGGGTTTATTATTTATCATATCTTTATACGGAGTTCGAGAAACACGCAATTCAGACCTTATTTATAGCTTTTTCCTAACCGGCTTCCTAGGTTATTTATTTACTTAACAATTGATACACGGAACATTGTAAATATACCTTATGTTAATTTAAAATAGGTATTTAATGTTAGTTACTTGAACGAGTTTTATTAATAAAATAATGTTATTGACGTTAGTGTGAAGCCTGAAATCGCCAATCCACAAGTGAGCAAGCGTGGTGATCAACGCACGTGCCTTCTCTATATGGGTGCCGAACAGTGGGACGTATATGTATAGTCTGTTTTTATTTATTAGAGAAAGAAGAAGTTAGTTATTTATTGTAGATAACACATATTAAGATACCTCTTTCCTAACATGTATACAAAATAACTAAATAATTGCTGAAGTTTGATATTGACATGCAAATACAGTCAATGCTTGCAAATTGCAAGACGAGCTTCAAAGTACAAATTTCAGACTAAGTATATTCTGTACATACAGCTTTTATAACTGGTTTAGCATTTATTAACTTTTCTCCTCATTTATGTTCACACGGTCTCACTATAAACAAACATTGTTCTTTAGAGATTGATAACTAAAAACGTTGGCTAAAACAGTTGCAAAGTGCTTGACAGTGTCAGAAGCAATGCATGTACGGTCACTTTTTACTCTCATTAACATATTTTTTAATATTTAATTTCTATGATAACTTTGCGGCACGATGTCGACTTTGTTTTTGAGAACTTTCCAAACGTTTTTAGAAACTACTCGTGATCAGAGGGCTGGTTTGTTCCTTGCACAGAGAATCGGCATAGCCATTCAACGTGGCAATGCTGCCAGCCTTCTGGGCACGTTCCTCGCCATTGACAAGGATGATGATGAGTTCTTCGACGCCTGTTAGTTTTAATTTTAGTGTAGTTAGAGTTTGTTCTTATATTAGATTTAATTTTGAGAACTGAATACAATATGACTTAAAGGAACCTTTGACGATTTCCCAGCCTGTCTTATTTAAATAATAATTCATATTTTAATCCTTCTCAATTGCCTCAAACTATTATTTAAAATCGTAAAATACTTTTTTACCCAACTTCCCAGCATCCAACTAGGAGAAGCATAGAAATTATTACAGGTGATTGATGTATCAATCATTAGCAGAATAACAATTAGTAGCTGACCTAATTTCACAAGTTTCTACTAACACTATCAATCATAGTTATTGCTCTTATTCCTTGTTTCATACAAACCGTTTAAGAGCAGCGTGTTACTAATATTTGTTTATGTAAGTTTGTTGTTTCCGTCGCAATCGAGCTTGCTTCTTGTTCCGTTTAAATTAAGCAATAGGGAAATAAAACAAAAGTTTATTTTTCATAAGAGACGTAATCAAATCAACAGTAGGTAATGTTTTTGCTATCAAAATTATGGAAACTGTCTCGTTGGCCTAGTGGCGCTAAGCGCGACTACTACGCTAGAGGTCTTGGGTTCGATTCCCAAGTCGACCAAGGTGTTATTGGGTCGGAGTTTGGATTTGTGCCCGGTTAGTGGCAATAGGCTCGCCCCCTATTACATGGGACCAAAACATATCGGCGAATTGTGGGTGTAACTTGGTTCACCTCTGCCTAACCCTTCGGGGATACAGGCGTGCTGATATATTATGTTATTATGGGATAAGTAAGAGTCTATTTCATTGTGTTTGGCATATTTACCTATCCGATATAGGTTTATATAACATTTTCAGTATTCATCATTACTGAAAATGGTATGAAAACAAAACAAAACACGGCCAACAAAAAAGAAAAAACATTTTTAAACTCTCAGTAATACGATCATAGAAATCTTACAAAAGCTTAAATTACCAACCGCAGAAATTTCGTACATATTTCTTTCAAAACTAAATTTAATTTAAAATTAAATTAATTAAGTGATACCCGACCGGAGTTGATATCAATTTACTTGTTTGTCAAATAATTCATTACCATTGTCAAAATATAATTAAGTTGGTAGAAAGTGGTATTATTATATTTTCTTGTAGCCAGGCGGAAAATAGACAAAGTTACACATATTATAAATTACGTAGGTAGTACTACAAAAAATGTTAATGAATATACTTTTCCTACCTTTTTTCTGCAGAAAGTGCATATCAATAACTGCATAATTCATATTAAGTGCGAAAATGTGGCGGCTTATGGGTGTTGAAATATTGAATCCAGTGAAAAATGTACATTTGTGAGATATCTAAAAGTGATTTTGTTATTCCAGTTACAAAGTGATGATTAGATTACTTGTCGGAGGTATATTTCTAGCTATTTTTAGATACGTAATAATATATGTTTAGAAATTTGATTGCGGGGTTCCACGAAGTGAAGGAATTGTGTATAGACTAGTTCGAACTCCAAAAATAGCTTAATATTCTTTAGTGATTTTACTATTAAATGTGTGTATAAAACGGACGCCATCAAAGTAAATAAATGTAAGTATTTTAACCATATTTTTTTTAATTTTTGCTTTATTTTAATTATTTTGAATGCTGTTTAGATAACTAAAACTGAATTAAGTCGTAGGTAGGTAACGAAGCAAATCTAATTTGAATTTTAAACATGTGTCTAGTAGAAACACAAACTTTTATCACATTTATTTTAACAAACATCTAAAATAGTTTTTCATCCCAAAAATCTGTCCACAAAAAAGCTCGTGGTCCACATTACTTTAACATAACGACTTAACGGCTAGAAATAAGTCTTCATTCTCTTATTTTTTCATGATATTATTCCCTTATATATATTACCCATAAATTGAATGAGACATTTATGTAGGATCTTCACCCAATTAAGCAGGAAATCATAATTCGTACAATCACAGAACAAGGGTTCCTTATACAACATTTATTAAGGGTTTGTCTTCGCGATTAAATGTTTACGTTGAATTAATTCAACCAAACCCAGAATTACTTATTTGCTAGATTAGGGATAGCCAAACGCAGGCTTGTCTTAATATTTAATCAATTGGAATGAATAAACCCTTTGTTATCTTGTTGGCGGTTGGTTTGACTGTTCACAACAGATTTAATTCGGACGTTATCTATTAAATTATTTTAATTATTTGGTTTCTAATATACATAACGTAAGATTGTCTTCTTATTTGAGTGTTTAAAAATAATAACATTTGTGCTATCTACATACGCAAGATATTTGTTTCCTACATGATTATTTTAATAGCAAACTATTATTGGTTAAGCCTAGCTTGATGAATATGATAGGTGTCAGTGTGAGTGACGACTTAACTTTGTAGCTTCGTCGTAACGGATGATTTATATTGGCACAGGACAAAGTATTCATATTTAGCATTATACTTTTTTTACACTTAACATTTACATTATATACTTTATTCAAAGTCGAAATGATTCAATTTGTTCTAAAAAAACATCTTAAAACTGAAATAATTTTCACTGACAAATGTCATAATTTTACCCAAGACGTTCGTAAAAGGTTATGTCATATTGCAAAAATGTAAGGGACGAGACTCCTCGATAGATGTAAATCGATGGAACAAAAGAGTATTTAGTGTTATTATAGACACCGTCTGAAATAAAGATCATTATTTATAGATTTTATTAGAAGGTTGCAGTAAATAATATGGTAGACCATATTATTATTTAACTTGCAATTTATGTATGTTTGTCCGGGTGGACGCTTGCAACTTAATTTTGAACCAAATCATATTTTGTTGAAGTTATCTTCAACTGATAGAGCTAACATTTTGCGTGCTTGTACAAATCGGATGACAATGCAACATTATTATGGCATAGAGTTGATCTGATGATGGAGCTGGAAGGTGGCCATAGAACTTCGTAATTAAGCGGCGTAACTTCTTCGTCGCTGGTTTTTTTAAAAAGGGGTTCTTTTTTTACAATAAGAAATGTATTTAAATTTGAAGTTTTGTTTGAAGTTGACTTTGAATTGCCGACGATGACGATGACGATCTATGCTTACGTTTTCTATTTTCGATTTATCAATACTTTCATTCTTTTATGGATTTTAATTTTATTTTTCATTATTTTTACTTTCCTAAATGCAAATATTTACTTAGCAAAGTTCACTTTAATTTTAAAGTATCGATTGAATAAACTCTTTCCCAGCACTAGTCACACTAGTTTGACACCTATCATATTCATCAAGCTAGGCTTAACCAATAATACGAACAGTCTGGACCTAGATTCAGCTATTTAAGGGTTCCCACACAAAACTGCGATTTCGCATCGCATCGCACGCAACTGCGAGCTCGCGTTCCATTTTGAACTTTATTTAAGAAGTAATTGCTGCTATACGGCTTCGCATCGCATCAAATCGCATCGCATCGCAGTTTTGTGTGGGAGCCCTAAGAGTTACTTGAATTGACCGAATGATCTGCTCCATTTAATAATTTTCACGATAACTGGCACTGTGCTGTCATTACGATCATTAACTGGTTATTACGAACTTTCTCTCCGAGAGTTCAATAAGATTTTGTTGTAGGCTTATCTGAATACAAAATTGGGCACAATGACAAGTACACTGACCGACCACTGACATGCATTTAAAATAGCTGAATCGAGGCAATGCAAACTTGATGATCGTTTTAATACATCTTGTACATTGAGTATGTGGCTTTCCAGCCCAGACGAGGGTAAGCGCTTATTGAAAACCTTTTCTGAATTCACTTAGGACTGTCTCACAATCAGAATACTGTTTGAACGGATGCTAAATAACGTCAACATACTTGGGGTTAAAGTAAATTAATGTAATGTTTTATTTTATGCTATTTTTGCAGATTCTACGGACAACAGGGAACCGTGTTTTCACATGTTCTCGGAAGATTTAAACTTCAAAGAGGTTCTCAATTCGTCTGTTAGGTATGTTTTCTTTATACTACTTTTTTTTTTACACTTACACTTTTTACACATAAATGGATGTAAATAAATAATTACTATTAACGTGAGTGTGTGCCTGTATATGCTGTCTCCTATATCGAAGGAAAGACTTAAAATTATTTTTTTTAGGTGTCTAGTCCAGTTAAAGCCTTTATTAAAGTTCAAGTGTCTGTAAACGTGTCTGGAAATAGTTGTATGTTTGATAATTATTATTAAATATATTGTTTCAAATGGAAGGTATACCCACGCAAGATGTGTCTCCCAAATTCCCTTATTCTATTCTATTCTGTTCTAAACTAACTGCCTCGTTGACCAAGTGGCGCTAAGCGCGACTGCTACGCCAGAGGTCAAGGGTTCGATTTCCGAGTCGACCTAGGTGTTATTGGTATTTTCTATGAAATTCTCAGTAGCAGGTCGGAGTTTGGATTTGTGCCCGGTAAGTGGCAATAAGCTCCCTATTACATGGGACTTAAACATATCGGTGAACTGTGGGTGTACATTGGTACACCTCTGCCTACCCCTTCGGGGATATAGGCATGATGATATGTTATGTTATGTCTTCTGTTCTAAAGTAGGTATGTGTTCCGAACATCATTATTTTAATGGCAACTACAAACAATATTCAAATATTGCGAATAATTTCAGATTGTCATATGTTTGTTATAAGTTCCCCAGCACGGTTGATGAGATATTCAGTGTAGGTACTCGTAGGTCAGTTATTGCGAAGGACTCCCACGCAATTACTTAGTTTCATAAACGAACAACTTTGTTCATATACCAGTTTGCTTGTTAGTGTTCTTATTAATAGCATATATATTTATATTCCATATAATGTACACAGAATAATAAAAAATACGCAGATAGATCATTTTAAAGTTCAGGAGCGTTCAGTAGTTCTTTGTTGGATAAAAGAAAAAATAAGTGTGAAATATTTTTTTATTATCTTAAAAATGGACATAATAATGTGGACATAATAATAATGTTTTGGTTTTGTGACATATTGATGTCTGAAAATTGAACCCTATTTTTTCGTTTGTGGTAGGTGGTATTATTTAAAAAGGAATTAGAGCAAACATGCATAGGTACACGGGACCTTTGTCTCAAGCAGATTCTGATGCATGTTTATCACAACTCGCATTCATTTTATTAGTCCAAAATGATAGTTTTCAAAGTCGAATCATAAATTCCGAAGTTGTGTCACGTTTAGGTTTTTAAACTTCTTTGGCTAGACTTAACCACTAGGGACACATAGTGAAGTCTCTTGTCGATTATTATCATTTTTTTTTTCTAGTATCTTATATTAATTACTTACGGAAAATTGCACTTAAAAATTGTGCCCCTCGACGATTAAAACTAAAAGTGTATTTTTTTAGCTTACCTGTACATAGGTCTACAGGTATTTAATTCTATAAAACGTAAAAACATTTTTTTTACGTGAGTATTTAAAACTTTTTATACAAGAAAGGTGAGAAGGTATTTGTAAAACAAATTGCTGATAAAAATTGTACTTCGATTTAAAAACTGGTTAAAGCTATATTCGGAATTGTTTATTAACTTTTAGAGGTATGAAACTAAATCAATAACCTTTGAAAGTCTATTGACTTTCTCAGTTATTGATTTGTAGCTTAATAAACACTGTTGTTTATTCGTCGGTCGCGATGCGCGGTCGAGTACGGTCGCGTGTGCATTGCTACGTCTGAATATTATATTCGCGTATCGCGCGGCTTAAGCCGCTGCACGGTTTCCGCTATGAGTACGCAAACGCTCATAGCCAACGAAGTTCTGGCATTTATCAAACATGCCATTGACTACATGGACGAGGTCAGCATCTTGCAGATCTGCAAGTCATCGTTCAAGGAGGACGAGATTTGCAGTGCCAAGTTGCTGCTATTCACGACGCTTGGCAAACTCAGCCAGATGCCGTCTCGTCGAAGGGACGGCACAGAGAAGAGCCTCCAAGACATCGTTACGTTGTTGAAGGAGACCGACCCGGACGACGTGCCTGAATTCGTGGCGAAGGATCTGCACAAGCTGCCTCCCGTCACATTCGACCACGTAGATGTCACCAGGCTGCTGAAGGACATAACACTCCTTAAGCAAAGCCAGGTCGAGATGCAGCATCAGCTGGAGGTGTCCAACAACACCATCAGTGATCTACGGGCAGAGGTAGTGTTATTGCGCAATGCAATTTCTGCAAATAGGTCACCTAGCGACGCGAATGTGAACACGCGTCGCGGGGCACAAAACGCCTCCGTCTGCAGTTTCGAGTCGGCCGGCTCGAATGCGTCACCAGCTGCCGAGAATGCACACGTTGCAACGTGTGCCGCGGCCGTCCCTGCCTCGACACCGGTAGAGACGACGACGTGTGTAGGTTCGATGACCCCCAAACGAGCCTACTCAGCAATTGTAGCCGCCGCTAAAAAGCCTGTTGAGCCACAAAACTCGCAGGTTAAACTAGCGGCCAAAGCTAAAGGGGGTAAACGGAGCCTGTCAAAAGCAAAACAGGTTCTGAAAAGGCAGGGTCCAGAGAAGGACACGGGCGACAGCGATGGTTTCACCAAGGTGGAGAAGAGGAAGAAGAAGAAACCTCCGTGTCGGAACCAGTGCGGTACTGCGTTGGCGGGACCCAACATGTTGCTGCGTCCAGCCGTACCGACAACGCTGCTGTACGTGTCCAGACTGCATCACTCCACGAAGGTTGAGGAGGTCGTGGAATACATGCGCGTGAGAACCAACTGGACTTTGAGGGTCGAGCTGTTGGAGCCGCGTCACAAAACGAACTTCAAGTCGTTCGTGGTGCGCGTTCCGACACATCATCTCGAGAAGTTCCTCAAAGAAGAGTTTTGGCCGAAAGGAGTCATGTATCGCCGGTTTCGTGGCCAGCTACGTGACACCAGTCAGCGAAACACGACGCCGACACTTCGTGTTCATTAGTATTAGATAATTATGTTACATATATTTATAGTATTTTTAAGTTGTATTGTAGTATAGTATTGTATATGTTTCTATGGGCCTTGATGCCTGAAATAAATGGATTATATATTATATATTACTTTCTAGAAGATTTTAGATGTCAACAATCCCTTGTTTTAACTAATAAACATAACAAAGAAAATCTCTAAAATATAAGCAAAGTTTAAATTTACTGTTAGTTAAGTAAATTGTACATAAAATTTAGTTTTTAATTAAATCTTAGTCAATTTTCAAGTTTGTTGTATCTTTACGATAAAGGAAGGCTGTGGAATTAATACAAATTAAACTAGTTTTTAGAATAATCTGAAAACGCAAGATTCAGCTTTTGTAACACGCATAACCCGCGTTCTATGCATGTAAATGCAGTTCATAAATCTCTAGGTCACTATGACAATTTGCTTTCGTTTCAAGCGTAATTTGCATATTGTAATATGCAGAACTGAGTCACGCCTGTAAAGAAAAATATGCCGTCATGCTCGTGGGTGATTTTGTCAAACGTATGGACAAACGTAAATGTGCATTACACAAAACCAAAACAACAAACTATTTCTCATATTAGATTTGATTAAAAAGCCTAATTTGTTACAACTTTTTTGTAGAATCTTGTTGCTTGTTGAATATTTTGTTTGTACATATGAATTGCAAACTTAATAAGCTAGGTCTCGATTTTGTTCAATCTATTGATAATTTAAACATACAATAAAAACCAGTCAAGTGCGAATTGGTTTCGCCTTACAAACTATAGTGTGAAAATCTTATTGAGGTTTACAGAATACATCTTCTTGCCAAGTTTCAACAGTATAGTTCTTATAGTTTTGGAAAAAGTGGCCGTGACATACTTACGGACATACAGACATGACGAACTATAAGGGCACCGTTTTTCCATTTGGCTACGGAACTCTAAAATGCATAATATATTAGTATTCAACTCGATATATATTAATTATTTTAAGTATTATATTATTTGAAATTCTAATAATTAATTATCAGTCATACCTGAAAGTGCACGAAAATTATTGTGCTTTAATATTTCTTCCATTTGCTTTTAAAATGTTTTATGTCAAGTTATTTTAGTGTTCATGTATTCTGCCTTGTAATGTAATGCTTTCTATGACTCTGCAATTCAAGTTGGCAAATAGGTACAGGTGACTTCAGAAAAGGTCTTTGAACAACTCAGTACAACTTTGCCCCGTGATTTCATCCGTTCTCGAAAGACTAGGTAGCTCTTTCAACCGACTACAAAAAGAGGTTTTCAATTCGTCTTTTTGGTATATTTTTTTGTATGTACTTTATGCGATATCTGGCTACGGTAATTATGGAACGAATTTAAAAAAAAGCTTTTGTCGTAGATATGGTATAACTGCACATCAGAGTTGGTCCTATAAAAATTTCTTCTACTTGCAGATACACAATTGCTTATAGAGTAACTTATGCTGTTCTTATTTCATTCCTTACAAAAAGTTACAACTTTATTTATTTTAAAACTGGACTAGGTAGTTATGCGGGTAAAGCTGTGGTTCAGCTAGTATCCAATTAACTGTAAGTAAATATAACTTGATTGCTGTTTACGTGTGTGTGTAAATGACATCTCATATATCGAAAGACTAAATATCTATTTTGTTAGGTGTCTAGAAGCCAGTTAAATCGTTTATTAAAGTTCAAGTATCTGTAAACGTGTCTGGAAATCTGGCAAAGCTTTTGTATTCGAAAATACATTTGCAATATACCATTCATTGATCTCTGACGACTGTCGGGAATGTCTGCTTCCAACTTTATTACTTTGCTTTGCGAAGCTGTTGTGCATGACGGTGTAGGTGCCTTCTTCAATATATGTATATTAGTTACCCGACTTCTAAAGGAGTTTTTTATTATCGTCCCACTGCAGGGCAAAGGGAATCTTAGCAAATAAATAATTAAGATCGTAAGGAAAATTGATTTTTGAAACATACTATGTAAAAACATATATGACATAGCGATCTTTGAAACATGATGTAAAAAATCGTCTTATCTGTAGAATTTTAATGTCTGCCAAGAATGCTAATTTTGTCGATAGCAAAATATGTCGGACGCAGGACTTGGATTAACTTTTCTTAATCTATTCATTTTCTTGTGTAATAAATGCATAACTTAAAGACATAACATGACCTTTTTGCTTCTCTTTAATTTGATGTTTGTTTGTTTAACAATATTTGATTGCCTTTTTTTTAGTTCCTGTGCAGGGACATGCTATATTGCAGTGTCGCATCCTTTTACTGAGCCTGATACCAAACTACGCCATACAGTTTTATAAGTTGTATTGTAATTTATTTCTTTGTTTTATAAGTGTCTCTCACTATTTCTAAACAAATATTGATAATGCTCCCAGAGAAAAGTGTTATTTGCAATAGTACGAGTAATGTTTAGTAGTAGTAGTGTTGTTTGCAATAGTAATAGGTGTTCACAGTTCTATGGTTACATTTCATCATCAGCTCGATATATAAACAGTATTAACTTCCAATATATTTTAAATTACGTGTCCTTATTGTAGATCAACGGAAGTCTCTAAATGATCCTAAAACAATATTTACCAGAGCTCATTAATATCAGCGGGTATAATTTTGCTGTTTACACATTACAAATGGATCGCACGGTTTAGGTACCCACATGTGGTTACCATGCCTACGGAAATAAGGAATGCTCTTAGACCTAGCAATTAATATTCGAGATAGATTCAAAATTTGCTGTCAAGCACCAACCAATTTATACATATAATATTCAATGCTTTTGTACAACTTTTAAGTTCTGCTAAATACTTAATTAATTTAACGTTATAAATCAGATACACATCTTTGTAAACTTGAGAATGAAATTGAAATTAAGAATGGTGTAGTTACAATAGTATGGGTATTAGGTCGTCGGCTAGTTCGAAAAATTAAAACTAGTGAGTGTGTGATATGAATAGTTTTCAGTATATTAACAGATCGCTTCTCTCATATTTTCAATTTACATCACAGTAGTCATTATGTAAGAGGTAGGTAAGTAGGTATATAATTAATTTAGGTATACATTTTAATTAATCTTTATCTACTTTCGACCCTCGAATAACAGCACGAAAAGTATCAAAAACTTATTAAAGTCTAAGCAACATGTAGGTTTGGTATATAGTAATAATAGGTATTTACCCATAGGTGGTGTAGTTATAGTAAGTACGTTATTTTATTTTTCAGTTTGAAGCAAAAATTTTGGGTTTGAACTTATATCTCTTAAAACCGAAAAAGAAGTTGATAGAATGAAGCTATTTATCTAAAGTAGGAAACTGAGTCAAGAACATTTTTTCAGGAAGTTTAATTAGAGGAAGCTCAGATAATGAAACTTTTCAATTTCAAAGTTAAACTTAAATCACAAGACAAAGAGGTCCTTGTGATATTGTTTTATGTAATTAAGGAGTTTAACCCGTCAATCAATTCGTTAATGGCTATATTTAAACTCCATTTAAGGGGTTCTTAGTTATAAGATTCCGCTATCATAAACTCAAGAGATGGTTCCAATTACAAATTTAATTAAGTTGCCTATTCATCGTCAGCGGTTAGAATGACATCTTTTGTTTAGAAAAGCATTCCTATTGGATAATATTTTTGTTATGAATATCATTTATTTAGACCCTATACAATTTAAGAGGGGCTCGTGGCCAAGTCTAAGCCGATTGACCGATAATACAGGTTAAGCCGCGCTCGGCGCGGTTGGTCCTTGGATGGGTGACCATTTCTATACATACCGCGTCTCCTCCGTGCTTCGGATAGCACGTTAAGCCGTAGGTCCCGACTGTCATACATTTGATAGTCGTTAAGACAATTCTGACAACCAGACTTACCATGGGATACTGTGTTACCCAGTAAAATGGGTTGTGGTCAGGTAGGCAGTCGCTCCAACAAAAATGTGGTATTCAGCTGAATCCGATAAGACTGGAAGCCGACCTCAACGTAGCTGGGACAGGCTCGAGAGATGGGATTGGATAGAACCGATATAATTTCAGTGAATTCCATGAAGTAGTGCTAATGGCCATTAATAAAGGTTGAAAATGTTAAAGCGGATGAAAGTAACTTCAGTTGATTTTTTATTGTGCGTTGCATGAATTGTGATGTCTATGAGATGGTTTGAATACATGTATGCAAGTGTGAGTTATGAAAAGTAATTTGTTTTTTTTTTTAAGTGCCTACAGCTGTTCAACTTCTCCGAGCAGTCGACTTAATATAAAGGTCCCAGGAAGCGAAAGTGAGTAGTCGATAGCTAAAGCAGTCCGTTTAATATGTTGGTCATTGGCCAACTGCTTGATAATTTCGTGTAGATGTAGACCAAAGTGTCGTTATGTAGGTACCTAGTTACAGTGAAGCAGTCTACAACATTTTGGGTTCCAGTACCCAGTACCGATTTGGTACAGTACCAAATTGCGCCAAACCATTTTATTTTTAAATTGTTACATAAAAGCTTTTTTATGGGCAGGCAATTAACATTTAACACGAAGGTCATCAAATAACGCCTATATTCACGAACGGTTGATTTTGATGGGTAATCTGGTAAAACAATTTTACGCTTCAAAGATGTTTCAGAAGCAATCAAATTCTGCCATTTATAACTGACCCTCGAATAGCTTAATTAACGATCAAATTAGGCTTATTTGATTATGTTTGACCATGAATCTGACAGTTTCACAATGTTTTAAAATAAAAAGATTTTTAACCGTCTCAAAAAGAAGGAGGTTCTCAATTTGAAGGTAGGAACGTTTTATTGAATTCGTGACTCGATAGTTTCGGCCATAACGGACAGATATAAAAATATGGCTTTATAGACATGTTAATTGAATTCTGTGAGTTTCAGTAAACTGACCCATTTCAGCAAATAAGAAAACGGAAATATATGCGATTAAATCATGTAGCATTAAATTATAGATATTATGTATCTAGATATCTAGATGTTTCAAACTAGTTGCACTCTTTGTGGTCAAAAGCACGACCAATTGGCAAGTCAAATAAGCTTCCCTTTAAAGGTCACAAGTAATTCTGTAGACTAACATATTATTATGCTACTTATGTTAAAGCAAATTCAATGAACAATAAGCATAAACAAACCACAATGCGGTTTAAACCTACATACGTCTTGCGAATGAAATCAAGGAGAATATTGCTTTGATCATATTAGTCGGTTCACAGCATACGTCATTCAGCTGTGAAATATCTTACAAAGGATCTTTTCTATACGGTAAATGCATTGAGAATCAACATATCTAGTGCAAAATAAAGTAATTGGTCTTTTAATTTGCTTTTCACCGACTTCAAAAAAAGGAGGTTGTCAATTCAATGTTTTCGTATTATGTGATTTACAGGGTAATTGTGGATCGATTTTAAGAAAATGTCATCGATTGTCCTGGATAAATTTCATCAAAATCGATCCAGTACGTTTTTTAAATGTAGGTATTATTTTTCTTATTTTTATTTCTATGCAATCAATTATTATGACTATAAATGCGCTGTAGATACTTGTCTGATAACATCGGTAATTAGTTCCAAAAATATTTTTGATTGTTCTCTACGAAAAAGACAGGCTGATATACCCAGCCAATGATTGCTGCAGGTTCGAGGCTTTGTGTGAAAACTTGGTGTAAAAATTGTTAAAATGAGTTTAGCAAGACTATATTTATATTCAATTGTAAAAATAGTAAAAAAAAAGTAATTACGGTTTCTACTCGGTTGGGTTTGTACTCATTACCTATGGCTAAAAAGCGTGAAAATTTACTTTGTTGTAAATGATAATTTATGACCTCCGATTTATAATAAAGTTGCCTACTTATTAAAGATTGATAAATAAAAGAAACTATTTCTACATATAGTTTAATTAAACAAACAGTTACATAATTTCTAAACAATACAGGAATCTACACATTCACAATCATGGCACATACAACTTTTCAAAGTTTAGGAAAAACAATACAACATCTTATTTCAAAACGATTCAATATTCAGTGTCTAAATACACAATGCCGAAGTAACGCGACCGAAGATCGGCTGCTGATTTTACGTTCCGACGTATTCGGCTGATATGACACACCGTAAGTGCCGAACTTACGCGGTAGAAATTCGGTTAGACCGAAATTCGGTTCGATTACCCCCGATTTTTTTTTGGTAGAGATCTTTGTAGTTAGCCTGAGCGCAGGCTTTGACTGCTTTACCGGACTTTGATTACAGCCGATCTTCGTCGGCAATCCAACCGAACTTCGGTCGCGTATAATGTGTGCTAACAGAATAAGTTGCCGCTGAACTTACGCCCGACCGAAGTAAGGCTGTCCGATATAACGCGACGTAATTTCGGCATAGTGTGTCAGTAATTCAAATAGCATTGCAGGCGTAATTGTGGTAAACTTCGGTCGCGTAACTTTGGCATAGTGGTAGATAGGCAACAAACTGCAGTTATTTCAATAGTTATAATTACTAAAATGTTGGAATTGTAAAAACTATGGTAAGTAGAATAAAAACTAAAACAAATGAATTCCACATCACACGAGTTTTACACATATCACCTTCAAATACATTCACCTAAAACTCATTCTACATGTTACAATATGAATTAAAAAAGTATACATTCTTAATCTTAAATTAAATGATATTAAAAATTATGTTCAGTTGACAATCAAATTGTTAAAAAACATTATTTTATGTATTAAAGATGTCGATGTATTCATATATTTGCAAAAATAAAAAAGAGTCTTGTTTGCAGATAACTAAAATTTAAGCTTTTCTTGTACTTAAGGTTGGTACATAACATTAAAAACATAAAATGTATCTTAAAAAATAAACACATGAATTTTATAGTAACAAAATATGGTCAGTTGATATTTGAATTAAAAAAATTAAAAATACTATTTCGAAAGAAATTATAATATTGTTTACATATTATGATAATTTTAATCAATGAATATTATAACTGTCATAACAAATAAAATTATAATTTTCCCAATTTGCTGACTTATACGTTCTAGTGTTGAAAATTATAGAAAACTTTTTTTGAATTAATATTTAATAATATTAATAGTAAGTAGTTATTTCTTATAGAAAACCTTATTATAATAATTGAATATATAATTGCCGTTGTTTCGATATAGCACTACGAAGATAGAGTCGGTCATAAGTGTTAATATTGACCTTTAGAAGGTTACCATTAAATATATCCTAATTTTAATTACCTTTTCCCTTTAAGATATACCACCAAATAATTATGAATAATTTGTTAGCTTGTAAACATTCTTGTCAGTTGATATATCTTGGTAACGGTACCATTTTTTGCAGGCTTTGACAGCTTCACCGGACTTTAAACATTACCATTAAATTCCTCTTCAGAATTACATTGTAATAGTATAATAACCTAATGGGTAATTATATTTAAGAGCCGTTTGGGGTTGAAACGTTCAGGACATGGGGACCGAGTGCACCAAATCTTTTTAGTGAACTCTCAAAACGTTTGGTAGAATCTACTCGTGATCAGAGCGCTGTTTGTTCCTTGCACAGAGAATCGGCATAGCCATTTAACGTGGAACGCTGCCAGCCTTCTGGGCACGTTTTCCGCCATTGACAAGGATGGCGATGAGTTTTTTGACGCGTGTCAGTTTTATTTATTTATACAATGACAAGAAAGATTTAATTTTAGTAAAGTTGTAAATGTTTGTTTTTGTATTAGATTTAAGTATCGAAAATACATTGCTATTGTGACGTTTTATTCAATTAATTCTTTTTGTTACCATTATTTAGTAGAAAGAATATAATCGAAATACTGTTATTTTTAACAATTTGTCAGTAGTTGTTAATATACCTAGGATGATTACAAACGGCATATTCCTCAATCATTTGGTGATATAAACAAGCGGAATACATTAACACTACAATTTAAAACTTCAAGCACTTATTATTTTAATTCAGATTATTAATAATCATTAGACATGGCTACGCTTAGCAAACTATTTTATCGGTATTACACACACTTTTATACTCAGCTCAACGATTTACACCTAGGGTCCTAGATGCATATACTAACTTAATTATGTTTTTTCATACCTCTATTAAATAATATAACTGCAATCGTCATTAAAACGCACGTTCAGAAAAGATTTTAAGTCTGTCTACTAAAGGTTCGAAACAGATAAACCGATTTCGATGCGAATGAGATTTTAGATTTTTCTGGTCCGGAAAAATCTAATATTTGCCATTTATCGATACGCTAAGAAGAAGATGCGGATAATATTTTTAAAGTGTGAAATTTATAGACTAATTACTTTACTAACACACAATCACACTATTCAGTAACTTACATACCTTAATACTTAAATATACATACATGTAATATAGATTTATTGTTACTACATAATGCAAGCATTCAAACCGTTTTTTTTTATATATATATACAAAGTCCCAATTGGGTGCTTTTTCTATTCATATATTACGACTAGTTATGACAAAAATATTATAATTATGTAGTTATTTTTATAATTATGTTTAGTGCCAAATATTTTAATGAATAATGGTATGATAAGTGATTTGTAAAGAACTAAAAAAATTTAAGAGTTTCTCAAAATGTGGTAGTGAGTATATTTATACAATACTCAAACGATTTAGTTTATATTTTTTAAGGAATCGATAATAGTTTCGACGTTCAGTATATCATAAAAAAATCTTTTTATATTTATTTCAAGTTAACCATGGAAAATCGAACGTTTAGATATTAAAATGTGTTTCCAATAAATGCAATGACTACTGAAAAGAGAATCAAATAAAAATGGGAATAAAAAAATTATTAGTAATAATGTAAAGTTTCATAAATGATTTAATGACGGAAAAATTGATTAATGATGAATAGACAAGTGTTAAGTTGATTAGTAAGATAATATTATTATTTATAAATTGGATGATTTATAAAAATCGAAATAACATGAATAGGATTATAAAATATTTATAATTTGATGATGATGATTACATTTTACACACATACTAATACAATGTGTAGCTAATTTTAATAAGTCCTAAGTTTAACACGAATTATCTCGCAAAGCAATTTAACTACTGTTCTATATAAGAACGAATAGTATCTAAGTATCTTATAGTTAATTCTTTTCCTTCTGGTAGACTACCCTTTTTTGTATATGTACAAGTTCATCCTTACTTATTATCTATGTTATATTAAATTGAGTTAAATATAAATTTCTCACTTTATTTAGTAAAGACGCGAACAAATTAAAAAAAAAAATTATTTTTGATTGTTTTTCTTTATGTTTCTTGTAATTAAATATTAATTATTTGGAAAGCATCAATAAGGGTTAAGTGTTAAATAAGTTCACATAACATATTTAATAAATCTTTTCTGTTTTATGTGTACATGAATACGTATTATGTTAAAAAACATAATTATAGAAAAGAAAACAATGTTATAAAGTTAAAAAACCCTACCTTCACGATTTGTTAATGATAACACTAAGAAATTTATATTTATCTCGTCTACAAATATTTATTATTATAATTCTTATCCCTAATTTAGAAATTCCAAGTCCTAATATTAGTTTAATGTCACGGCAAAACAAAGTAAAATACATGTAAATTAATTAATCAGATGACTTATACAAACACTTACTCACAACATTTTGAAACGTTTTTTTTCCGTTGACGTAGCAATTTTAATCTGTACTAATATAATAATAATATTTAGGGGCAACTCACACGGTTGTCCGATCCAAAGCTAAGCAGATCTTGTGTTGTGGTAACCAGGCAACTGATAAACATACTTATATATTTCTAAATACATACATATTGTAGATAAATTATACCCAGACACAGAACAAATGACAGTGCTCATCACACAAAGATTTGTCCTGGGTGGGAATAGAACTGCTTGAAAATTTATTGTTGTTTTTATTTCGACTTTTTCTAGAATTAAATTGGTTTTATTTTATAAACTATAATCTTTTGAGAAAATATGTTCATTGATTCTATGATGAAACTTACAAATGTTCTTCTCAGAGACTCTTAAAGTTGAGTTTTATTTGAGTGTCACTGGTTAGCGTTTCAAAACATTTGCTAGTAAATAATTTTTATAATTATACAAAGCTATAACAATAATAATAATATAAAATAAAACTTAAATATTCTGTGCGAACTCAATGTTGTTTTCTTAGTATTTACATTTAATATTGATAAATAAAACAATATGCAAACACATTTATATACTACTTAGTTATATCCTAATATCTATACTAAATGCTAATTATAAAAACATATCTATATACTTAAATATATAACTTATCTAAACTTAAATATATAACTTATCTAAACTTAAATATATAAAATATCTATACTTAAATATATGATACAGTTACTGAAAATTTCCCATTTTCCTCTATGAACACCGAATTATAATATATTTGCGAATTGACTTCAGAGCATGCTCTTTATTTATGTTTCTTACTTTACAACCTTATTTAATTATGTTTATTTTACAGAACGAAATAGACGAGAAATGAAATCATGACGAAATTGTATTGAAATAAATAAATAAATGCGGACAACATCACATACATTGTTCTGAACCCAAAGTAAGTTGCTAAAGCACTTGTGTTATGGAACTCAGATACAACGAAGGTACCACAAACACCCAGACCCGAGACAATGTAGAAATATGATTTTCTACATTGACCCGACCGGGGATCGAACCCGGAACCTCAGAGCTAGCGACACCTTGAAACTGGTGCGTACGCCACTCGACCACGGAGGTCGTCAAAATGAAATAAATGTTAAGAAGATTCTTTGAACAAAATTAAGAGGGTACGTTAACTGTATAATAGATACATAAATAATTAAGAAGGCACATAATAGATACAATTACAATAATATAATCGATACACAACTAAACTGAACGGGATTTTATGTAAGTTTTTTTTTGTCAGAGATCTTTGCAGTTCTGAGCGCAGGCTTTGACTGCTTCACCGTACTACATATACGTAAGATTTTTTTATCCATTTTTGTAGAGCGATATCCCTGGCAGTTTGGGATAGATTTAAAATCTTTCATTCTTTAATAGAGTATACCTTAGAGATTGTTCGATAAATTGATTCCGTAGTAAACCAAAGTGCCAGTAAACAAAATTGTTACTCAATAATTTATAAAATATCTTGTAGAGTTAAAATCTGAATCTTAAAAATATTTTAGTAGAGTTCAGTTGTCAGTTACTTTAGCACGTCAATAAAAAATAAGAATAAGTTTCAGACTTGCGGTCAAAAAAGTTGTTCAAGTTGTTATTACCGAATACTCAATCTTCACTTATATTTGAGTCTCCATTAAGGATCATGGTGTCACTTTAGGTCTAAGATGGTGACAAATCTTTTAAGATGACTTAAAATTAAGTTTAGTTTCAGTATGGGGATATAACTATAGCTTTAGTGACAAAGAGGGATGGAGCTATACGGAAAGATAGTTCTATCTCTTTTCATCACGAAACTTTTTTGATTTTTATAATAATTTACGAGCTCTATATTATTATGAGCATTTCTGTTCAAGCACATGTCTGAAAATATTCTTACTTTTTAATAATGTGCTTGACTTAGGGTTCTTAAAACTCTTATATATTTTTTTGGTTCAGATAGTTATAGTTATGTTATACAACAAAATAGTAAGGTACTAGTTATTAATAAAAGTCATTGAGAAGACTTGCATTGCCATATCATAAAGTACCTAAAACACCCCAAAGTCGGTTATTATTTAACTTTAATATGTGCCTATCTGTGACATGGTAGTTTTTAAATAGATAAACCAATTTGATTTACATTTGTTTGAAAGATTAAAACTGTTTTAAATTTTATCACTGTATCTTGTTTAGAGTACATTGTATCATCTTCTTTTGAGCCGACACAGTAAATTAAAAGAAGTACACAAGCCGAGGTCATCAGTTCTTTAAGTAAATCGAATAAAAATAAGAAAAATATCAAGATTTACGGTTATAATTTGGCTGTTCTTCTGCCTACATTTGCGTACGCGCAACTCTCAAGTAAGTTTCTTACTCTTAATCGTTATACTAGGCATGGAATGGAAGATAGTAAAAAAACAGCTTCCCGCTTCTTTTAAAATGCTATACGATCCAAAAGAGGACGCGATCACTTATGATGATTTTAGAATTCTGATCTCGAGAATCGTTAAGTTCAAAAAAAGTTCTTTACCTTTGAAGTTTTGTCTACATTTTATAAGGTCAAAGGCATTTGATGATGTATTATGATATAAACCGGCAATAGTGACACGTACCTAGTTGTTAAACTAGTTTTGACACAACAGATCCTTTTCTTTTCTCTTCGATCAATATGGTCTTGGAACTTTGAAGTATAGTCCAAACAGTTTTTTTTTTTTAATTCCTTCTTTCAATTCCGTAAGGTTTAGTTGTAGATCGAGAAATAGATAACTTAAAAAAGACATTAAACTTACTTTACTTCTAATCTAGTCTACAAGCTAGTTTCTACCTTATTAACTAATTCTACATTAATTATTTAAATAATTATTCTACATTAATTATCATAATATTTAAGTAGAGAATTCCTTAACTATCACTGGGATTAGATGACTATTCCTTATTTACTATTTTAGGCCAAACGCAACTTCGTTTCCGTATATTTACATTATACTAAATTATTTAAAACTAACATACATAACAATGATAAATGATCCATTTTGTTTTTGGGAACTTTTACCGACGACCACGGTTTTAGAAAACAATATAAGAGGTGTTAACATTCGTTTTAACAGATTTTGTGTCTTTGCTCTTTTGTTCATTCAATATTATTAAGAATATGATATAGCAACATAATAAGGTAAATATACCATAATAATCTGTCAACTCTTTCACACCACACAAAACTAAATTTAGATTTTAAGAAAGAAACATGATATTTTTCTAACATATTCAATCGATTTGAAAAAAAAAAATTGATGTCAAAAACGCAACTTTCGTAATACGAAATATACTACACTTCATTCACAACTAGAACATTAATTTTCCCAAAAAACCACTCATTCATTTCTCATCATATAAATATCCACTCAACTGTTTTTTTTTGACATTAAGATAAATCAAACCTTTATAATGTGTAACATTTTTTTTTTAATCAATAGTAAATCTTTAACCAAATTATTTCTTTTAAGGCGCAGTTGTAGTCATAACCAATATATGTTTTAATGTTTTTAATTTTGAATACAGGTAGGTATACTGTACTGTATGTTAAATTGTCTGTACCTATGGTTCTGCAAAGATATTATCCTTATTACTTACTAGCTTTTGCCCGCGACTTCGTTCGCGTGGAATAGTGACTTCCGGAAGATTTTTGGTTTTACCCACATAGTTCCCGATCTCGCGTACTTACGTACGCTTGACCAATAGATGGCGCTGTATGTCCGGAATAAATTTTATTTTATTTTTTGTAATAAAAACTATCCTATGTCCTTTCTCAAGTTCCAAACTATCTCTGTACCAAATTTCACACAAATCGGTTCAGTAGTTTAGGCGTGAAGCAAAGACAGACAGACAGACAGAGTTACTTTCGCTTAAGTTTGGATAAATCATTTATCATTATTATTCCCACACTCTCACATAATATTCTAAAGTCTTAAATATA
The DNA here is from genome assembly GCA_905146925.1 of Autographa gamma. NCBI lineage: Eukaryota > Metazoa > Arthropoda > Insecta > Lepidoptera > Noctuidae > Autographa > Autographa gamma. Next base: position 7,300,327 of record LR989865.1, read on the forward strand.
TAACTACCTATACAACTACTAATTAGCGGCTTCCATATCGCATCATTTTGAGTGTTTCTATATTTACACTTACATTTCTACTTACTTACTTAACTTATTCTATCCAAACAAATGCATTCACTCAAAAATAATATGTTAAGACGTTTGGCTCTGTAACTTCGAAATTAGGTCATTATTGTTTAGTAACCAAAACATGAAATAAACATGACTGCTTTGTATGTTTAATTCGATGTCAGTATGTGTCTTTAGAAATTACGACAAAAGCTGCATGTATATTAAACATCCCATATTATATTGTTGAACTGCCCCGTTGGCCTAGTGGTGCTAAGCGCGCCTGCTACGCTAGAGGTCTTGGGTTCGATTCCCGACCAAGGTGTTATTGGGTTTTTCTAGGAAATTCTCAGTAGCAGGTCGGAGTTTGGATTTGTGCCCGGTTAGTGGCAATAGGCTCGCCCCCTATTACATGGGACCTAAACATATCGGCGAACTGTGGGTGTACATTGGGACACCTCTGCCTGCCCCTTCAGCGATACAGGCGTGATGATATGTTATATTATATTGTTATATTCCCAAATTGCAAAACCTAATTTCGAGTCATATAAATATGTTGAACTGCTTCTATTTCAAACTATAAGAAATATATTTTGGTTGAAATGCATGTGAATTGTTTTATTACGTATAAATAAAATACAGAAAACACTAATCGCTGCGATTACTTAAACGACTTTTTCATGGTTAGAATAAACAAAAAAAAATTGCCACAACTCATATTGATAAAATCTTAGAAATAAATAAGAGACATCGTTCTCCCGTTTCTTGCAATCCTAACTAATAACCCCTATTCATCCTTCCGTATATATTAAATTATTTACATAGGTATTATAATCTTATTATTTTAAACTAAACTACATTTCTTATTGTTTTCCGGATACGCCCCATTTAATAATGACTATAAATGATTTGTTTAGTTAAGAGTACAAAAACGTCAAAAGCAAATTAAAAACGAATCGAGACTTTTCTGATGTTGTTTAAAATATATGCATGAAATAATGCCCATATGCATAAGGGAGGGTGGGCTTTTCTGCATGTGCATATTGCATAAGGGGGCGGGGTGAGACTGCATCCTGCTTCCAAGCTTGTATTTTTGCAGCGGAATTAAAGCTAAATATTTTTAACGCCTGATTCTATAATTTATTGGATATTGAACAGGGTTTTCTTAACACTCTGTATGCCACTGAGCCCATATGGGACACTTTTACAGATCACTTTTGAGTCTGTAGTGCATCTATGTTAAGTGTTATATATGTGTCTATTAAGTACGTATATGTAGTAAATGTGATTTTTCAAAGTTACATGCACTTTCTTAATTATTCAAAGACACTTCTGACGAACGGTGAAGGAAAACACCGTGAGGTAACCTGGCTTCCAAAATTAGGATCTGAAATCGCCAATCCGCAGAGAGCAAGCGTGGTGATCAATGCTCGTGCCTTCTCTATATGGGAAGAGGCCTGTACCCAGCAGTGGGACGGTTATAGGCGGGATTATTTTATATGTTGTAAATGATATTTCTATATCTCCCAACTAAACAAACCTTCCGTTCATTATAACTTAAAACTACTTATAGCTAATTCATGATTTTTATGAATATGACAGATTTATGATATCTGAAATGTATTTATCTGAAGTGATACTTAATCCAATGATTTATGAAGTATGAACACATGTATTCCTATAGCTATTAGACTAAGTAATTTAATTTCTTTATGCCCGGCTTATCCTAGCATTAAAACTAATAATTAAGAGACAATTATATCCATCTTAATTATTTACTAATTAACGACACACAAGCCCATTACTTCGTTCTGTTTTATATTTACATTTTATTTTAATACTATTATAATTTATTTGAATTGTCTGCTATATAGTTAGGCACTAAGTACTAATAAATATAATTAGTGAATAATAAATATACTAATTTAAAGGCCAGAAAAACATATATACGGGGAAACATTTTATAACATGGGACCTAAACATACTGGCTAACTGTGGGTGTACATTGGTACACCTCTGCCTAACCCTTCGGGGATACAGGCGTGATGGTATGTTATGTTAACATTTTAAGAATACAGTAGAAAAAAGGTTGCCAAAGCGACCTATTTTTAAAGACATATATTTCTTTTTGCCGTGTCAAAAAAAATCGTAAATAGATTTTATTTCTTCTTTTTAAGAAATTGGTTCGTTTCTCTGTCTTACGTTTTTGTGGCCTTAGACTAAATACTTATGTATTGACGAATGTAATTACTTTAGTTTTATTCAGACCCAAGAACAGCGTCCAAAGGGTATGAAAGAAAATCTATTTGTCTATGAATTCTTAGTGCATGAGATCTTATAAACGAATACTAAATAAAACCTGAATTGCTTGTTAATTTCATATAAATATTAAAATAATCCTAAATAAAAACTTATTTCAAATGTCATACACGAAATGCGTAATGCAGTCATTTTTACCCAACCATGTTAGAAAGAGGGTAATGTTTATCTAAAGGTAAGTATATTAATAAACCAAAAATCGACTTCTTTCTACTCGAGATTCAATTGTTTTTATGTTCGTGTAAATATTAATAGTAAATAAACTAAAAATAGTACTAAAATGTAACAGCGGATATATTTAATATTTTAAATAAAATTTATTACACAAAGTAGTATATATTAACCGTAAATAGTAAATAAATATTCAATTAATATTGTACCTAAGTGGAAATAAAAGAAATAAAACACAATACTTATATTTATAGGTATAACTTATATTAAACAAAATAAAACCTTAAAATAATATAAAACAAAATTATTGATACATTATATAATTAAAAATGATGATGATAGTATGATTTAAAAAATGTGTAATTTTGAAACTTGGAACACGTAAAAATAAAATTTGATTCATTTATTGATGTTTTTTACACAAAAAGAATAAAAAAATGGGATGGTATAAATGATGTATGAAATTATGAAAAGATGAAATTCATAGGCTGGAAACTAAGTGAGAAATATAAAAATCTTCCATATAAAAAAAAATAAACCAGCAATATCGTGCTACGCATTATGTTCTTTTTTTAAATACATAATGATATTTCCCTTTTTTTGTTTTTTTTTTGGCACAAACTTTTCTGTTTTGGACTTTAGTTGATGATTAATGGTTTATGATTATTGCATGTTCTTTTTTCATAATTATTTAATGAGCCTGCACTCCGCATTCCGTGTATGAATGTACTTATAAACTACTTGAGGTGGATTTCATTTTGGTTGTATGAAGTATTTTGATATTTTTCTCGCAATTTACAGTGTGAACAAAGCTTGGATTTCTACGAAAGTTACTAATAATTATCATAGAGTTTAAAACTGTAATTGTTGAAAAAGAGGCGACGGTCATTACGTAGATCTAAATTTGATGCTAATACAGTTTTATTATTAAAAACATTTTGAATTTAATCCAAGCTTTTAGTTAGAAACACAATGCAACACTGTAGTTGGTAAAACAGAAATACCTTTAAAAATAAAGAATTAAATAAAAAGGTATTTCTGAACTTCCCTATTTATTTTTAACCTAAAATAATAGTATCTGTAAAATTAGAAAAAAAGAAAAATAAGTATAACTTAGATCCTTTAGAATTCTTAATAATAAACTTATTTAAAAAATACAGAGAAGAAAAAACTTAATTTAAGACGCAATTAAATGTAAAAATGAAAACTAAAGTGAAATAACCTAAGGCGGATTACCGACATATTATTTATGTTGTATTTACTTAGGGATGAGGGGGCCACAAAAATATATTAAATATTTCGAAATAAACTTTTTGTTAATAAGTAAAAAATAAAGGTGTATGAGGATAAGTTATGATTTTATATCATTTAACTAATATTATATCAATTTTAAATAAAACTTGTAAGTAAAAGAAAAAAAAACGATGGCAAGATAAAATTAGATGATGATTATGTGAACAAAAAAAAGTTAATGATGGAATTAATGCTTGTATTAAAATATTAATAATATGTACTAATTAAAAATCTGTATTAATATGTCATCTTCATCCCCAAGTAAATAAGTGTTAAAAATAAAAGCGTAAGTATAAGACTATTCAACCACGATCAAATAATAAAACTAAATCAAATTAACACTAATAATTGAACGATTGGGAACCACAAATTAAATAAAAACCTATAATTAAATTGGCATAATTATTATAAGTAACTACTTACTGAAAAAAATATATTACTAAAATATAATAAACGTGTGTATTTTTATTTTTGTATTATTAGAATTGCTTTGTTACTGCTATTATCAAAAATATTTTAATTGTATATTGAACGCAAAGTTAGATATCAATCAATTTTATATTTTTATATTTCTTTCTTACGCAGAGTAGATATATTATTTGGTATCATAATGTACTTTACACTAAAATGTATTTCGATTTTAATATCCTATAAAACGTACCAGTATTAAAAATGCAAACTGAATTTAAAACTATGTAGCAACTATGTATAATTTGCATTTCATATACAAATTCGTCAATACACGAAATAAAACGACACCATCTTGAAAAAAATGGCGGTTAAAAGAAAATACTATGATTTTATCACTCAGTTGACGAGTAGCCGTTTAAGACTTTATGATAATTCTTAAATAAAATTATTAAAAACAACTATGAACTACGCACAAAATGTTAAAATAATCAACGCTACGTGCTAATTAAAATACATTATTTGTTGTGCGTATTTTTACAGAAATTATTGATTATCAAATCACATAAATAAAGAAATCAAAGAAAGAATAAAGGTAATTTCTTGACAAATTGTCAAAAAAAGTATAACTGATTTTTTTTTTTTTCAAATAATAGTATATAATAAGTCAATTTGTTATAAAACTCTGGCGAAAGGACAATTGGATCAAAAAATATCTATAAAATAAACATAACATGGTACTTAATGTATTTTGTTTTAACGCAATTTTTGATTCACATTCTATACTAGCTTTCGCCCGCAGCTTCGCCCGCGTGGATATCAATAAAATTAAAAATGACTATTTTTTTCTCAAAGGCTTTGAGTCTCCATACCAAGTTTTTATCAAAATCGTTTAAGTGTTCCATGACTTGAAAGCGGAACAGATATCAATTACTTTCGAATTTATAATATTAGTATAGATTATAGAAGTGTCTGTAAAAATACGCACAATGTATCAAATCACACATCATTGGAAACACGCATTGAAACTCGAAACTAGGCTTAAAACAATCACTCTCATATTTATAAAGTATTTATATATTCTTACTTATTTAAAATCTTATTTAATATATTCGTAAAATAACCATTTACGGTAAATTTTACACTAAACCTAAAATCTAATTGTTTGTTATCTTTAGAGCCACCCAGTTTTTTTAAACTGTTTTTACAAAATTATATTCTACCTAAATATGTTCGAAATAAACCTCCAATTATATTAAATGGTAAATTACACGAATTTTAATTCCTAAACATTTCTTACTTCTTCAGCGTGTTATAAATTTAAATTATTTTTACATAATTAATAATTATTCTTAGTGTATTCGTAAAAGTCCTCCTATTATATTTTATACCAATCTTAATTCTAATCAATTGTTACCAATTCAGCGTGTATTAAAATACTTCTACAAGTTATTTTAAACTTTACACATACATACATATAATATATACACGTAAAATAAAAATACGATTTTAGAAAATCTTCGTTCCACTGCCCTTACACATAAAATATCTTATACCGTTATTTTTAGTGAAATAGATAACATCGATAATTCAAAAACTAAATACTTTTTGTCGAGCTACTTAAAACATTACAGTGGACCCCTGTAATAAGTCTGTCCCTGTCTAATCTGGTAGCCCCCTTAAGCGGGGACACGCGTGATTGTTGATTGTACATAGAATTAAGTTCAGATAGAATCTTTGATTTATAATTTATTGGATAAGGTAATAACTTCTCTTTTTTTATCCAGCCTATGGAGGTTGGTATATTGGGGTCTTAGTTAGAACTCTATGTTACGATAAATTTTATACTTGACACCGCCTTATAAATGTGTACCGGATTACCGGGGTACACTGTAACCGTTAAATAAAAATACATGATACCTTTTTGAAAGATTATCCGTCTATGTTGTTAATGAATGCTAACATTAAAATATCCTATGCTTAGCAAAAATATGAAAATTGAACTTTAGTTTAAAAACGCGCAATAAAATTTACACCTTATAGGAAAATAACAATCGAGACGAAAACAATATAAAATACGTGCATCTAATGACGATAAACAATTCCAACATTGCAAAGGATTAATTTTACAAATTCCTTAAAGGATTTTCCCCTCTTAAAGTTAATATTTAGGATATAGCCATATAAAAATAGTTACTTAAAAATAGTCTTAGAAAAAATAATTTTCACACAATGACAACACTTCCCCTTAACTGTACCAAAAAAAATATAAATCACGATCATTAAACTAAATAGACATTAAATGTCCCATAAATTCGAAATCGAAAAACAATATACCAGCAAACATAAACATTGAAAAAAAAACTACAATTTTTTAGAAAATTTAACAAAAAGTAATTCAAATAGACAATTTAAACTTTGGCAACCAAAAACCGAATACAGAATTTAACAAAAATAATTCACACAAATTATGCCAATCTATTAGATTCAAAGCTATTGTACTGTTCACTATTAAATGAAATAGAATAAAAAATCGTTAATGTTTTTTTAATGAACATATGAATAAATGATATTTAATAAAACACCTATTAATGTGTACAAGGGAAAGAGCAAATCGAGAATCAACAAGACAAATTCAACCCCGTTGTTATTCAGCCAATTTCCACTGCAACTAGCAAGGAAATAGGAAACAAATTGGCAACGCGAGTTTGTAAATTGGTTGCTTCCCTTGCCGTTGCCATGGCAACATAAGGGAAAAAATCCCGGTAATTGCTGAATGTAAACAGGTGTAAGTTAGTAAACAAAATGGGATCAATTGAAGACAAAAAGATCACAACTAAGCCATGAAACGTATTTTTGATAAGCTTCTGTGCAGTAGTAATAAATAAGATCAAACAGAAGAACAGGCGTATTATTCAGTAACATCATTTATGAGGTATGTACGATATCTCTGTCGCTCTTTAGATGTTTTGTATAATGTTGTCTCTCTCATTAAGTGAAGTCACCAAATAATTTGACTGTTTTTAGGTATTATTTAGATATGGAACGTGTTTGATCCACTCACGTACAGCTGCATACAGTTTTATAAGATGGAGGTTACATTATCATAGCTTAGTTCAATTACCCTAAAAAAAGTAAATAGCTTGTCATTCCCGTCTCGCTCTACCCCTGATTGATTAATGCATTCAGCATTCACCCAAGTTCTTAGTTTTAAGGCATTTTATAAAAATGATGATGATTCGAGATGATACTTTGTAGAAAACTAAACATTTTGTCGAAGAAACGAAATCCTTGATGCTATTGGTTCCTATTAAAACCCGGTCCAGTTTCCAGTAGTGGAGATCCACAACTGAGTATAGGTAAAGTTGATTGAAGAGATTGTACATACTGAAGATGACAAAAGAGTCGTGAACACCACATTAGCGTGAATCCAATTTCTTTCTTAACGAGTTGAAAATAAGGTTTACTTTAGAAATGAATTACTCTCCTCCTGTTTGACAATCCCCATTTCCTGGAGCACAGCCTCTAGGCCTTCCGGCATCCTGCCCTGGTCGAGCTCCAGATTCCACTTGTAATACTAGAAAGGGAAAGAAAAATGTTTTACCAAAAGAATAAAAGGGATGCTGTGACCTTATAAAAGAATCTTGGCATTTTCTAGGAAATAATTAGCATGTAAAAGTTAGCATCATATGCGCTTGTTCTTAAAACTTTGGTAAACAATATTTGCCAGTAAGAAACTGTCAACCTGAGAGACAACCGCTTATGTTTTATTACCGTCTTTTCCCGGCTCTGCTAGGGTAAACTAAACAATATTGACTATGTGAATCTATCCATTAGTTAAAACCGTAAAAATATTTTTTGCTAACGGTTATAAAGTGTTTTAATTTTTGTTGTGTGTTCAATAAAAAAATTGTTTTCTCTTCTTTTTCTCCACCAGCCACATTTTTTAGTTTAAAATCACAATATGAGGTTTTGCTCCTAAACCATTCTAGTTCAAAAGGATCCTAGCATATTGTTTAAGCGGAACCTCCAATTCTGTCTCTGTGAGAAGATAACCTATCCTCATGTGACATCCAGATCTTATGAGAGGGATAAACCGATCAGTATATTAGGTATCACGTACATACCTTGTCCAGTTCATTCCTGAGCGCCATGACAGAGCGTTCCCTGTCGGCCACCAACTCCTCAAGGTATTGGTAGCGGAGCTTCTTGCGGGCACGACACTCACGCGCCGACTGCCTGCTGCGTTCTGCAATTATTAATAGAAAGATATAGCAGATATAAAAAAAATTAAGCGTATATTGCTAATGCAAAGGAACCTTAGAGCTATGTCTTAAAGGAGCAAAACAATTACTAACATAGCAATATTTACCTTGAAATTAAACCAATCTCTTAAGTAACAATTTGAAATAGAATCTTTTCAGTCTTTTCTTCTTTTGGAGTCTATGATTGTTAAAGGACAGAAGAGTAAATAACACTGCAACTTACTATATGTGAATACCAGACACATAAATGCACAATAAACATGATGACCCAAACTGGTAAAGCTGAAAGCCAACTTTATTTGGGATAGGCCCACGCAGAACTCCTTCGTATCCTATGTGTACTTACGATCCTAGGCCTGGCCTGCGCCCGCACTTGCTCCCGCGCCTGTTATATATATCACGTGTTGGCCTTACCTAGCTTGGCCTTCATGTCCTGTTTGTCGAGCTGCGCCTTGCGGCCTGGCTTGCGCCCGCGCTTGCCCCCCTCGCGCCTGTCCCCACCCTCCGCGCCCGACGCCCCCACCGAGCCGTACACCCCACCACCCAGCGACTCCTGGAAACAAACATACAGAAATTTAAAAAAGTGTGACTTTTCAGCCTTAACGAAAAGCTGTTCTATTTGAAAGACTGTCTACTTGAATAGATTGAGACATCCTTGTAACTGTGCCTTTTACTTCACTGTCATCAAGGTATTCAAAACTATTTCTGTCCCTCTTTTCTGTCAGACCTTTGTCTCTATGTCTATCTGCTGTCTTGTCTGCTGGTAATAGGCAAAAGCTATAAAAGCTTAAGATGATTGCAAAACTAATTTCCTTGCAGATACATCGCCCTTAAAATGGCAACCTCAAACCAAAAATTCCGATCAATCTATTTGAAAGATGACTTCAACTGATTCCACAACCACTGGGGACGCATGTCGAAACTACGACTTGGCACGAGCCAGCATGAGACGAGAGAAAGACAATACGTAATGCCGGCTAATTACGTCTCATTCATACACTAATATTAATGGACTTTGCCAAATTTTCCCTTCTCAAATTAAGTTAACTTGTATTTTGGGCCAAATTTAGACACGCAAGTTGTATTCTAAATATAATTTGACGAGTTCTTGCGTGATTGTCTGTCTGCGTGTTTTTCCATGAACGGAAGCTTCAAATAACTTGCTTTGTAACTAAATCTATTGAGAGGTTATATTTTTCTATATTTCTTTAAATTTTCATCACGTAATGCTTTTTAGGGAACATGACAAGTATTCCAAGGTTTGGAGAGATTGCACCAAATACTTATTCAGTACTGAATTACGATTGATATTATGTAATCGTTTCATGGTAAATCAATAATCAAGTGACTTTAAATAAGCTAGATAGTCTAGCGAATCCTGGAATCGTAGCGTTTCTTAGAAGCCAATCCACAGGCTAAGTTGGTATCGATTTCATAATGTAACCAGAACACCCACATACACATCCGATGTATCTATTTTTGTAACTAACTTATCGATAAGGTTTTATATAATACCAGTCTAAATACAAGACAACTTATCTCACTTCTGCTTTGCCTTGGCCACTATTCTGTTCCTGCCTTATTCCACCTAGCGACACTTCACTAGGCTTAATTTTTTGTAAGAGATCAACGCAGTTAGCCTAATGCAGGCTTTGGCTGCTTCATCTGACTAACTACTTTCGGCCAAGTATCCTGCCAGTATTGACACTTGGCCTGCTGACCAATCACACCAATACCACTAAGACTCTATCCAAATTCCTTAAAATTGAAACTTGTGACATGGACGTCTTAAAACAGGATACAATGTTTCCTTAGTTGAGTTCTCATTACGTAAGATTCTAATGCAACTTGATAGGTTATATCGAGGATAAGCCTACGCATAATAGCATTCAATCAGCAACTAAGTAAATGTGTAAATTCTAGTAATCTTGACAGATTTAAGGTACACTGATTAGAAAATTGGACTGGTTCTTGTATTTTCATCTGTGCTATTATGTTGGCACTTATTGACTGATATACTTATGAGAAAATTTGCACGTATATACCTATTATCATTATCAGCTATTGCTAACTTCGGGTGTTTCAAAAGGTTTTGAATATTATGTTAAATGTCCTCAAATCGTATGCTTCTTTCTTATGAGAAGCAATTGCCTTACAGTAAAACAGTGGAAGTAACATTTATTTGCAAAGCAGTACATACACTTTATGCTTTCAATAAAACAATATCAATAAAATATTTTTATAGGTTCATTGCCAGTGCATGTGACCTGATGTAATAAAAAGGCGCAATCAAAACCTAATGGTCCTTTCTTATCGCTAGCTTAATTGAGAAGGAATATACGCGTGGAATACGTAAACACGAGACGACCGTAACTGCGTAGTACGAAACACGAATTCGCATGAATTTTATACACAACACGTAAAAAACCAAGGCAAACGCCCACTCACAATGGGAGCCGGTTCGTTGACACTAAAACCTCATTGGAAACACATACCTCAATTACAGGGAGAACAAGACTTAGCCTTTATTCCAAGGGCATAAGTACTATAATCGAACGGTTTATTTAACAATAACCTGACTGATTAGTACCGTGACACAAGTCAATGGGGTAATTGTTTTAAGAACCACGATTCCAGTGCGTGCGAGGGAGATGTAGTAGTTTCACAAATAAGTTTACCAAGGAGTTGTTATTTTGTTCCTATTTTTGTAGGAGATTATGTATTTGGGGCTTATTGTAATAACAGATGGAGACTATTTATAATAGCTCACGTATGACGTTTTACCAGACACATTAGCACTTGCATTATGTGGTAAACAAATACTTTTTACGCCTCAACTTATGTCCAATGCAAAATAAGCTTTAGAATGCTACAAGAAAACCTCAAAATAAAGAAACTATAAAAAAATAAGTCTCTATCTTTAGCTAAATATTCAAAATTTACCGTGGAGAATAATAATAATCCAGCCTATAAACGTCCCACTGCTGGGCACAGGCCTCTTCCCATATAGAGAAGGCATGAGCACGTTGGAGAATAATATCATTTCAAAAGACATATTGACCTCTATACCACTGCGCCATTCGCGCAACTATGTCTTAATTTCAGTATTCTTTAAAAAAAATTCAATTCAAATAGTTAATTCCGGCGGCATGTTAATAAACATATTTAATTGGATAAACAAACCGCTTGAGAATCATTTTTATTGATCTTAGTCTTACATAATGTCCCGCGACGAAATATTTTCTACAGTACACCTAAAGTTCGACATCGAGTAGAAAAATCAACCTTATTGGTTCGGAAATAAAGACGCTGTGGAAATAAGATTTAAATTGCTTGGTGGACTGTACAGTTATTTATTCTTAATCAGGATGTGTGCATATGCATTGGCGACTGCCGGTTTTATAGGGGGAATGCATGAGAGCGATGCGTGCAAATAAAATTGAAACAGACATTTGTTATTGCGTCCGATTGATTCAATTTCGAGCTAAAGTGGTGTAGAACCTTCTGGAAGCTTTGTGGAATAAAAAGAAGCTTTAGAACAAAGTTGCAACGTACCTAGTATTATTTAAAAAAAGTGTCATTGTGTAGTCCAAAATTGCAGTCCAGCAAAATTAACCTGATTTGAATTCAATTCTCCAGTCCAATTTTTTTGCGATATTTTTAGTTTGTTTACATAAGGTTTGTTATAGACACAACTCTATTAATAAATAAAATAGAAATGAATTTAAAAAGAATACACTTACGCCTCGAAGAATGCTTTGCACATATTTTCACTAACAGCTACCTATGTTTTAAATGACGCGACATCACAATATCATGCCAATTCACTTTAACTTACAAAAAAAACCTATCGAATAATTATTATCTTCACGATTTTCACACACACTCAACCACTAAGATCTTTTCCGAAAGGCAAAAGTGAATGACGAACTCACATTAAAAAAATAAACCATTTCAATATACACAACAAGCAAAGGAAAAAAAATGATACAGCCTTGTTACTATTCCCGAACGAATCAGCTCTACGTAGGTCTGCGCCCCTAGTAATGCGAGCGATCAATACTGCATCCCATCCCGGTATACTCTTTATAATACACATAACAAGCAAAGGTAACAACTATTCAGACTTATAGGTAGGTAGTTACCGAATCAGGCTCCGCGTCTGTCTGCGCGCCTAGTACCTGACGATCAATACTGCATACCGGGATGCTATTTTCATCCGGAAGGGATGAGGGGTGGCTAGACGTCTGGTACCAACCGGTTACATACCGGTATATTTTAACGAAGGGGAGCGATTTAATATCACTGTCTAGACATGGTTCGTAGCTTCCTGTGAATTATCATGTTTTGTGTGATATCTTTTGTGTAAAAACATTTTCGCTATAAATTGGAAATATTTTGCTTGCTTTGCTGGCGAATTGTGTTTTAATGGTAATAATACAAATTAACCCAAGTTTCACGTTAATTATTTTGTGTAATTTAACAATTTGAATTACTTTCCAGATTACTGTTACAAGGTGTAGAGGTATGAAGCTTATTTCATAGAATACTGTGACAATTATAACAATAGTATCAAATGCGCTATACTTCCTTGACCCTAAATAACAATTGAGAAAAGGGCAGAGAGATAATGATACATGATATTAAAACTGACTTTTGTATACTAAAACTCAATTTAATTTTAAGACTTGCTTAAATGTCCATTTATCTTCTACTTCTTGAGATTTAACGGCTATTTAAAACTGATATATTGGTTAACTATATCGTCAATTAAATGTGATCGAAAGCTCTATACATTGCAAACGTCTTAGTAAAATAATTGTGTCTGATAGCTTGATTGATTGCAGTCTTATCATCTCTACAAGAGACCCTTTGTTAATGACAATGTTGCAGATATTTTAGTTGCCAAGGCAAAAAGGTTACATAAGTATAGGTCATACAGTAATACTTGATAACTATATTTAAGGCATTGTATTTTGTACCAACTTTAAAAATAAGGTTTTAAGCATACCCGCGATTACCAGTGCGTAAAAGATTATTTTCAACTGAGGTAGGACAAATCAAGACATGCCTTTTTTTTTTTAAAGGAACTTCTAAAGTCTAATATATATTTCTGATATTCTTTGCATTTGCAATTATGCCGTTGTTTTTTTATTCATTTTGATATTTATCAGCAATATTTCAAACGTAAAACTTAAGTTTCATCGTGGTTTCGTCATAAAGAAAAGCGAGATGACGTCACATTTAAAATATTGGAACTGCGTAGTCGGCGGACTGGAGTTCTACTTATAAACCATCTAACAACCGAGAGTTTCAACATTTCACCATCCATCGCTTTCTGTCGTCAAGAGCTTTCGCGTCACGAAGGTTACGAAACGCAATGTACGATGAATGTTACATTGTTTCGTTTGTTGTTTTTGTTTTTATGATAATGTGATACGTGCAACGGTGCATTGAGTTTTTAGGTCGCGTTATTCTCGCATTTATATTTGTCGGTTGAGTGTCCCTGATGTTTTTGTTGGGAAATTGAAAATCAATACTGCAGGGAGTTTAATATTGTATGCTGTCGCAAGTAGTAAGTAGTCGGCGCGAGCCACGTAAGTCCGTACTTTCTTATGTAATACGAAATTTTTACTGTTACTCCTATGGGCCGATGCTTATTTTGATATGAACAAGGAAGAATAGTTTTTTAAAACATCTTTGTTTACCAAAATCCATAGTTTTTAGGCATGTGGAGCTTTCATCAAAGCGTATTACCGAGCAAGAAAATATTTGAAATTTTTAAAAACTAGTATTTCCTTACCTAAATCTTTAGCTTATGATGTTAAACATATATTTTGTAGAGCACAAAAAATATTAATTAAGAAGGTGGTCAACTTTATGATACCTACATAAGGTAGGTACCAATATGATCCAGGTGCACTGTAATGTGACACCTATGTTATGTGAAGCCTTAGTTTCAAACCAGGTGTCGTTTGACACTATACTACACTGTAAATACCAGAATATAACATAACGCTGTATAGTCCTTATAGGGTAGGCAAAGCTGCTAGTATCCTTAAGTTCAAAATATAGAGTACTTAATTCAATAAATAATATTTTTCTTTTTGGGATACACTAGTAATGTAAATTCCTTATTAATAACTCAGACATAATGTCAATCAAGAAAATGTGCAAGAATGTATATTTGTTTATATTTGATACTTCATATAAAAATCTTATTATTCCTATTAAACTATATTCATACGTTTATTTTACAGAATAATTTCAAAATATTGTCAATTAATCGAGCTTTTAATTAAGAACCTTGATCTATTCATACTTGTTACCAATAACATAATTTATTTTGCTATGTGTCAGTTAATATGAAAAGGCATGTTCAAGCTACCTTTGTGTGGTTAAGGGACAAAGCGTAACAACGGAATCCCCACATGACTCACTGAACGAAACGTTGGAAAGCATGGAAGCATCTAGAAGGTCTATGGAACTTGTATTTATGCGTGTTAATGAAATTATAGCGTCAAATTTACTGGCATTTAGACCAAATGCCAGTAAACAGTATGCCTATACCAAATATAAATAAATTTATATTTGGTATAGGTATATTTATGTTTGGTATATAGGCCTGAAAACCCATTGTTTCTTATGTGGTGAAATCGGAATAAAAGTATTGCAAAGTGAAGAGTTTATGTATAATTATCTAGAAACTACCAAGGATCAAATGTATAATTTATGTTAAAACCTTAGGTAACTAGTGCACTAAAACAAAGGTACGTAAAAACAGAACTATCAGTGGGAAGGGGACTATAAAAGTTAAGTTAGTAATAACTGAAAATAAATCGTAGTAGTTTTAATATTTGAGAATACCAAAGAAAATTTACATAATTGCTTAAATAATGAAGTAAATAATAATATCTTAGTGAACGTGACTGTGAAAACAATCGACTGCAATTATAATCAAAACCGCGCGAGAAATTGTAATGTAACAAACATAATTCACTAACAATAATAATTATTATTGTAAATGAAAACATAGTAACAGCCACAGATAATAACATAACACAATTAAAATGCCAATTGTGTTGCAGTTAATGTATAAATATGGACATTTTACGATAAGTAAAATACCTATTACAAGGGCGACAATTTACTTTCGTATTTTGATCCGTTGTTTCTCCCCAAAACTATTAAAACAAGCAAACATTGGTACACTTACCCCTAGTTCCTGAAAGGCTGAACAGATTAATCTGTTGTCAAATCAACTGAACACGACTGTGATTGGTTGAACAAAATACTAACAACCAATCAAAGCGGTTAATACGAGATTTCACAGCTGATTGTTTTTTGGGTTGATCAGCGCTTCAGAAACTGGGTGTTTAGGTAGCTTACTGACTTGACGGTGTGGCAGCGGTGAGGAATACGCGGTACCGGTAGCTAACCAAGCCTATGTTTTAATGAGCATTTCCTGATTGGCTCAGTATACGCAGGATGTGCTGCCAGACCGACAAATCAGAAAGTGGCCAAAAGTAATTCTGCATGCATTTGAGAGACCTTCCTCGTACATAGTTAAAAAAGCGAGAACGCCGACAAATACTAGCAAATGTCTGTAAGTACTTGTATTCGTGCAAGTATGACCGTTATAAGAAACATTATTATTAATATTACTTCTTCCTATGACCCCACAGCTGCGCAGAATCTTAAACAGTCAGTACAATTGCGTTTCCCTTTCATTTGCAAATCATTACAATAACAAAGGATGAACACCTTGGATGTGCCGGATACATTGTGTTAATGATAATTGTAATCTTAACCATCGAAGTGTAACGTAAATCTTAATCCACACTTATATTACAAACGAGACTGTAGCTCTGTCTGTCTGTAACAATTTCACTGCTAAAGGACGTAACCGATTGTCATAAAATTTGGCATGGGGCTAGATTAAATACTAAGAAAGGATATAGACTACTTTTTCCTGCAATATGCGACACGCAAGCGGACAGAACCGCGGGCGATAGCTAGGTATAATTATTATAATCGTTAAAGTTTTTAAATTTAAGTTTGTTATACTATTACGCAAAAACTACATTACGTATTTAAACAAATTTTAGCATACATGTAGTGTATAACCTCCATCAGAACATAGGATATTTTTCATCCAAATAAATTAACTAAAACGGGAATTAAATAAGTAAAACCTCGGCTCTACGTAGTGATAATTATAAATAAAATACATCGAAGTGTAGCGTAAGTAATCTATACGGGTAATCTTAACCGGTGTCTATAATTAGACGTTGCATATTGCGTTGTAAAAATCAATGTGATCAGCATTGCCAACAGATGTTACGGGTAAGGAATTGGAGCAAGAATCTGGTAGAGTTTCGTTCATTTTAGATCTCGTTTTAAGCATGTTTGTGACTATTTTAATAATAGTTTTATCCCTTTTAGGATCCAACTTTTTCCCGGTATTAAAATGGTATTTTTGCGTAGTATGTATTAAATACTGTTTTTCGAAATTTTTCGTTTCAAAATTGTTACTACTTGCTTATGTACTTTTACAGTAAATATATAAAGATACGTGAATATACCTTAGTAATATAAGAAGCTTAAACTTTATTGTTTTTGTTTAAGATTTAATGATGAAGTTCGTTTTTGTAATTATTAAATGTAACAACAATAAACAATTTTGCACAATCTTTGTGTGAGGCTATAGATCAAAGTTGGTCAATGTTACAACTCATGTTCTTATCTACTTTGTATTATGTTGATAAACAAATATAAATGATTGCATAAACACACGAAACGAAATATAGAATACATTTAAAAAACTATTCAGTATTCATTTTCTAATTGGAAAGAGAAACGCATATAATTAGTCCTTTTCCTCCAATTAATAAAACATCTTGACCTACGCACTAGAATGTATTCAACAAATTAGTTATTAAATTACCTTGTCCCTAGTTAACGTTTACTATGTCGCACATAACATATAGTATCGTAATAAGCAAATACGCAGTAAGTTTTGTTTCTCAGTTAGCAACAAAAGACCGGCCGATACCAAGGGAACTGCGTCGTTCGTTCGCGTCAAACGATGTACATTTTATGCGGCGTAGTAACTGACAGCACCTAACCTCAAAAATATCTCTTCCAACACTAATAGCACTGTATACACGCAATTAACACATACCGGTCAATACAAAAACGCATTCTAAATATATTTTATCACAACAATCTTAATAGAAATGTTTCGCTACTCACGATTTATGAGATTATCGGAGTGTCGTGTCCGCCCTAGCGACTGCCTCAACGCACACTGGCTGCGCCGAGCCGCGTTGCGCAGTGGGAGCGACAGAGCGCGTTCACTCTTCTTGTTTAAAAAAAAACAACTTTTTAAATCGGCAATGGTTCGGTACAGACAGACAGACTACAGCGAGTTACAGCGGACGAGACGTGTCGCAACAGCCCGTATTGTAGCCCTCCCCACCTTGGACAAAGTGACCTTATCGTTTGGCTGCACTCGGTAACAGTGAATGCAATATAAAGACGTACTTACAGCGCCGTGTCGCGACACTAATACAAATTAATGCGTCTTCGAATAATACTGCTGAGTGCGCAGTTTTAAACAACAACTAACACGACCTGTGCAGTTTAACCCTAATCGACAAAAAAGTAGAGCAAAAAAACAACTTACAATTATTTACGCCTGCACTTTTCACGTCCCGAAGTAACATTAGCATAAATTTTGCCGAAACCATGATAACTGAACAAAGGGTAATTTAGCAATTTAGAGAAACATCCCGACGAGTAGTTCCACCGGTGGCCGAGGGGGAACTGGCCGGACTAGGTGCATCGGGGCAGGATTCAATAACGCAGCGCACTAATTGGAGCCCCATTCCCATCAGACATGCGCTCGAATATCGAACTACTCTATTCTGGATGTCGGAACGAATACGAAATATATTACCTTTCACGTACAGATCGTTAATGTGGAGCAGACAACAAAAAGTGCAGCAGACAGGGTTGCAAATGTTACAGCCTTTGTACGCCCTTTTCGCGCCCCACCCTGCTGACATTCAAACCAGCCTTAAAAACCACAAAGACTCTTTTATATAAATTAGTTAGTACAAAGCAATAAACATCCCTTAATAATAGCTAATTACTACCTCAATACCTTTTTGCAGATCAAAAAGTTCTAGGTCATCAAACCTAATTATAGATACAAGTATGGATTCTGTCGGAAACATCATATTATGACAGGAGAGAACGTCGACCTAAATTGTTTCAAAGTAAAAAAAAAAAGTTTTCATCAACTCTTTTCATATCCAAACTCGATTGGAACGAAATAAATGACACCGTTTCCTGTTTTGTCATCTAGACATTTTCAAAAAAACTATATATTTTTACATTGACACCACATAAAGAGTCGATTGTACGCGGTTCTAATATGCGCAGTAGGAACTCAGCGTTCTTTAAGACGTAACGACGCAGAAACTAACCTAGGTCAACACGAAGGACGGACAAAAATGCATTATGATACATACTGTAGATTAGCTATTGCGTTTGAATCATTTAAACTTTATAGCAATCATTTTAAAACAAAATTCGACAGTTGCTTTCGGTGCTCTGGATTTCATTGATATGAAGAAACTGTCCCGTAACCAAAAAGTGAGTGCAATGCTAAATTCAAGACTCTCAGCAGATTATTAAATCATTTTGTATATAAATATATGGAAACTTCAAATGTAGAGCCAAATTAAACGTTTATATTAGGGGAAAGGAAGTAATCCACCATTAAATCTGATTCCTCTTTTCCATTTACCTATGTGTAGTAAGATTATTCTGATACGTGCACGTGTATATAATTCCTAATCTTGAGCATCTAATGAACTGTGCCATCAAATAAGCCTTTCAAAATCTTTGTTGGTACTCTAAAAGCAAGCATTAACATGAGGATTATTATGGAGACTTTATGATACATTTTGAAGAGAAAAAATATAGATATTTAGTACCGGTTCTTTAAATAGTATGGATGGTAGCCTTAACTGGATACAAACATACCTCGTTTAAGGAAAGTCTGAATGCTAGTCTTCAATTGGTACCATGAAATTTCAAGACTGAGAGAATAACATAACCCTTGGACACTTTCAGTTAATGTCTTTTAAATTTCTGCGATCTATACGTAGACATGCAAAAAACGTGAAAATCGACAGACATCAAAAGACCATTCCCGGATTTAACGTCCTTCAAATTGCTTATTATATCCCTAATATGTGTAACGGACGATGGAATCCGTTTTAATAAGGTCTCGAAGTAAGAAGGGTGTCTGGCTGCTAAAAGGACCGCTGTGTAACTGGCTTATCAACCGGTCGATTTGTGCTAACTTTAAGTAAAAATACAAATGTATAGAAAATAGGCACGTTTCCCGCCATTGACATGGATTGACAAGGATGACGATGAGTTTTTTGACGCCTGTTAGTTTTTAATTATGTAAGTTTTAATTTTAGTATAGTTAGAGTTTGTTCTTATATTAGATTTAGTCGTTTATTAATAATGTTTAGAAAATGTTTTTGTAATTGAAAACTTAATAATTGCTTCTGGCAGGAATTATGTTCTTGTGTAAAGATGTTGGTTATAATGATAATTATGTAAGTATTCCTTATATAGGGCATTAAGAACTTTATGTAATTGTCATAATTTTCTTAGTTAAGTTTGCGATTGTTTAAATGACTTTTGAGTCGGAAAAGTAAACAGAATTAACCGTCAATATTCCTATATATATAATAAATAAGTTTGAACTTATAAAAGGTTCAAAGATGACTCTCCTAATTACACAGTTTATAGGTTGTATGTAGAGGTTCTATAAGTTATGTTATTAATCGCTTCTCTACAGGTTACCCATATTTGTGTAAAACCCGCTTTTGTATGTAATAATAATCCATGTTCAAGCGATAAACTTATTTATTGTAAAAAAAATAATTCAGAACATTGTTACGAGAAATGGTTGTAATAATAATTCAGAACCTTGTTACGTTTGGTCAGCGATTTCTAGAGAAATGGTAAATCGAATTAATGAATTTAAAAGATTCGATTCAATATCAACAGACAAACGTAATTGATCAACACACATCAGAAGCTCCACAGAGGTACATACTACAGAGGTAAAAAAAAAATATTCTTCTACTAGCTGTGCCCCGCGGTTTCACCCGCGTTAATACCTATATCCTATGGATCCTTAACTTATTTGAAAATTTTAATTGTAGCTTCCCAACAGTTAAAGAATTTTTCAAACCGGTCAAGTAGTTTCGGAGCCTATTCAATTCAAACAAACAATCAAATCTTTCCTCTTTATAATATTAGTATAGACGACAAGAATAAATAAGAGATAATTCTCCACTTTACCTACTTACAATCAAGTCCTTATGATACAGTAGAGTATTGATCTATCCAAAAATAGAAACACATTTTACGAAAATACCTCTTGTACGGGTTCTTTCATTCGTACGCTTTTTATTCAACAATATATAATTTCGAACTCAACAACAAGTAGGATTACAAGAAGCCCTCTTGAAAAGACTCTCTATGAGAATATTCAATTCGAGACGAAAATCATTAACAACTTAATGATATTCTGTTATTTACGCGGCTGAAATTAAAGTACCTACATATACATTTAATTTAAACGATAAGGTTGTTTTCTTTATTGGAGATTTATTTTTTTATCATAAGAATAGTCTAGAGTGCGATGGGGAAAACCTTTGCACAGCAGGGCAATAAACAGGTCACATAAAAAAGATTCGAATTTGAAATTCTGTATGTCGTTAACAAATTATACAAGACGTATCCCTTCCTAGCCTGGATTCTTCTATGAAATAATCAATGAAGCATACCACTGTATAGGTATGCCCTAAACATGGACATAACAGATGTCAGCGAATGGGACCTCTCAAGGACCTGATCAACAAATTCTTAAGAGAGGAAGTTGGAAAGAAAGAGGCCTTTGCCCTGTAGTGGGACATCATGTTAATAATCACAAAGACAGTAAATGAACACGTCTATAATAAATTCACGAGAATTTGATGCAAGCCAACTGTGTAAGCAATATGCAGTTGTTTTGCGAAGCGATTACTTATCTTATCTGGTCGGCCGTTGGCGTTAAGTGAGGGATACAACATACGTGCCGACGTAAGGCTGATAACATACTGGTGAGCGTGGAAATGATTCATGAGAATTTACGAGTAGAGTTAAGGTTAGACTATACTTGGAAGCAATGTGTGGACGTATTAAGAGACGTGCGATATTTTGCGTCCTTTTAAAACTTTCGCTGTTCTAAAAGTAGACAGAATTGTTAAACAATGGAAATGTTTCCTATATAACTCTTGGGACAGGGAATTCGTTGTTCTGGCTGGTGGCGTATTAGTAATGTCTCGCTAACTTAGTCCGGTAAAGCAGTAAAAGCCTCCAGGAGGCTAACTGCGGTAGCTCTCCCGAAAAAAAAGCAAAACAAGGAACTGGTGGAGTACTATATGAATACAACAGTGAGCTTCAAGTCCGTCAATAAAACATAAGATTGCATGTGGACTGCCCGACTAAAGTCGCACGCGCGTCGCGGCATAACACATTTTGGTTGGTCAGATATATAATTTTGGGAAAAAGGAAACTTACTTAATGCGTATTACTCGGATTGTTCATCGGAGTGATGTATTTATTAGTTTCAGATAAATTATTATCATCACTTTGCCGCTTCTTGCTGCGTCATGCCGCGCTTTTCGCGTCACGCCTGAGTAGAGTCTAGTGTGGTCCTACCTTAAAAGGTAAACGACTTCGAAATTTCCTTCAACAAGTAGGGCCCAACCTAAATAAATTAGCAAACAAAACGCTAGGATGTAAGACGCACAAAAAATAGTTCGCATTACATTTTACGGTTTAGATAGGTGATCGCAATAACAGAATTTTGCTATTAAAATACCTATCCATATAATGCATTGTAGGTACCTTACTTTATGGGTACCTAGGCATCTGCATTGATAATCCTAATAATGAAACCACAAATTGTAAAGATAAGTACCAACTCTAAAAAAGAGGTCACCACGGCTTGCAGATGATAATAACTATCTTTTTAATAGTGGATCTGCTTCTCAAATACGAGTAACAAAATATGGGGCAAGGATTTATGTGGAATATATTCTAGAAAACTAGATATTTAACTGCAGATTAATGTTGTAAAATTTATCTACAGTTAAATACCTAGTTTTTTTTTAAAGAATCAAGCACGGTCTCATTCATCATTATTAACATTAATCAATATACACGATATTCATGTTTATTAAATAAACACTGTATACAGCGCCATCTATGTTTTCTACTGTAACTATTTCGAAACGCATTCGTTGCCATAGTTTTGATTTACCACGCTAGGTAGCGCTGATAGTCAGAGTGAGCAGATCAATATAATTCTCTTTGTTATCAAAATACATAGGTACACCTTAGCATACATAAGCCCTATCTGATAAATAATGAATTAAATTGATGATATTACATCTGAAAATTGTTAATCTTTAAGACCCAAATAATAATTACTAATAAGAATAAACCCTAATTAAACAATCATTCTATTAGTGAATGGAATGTGCCTGATCATCAATACCTAAATCATTTATCATGGCACAGTCTGTTCAATTTGTCTTTAGAATGTGTTAATGACTTTTAATTTTACAGAAAATGTTTAATAATAGTGGATTTGATTTTTTTTTTAATCCAATCCTTGACCTTTTCATTTCTGCCACATTTTTTATTTAAATTCTTTTTGATAAAATTACTACATTGTATCTTCAATTTCACTATTTAGTGGCCTTGTAATTTTAAAGATATCAAAGATAATGCCAATAATTTCAGCTGCTAAAATAATCTAAATGTGTCAGCTCACGAGGTCAAATGCCAATTGTGTGAACTGAAAACTGGCTGATAACATTCTTAATGTCCATAGAAAATCATTCTAAAATGTTCTTTGATCAAATTATGCAAAATGACTGTGATGACTACAACACATTGGCATATTATGTATTTTCTAGAGACAATAAGTTATTTATTGCCTACTCTATTAAGTAATTATGGAGACCAATATTGATTCTATCATTAAAGTGTCTTGGAACACAAATGGAATAACAATATGTCCAAGTGTGGAGCAGACATGTTGGATGTCATAATAAACCACTCCACATGGCTGTAGTAAACACAGCTGATAAGCTGATATTACTGTTTTGATCCACCATTACTGGTTCATTAACATTCTTCTTTCAATCAACCTCTTTTAGCATCAGCCATCACAAACATATCCCACATTACACATGACGAAATTCTACATCTTGTTGTGCAATAGAAACAGTCAGAAAATAGATTAAATGAAACCAAAGCATGGCAATAAATTATTACATTAATAAACAAGGAAGTAATATCATGGAAATGAAATACAATATTTTACTCTTCATATAAATACAAATTATTGGAAACCAAGAAAAAACACTAAATGAGACCAGAAATAGAACATTAACGTAGTAAACAAGCGTAACAAAGGAAATTATTAGCTACTCACATTCTGTGATTCCTCCTCCAAAACAGCCATAGCTTCGAAATCGATATTCATTCTCACAATAACTCACAATAAAATCAATAACAAAAACCAATAAATGTATTACGCTCCCACGATATTTCAAATAAACAACAAGGAAATTAGATAATTTGTATCAAAAGTTGCTCTTCAAGGTATTGTTTACAAACTGGCAAGGTCACTTGACATATTTTGGTAAATAATTCTGGTGCGTTCATTATAGCTGTTGCGAAAAACGAATGACCAACACAATTAGTGAATTAGTCGACTATCGTGTACACTTCACTATGACATAAACAAATACTTTACGTTTTTAACAAGTGTTGCCAGCTGATAAAACGAACTGTCAAAGTTTTTCGACCTCGCTAGTTTTTCTTTCTGTGATAAAAATCGTAGCTTTTATGTTTTTTCATTGAACTTGTGATGTGGCCTTATATACAATAATCCATTTTGTCCGCATAGTATTTTAGAATGTGTATAGAGTGCGGTGTTACTGAAGTGGTTTTGTATTTTTATGTGCGGTTAATGCAATAGTGTCATTGTGAGATCACGATGCGTATCGGTTTAGTGTTTTATTGGTGCGTATTTGCTTTTCATCTGTGTAAAGCGGAAGATGTGGAGAGGACAGAGACTAGAGACAGTGGGAGAAGGCAGCAGTGGGGTCCGGTGGTGAGGAGCGGGTCGTTTATGAGCGACTCCGCTATCACGGCTTCAAATGAGCAGAGTAAGTTCTCATGACCCTGAATCCGATAGTTTTTTCTGACTTCTCATGACACCTGTTGACGTCCTTCACTCGAGTCATATCTGAAACAATTCGTAATTACTAGAATACATGCCAATTATTCATTTTTATATGTTTGTAGTTACAAAACATAGGAATTCGTATCGAAACATCTTCGCGGCACTATTTTATATCCCGTATTTGGGAATTCCGGATGTTTCTGTTGATAACTGTCCTTTTCAACTGTTTTAAATACAAAAATTAATCTTAATAATTTATAATCAGTAATGTGATTTAGTTTATTTTTATATTGAGGTATATAGTGTAGGTACTAAGACTTAACTAAAATATTTGTATGAAACTCTGAATTTATTATGAAATTTATGGTCAAAATTAAATTTTTTAATTTTTTTATTATTTGATAAAGTTCTAAATTTATATTTTTTTTGAGAAAATTTTGCTGATTATGGACTGTTTTTTATTTAATAAATCTGTGCCTCAGTAATCTAGGTACACACTAGTTACATCACAAACATCCTGAAATCATAAATTAATTAATTTAGACTACTTGTCTTTTCTGTTTACATTACAAAATGTACAAATAATCCTAATATTTAACAAAGAGACCTTATCCCATTGTCATAAGATCTATTTTAGTTTGTGAGCCAGTAACAGATGTTTTTCTCAGAGCACTTATGGGTTTTATGAACACACACTTATCTTACACTGTTGTCAGTTATGGTGGTACTAAGAGTTATAACTGACCACATGTTTAAATGAATTATTACACAAATTTCTATGAACAGTTGTTGGAAAATAATTCTTTTTACTCACTGAAATTGAATATTGCACTTCTTAAACCTATACCCTGAATGTTTCTTTCATTCTTTGATACTTTAGGGTACAATAATATTTTGAATCATTTATAGTAATACAAGGCTTGTCAAGTACACTAGACTGACACCATCTATCTCATACTTTAGTATACAATTTCACTCTAATATCTTATTTCATTAGGATCAAATGTTTTACTGGGGTGTGTTGTCATCCAGAATAATAGCAAACTTTCACATAGTTACTATGGCAAATGGTTTTGCTTTATAAAAATTACCTTTTTATGTTGATTGTATAGCAGAATGGTTACAGACTTAACTAGGTATTTAATTATTCAATTAAAGTATCTGATTGTAATCATTAATAAACTCTATGTTATAAACTTATATTGTAGACAGACCATAAGGTTAAGACTTCAAACAAGCTCTATTTCAAATCAAAACTTAAGGTAAATTAATATTTGTAATGTTTTAAGTAAAAGTTTATTAAACAAAACATATTATTATGTGAAGTAGGTATATCAAATTACTTAATCTCCTTTTAAAGAGAAAATTATAAATATAATTGTAATATATTACAAGTTAATAAAACGAAACATATATTCTGTATATCAAATTACTCAATAATAACTAAACTGTAATATCCTATAACACAGAAAAGTGGCATCTTAAACTATAAATTACCTCCAGTGTAGTATTTAATAATAATACACAAGCAATAGCTCACAGCATTGTGGAAACAATTTGGCAGGATTCCAAACATGCACAAAATATACAACATAATAATATGCAATTGTTTGCAATGCAAAACAAATAATACCTTATTAAAGTAACTTAATACAGAAATCTATATTAAACGTAAAACCATGGGTTTTATCTAATTATGGATATAGTAAAACCCATAACATGTTTTATAGAAAATTATGTAAGTAATAAAAATAGATTTTTCCTTATTGTTTCCTTGTGATGTCACAAATAAAAGTTCTGATTTCTGATGTTGGTGTATCCACATTTTTTTATCAAATTATGTTTTTATTGTTACAAGATAATATGTAAAATTTGTTGTTTCAATTGCAATCCAACTGATTTATATACTTAATATAGGTTTAATATTTATCCTGGATAAATTGAGTTAAATTTGTAATTATATAAATTTTGATATTCTATTAAATTAATTAATTCCAATTACATCAATCAATTTAATGTATAACGGAAATAACTCATCATTAATTTTAGAGATAGAAGTTTGGGTATAATAATATGTGGATAAAAATAATAGAATAATAGCATATTTTTAGAAATTTCTAGAGTAATTGACCGTCTGCATTAATTTTCCTTATCGTTCGGCGTTGCGGCGATTTTATCAGATGGTTTCATTTGCTAATAATTCCGTACTCATTTGCCTTTTACCGGTAAACATAGATTCTAGAATGTCTTATCAGATTGTTTGTTCAAGTATCTTTATTTGTTGAACTGTTTAACCTGTAGATAAGAATATGGAATCCTATGGCCTATGTATGACCAATTATTTTTTATTATGAACTAGACGCTCTTTTTCTTTTATTATCCTTATTAACATAATAATAGGTAGTTGAAACATGTGAGGATTCATGGTCACTTTTAATGATAAGTTTTTAGTACCAAATTGTGCTAGTTTTCTTTACAATATACAATGGAAATGATTTCCTGGAAATACCTACATTTGCATATTATGTAGGTATGTAATTGTTGACGATTTCTGTTGAAGGCTGTAAATTAAAAGTAATTAAGAAACAACCAGAGCTCTGTTAACATTGTCTTGAAACTTTTCATCAACATATTATGTTTGGTCAGTAATCAGCTTATCTTTGGCTCTTGATCCCTCTATCCCCTTGATCTTATTAGCTAGACGCCTACTGTCCTTAAGAACATAATCTATGTAACTTGAGTATACCCGTACGTAAGCACAATTCACACAAACAGAGAATAATTAACAGAACTACATGGTACAAATTAATAGGTATTATAGAGACTACGCAACTCCTATGTTTGATGATTACTACATATAAACCACTAGCGGACTAGCTACATACACTATCTTTGTAAATAATAGCCTATGTGTTATTCCGATGTATAAGTTACATTATTGTAAAGTTTCATTAAAATTCATTTAGTAGTTTTTGCGTGAAAGCGTAACAAACATCCATACATCCAATCAAACTTTTGCATTTGTAATATTAGTCAGGATATATCTTTCAATAGATTCAAGTATATACACTATTTATTACCAATAATACGTAAGTAATAGCTTATAAAATAATCGTACAAAATTTAACGCGCATCAAAAATTATTTATCAACAACTTCACCCAGCCGACGATAAAAATCCCATAAAACATTTATGTTGCCTCTTTATCTTAAATATTATGATAGATACCTATATAAATCTTTACATTTGAAACTAGGTGCGTTATACCAGACGTTTTTAGTAGACGCTACATGAGTCATCAAAACGCGATATCAATGGTAGACATACGAGTCTGTTTTCGTCTTATTTTAGAACGATAGATCGCGACGTGGCTAATACGTGTTGTACCTGACGTACGAAATGAGAAACGTACGTCCCAGGTACGATTTTATAACGATTCTATTTCAATTTCAACTGATTAGCGTATTGATTGCGCTCTACAATACTCTGCATAGTAACACGTTGGGTTTTTCTTAGTAAATAGCAGGCCTGTAGCTACAGCTTGTTAAATCTATTATCATAGCATTGACACAAAATACTTACATAGATATCTACATACGAGTAACTAGAAGTCTGTATCTATCAATACGAATATATTAAAGCTAAAGTTTGTTTGAACTCTAATCTACTAATCGTTGAGACTACAATTCGTATTATTTTTGCATATACGAGAACCCAACTCTCGAGAAATGTTCAAACTGTTCAAAATAACGATGCGATGGTAGAAAAAAAAATGTACTTGTATCGTTGTCTAGACAAAGATACTAAGGTTAAAGATAATCAGTACAAATAAAAGATAAAGCCATACAAACGACTTACTAATTTAACCTAAAATCGAAATTATATGACTGTTATACCTCGGAATCGTATCAAAAGTTTCCGCGATTTGTTTTATATCACACACTATTTATAATTAGGTTTGTAATTAATTTCACATCGGAAACGTATTTAAAGTAGGTCAGTAATTATAAGACAGACTGTTCCATAAATACTATTTAGTCTTTAGAGTATTTGATTAAGGGCAATCACCGCCTAAGTATGTAGAATAGGCCTTCTAGAGGTCACTGATGTTTATGTGTCAAAATACGTGTTGTTAAAACGTTAGGCTATATTTAGATTATTATATCACCGCTGTTTTTGTTCCAATCTTAGAAGAATGCTTTTATATCTAATTAGCGTAGTAATCGTACGATTTTACACTAATGAAACACCTGTGTTCACCATAATATTTTGAAGATTTTTTTGCTAACGAGATATAACACCATCCACTTATTATTCAGCAGTTAAACCCACTAACAAATATAATTAGGAATTGCAAAAAAAAAAAACTTTCCTCTGATTTAAAAAAAGTTGTCGCGTGACCTTTTTGTCATCACTGAAGCTAGTTAGTTATCTGTCACTATATACAGGCTTGACAGGATGAATCTGAAGGTCTGCAGCCGACAGAAATAAACACCTATCAGAATACACACGATAGTAAATATATGAACTGCCTCGTTGGCCTAGTGGTGCTAAGCGCGACTGCTACGCTAGAGGTCTTGGGTTCGATTCGAGTGGACCAAGGTGTTATTGGGTTTTTCTATGAAATTCTCAGTAGCAGGTCGGAGTTTGGATTTGTGTCCGGTAAGTGGCAATAGGCTCACCCCCTATTACATGGGACCTAAACATATCGGCGAACTGTGGGTTTATATTGGTTCACCTCTGCCTACCCCTTCGGGGATACAGGCGTGATGATATGTTATGCTAAATATATGAGTCGTAATATTAAACAAGTGACTCTCATTAGGAAGTACAGACGAAAATTAATAATGCTCAGAGTAGTATGCCATAAACGTAAACATCTGTTGGCAAAGGACGGCCGATCAGTTGATTAATTTAATGTTATAGCTATATCAGTGGCTACTGTGTAGTTGTATGCTACTGTGATACTAATAGTTTTTCTCGGCGTGCTTTTAGATATAGAAGTTTGGGTATTTCGTTATTAGCTTTTAGTTACTAAAATGTATGTCCGATATGTAATGTAATATTTATTTAGCATGAAGAAAAATTTAAAACCTTTTTCTATGAAAAGCGCTGGGCTTTCTATAAAATTATTAGGTATATATTATAAAATTGTACCTAAGCATTTGTAAGAGAAAACCCCGACATCTCTGCCTTTTGGGAATTTCGGTAATAAAAAATGACATTTCCAATAACCTCATCAATGCAACATAGTGTTTTCCCGAACATATATTTCAGCATCCCCAAAAAGTTTGGAGAATTATCACGTTTGCAAAAAGATCTTAAATTATCTACAATGATAAACATTTTTTAGTGGCAGTAAGTGTAATGTACGATAATAATGTATATTGTGTACACTTCCTTCCAGTTTTGTTGTACAAACAAGCTAGTATTAATACCTAAGTATGCATATAATCTGTGCCGCCTGAATAAATTTACATTTGTTATCCTTACCTATTTGTTGGTTTTATTCAGAATAGTGTGCTGTTTTAATGTTATTTGCCTGTTTTATTGTTTTAAGCTGAAAAGATAAACTTTAGTCGTCTGTAAAATTTACATTTATTCCTTTTATAATAGCTTCAATCCTCTCTCATACTATGACAAAGTATTCAAGACCCAAAGCACCTATTTGATCTGTTTCAGCACTCGATCTCAAACCAATTAGATATTGAAACAGATCATAAATATCGAGATTGAAATACTTACCGATTCTTGGTAGTTAAAGAAAAATGTAAGCAATTATGAAATGTAAACAAAGCACTCTTTAAACAGTAACTAGGCGACGATAAAGCGTTAATTCAAGGCCAGTTTTTATATAACCATATTTCAAACTAAACGTTTTAGCTTCTGTTTGTTTTGTAACTCGTATTTTTGACTGTATTCTCTTTTTGATATGTTGAAGTGATCGCACCAGTCGTTATAGACTATTTTCAGTTTTAATTAAATAAATAAAAAGATGCGGACAACATCACATACATTGCTCTGAACCCAAAGTAAGTAGCTATTAAGCGCTTGTGTTATTAATTGTTTTCTATACTTAGTTGGCGAAATAAACAACAGATATAGGACTACGGATATAGTTTAAAAAATATCACATTATTTAGGCTACCTACTATGCAAGTAATTAGCCACTATACAAAAGTGTTCTTTTGTATCTTTTTGCTCTTTGCAATAGTTGCCAGTCTCATCAGACTGTGGACCGTATCACGAAAACTACATATCGAGGGGTAACGGGCTATTTGGTTTAAGCGACATTTTTGCAACTTTACAGGAGAGCCATTTAAAGTTTGAAATTTCGAAAAAAAAATCATAACACAAAAACTTCTGCAGCTACTTGAACGGGGTAAACGCCATTAAAATTTAATTAAAAATATCTAGTTGTTGATGCTAATACCAAGTAAAGCGGACCTTTAATTACAAAGATAAATGTCGCTTAATACAATCTGCCCTTTTTTAGAGACAGGAAAAACGCTTCAAGTGACTGCATAACTACAATTGGCTACAGGAGAAAACAATTAAGCGACGACGCATTCTATTTACAGAGTAAGCCAAAATGTCTGAAGTAACGAAACCCACAAATAATAGAAACAAGCTATTTATCTCAACTACCAATTTCAACTAAAATGACTAAAAGGCTAGTTTACTTATGTGATATATAACATTGAAATTGTAACGTTTAATGCCTATGTTTATTAACATCTAAGACTACTCGTATCAATGGCTGATAAAACAAGCTGATTTTGCTGATTAAGACTGAAAAGTAAATAAATATAATTGATGTTCCTATTGAGACTGTACTATAATAATTATTTCGTATAAACAGTTTAAGCGACGAACCCTGTCGGATTTGGGTGACGGACAAATGGATTAAGTTACATCACACCGTGTGATTAGTGGGAAGTCAAAAAGACTCAAGTTACTTTTTAATAAAAATTAGAAACAGGAAAAACGCTTTAACTCTCATTGACTTATTTATGAGAGACAGGGTGACTGGTTTATGTCTCGGTTATTAATATGATGGCATGGTTCAAGTACATGATTAAAAATAAAATGCAAAATTCACGTCGTTTAATACACTGCCACTTTGGAAACAACACGAAAATAGTATTGTTTCAAACGCCAAAAAAGTGCTCCGATTTTAATGAAACCGGCATCATTCGACGGAGAAAAATTCGCTGATTCCAAATATATATATAACTCAATATCACCCAAAATGTCGCTTAAACCAAATAGCCCGTTACCCCTCGATATATTTGGAGAGCCTCTGATAATCAAGCTGAATATTTCTAGTTTCTAAAAAAATATTGACTGAATTATTATTCTCAGAAGTTTATAAAAATATTCATTTTTAGTACTATTTATGATACTGATTCTTATCCAACCAGTCTCAGGCGTCATTATTTTCCTTAAAACATTAGAATGAACACCTCAAATAATGATAAAACACGGCAGTCTGGGCCTCTCAATTTGACTTACTCATTAGAGGTTGACAAACGCTAGTTTTTATTACTTACACGAAAACGATTTGTTGGCAACCGAACACCTGAATGAATAACTACGTGCTTTTTCATAGCTTCGTTATCTTTCTAATAAAGGCTTTTCCATGCTTTTATATAAGTGTTGATAAAACAGTACCACTATGAAATATTTTAGAAACAACGGTTTTTTGGTTAAATGGATTTTGATCTGATAGCACTTAACAATTGACAGGCAGACATAACATTGGGATTGTATACGTAGTATCGAGCATGTCTTTTTTTCCTTGTATTATTATAACTTTAATTACTTATTACTGGAAACTAGATATCCAGTAATGTACCTGCAATAATAACCTGTGTGTATTAAATAATCACGTCATTAGACTCTGTCTAATCTCTTCTTTATTTATGCTTTAGAAATTTCTACCATACCTAGCTAACTATGTAGCTTCATGAAAATAAATTCTTAGTTATTGCTTTGTGATCAAAGATATCAATTCGCGTTTATCTAAGCGTCAAAGTCAGTCGGAAGTGTCAGGTAGTTTATGAGTTTTTTGACCCTGACCTATTCGATAACTTCCTTCACTAGCCACGCCTATCGCAGGCGTAGGTCGTAGGTACAGTTTTGACGTAACCTGCAAATGTACATTAGCTAGTTATGTTAATAAAACTCTTATTTTTCCTGCCTAGTTATCAAAGAGGGCTTCTGATTATAAGAATCTGCTAGGGTCGCTAGTTTCTTTAGTGGACTTGTAGACTACTTTTATTTTATTTTTAGCCATAATCGTCTCACTGCGGGGCAAAGGCCTCACTTTCCTTCTTCAAATTTTCCCAGTCAACGGCTATTGTTGTAGTAGTAGACTATAAAACTTTAAATTTCCACGAGTCACATGCCAGTCGCTTGTCTTTTGTAGGTGGAGAAAAACACATTTTCTTCTAGCTGGAGGCGTATTAGTGGTTCGCCAACTTAGTCCGGTAAAGCAGAGAAAGCCTCCATGAGGATAACTGCGGCTGCACTCTACAAAAAAAAAGGGATGCTACTCTAGCCTGGCGGTTTTTTTATTCTGTTGTCTGAAAATTAAGTGCCTTCATCTCTATTTACTTAGGTTTTTTCATATCGGCCTTCACATTCTGAATACCTTTTTTGTTCTTCTATGTCCATGCTATGTGATTGTCTTTTTTTATGAATACTAGGTACATAATGGCAATTGATTCGCTCTATTATATCGGGAACGCCCGATTAGTTTCAGCTTCGGTCTTTATTGACAAAAAGCAGGTTTATTACATTTTTAAAGGACTTAATTATTTTTATCTCTTTATTATTCTACTGCAGGGTATAGTTTTTTCTTTTTACCTTTTCCACACACTTTATAAGTTGAGCCAATTTTTTGGTAAGAGTCAGGTAATTTTATTAATATGTCATTTAGGTAATGCATTCCAGTAAAATAAATGACATGATAAATAGAGCCACTGATTACTAGATAGAGTTACAGTGTTACAGTACATTGTTTAACATAATTAACCATAATTGTTTCGCAACCTAATTGCCGGTAACTCGCTACTTGTTAACAGTGCTTCTAATAACTAGTTTAAATTAAAGCTCCCTTGTTGTTTGCCCATCGTTAATTGGCGTTAATTTGACATTTTGGGAGAGTTTTACACTCAATTTGTTAATTATGTTCTCACAATATGCCCTAATTATTGCATTCAGTCCGAGTCTGCTTTTCACCATGCTACTACCTAACTTATTTTTCTCTTACCCATATTAGACAAAATTCCGTTGTTTTAAACACTTGTCGGAAGAGTTCTGGGATCTCCAGTTTTTATCGTAGAAGAATAATAACAACTACCTATGTACTTTATC
This sequence comes from Autographa gamma, assembly GCA_905146925.1. NCBI lineage: Eukaryota > Metazoa > Arthropoda > Insecta > Lepidoptera > Noctuidae > Autographa > Autographa gamma. The sequence continues at coordinate 7,334,557 of LR989865.1, forward strand.
TTCGGATGATGGGCTTTATGCCTTTGCATTTGACAAAAAATAATAAAATCGTTGTTGTTTAAAACATTCAGCGAAAATTGTCCTTATGGCCATTTAATGACACTTCAAAAGTAGTTAGGTACTTCAAAGTCAGTCTCTATAGCAACAAAAACAGTACATGATTTGAATGTATGAAAATATGTACACGAAATAATAGAAGCAAATCATTTATCATTAAACTCGTGATCTAGTGTGACTCAGATACGTCCGTACTTCACAGTAATCGTGAATCTATGTATACTCACATACAAAATGAACAAATAGAAATCGTCACGTATTTCAACAGGTGTTCGTCTTTATTAGAATTATATTGTGACCTAAATAGGCAATATTATGTACAATAACACCTGTTTTTTTGGATTGTAGATGTTTTGTGGGGCAATGTCATATTTGTTGCTAGCTGCTCAGTTTTAATTGTTTTTTTTTCCTCGATTTAAATGGCTGTAGCGTGATGATACATATATACCTAGTTATAAACTTTCTCAAAAGTGGTCTGAGAGCAAAAAGTTCATGTTAAAATCTGTACATTTTATGTAAATGTAAATTATTAATATTAGACGATGTATGTTGCCTGTCATGTGCCGACTATCTGACTAGTTGAGGTCTTGATCTCCTACTTAGTCTTTTAAAGCATTTTGTACTCCTTTTAAACACATAAAGCAAATATGAAATTTCCCTTCAAAACCCGCAATTTTCGAAGACAATGATCCGGTGAGAATAATTCTATAAATAACCGCAATTCTCCAGCATTTTGAATTGGTTTATTGAACTCGATTTTGTCAGAAATGCGTTGTTTATTTCATTTGCACCGTCTAGAATCCGAGCCAAGTGATATGAATTCATTGTTGATGTGGATGATATATTTAACGCGGGAAACTGTAGGATCGTTGCATCTGTTACTATCTTGTATTATTCCACTGTAACGAATAAATAGTGTTCTTTTGTTTTGTACAGTCCATTCTTTGATTTTTTTTTACGTTTCTAATCCGGGTAGTCTATTTAAGGCGATATAAAACTGGTTTGTATATTCAATAATATAACGTATCTACATAGTTCAGAATAAAAATATTTAAATCTTAATGACTATTTTTAATTGTTAGCACAATAATTCAATCAATACAAACTTCAAATCCCTGAGGTAACATGGTTATTAAAAGATTTTATTTTCCAACAAATTCCTCTATAAATCTTACATGTTTTTCGAACACCTATTTTTGACAGTCGAACTTAAAACAAATACGTTTTCCACTAAACTATTAAACTGACAGAAGCGGGATGCAGGATATATTTTCTCACATAACTAAAGTACATGATAGTTTGTTTGAAACACGTCAAACAAACTCGCAAACAAGAATGATATATTAACATAATTTATGTCTGGCATTTTTGTCTACAGAAGGCTTATGATTGTTTGATATTGCTGTTCTTAATTCTTTTGCAAACCTTTGTCATGTGAGTTTAAATGAGTAAATAATTTGTGTGCTTTTTATGACAATTTACTTACGATGATGTTAAATATCGTAATTTTGACTGCGGTGACGTAAGCACTGCAGTTTTGACCCCCACTTAGCAGTTTGCTTAGCTTAATATTGTAATAGTAATTTCTACCGTATAAAATCATACTGATGCAGTTATATTGATACAGACATAATTTATCATGATGCACTTGTAATTACTTATAACCAGCATAAAGTTGGTATATGGTCCCTATAATCATTTTCAGATGCATCCTGTAATTGATTGTTCTAAATATATCCAAGAAAATATGATTCATAATTGTATAATTTTGTATATTATTAAGTAGCTTGTTGATGTTTGACAGTTAATTTTGTAGTGTTGTATCATTAGTAATGACACACGATTTAAAATAAGTTTAAACCGTTTTGTCTCTTGTATGTGTGTGTGTGTGTATTTACATTCGTGTAAATCTTGGAAATGCTTGAATTAATGTTCCTTTAACTAGGTTTTTTCAGCGTATGGCTGTAACAGAATCATTATTACCTAGTTTTATGGTTCAGACCTGTTTAATTACTTTTTGCTATTGCTTGATTTCTAGAGTAAAGCGATTTAATTTGTTCGATAAGATAAACCTTGATTTCTGAAAACATGTGTAGTTACCAAGGTGTGTCGTAAATGTAACCCTCCGTTTTCGTTGTCTTGTCTTCAGATACCTACTTTGTTTTTACAAGCCATACTGCCTATTAGCGTACAAACATTTGTTTGTTTGTAACGAAAGACTTGTAAAATTGACGATTCATTTATCTGTCACCATGTCTTCAATATATCCGTTCTCAACCATATTAATACCATTACTAATTCAGCTCAGCCTGTAAAGGAAAGAGTGATAATATTAAACAATGGCTACCTTTAATAGTTCCGTTCAAGTACCAACGTATAAGTACTAGTGGTTAGTTTGAATGGTAATGTGATCGTTTTATTTTTATGACTTACGTACGACTGCAACTAATAACAAAATCTTGCGCTGAGCAGACAAAAGGTAATTTAACTGCTAGCAGATATCATCGCTCAAGGGCCTCAGGGCCATTGGTTTTCACGTTCAACTTTCTCCCTGTACTAAATATTTGAGTGCGGTTATTTAACGATAATTTTCTACATACATTCATACATACATATAATAACGCCTCTTTCCCTTGTAGGGGTAGGCAGAGACCACTTCTTTCCATTTGCTACGATCCTTAGACACTTGTTTCGTTTTGTCCACTTTCATTATTACCTTCATACATGCTGTTCGGTTTATGGTACTCTTGACCCGGCCTTTTTTCATTCACACTAGCCTAATACACTTTTTTCGAAAATTTTCTGATTACATAAAAGTCTATATGATGGACATCATCCGTTAATAAATCAGATAATCAAATGAAAACGTTGTGTAAACGTTTCCAATAATAATAAACAAGAGGTAAAATAGACTTCTGATAGTAATTTATGTAAGTGGGAGATCTATGTTAATCGAACTGAAATATAAATAGATTTATGTAGTAATGATTGATTTGTTATTTAAGATTACAGATAGAAAAACTGCATATTGTATATTTGTATGGTACACGTATAAAATTAAATGTATGATTTATTAATTACATGATCTCATCATACCGTATTAATCATTTTCCTTTCTTTCCCGTTCCATTAATTTCTCTCTCACCAATATATAACCAAACATCATCAATTAGAACAAATATTAAAGTATTAGTTTGTGACATCTTCACTCATACGGGTCAATGAATTTTGATGAAATATGGCATATCTGCAACGGGGCGTCCGCCTGTCTGATGTCCAAACCATTTTGCTGGTACTGCAGCATCCCATATTGAGAGTATTTTCTTTAGTCCTCAAAATAATAGATAAAAACTATTTCTTTATTCTACACCGTAAGTTACATAGTTAAAATAAATTGCAATAAGAGTGCAATGAAGTGAATAATTAACATAACATATCATCACGCCTGTATCCCCGAAGGGTTAGGCAGAAGTGTACCAATGTACACCCATAGTTCGCCGATATGTTTAGGTCCCATGTAATAGGGGGCGAGCCTATTGCCACTAACCGGGCACAAATCCAAACTCCGACCTGCTACTGAGAATTTCATAGAAAAACTCAATAACACCTTGGTCGACTTGGGAATCGAACCCAAGACCTCTAGCGTAGCAGTCGCGCTTAGCACCACTAGGCCAACGAGGCAGTGAATAATTAAACCTGTTGAATATCAACTTACAGGCCCTGTTAGCAACAGATGCAACCTAGTTTCTCATTACGGGTGTTGCAATAACACGGGTAGGTACAATGTGTAGTCAATGTCTGCCTCTTTATAAAGTCGGTTTATCTGGCCTTACATGGTGTTATGCTGTCATACAACTTGCAACGGCCTTTTCACCATGTGTTACGAAATATTTGCCGGCGCCAATGATGTACAGAAATTATTTCAAACTGTTTAAATAATCATGGTAGGTGTACATGACTTTTTTACCTTTGCTAGTATTTAATATACCTGGGACAACACACACTCGGCGATCTGATCTCAAATAAATCAGAGCTGTACATCTAGACAGCTGATTAACCAGATAAATTACATCAGACACAGAACAAATGATCATGCTTTTCACTCAAAGTTTGTCCTGGACGGAAATTGAACCCAAGACCTCCGGTATAGCAGTCACAGTCACAATCAGGGTCACTGACCACTAGACCAACAGGCCAGGCGAAAAGAAAGCTATTCAGGTCGTTTCTATTTGTCTTTAGGATTATGTACAAAAATGACTCACCGTTTACTATTAACCATCACTGATTATTTTAGTGTTTCACTGAGAATTTGCTCTGCCTAGCGTAGTAATCAATTAGATTTTTTACGAGCGTTAAGACTTTAAGATACAGAATTATGTTTTCGTCAGTGTTTTGTTCTACAATTACCGGCAAATTCTTAGGAAGTAAACTGACATCTAATAATAGAAGAAATTACGTATTATGACAGTGTTGCTAATTCATTGAAAACATAAACGTTAATATTTGGCCAACCTGGCCGTTATCTATGTTGGAAAAACTTGAGCTTGTATAAAAACACATGGTTATCATAATTATTCGTCTGTGTGTATTTTACATTAGCCAATTTAAAGACTCAAACTTTACATTGTTGTATTTTAGTTATTTTATTTATGTATTTTTATGAAAAGGTTCACATGTTTCACTCAAATGCGACATATAAAAACCTTTTAGTGGCTTACGAACATTGTATAATTATTCCATCACTCTGCATAATCTGCCTTTCTTACCGAAGATTCTAGATGCATTTGTTTACCAACAAGAGAGAATAAGCAACCGTGACAGTATTTTAAATCCTTTGCTTACATTACAATTGAGTGTTTGTGGGTACAAATAGTTTGCGTCACAACACCAATTGATCTTAATAAAAGGGGAGTTAAATGGCTAGATGTGATGCTTTGTTGGACATGCCTAGAATTGATTGTTTTGTTCGCGGTTTAGACTGTTTTACGGACAAAAAGTGGCGATTGTGACATCATCAGGCACTCATTATCCTATAATGTGTTGAGAGTAGGCTCGTTTATATATTTTTAAAGAGTTTAAGAAGTATCTAGAGAGTAAGGCCTGAGGGGCCATAAATTGCCGTGTACATGCCCAGAACGAAATGACAAAGAATGGTTGCTGTACCAGGATGTTTCAGAGTTGCATAGGAACTATCAATTCGATATTTTCAGCTTCTTACTTGCAATTCTGTAAGGTCCATGTTTTTTTAAAATTTTACCAATAACGTGCGTTCCACTGTACCTACTATACTTTCAGTTTAGTAAGTTCTGCACTTACACCTCAAAATTTAACTCAGTACCATAATATCAAAATATTTACTAAGTGATTTCTCGGAACATGTTAATGGAAATTTTTGACGTAGATATCCATGTTATTTAGGTACTCAACGTAATCTTGTAAGTAAAAAATACGATTGAACTTTATTCCGTAGGTATCGCTTATTAACAAAATGCACTATCATACGATTAGTCATAAATTCATTTAACTTTATCATTACTTCTAAACGGTATTTTTATCAATATGATGATCATCACACAAGACACGCGTGTTAAGTCATTTCTAGTTTTGTCAATGTTCTTACTTTCCGCATTTTCCTGGTATATGCTATTTTTTCCGTGACAAGAATTTTAAGCCTTGTTTTGAACCTTCATGCTGGTTTCTTGTTGTCAAATTTCAAGGATTTACCTGAACTTAAAGAAGATTAAGAACAAGAACACATAAGGTTTAAAAATCACGTGCAATCTTTTACAATGAGGTAATCATTATTCTTTCGTGTGCTTTCTATTATACACTTGAACTTAGTATTATGATATCATCGTTCCATTGTGAGAACATGTCAGTATTTCATTCTAAGGCAAATGTTTCTTCACATTAAAAAACGAACAAGCACTCAGAACAGTTAGTAATTTCAGTCATAGGATCCAAGTTTCACTAATCAGATATTTCCCGATTTGTTGATAGTTTTCCAACTGGCCACTCCCTAAGACCTTGAGCAGTAAAGGATCATGCTTTTGTCTCAAAGAGGCCATAACGATTCTTTAGTCTTCTAAATTATTCTGCCCCATCACAATTAATGATGTCATTCTTTCAACCGTCGCTACATCGTGGAATGTAGTAATTAAACTACGACCATTCAATCACAGACTTTTGTTCCTAGCTAACTGCTAATTGGAGTAATTCTATACGAAGTTTATTATAAGTATGGTAATCGTTTCGACATCTAAGTACACAGTTTCACCTGTGTACATACTACACCTACCTACAAGACTAATGGCTAACTTTTTACATCAACAACAGTCCATTGTGTCCAAAAAAATAGTTGTTGGGGTTTCCCATTGAGAAATTCCTGGTATCAATTCTAAAGTACGCGGTCCGGAGTTCGTTGCTATGTGGCCTCGATTTACCTCCCCTCCTCCAATCAGAATGCTGTTTGTAATGAGGGTCTGTGAGAATAGACAGTGCATCGCCAGACGCATCCTCTCTGTTTCATTTATTCATCATAAAAAAAAGTTTATGTTGTGTTTAATACTTTGTCAGGAAGACAAACAAAATTCAACATTCATTCACATAACGTTATACATAGTTCGTAAAAACCTGTTAAACTGGTCCTTTGATACGTAATAAACCAAAATGATTTGAACATTATGACGTGACGTGACTTGTAACAATACTTCTAAACAATTGTGTTAATCTTTATGTTAAACATTCATTTAGCAACCTCCTTGAGTAACTCCTTTTGTGGTTATTTTCGTTTAATTTCATATGAATTGATCTTTGTTTGCTAACAAATCCTTACCAGACGCTATCCAGAATTGTACACTTGAATAATATTGATCCTTTCGGGATTTAAGTGCAATGAGCAACCCACTCTATACGATATTAGTTTTGATATTTACAGTAATGCTACATTATCGCAACTGTATAATGCAGTATAATATACATACTACAATGTTGCCAAAGCCCCCTATAGTCTGTAACCGTCGTAGATAAGATTAGGGCCAAAAGTGGAACAGTGAAACCTACAGGTAATGTAGAAACACATGGAAGAAGACATTATAAAATCAAAAAGCGACATAATAGCATTAAATTATGTTTTTTAATTATACCAGAATCTCTAGTCTCGATGGAAGCGGAAATATTTACATTTATACATTTTCTTTGTTACAAATAGTCGGAAAACCGATAAACAATTATTTATTCTCACACGATTCGTGTTTTATCGCGTTTATTTTCTTGTGTAGTGATAGTGACGCCACGATGAAGCCATATTATTTATTAGCCTGACTGTCAGGTGTAATAGATTTTTTATGTACGTAACCACCGGTCACATAAAATTCCGAATGAAATTCTTTCCAATTTCGATGATTTTCAGTTTTAATGCTGGTGAATGGATGGGACCAAAAATAATAGTAACTGTTTTACAAAGGTATCTAACAAATCCATGTATTTAAAGACATTCTTTCGTATGGGCAAAAGACACTGGATTTTAAACTTATTTCAACTCTATATCCAAGTTAGAGTCACAGTTACTGATTGTTAATTTACTTGACCAATACAACAACCCCCCTTTTGTTTGGCTTAGGCTCTGTTGAGAAAAAATATATTATAGTAATTCAGAAGTTCTAGATTTATTATATTACTATTATAATAAATCTTTAAAAACCCGCTCGAGTATAAATACTAATGCGCCAATTATTCACAGCGAGCTGATTATAATAACGTGTTGTTATCAGTGTTGCCCACGCATAAACGGTTTGTTATGTTACCGTAAATGGCAAGGTTTTGGATTAATATTAATATGCTATAGATATATCGGTATATTAATGCTTTAAATAATATTTTTTGCTTGCCTGAAATTAACAACAAGCATTTTGTTTTTCTGTACAAAAGGTAGGAAATTGACATAATATGAATTGAAGTATGTAATGTCAAAATACCATGGTAGTTAAGAACCGAAAATGCATAGACTGATATGATAGTCATTAAATCATAATAATGAAAATTTCTATATTTAACCTGATATACCTAGTTACATTTAACATAGTATTTTTCTACAATGTTTTAACTACTGTTAAATGACTAACATTGTAGCCTCGTGCCCGATCATATTGGGAAATAATACCACTATCGGTCACCTTCGGGCTTCTACTAATCTATTACTTAGTTTACTAAGTATAGTTACCAACCTATTATATATTTATGTCAGCTAAATACACATTGTACCTATGTCATGTAACATACTGTAAGTTGAGCAAGAAACCTACAAAAATAATTATTGCTGGCCTTATTCATACTAATATTATAAATGCGCGAGTACCGTTATTGACTGACTGACTGACAGACAGCCGTCTGTCTGTAACGCCTTCACGACTAAACAGCTAAACCTTGGATCCTAAGAAAGGACATAGCTATTGTTCAGCGATAAACGTCACATTTGGAGCTTAGCAACAACAAAAGTTATACGTTAGATTGATAGGTCTCATCTCTTTCGAGAAAAGTAATACTCAACTGGTTTAAAAATAATTGGGCACATTTAGCTCTCCAATACATAAAGTTATTTCATCCTGTTTAAGGAAAAAGGAACTACACAGGTCTAACCGCAAGATACAGCTAGTGGAAAACAGTACTTGTCGGTCTAAATGCTTACCAATGGTCTCATTGATCGGGTTAATGGGTAAGACCTATAGCCCGATTAATTGACCATATAAATATTTCAGATTAATCCATAATGAATCCTCATGGGTTTAGTTCATAGTTCCTCTCATCTTCGGTCCTAGAGTACCTAACTACACAGTTGTTTCGGAAAAATCTTCAAAGTACCTTCATAGTCTAAAAAATCTAATTAGATATGCAGCATTCCTTGTGTATTTTTTTTTAAATGGGTGTGAAACTCTAGTCAATACCAATAAACCTTACCTAGCCTACATTTTTTATCCAAACTCTTCTGTACAATATCGCGATTAAAAAGCTCGTTGTAAGTTGCCGGCCTTGGTTGATACTTGGTGCAGTGGAAATGCATATAATAAATCTTCAATAACTTGTTTCTGGCCTTCCAGTTGTTGGACACATGTGGTTTATTACATCACCCCTTTTGATTCATTATTTTCTTTTATCATTTAATTCGACCGTATGTATAATTAGATACTGACTCAACAACTGTAACTAAAGTGTTTGTTGTCGTTTTTGTACTGGCTTCGATCAATGTAAACCTGGGTTGCAAGTTCAAGGCAATGTTATTGCTTTCTTGCATGATGTAAGACTAGTTTACGTCCTAACCTAACCTTTTTTTTAACTCCTTGTTAGTCAAACCACGAGAGTTTTTCATGTTGTATTGTACCTAACAATACAGTTACTCATGCTTTCTGAGTTTTACGCGAATATTAAACATTAAATTAAAACTACTTCTTAAATGGATTATCGGAATAAACAGCCATAGAATCTGTTTAAACATAGTTATATTTAATAGAGTTTCATATTGTACAAAGAAATAAAATCCTTTAATCTCAGTAATTTATGGTATTTTCCTATAAAAAAGCATTGAAAGTAACATTGACATATGAGTGAGATAGGTTTAAGTGGTAGCTTTACCAGATTATTTGGCGATGGGCAAATGAGAAAATTCCTCGCGATTACATTGTCGTCAGATTTGTTATTCGACCGCTTATCGAGGTCATTAACTACCGATATTTACGTGATTATGAACCTGGTTGTTTTAGAAATAAGGTTGAATTACCAATACCTGTTTTTGTAGATTTATAATGTTTACTTGACTGCCTCGTTGGCCTAGTGGTGCTAAGCGCGACTGCTACGCTAGAGGTCTAGGGTTCGATTTCCAAGTCGACCAAGGTGTTATTGGGTTTATCTATGAAATTCTCAGTAGCAGGTCGGAGTTTGGATTTGTGCCCGGTTAGTGGCAATGGGTTCGCCCCCTTTTACATGGGACCTAAAACATAACGGCGAACAGTGGGTGTACATTGCACCTCTGCCTAACCCTTCCGGGATACAGGCGTGATGGTATGTTATGTATAATGTTAATATGTGTAGATTGCCCATGTAAATGTCTTTCAGATTAGAAAAGGCAAATGTAAAGTGCAGTTCATTTTCTTTATTTAATATCATCTCGCTTATCGCTTTCGGTATTGTTGCATACAAATGATATTGTTATGTATTGTTATTTAAATATGATACAGGTTTGAAACATAATATATTTCATCCGTTATTTTACTGACGTAAATGCTCCAAATCGAGTAATGTGCAAAACATTTAAATTCTTAAACTTCGTCTTATGTCGGATCAATTGCTATGCTTCAATTCTCTCATAACCTTAATTATTATTTAAATAGGTTATGTACTGCCCAAAATGTTTTTGGTCTTCCTGAAGCGCTATATTTTTGATCTAATGGCCCTTTCGCGGAATCTTCAGAAAGCCATGAAGTAGTCATCCAAGACTACTTCATGGCTCTGTGAGGTTCTACGCCATAGAAAGGACGATTGTAAACCGCGCACCCGATCACTTAGATTTTAGACTTTTCAGCGCCCTCTCTCGGTTTACGGATTGCATTTGATTAGACTCCTGTTCTAACAGTACATACCATTGTTTCCAGTCCTGTTCGAGGCGTGCCACAACGAGCCCGCGTGCCTGCAGGACCGCGCCGGTCTGGAGGCCATCACGCAGCTCCACAGGCAGCTCGACGATGATGCTAACGGCAACGTCGACCTCAGCGAGAGTGATGATGTAAGTTTACTTTGCTATGTATATAGAATTGCAAAAGATCCTTCTAACATTCATAGCGCAAACTCTGTAGGAAATGAAAAAGTTAAAAACCTTTGTATTACCTTTCATGGACATGTATTACTTATGTCTTATAAGCTATCGATCACGGGTCCAAATTTCAAAATGTTGGTCAATAATGCAAAAGAGCGGCAAATAATAGTAGAGTGCTTTCTATTCTCTCACTTTCATAGTCTCTTGGTTTCATACAGCCTTTGCTTATTGAACCAAGTCTATTTTTTTAACTTCAGAACATGTCTGAACCTTGTTAATCTATTGGTGCTTAACTCCCCAACAACGTGATTCCTTTGCTGTCCATACACGGACTGTAGCTTGAGCTGTCGGCTACTCAGCAATATAATTAAGTTTTACAATTTATTAATATGCAATCGTTTCTATTGATTCCAGTTCCTCCGCGAAGAGTTGCAGTACGACAGCGGGTATGAGAAGCGGCAACGTGCCTTCCACCACAACGATGACATGCACATATCTGTTAAAGAGCTGTGGGAGGCCTGGCTGAGATCTGAGGTTAGTATATAATAACTTAAGTAATATTAGTAGTGATTGTTACTTAACTAAAGGGCCATGGTTATTGGTCGTTATACCGCAGTTGCGGAGTCCCCGAATACGGGATAGTAACTAATGAAAGTGCGCCATAGATATCTCAGTCGTTACACGATATGCGTAAGCACAACACGCAACCTAGCAACGGATAACCTATAACAAATGTAAAGCATGCTGCCTAGCAACCAAAAAAAATAATAATAATATCCTGGGACATCTCACACACGGTTGTCTGATCCCAAGCTAAGCAGAGCTTGTGTTATGGTAACCAGACAACTGATAAACATACTTATATATTTCTAAATACATACATATTATAGATAAATTACACCCAGACACAGAACAAATGATCGTGCTCATCACACAAACATTTGTCCAGAGTGGGAATCGAACCCACGACCTCCGGTATAGCAGTCAGGGTCACTAACCACTAGACCAACAGGCCCAAGTCTGCGGTTGGGGCTTTTATTAAATCTACTGCACCCCGAATGTACTAACGAACAATTTCAATGAGCCTAGCCTAGAACCTAAGAATGACCTTAGTCCCATCTATCCCTGTTCATTGGAAGAGAGGTGTTTTCTTACCGAATTACACGGCTGGCTTTCCCAAGAAGCAGGAAGCAAAAATCCTCACAAACTTAAGTTAAAAACTAATTTTAAAACAGATATAAATGAAATACCGCATTCTCAAGCACTCAAACTTAATACAAAGAAAATATTTAGGCATTACGACGGGAAATGAATATTTTAAAAAAAAACTTTCCACAATTAAATTTAATATGTATGTAATTAAATGTACATACAAGTTTTTGTAGTTTTTTACGGCAGATCCACTTAATGTAACTAGCATACCAAATAATACCTATTTATTTTTCCAAAATTATTATACTATCTGTTATTCTTTATTTTCAGGTGCACAACTGGACGGTTGAGCAGACAGTAGAATGGCTGACGCAGTCGGTGGACCTACCTCAATACAAAACTCTGTTTCTGCAGCACAAAGTCACTGGTGCTACCCTCCCGAGGTAACTGGCCATTTGCCTAAAAAAACTCACACAAGACCAACTGATCGCAAACAAGGTAGAATGTTAAAGTTAATCAATTGCCTTGTTCCCATAGTACAAACTATGGGAACAAGGCAATTGATTAACTTTAACATTCTCAATATTTCTTAATACAGACGCAAAACTTATTGATCATCTTCATGAAACAAAGATTTGACTTGGGTGGGATTCGAACCCACGACTTCTGGTTTAGCAATCAGTATCAGCAGACCAATAGGTCAGCCACACACAATATAACTTTAGTATTGAATTGAAGAAGAAGACGAAAATGTTTTCAGGATAGGCTAAAAATGTTATTGCACCAACAAACTCGGTCATCTTGAGGGAAATGTAATATGAAATAGTAAAAAATGTAATGTAACGTTGAAGACATATATAATACTTAAAAATACTATAAGTTTCTGTTGAATGTAACTTTTGATCTACATTAACTCGATAATAGTGTCATAAACTATATTATTACACTTTTACTGTCAAATAACAAAATTAAAAGATGCATAAATACTCTTAGAAAATATGTTTTAACACAGCAAAAATGATACTTTATGGAAGATAGGATATACCCCTCTACAAACAAATATATTCTTTTTTTAGTTTAATTTCAAAATACTACATGTACCATACAAGAAATTGACATTACTAAATACAGGGCCTAGTTAGCGAGTTATGAACCCTCGTGCATTCCGTTTAATTTACTCTAGACTTTATTTATAGAAATTCTTCAGATCCATCATTTCTCAAACATTATCATGACCATGAATTCGCAGTTCCTAGTGATACATATTTTGATGTTTTTGTTGATCTTTAAACATTACATTACAACTTCATTAAATCAAATTACAGCTCAAGAGGTAGTAAAAGTACCAGTCTAAAGATTACAGCATAGTATTTAAAACACAAAAGAAACATGAATAATTATTTTAAGTTATACATCAAACAGTAACAATTATTCTCAAGACAATGATCATAATTATGATGTCAATCTTACTTCGATGAACTTATAATATAATAGCTTGTACTCACTATGTAACACTGAGCGTTAGATTTTTTGTACCTAGTTTTTGTCACGACATCACTTCAAAACCTAACCGTGCTTAGGTCTTCAACACATTGCTAAAGGTTAAATAACTCAAGTATGAATGTGACTCTACCAATGTCACGTGCGATTTTGAGGTGCTTGGTTCTATCCAGTGTTTGAAATTAATTAATAATTAGCAATAGTATTGGACACCATGAGATTTATAGAATTCAATAATTTAGAACTTTTCATATATATCATTTACCTTATGTATTAAACCATTTACTAAACGATAAAGGATGAAAGAGAGAAATGTAAATAAATATACATCACGAGATTTAAGACTACATAACGAATATTTATTGTTGTTATTTGATACACATAATAATAAAACTACATACTACTACTAGAAATAACTACAACATATTATTATGAAAATTTGATTATAACATTTAAATAAGAGAGTTTCATGTTTATCACTTTATTGGGATCTAACAGACCAATTATATAATGTATATTAGACATTGTTCAAGACCCCTGTTTATAAATTTCCCTGTACCCTCGTACGCACAGTCTTCTGATCACAAACTAGGTAGAGCCCTTACCATCGTTGGTTACCATTGAAACACTGATAAGAAAACACAATTTCACATTTCCCATAACATAACATAGCATCACGCCTGTATCCCCAAAGGGTTAGGCAGAGGTGTACCACTGTACACCTACCGTTCGCCGATATGTTTAGGTCCCATGTAATAGGGGCGAGCCTATTGCCACTAACCGGGCACAAATCCAAACTCCGACCTGCTACTGAGAATTTCATAGAAAAAACCAATAACACCTTTGTCGACTTGGGAATCGAACCCAAGACCTCTAGCGTAGCAGTCGCGCTTAGAAACAATTAAATTTTATTTAAATTACACCCAGATAGAACAAATGTTCATGTTCAGGACAAATAGAATGGTCCTGGGTGGGAATCGATACCACGACATCTTGTTCAGCAGTCAGGGTCACTTACCAATAGACCCAACAGGCCCTTCACTAGTATCTATGTATTGGTCTTATTCTTTTTTTTCTTGATTATGGCACGTATGTTATTATGATTTCTTATAATTGTTATTTTGTCCAGATTGGCTGTGAACAACATGCAGTACCTGAGCAACGTGCTGGGCATCAAGGATCCCATCCACAAACAGAAGCTGACGCTGAAGGCCATGGACGTCGTGCTCTTCGGCCCCCCTAAAGGTAACGTACGATACTGTAACTGTTGCTCTAATATCCCTATATTACCCCTATATTATCTCTAAGAGAAGGAACTTGTATAAGTAATGTATGGAAATAATGGAGTGGAACAAAAATGTAAGAAATAGGTAAATTTTCGGTATAAGTTAGTATTCAGTGCCAGACGTTGACTTATTAGCAAACTAATCAAGTATAATCAAAATTAAAAACATCTGAAATAGATTTAAATGAGGTTTAAACGTGTACCAGGAACCGACTTGATAGCAAACTAATCGCCATCTAACACCTTAGGCTATAGGGTATTATGCATTACAATTGCATTCTTTTTTGTCATTTTATTTCTTTATTTTCCGTTCTTTGAGTATTTTATTAATATTACTTATTGGGTTCGGTCACCGATGCGAAGTAGAGCTCTAGTTTCCCCTGTCTTCTCGTTCGTTTTTAATATATAAATGCTAAATGCTTATAAAAACATATTCAAAGCCAAATAAAATCAATATCTAAAAAAATAATTTCTTTTCATAAAATACATAGGCATTTCATTTTCTGAGAAAAAAGTCGGTAAAAATTGAACAGTTATATTTAAAACAAAAATATAATAACCTATCCTATGTTAATAAAACATGGTACCCATATTCACATCTATAGTACGTCCATATGAACAGTAATATACATATTTCTAGGCATACATTATTATGTAAGCCTCGTTGTGAACTTGCCACACCTTTAATGTATATAATTAAACAGGTTTCATATTATATCAGATTCTCGAAAATCAATTAATCATTAAAACCTGTTTTGTAGGCCTCGAAAGAATTCGCCTTATTGTATTCTTGTAGACTACAGCAAAAACGCTTTGGGCTTGACTTATCGTCTGATATATGTTAATGTAAAAATATGGTCTTAAGTAAGACTTATAAAGAGAATTAGGTACTGGTCAAATTTTTATCAGGCACTCATAGACCTACCGACTACAGCGCCAACTGCCGTGTCCAATAGTGTTTTCAATCTATCTAGGTCACCAAATGGGTCTTGTCTTTTAAGAGGGACTACTTAGGTCATAAATACTTACACATAAGTATTATATATTTTAAGATAGGTTACCTACGTAGTTATATTTTCTGCTCTTGTTATTTGACGACTTTTAAGAAATGTTTCGTATTTTTAACCGACGAAAAAAAAGAGGAAGTTCTCCATTCAACGCGTATATTTTTTTTTATGTATGATCACGCATAACTTGTTACAGAGTAGACCGATTTTGATAATTCTGTTTTTATTGGAAAGGGTATACTCCTAGTAGGTGGTAAGTAAAGAATATTAGTACATAGTGTTTTTGATTTGGTTATTTCTTTAAATTTTAGGTAATTTTGTGATCTTTGTTCATTGTAGTTTGGCGCCGACTCAAAATTACTTAGGTGTACTTACATTCGTTTAAGAACTTAATTAAAGATTAAATAAAAGAAGGTTTGCTATTTTTTGCTTTTCAGTTTAATGACGGTTTAATTATTTTTTTAAAAAGTTTTATCATTTCCTTCTTTTTCTTCTACTGTCATTGTGTATGTCATACAGAAAAATGACAAAATAAAATAATGAAATGAGGACATTTTTTTGTTTGTGTTACTTTTGTTTTTATCAAAACTTGTTTTACTAATTAATGATGTCTACAACTTCAAGTATATTATTTTATATACAAAAAACTTAATCCATTGAATAAATGAGTGAACCGTTAGACCTGTAATTAACTTTCACTTTAATCAATTTATTTACATAAATTGCAGTTGTATTTTATTTAAATTATTCGTCATTTAAAATATGACCTGAATTTAAAAAAAAAAGTTTGTCAGCTGCCAGTTAACCTTTGGGTTGCCAGGTGCCTATTTTATTCACTTTTCATTTATAGTTTTAATTTTTATAATAAATTTTACTATCACGTTACTCTACGTTGTCGAAAGCAGAGTGTGAAACCGCGAGGCACAGCTAGTATTACATAAAATTTAAATTAATATACCGCTGTACAGTATTTTTATAACAAACAGTTTTTCTCTTAAAATTAGGTACCATGTATATTTTTTACCGAAAATGATTCGGCGTAATCGTTATTTAATGTTCAAATAACCTAAGGATATGACCGCATCTAATTGCGAAATTGTATTTACTATGTTCTCTTACGTAATTTACAAAAATAAGTTAATTTTATGTCTTCAGACGCGACGTAATTGGTTTATCTGCACTTCAAAAAAATACAGAGAATATTTATTCAAATAAGTTTACTAAGCTACATTTTAGATGTACATATTATTTAGTAGGTAACGAAATGAACCTGCCCCTAGCAACTGTATGTATGGGTGTGTGTGTGGGACTTAGGTTCAATGACCTCTTATAAAAATTTGCGTATAATAGCGAGCAATGAAGTGCTGAAAACATTATCTCTTGCTGATGCTAAAGTTTTTCAATTACAGTTAATTTCGGAAATTATTTGCCATGTAAAATAGTTTAAAGGTCGTAGCACTCGACTTCTATGTCTTTAAAAAAATTGCTACACCATGACACTTGTGTCTGGATAAACGCTTACATATAATAAATTATTACCAATTTGCAATCTCTATACTCAAGCAATATAACCGACATAAAAATTGAATCTCCGAATACAACAACAGCTCTGAAGGTCATTGTGTAGCTATTAAAACACGTCAATACAGTGCAAAAAACGTTTCATTATGTGCCCCGATAATAGATCTACAACCATTGTTGGAGCTGACTCATTAGGGTGCTTACATACGTCGCGATTGTGATGCGACTGCGACACTTCTGGCAACGTGCGTGTAGAAGTGAAACTAATCTAAGTTATAGAAATAAAAAAGCTTTAATTCCGCTTCAAAAATCATATTTCGGAAGCAGGATGCAGTCCCAACCTCCCGCTCTCATGTAATATGCACATGCAGGAAAGCCCACCCTCCCGCCGTTATGCATATGCAAACATACACGAAAAGCAGGAGATGTTGACTCGACAACACGTACAGACAGACAGACACACACAGAGATGGACACGTCATAATTTCTGAACCTATGCTTTATATGCTTAGTATAAAAACCAGTATTTAATATGACATGCATTTAAGACTAATTATATAATATAAATAATCAAAAACTAGTTTTCCTTTCTTGGGACCCAAAAACCTTACCTAGTGTTATCAAAATCTGTTCACCAGTTATTTGGTGAAAATTTGCGGATAGACAGAGCTACGTATGTATAACAGTAGTATCGAAATATGTAAGGTTACATTAGCGATAATGCTAGCAACTTAAAAATCAAATTAAATCGCTGTTTATGTTCATAATTGTATGGGAAAATGGCCCATTGTTTATTTTTGTAATCTCCACTAAAATATTCGTGTAAAGTTAAAAACTCAGGTATTAGAGTTTATATAAATGTATTTCTTTTGCATGTTAAATTTACACGAGTATTTCTGAACAGCGTAACAAGCATTGATATGTTCAATATTCGTTACGCCTGTCAGGTGTGTTATTTAAGTTTAATTCTGGTATAAGTATTATGAAAATGGTGGAAGACTTACTTTCTATAGTAATCTATATGTGTTAATATTTATACATAACGTTGTGTAAAAAGTCACAATCCTACCCGACGGGCGCGGCGTCGTAGAGGTAGACTCAACATCCATTTATCACTCACACAAACCTTAGTTTTGAATCAATCTATTGGTGAATACCATATGAAATGTTTTATAATATAACTAGCGATCTACCCTGACTTCGTACGGTTTCCGTTATTTCTTGGCTTTTCGGCACTATGATACGTACACGTAAACCTTTCCCTTGAGTCTTATCTATTGCTGAAATCTGTTGAGCGAATATACAGTGGCATCGACTTTCTCTTATAGTATGTAGACATGCAGGTATAGTAAGATATGAAGTCATTCAGGTCATTAGACTAGTCTAGGTTCAACATATAAAGTCATAATATTTGTGTATGTATAAAAGAGATATCCTTTCTCCGTACGATTGAAAAACAATGGACTTGTCCTACAACCTTGTTTACAGATATCGAATGCATTGTCTGCAGTCGTTGTGTGTGCACTTAGCTTTAAGGTCATCATTGTTTTTACATTGCCTCGTAGAATTTACACGCCACCGCCATTTATATGGCTGAAAATTATAAAGCCTTGTGTTTGGAAACTTGATTCGTATTCGAATAATTCATATTTCAAATGCATTCTAGACTGAATAATCACTGTTTATTATTATTTATTGGTACTTGTTAGTTCCATTCAGCCAATTCTGTGGTGTGAGTACATTTATCCGTTAACGTAAACTTTTTTTTAAATTACTTACCTAAGTAACTTATTTATTTTGTCCTGTATGTGTATTTGACCAGTCTCACTGCAGAGCAAAGGCCTCCCGTTTCTCTCTCCTGACGTTTCTGTTCAGAGATACTTGTTGCTACTCCTTTTTGTATGCGTCCAGTTCACCCCTACGTCTTCCATCCTCGGAGTTCAGCTCACGAATCACTGATGCAAAATTCTA
Organism: Autographa gamma; assembly: GCA_905146925.1. Lineage (NCBI taxonomy): Eukaryota > Metazoa > Arthropoda > Insecta > Lepidoptera > Noctuidae > Autographa > Autographa gamma. The sequence continues at coordinate 7,353,854 of LR989865.1, forward strand.
TCATTCATGGGTTAGTAGGTTAAGTTAGCTTGTTTAAATGCCACGTGGAAATCATACTCGAAGCAACACATGATTACGTTTTAATCGCTTTACGAGGGGTATTGTTCTTTCGTAGCAACAACTTTCGTTTATTTTTTTCAATATCGAGTACTCCTTAGTATTCGATTGGTGTTTAGTCAAAATACACGTCACATTTAATTTTGTTAATTAGCGTTAAAGTAACTATATATTGTGGTTGTGAAAAATGTGTCAATGACGATGAAAAGAGATGTCAGTAGTATCTTAAAAGAGTATTTTTTTCCTTCATTAATGAGGTAAATACTTTATGGATTACAGTTCCCAACTTTATTAATTGGTTTCTTCTCTAAGTGATTAGCATTTATTTATTACTATCGCATTTAATTATTCTTTCTCATACTATTTATACGAACATTTTTATTGAAACTACTATACCATTTTCCTCGTACGTGGCCTTAAAAGTTTTAAGTTTTCGCGGATGTCCAAAATACAAATCTATCTTAATGATGTTAAAGTAGTATGCAGACAAATAGTAAATACAATCAAATACTTCGTATAGGATTAAATCGAATTTATGCGTATAAATTTCATACAGGGTGTTACGGAAATGTCCACAAAAATTTACTAATTGACCCTGAACGTTTATTAATTCCGTAGAAAACCAGAATTCCCATACATATATTTTGGGTGGTGCCCATTTTTGTTTTGGCATTTGACTAGTGTCCTTAAAAAAAGTATTTTAAAGATGACCACACATTTCCGTAAGACCCTGAACAACATTAGGCCTTTTTCCTTGTATTCTACATACACATAAAAACAAGGTTACCACTGTTCACGTTTCTTTTTATAGCAAGTGACACTGAATTAAATAAGGTGTCCACTACGACACAGCACTTACCTATCTGATTTACTATAATTAATTATGCGAAAGCGAAGCCTCAAAGGAATAATAAATTAAATTTAAATTGTTTGTCGTCATGCAAACTTTTTTAATGTCATTTAACAATATTGTTAAAAAGAGAAAAACAACTTGAATTATTATATAATTTACTTAATTTATGTGCCATTTTTGTTCGTTAATTTGTGTTTTTTCAACGTTATTTGACCGACTTTGACACTAGGTTGACAATTAACCACACGAAATAGTTTTTCGTGTATTTAATAACAAAGCTAACTAGCCTGTAAGTGAGCCATTGTCCTAAAATATTTTTTGATATGCATATGTAAATTAGTTATTCTAATTCGTTTATCCACTAGTCTAATTAAAACTATCGCGCTGCATGTTTACAGTAATATAATTCGCAGCGTCGAGCCCAAAAAATGTATTTGTACATGTGCACGCTTCGCACGTTCTCACGTTCCCGAGAATTATATTACTGTAAACTAGTCGAACCCCCGAATAATCAAAAACATTAATGTCTACTTTACGCCTTAAAGCGATAGAGACAGCATGAGTTCTAACGTGCCACTTAAAATTGAGTCGCCTTTAAGTATTTACAAACGTGATCACATATGCGATACAACCAAAACGCTCTATACCTTGTGTGTAGAATTATATTCTATACAATAAAAGCAGATTAAAACGATCCATGGTTTGCGGTACGACTAGAATGCATGGAACGTAATGTCAGACCGCACGTTATTACTACTTTAAACGTGTTATTAAATCACATATTTAGTAGAGACACCATTTATTGTGTAATTTTTTTGAGACTAGTCTTATTGTAAAAAAATGACATCACATTATAAAAAAAAAATATTAAGCGGTATCGCCTTGTGAAAATTTATTCGAAGCTAGCATTTTCATTTGCGAATTGGACAGGCTATAAAATGGAACATCAATTAATTTATTAAATCTTACTTATTTGCGGGGGGTACCACCATACAAATGATGTTTTGCGAGAAAGGGATAGATTCTGCGTCATCTACTTATATTATATTTTTAACAAGCTATTTCACAGTGTTACTTAAACATAGAAATAAAAGTTGGTAATGTATCAATATTTCGATGGTAGTCAAATCCACCAATTGTTGAGCTTTGCCCTCCTAACATCCTTGATTGCCACCCACACGGTATACACTAGTCGCTAGGCGCGTAACATGTTATAAGGATTCTATTGCTTCTTAAATGAACTATGTGCAAAATGCTCTGAAGGTCAAATATCGGCATGATGTTTTATTACACAGGTTTTTTGAGGCTTTTGTTTGCGAACATTCGGTATTCTTAGATCTACATATGTCCGTTGTCTTTAATTAATTTGAAAGAAAACTTTTTTAAGTTATTACATTATTCAGACACCTATGAAAATTATGAAAGAAAAAATTCTATATAACTAACTCTTTGAAAAAAATTGTATAATATTTTTCATGTAACATTTTTTTTAGTAAAACTTGCTTTGCGACCTAATTTCAATACACTCATTGTCGAATGACTCACACAATTAGTTAGTGATGAGACACTCAAATTCCTAAGAAGGCAATAATTATGATATGCACGTACATATCAACGTAACTATTTTATAATCTCTAGTAGTTGCACGCCAGGTCAAAGTCATATTAACTATGATTATTGCTGACCTGCATGATAACAATAAAGGTGTACCTGTGGATGATGTAAAGTAGGAAAGTATTATACAACTTGTATCATTGTATTTTTCGTGAAAAAATTTAATACATCCTTTATTTTGGGCAATAATGTTGTTTTAAATTTAATAATTGCAAAAATAAATGAATCCTAAATCCATACTTATGAAAAAGTAGAATTTGGATAAATATTTAGGTTATGTGTTATGCAAGGCAGCAATGTGATAAAAAAAGGCAGAATAAAAATTGCAAGAGGTTATGCGTCGAAAAAAATGTTATATTTAGGTAAACAAGAAAAAACATAGCTGCAATAAATACAGACCTTGAGGGTCTATTTTTACCCCATATCTTACATACCCAAAACTGTTTTTGAACTTAAAAGATGATGTAGGTAGTGCGAAATTTTAAATACATCAAGCACGATTTAATCTTAAGTAGCACAAGTCTGCTATTCCCATGTATGTATAATCAAATGAATGACAACTGGTTTTGTAAGATATTACACGTGTATAAATAACATTAGCTTGTAATGTAAATACAAATTAGTTTTACACTAAATAAGTCTCACATTTTGCAAAATGATGGTGTCAATGGCGTTACATCACAAATTACAAGTATGATTTAGCTTCATTCAAACCTGAGTTTTGTTAGCAGTAGATGTGTGTTAGTCGCAGTTTTTTTAATCAAATGACGCGCTATTTCGCAACGGATTAAACTATTTTATACATTCTTTAATATAATCACTGTGATATATGTATAAGACATTCAGGACTTGTGTTTCAAGTGAGATTTTTGAATCTTTTAAGATTGAGTGATGTTTTTTACACGTAATGTGAAGTGACTTCTACTAGTATGTAATAATAAATGTTTGAGACCTGGATCGCAGTGTGTGCCTCATATTGTGTTTACTTGGTGTTCAGTGGCCGTTATGTGGATTTGAATGAAGATGGTAAACATGATGATGGTATACAGCTAGCTGCAAATATTTTGTCAGGTCCCGTTTTGCATATAACTTGCGTACTATCTTCTTTGCTTGAAATTTTATTTCGTATACTGCAATCTCAAATCCCAAACCGCAAGTGAGCAAGCGCGGTGTTAAAATACTTGTTCCTTCTTTATACACGAGAGGCTTTTGTACAGCAGTGGGACTTGACTGGTATTGAATTATTCTAGTTTCGCCCAGTGGTTATACTCGTTTTGCTTTTAGATAAAATAATGTTAGGAATTATCTTTCGAGCTATCGCCTTCAAGTTTCTTCGTGAACTTAGGCTATCACAGGTAAAAAGATTTTGTAAATCCGACTCGTAGTTTGAAAGATTTGCGGGATCAAACAAAAAACTTTTGTGTCTTATTATATTCGTTTTCTAGCATTTTTAGATCCACTGCTAAATAGTAGCTGCTATATATAGTTTCTTATATATTAAGTGTCGTTTATTATCCTATTATATGTAGATTATATTATTATTATGCCAACTGACAGTTGCTATGCGCGATAGATTCGTGGTTTAGTTCGTAGTGTACATAGGCATGTTTTTGCAATAGTTTACTATGACATAATATCTTAAGTAGATAATTACACTTGACCTTCTGTGAAGCTATTTTATTTATAAGAATTCAATCTGGTTTGACATGTCTTGTTATTTGTTTTGTATTACACATACAAACTTATATTATGTTAATAGTTCGTTATAGCTGTTTATGTTTAATTAAAACCTGAACTCTTTTGACGTTTTAGGTATTCTTTTGCGCTTTTTTTATTATAAATATTCTGGTCTGCAGATTTTAGGTAAGATAGAGTAGGTCTCATATATTTCGTGTTTAAAAATTTCCATTGTCCAGTTTTTGTATCTTATGCAGAATGGGGTTTTCAATGTCAATGCCAACTCTCAGGTTTCATTAATGATATAGTGAAACCTGACAAATTTTAGCATAGCCTTTGTAACTATTATTCCTCTTACAAACATCAATTTTCATTATAAATTGACTCATTCACAAAACCTTCTGTTCACTTAATTTCCAACAACATTTCCTGTTCTAGTGACTAGTGCATTATTATCTAGATTCTAGACTAGATCATAAACGTTATCGGTGATTCACCACGGGCACGGAGCGACTGAATGATGGCTTACATAAATGTGTTATGGAAACTATACTGCAGTTGCAACGAAAATGCTTACAGTCAGTGTAAGCATTTTCGTGCAAAGAGCAAAGAGTTGCTACAAATTATAATGTTGGAATGTCATTATGTAAATAAATATTTTAACTTGTGATGTGTTGTATTGTTTCGGTAATGTCACATCACTGATCACAATTTTAATACGACACTTTTAGACTTCGTGGATTTTTTGTTACTATCTACGTATATTTCTTTACAAAAGAGTTGTTTAGATCATCAGATATATCTATACCTACGTGAAGTATTTAAAACAAATAGCTTTTTTATTGAATTAATAGCTGTTATATAATAACACTGTACGTACGAATGTACTTTATTATATTTTTCCACATGCAAATTTAGTACAATAGGAGTGACAGCTGTGAGCGTAGAAATTAAAAACAGTACTAAGTTGTTAGTTATTGAGTCACAGTGTTACAGGTGCGCCTGTCTGTATGTATGTTTGTATGTCTGCGAGGCATTGACCCAATGCACCTTAGGTTAGGCAAACCAGTTGCCTGCCAAGTATTTACGATAGTATATTTATATACATTAACGAGCTATAGTTTTCCTTATGGGTTAAACTGAGATAGTTAAGAGCTGTGTTATTATGTTGAATGTTATTGTTTAGAAGTTCTGAGTTAGAAGAGCACTTAGGAAACGATTATAACAATAATAGAGAAAAAAATCGGCATCGTTGTAAATATTGTTGTTTAGGTAATTGGTAAGTTTCTAAAAAAATAATCTAACGGCTAATATCTAAGCTGTTTTCAGTGTAGTGACAAAATGTAGTTTTTTTTTTAGATATATTGTCCAAAAAAATCTGGTCTCAACTTTAAATGGGATTTCAGAATATAGCTAAAAGCTTTCAGTGCCTGATATTCTACGAAAACTATAGTTATTGCCGCTTGATTCTAGTTTGAATCTCCATAAACACTGACAGACATTAAAAATAATTGGCATACCGTTTTTTGCAGTTTCCTCCAACGTTTTGAATAGCTTCGAACACAATTATGTACAATTTGCTAGACTTTAATAGTTTTCACAGATTTACGAGACCAGGAAAATATGTAAACGATTTTATAGTACGTACTCTGATCACCTATAGATTATAGTGACCTCCGGTACTTTAATCATCATTTACGCTCCTAGAACGTTTATTTATCGAAAGTAGTGACATTATCTAACATAGTATTTGAAGCGTTCCTCTAATTCTTACATATAGTATAAATAATATATGTGTATGGAAAACATGGCTTCCCTTCTCTTTCTATACTTACCGAAGAGTAACCAATCGTTTTTTTGCTCGAGAGTTTTTTGTAAAATGCTCGCTCAAATTAAACCATAGCAATTGACGAATATAGTTATGCGTAAAATTACATACAAATATGTAAAACTGCAGTTTGTTTTTATTTAATTTACCTTTTTTTCAATTTGGCTATGAGAGGTACCAACATATGATACCATTCTCTTGTTTTTCTATGCTTTGTGAGATACCTCATGCTAAAGACTTAAGTCACTAAAGATATTTTTGAAAATTACACCATATTACAGGAATGCTTAGTCTTCTGTTAGACTCAAGCGTCATGATCAATGTACTTGATTAATTTATGTCCTTCCTCGTAAATGTGCTTTTAATTGCTGTGGTTTCATGTTCTATCAGAATCCTCCTAGATTCAGTTGTTCTAGTTTTGTTTGGTTTACATTGAAATGTACCCGAAAAATGATTGTTTTGGATCACTTTGAAAACCACAAGATTAAGAAGACAATTTATCCAAATATCATATAAATTTCAAGCATCGCTACTGATGTAATCTTGCTTTAGATCTGCATTAGTTTAAAGGTGCTCCCTCACCGGGACACTCATTGTAACATTATAGATTCGAATTTGAGCATTACATTACAATAATACCTGCCTGGCTAACGAGCATTTGCCTGTAATGTAACATATAGATTCGACTTTGGTTTGTATCATTACAAGGTGCGCATTGTAATGCTCGGTTCTCCTCCTTCACTGATGTAATGCTCAAATCTGTAACGTTACATTACACGCGAATGCTCCCGGAGAGAGAGCCCCTTAATATTAATTACTTGCAGAAAATGTATTTAATTACGTTTAATCAGATTCATCGCGTGCAATTCTCAACTTAGTTTTAAACCAAAAGACTAGCACCATTACATACATTATTGGAAAAAATGTCTGATGGTAACAATGGCCTATAGATCGCTATAGGAACAGAGATATTTGACCAGTCTAATAGGCCAATTTGTCTCGACTATTAGCACATTAACCTAGATCGTTCTAGATAACAACTTAATTCAATTACTCTTCATAATATAAGGTTACCTGATATCAGTTACATTCATCTCAATAACCTCGCTTACAAAGTATAGGAAACCTTCATTTTGATAAGATTAATTGGAACACTACTAAATAGACTATAGGCGAAAAGTCAGCGCATGCATTACTTTGTTGTGAAAGGCAATGAAATTATAGAAGGTAAAATCAATTGTACAATAATATTGCTTAGGTAAATAAAAAGCTGTCTTAGGACTTGTCAATAGTATTTGTGTTAAAACGTTGACTATGCTACCAGCACATGAAACCTACTTGGCTTCATGCTGGTTCAATGCTTGTACAATTTTACAATTTATATATTTGCTACACAAATTTACCCTAATAAAGTAACTCATTAGTTATTTTAGGGTAATGTTTTTATTATCAGTATATGTCACATAATTAAAACTTAATACTTCTCTTCCGCCCATGAACAGTTTTATTTGCATACCTACGGAAAGGCATGCATTCAACACCTAACGTCTATTAGAACAGTCAAAGATCTCATTCAAACTGCGTAGATCTCTTAACTTAGCTTGTACCATACTAACACCAAAACACCATCAGCACCTAACCCTTACCCCTGTTCCAGAAGGCAGTAGATGGAAGGACTGGCTCCTCGCGTCCCTGCTCCTCGGCGCGGTGGTGGGCGGCTGGGCAGCGCTGCGCGCCGGCCGCGCCAGCCGCCACCAGGTGCAGCGGATGCTGCGCGACATGGAACAGCTGCGGAAGGCGGAGATGGCGCTCAACGATATGCAGAAGGAACTCGAGAAGGCACGATTAGAACAGGTCTGTTGATAGCTCATTTAAATAAGACGCACGAACAACAAACATGACAATACTAAAATTAAAACGTTATAAATAAATAAAACTAACAGGCGTCAAAAAAAATATCGTGATTCCTGTCAATGAAGGGAAACGTGCGAACGAAAATTTGCGAGTTCCTTAAATATAATTCGTGCACTCGGCCCCCATGTCCCGAGCTTACAGTACTTTTACGTTTCAACCAGGTTACACCGGCTTCGTCACAGGCATAGAAAGAGCTGAAGTTAAATAAGCTTTAAACAAAGAATTTGCGTTTCCTAATCTAAAATGTATGATGTTAAAGTTTAAGCATTTAAATCCCTTTTCACTTTAAAGTTTACTGGAACTCACGATGTAAAGAAGAGGACAGCAAAACCAGGCCTGTCAACAAGAGATTTTTTTAGAGCAGACACAACAATACTTCGAGGGTCACGTATTGTTTGATTAATGAGTAAATTATACTCTGATCTACAAGGTAGATAGTTAAATTGTATTTAATATACCCGTTGTAACTGTTCCAGGAAAACGTAACTACAGAGAAGAAGAACTTGGAGAAGAAACTTCGCGAGGCAGGTGACACGCCGCTGCTGAACTCCGCGTCCTCTGACCTCGAGGTCACGCAGCTCAAGGCGGAGATCGAGGTGAGACCTTACAGTATACATGATTTATTATATTTATAGCAGTAGATACAACTGATAAACATACTTATTGTTGCTAAATACATACGTAGTATAGATGATACAAACATTTATCCTTGGTCAGAAGTCAGGGCCACTAACCACTAGACCAGCAGGCCGGTCAAGTGCTATACTCTGTTATACAGTACGGCCGCTTGTAGAAGCAGCGAGGCAGCGTTCCTGACACATGCCTGTTGGTCTTGTTCTGTACGGCGAAATAAAAAACCGATAGTAATAATATAGTATTTATCAGTTCTGTGGTAAAGCATCGTGAGGTAATTTATTTAAACGCGAATTTTCATTTCGCATGTTTAGTTTAATGTGTAAAAACACAGCTTAGTACCTTCAAGAAAATACATAATAATTTCAATAGTAATGTAGATTGTTAAATAATATAATTTACCATGATTCAGCATCTATGGCGCGAGTATTTGTGTATTTATCTGAAAGAACAACCATTATGTGCTATTTGAATTCAACAGTATATAATTATTAAAACAATAGCAACCATGTGACGCTACAGTCTTAGTATTGTTTTGTAGCCAAATTGTTGTAAATTATGTTTATATAACAAATTCATATTTGATAAGTCTCTTGTGGGTACTTGTATAGGTAATATTCTTTAAATTCAATATTCTAACAATTCTATAGTGAGTAGTTGAGTACCTACTTCTATAATAACTATACATACGCCAGACAAATAGGCTAGATACATAGTCAGATACATAGTCAGATACATTGACCAGCAATGGGACATTATAAGGCCGGTATTATTATTATCTTGTATCTCCTATTTGGCGATTTCATATCCCAAATTTTGGAATCCGGGTCACTCCCTCACGATGTTTTTCTTCACCGTTTGTCAGAAGTGTCTTAGAATAATTAAGAAAGTACATATCACTGTGAAAAAGCCACATTGGTAGCATACAAATTCGTTCATTGAACCGCCACGACATTTGGTCTTAAACTTTGTTTCAATGACAGATGTTACGAGCCGAGCTCCGTCGCGCGGAAGGCGAGCTGGAGGACCGGTGCTGGGCGCCGCCGCCGGGCCTGCAGCAGTGGCTGCAGCTCACGCACGAGGTGGAGAACCGCTCCTACCTGCGCAAGAAGCAGCAGGCCGACATGCAGCTGCAGCAGGCCAGGGAGGCTGTGAGTACACACATACTAATGTAATTGATTGCACATAACACAACCAAAGTCAATAAAAATAAAGATATCAGACAAAAATACCTAAATATATAAGACTTACTTGGTCAATTTTTTTAATATATTTTTTATATAAGTAAGACCATCCCCAAGTATAAAAATCTCCAATCAATTTAAAAAATAGATTTTGTACATTTTTTGTCCTTTTTGTGCTTGGATTGTCCCACAGCAGGGGCAAGCCTCTCTTTCCTCGGTTTCGATTCATAGCTATTTGTTGCCACTCTTTTTTGTAGGAGTCCAGTTCATAACTCAATCTCCGCCTGGGTCTTCCACGCGTCCTACAAATTAATTCTAGTCCTAATTGCAGAACCTCATCCTTTTGAAGTCGGACAATATCTATATAATTATAACAAATGTTATAAATTTGATGACTTTCCAATATTCCAGTGCGAGAAACTCCGTAAGAAACGTTCGAGTTTGGTGGGCGCGTTCGTGTCGACGCACGGCAAGTCCATCGACGACGTCGACCGCTCCATAGTGGAGGCTCGCACCGCTCTCAACGAAGTCACGCAAGAGTTACAGGTAATATACCTATTTGTATGTTCTACTGTGTAGCCCACTATTGGGCAAAGGTTTCTCCAATTTGCTCCAGGCTTTTCTGTGTCTGGAGCCGAATACGTTCTACTATCATAACTAAAGCTTTAATTAAAGAAATTAAACGCAACTCAATGAAATGTTCAGTTACAAGAAACAATAGGCTATATTTTGTCGTATAACTGATGGTTTTTTAATGAAAATAATGTATACCTCATTAACCCTCGTGTAAAATTGAAACCCATATAATTTTAATTAAGTGCCAGTCTTTATTAGATGCTCGAAAGAAAGAGTTAGCCAAATATTCCTTGAAACTCTTACAAAAGTACCTTTATTTTTTTGTCTTGTCTTGATAATAAAAATCTACTTTACGACAATTTCATCACATCAAACCTTGCTATTCGGCAGTTTTGCTAGTTTTCATCATCATCATCATCAGCCGGAAGACGTCCACTGCTGAACAAATCCTCCCCCCTATTTTTTAGTTTTATATTTGAGAAAAAATAAACTGCGTTACTATGTCTATATTTTTATCTATTGTACCTAAATAACAAGTATTATTTATTTTGCAGGAGCGTATGCACCGATGGAAGCAGATCGAGCGCCTGTGCGGCTTCAACATCATCAACAACAACGGCCTGCAGTACCTCGAGACCGCGCTCTACAGGAACGGTAACGGACGACCTATTGGACGAGGTGAGACAAGTTAACTCATATAGTATAGTCCGGTCGCTGAGGGAATGCGGTCCTGACACATGTCAGGTGGTCTTGATTTGTAGGGGAAATAAAAACTGTGTTATTATTCAATGTTTTAGGCGATAATTATATAGTTTTAAATGATATTATTCGTTAGTAAGACAAATAAGTGATAGTAATTTATGTTTGGTAGATTCATCGCCATTTAAAGTTGTACCTGTCTGGACCGTATTCGCTCAGAGGACTATAAGACTAGCGCAAGAGAAAATCGCGTGAAAATTTAACCTGCTCACTTGATCTATTTGAAGCAGATCGAATGCTTTTGTTTCAACTTATTAAAAGTAGGGATATATTGGCAATAAAACTCGGAGATCAGTGACCCTGACTGCTATACTGGAGGTCGTGGGTTCGATTCCCACCCGAGACAAATGTTTGTGTAATGAGCACGATCATTTCTTCGGTGTCTGGGTGTAATTTATCTATAATATGTATATATTCAGATTTCTAATAAATTTATATAAGTATGTTTATCAGTTGTCTGGTTACCATAACACAAGCTCTGCTTAGCTTGGGATCAGACAACCCTGTGTGAGATGTCCCGGAATACTATTATATTGTTATCTATTATTTATTGACCGTAACTTATAATGTAAATACAGTACTACTACTTCTACCATACATAGCTTATTTGACTACATTATTTAAATTCAATTTGTTTGTTCTAGGCCGTATCAGCAGTTCACAGGACGACCTAAGCATCGGTGACGACGCGTCCATTTGTGGTTCAGGTAAGAACTTTGACGACCTCTCTGTCTTCCATGAGCACGATGATTGAGCTCCAAACATAAAGTAGATGCACTCAGACTTAACTATAGGTTATGCGTAAAAGACATTTAATTTTAACTAGAAATTTTATAAGGAAAAATTGAGACCCTCGACTGTTTTTTACTAAGTTGATCTGGTTCGTATTCTGAAGTAGATCTTCAGAAATGAATCATGAGAAACTACATCAAAATCGGTCTTCTCATTTAGGAGCTATGATGCGACAGACAGATAAACACAAACATAGCTTATATGATAAAAACCCGTTTTAAATCTCTCTTGTCATCGGGGTTTTAAAAAATGATCGAAAGGCAAATAAAATACTAACTTAGATTTGTTGTACTTGTAATATTGGTACTTATTTTAGATTAATTCGAATTTTAAGATACACGTCTGAATGCATTTACTTTATAATTATTTAGTGCAGTAATACGGTTGCCAAAATACATTTCTCGATAGACGTTTGCATTTAGTTTTGCAAACGTATTTTTGAAGTCTTGTAATGGAGTGTTTTAACGAGTTTTTTTTTACTAAAAATTCACTGAACCATATTAGACAATTGGTTTCGATCGAATCTCACCTTTTTATTCATTTTTTTATACTAAACACTTCATAATGAGTCTTGCAAACAGTAGCGGCTTTTAAAAATGTTTGGTTTTATGAGAATGTAGATGAATAGCTATTTTTTATGCATACTAGAAGCAATAGTACTTTGCATGCCATTTAGAAGCTAGTTATATTCATAATGGTATTTATTTTTTTAAATATCCTGTTATATTTTTCGTCATTTATTTTTCATTGTTATTTTGAAGTTATACTTACTTTTAAACCAAATGAAGGTACGGTTTAATCTCCATATCATAATACATTTAACATATAATGCCAAATGCAATTTAGATCTGATTTTTTTTTACAATCATTTAAAGATAGATTTTTGTCCTGTCTTATCATAAATTGATTATTTAAAAGTCGCTACTGTATGCTAGATCTGTGTGATAATAAAATAGAAATTATATAACAGCTTTTTCGGCAGCGAAATGATGACCGATCCGTGATAGCGAGAATAAAACATAAGTATGAGAATTTGTTAGTAAAAGCATTTATATAAAAACGAAATCAAGCACTAAATTGCACTTAATTTTGGTCACAAGACAATGTACAAAAGCAATAATATTTTATTCAAATTGTTAGAAATTATAAATTTAAAATCATTTAAAGTCTTTACAATTAAATTTGATTTAAAGTTTTCGCTATTCTAAGTGAGTTTACTCGCAAATTTATGTATATTAACTAATATTTGAAACAATGTGATAACAATAACTTTAGCATACAATTGTGATTGCTTATGAAGCAATAATTTTAAAGTTACCCTTGTAATATTAAATTTACCTAAAGTGAATACCCGAACAGTGCTCAAAGTGTGTCGATTAAGGAAAAATGTTAGTTTTGTACTTAAATAAAACGATTATTGTATCGATATAGATATATTAGTCGATTTTGCAATGTCATAAATATATTTTTGTAGTTACTTGATAGATGAGAGGAATAACTTATTACAATCATTAAATACCCATCGAAATGTTTAATTTAGATCTTAGACAGCTGACCATTTATTGATCATAACATCTAGTTCATCTTATCGATTTGTTTATGCGAGTAATCGATTGTAGACAATTAAATCATTTAGTCGAGTTCCTGATGTAGATCTAAATGTTTCATAGTGGTGACATTTATAATAAGTTAAAAAGCATTGTTATTTATTATTATTAGTTTCTAAGTAACAGTTTTATGTATGTATTGGAAATAAATCATATTTTGAAAATATCGATCGTCACAATCGGTAGGAAGCTTTCAGGCAGAAAAAAGGTATTTGTGTTTTTTTCTTTAGAGTTTTTCCCGAATAAGTAAAGCATGTATGAAGTAATAAAATTATATTTTGTACATTATATCTCCTGTCGGTGTGGGTTTTCTTTCATTTTCTATCCCTGTGCATGTTTTGGTAACTAATATCACTTGAGTACAAATTATTCTCATGTAGCTGACGCACGCACGAAAATGACACGGTTTACTGTACATTACAAGAAATGCATTTAATGGAAGAGAGGCTTATGTGACACTAATTAAGTAATCTATAATTATACTCAATAACACTGTAAAAAGACTTATTAGTACAAAAATTGGCTTAAAAGTAATCGCTTGTCACGACCCCAGCTTGAAATGATTAGTAGATTATTTTAGTCGATTTTGAAAATGTCATGATTGATTACTATTTGCACGTTTGAAAGCTTTTGACGATTGTGATTTTGTTTTATTTTGCCGCCATTCCCTTCCCGGCTTCCGTCAGTGTTGCAAGAACTTGCCATAGATTAAATTAGATGCTTTATCAGTGTTTTTATGGCAACATTATTATTTTTTGATACAGGTAAGAGATTGTTATGTATAATATGCTTTATAATGTAGAAAGTATTTTGTATTATTTCATACATGCTTGAAACGCTTATTTAATAGTTTAAAAAAATGTGTAAATAAAAGAATAGTGAAATGGGGGATAGTTGCTTGCTGTGTGTTCGGTAGTGGTGTGTATTATAGGTGTTTCGGTATTACAGTTGCGGATAACTTCATTTGGCGCGAGGACTCGTCTGGGAGCGAAGCTGACGCACCACACTATCCGCTGGATCTGAGACTGGCTGAGGCTAGGTGAGCATTACATTTAATTTTAGTCGATTTCTGAAAATAAGAAGGTTCTCAATTCGTTGGAAGCTTTATTGTAATCGGCGGTTTTTAACATTGCAGTCAACTGAATAAAGTTAATTACCTGTTTTAGACTTTTTAGGATATTTTTATTTTTTTTCGGTAAGAACCATCGTCGTACTTCAAGGAATATTATAAAAAAATTGGTCCAGCTGCTCTCGAGATTTGCGCTTAGCAACACATTCAGAAATTTATTTTTATACTATAGGTAGTAATATATGTATTTAATTTTTAACAGACTACAGCTAGAAGAGCGTCTAGCCCAGGAAGCTCGCGAGCGTCGTCAGGACGAGCGTATAGAGCGTCGCGCGGAAGACAAGCGCGCGGCGCTGGAGGAGTACCGCGCGCGAGCCTCGCACGCCGACCTCCGGAAGAGCCCGCTCGACGACAGGGCCAGGGAACAGGTGCAGTTCATACTGGGCGGCGACAAGTGAGTTATATGTATAGCATTTCTCAACCTCTGCTGGGTACAGAACTCTCCCCGTATAGAGGAGGAATGAGCAGATCGTATTCGGGAGATTTCGTTGAACAGTGATACATTCAATTAGGATTCTCATGTCAGTTTTTTTTAGGATTTTAACTTAGCCACTTTTTACTGCTCGTTTTTCGTACTTCGTATTGACATCATTCACTTTTGTCTTGCAGCACGACATGGTCGAACGAGGGTGAGTTGTCTCGCGCCGTGGAGCTGTCCCGCGCGGTGACGTCACTCTCGCAGCCAGCCCTGCGCGCGTCGCTACGCGGGGCCCCGCTGCCCCCGCCGCGGCGGCCCGGCCTGGCCCCGGGCCCCGGCCCCGCGCCCTGCGTCGCCGCCGTCGGGGCCCCCATCATGCGCTCGCGCAGTACGGATGTGGTGGCGCTAGCGTCGGCACTCTCTGATGATCCTCGACCACCGCCTAGGAATACTTTCGCGAAACAGAAGACGTTGGCTGAAGGTGCGTTTACATGACTATTTATTTACTGAAAAGCCCGGCTATACACAACCCTCTCCCTTAATACTGGTCCTTAGTCGAGTACAGTATAAAAAACAAATCATCAACCAAATATTATCACAAGAAACCGCAACACCTGATGCGACATCAGGCCTTTAAGCCACCCATTACATAAATTATTATTTTGATCATATTCACAGATACAACGACCCCTACAAGCAATACGCCCCCAGAAGAAGAATCCACAGACTCATCTCTAATGGACGACGAAGGGATCCCCAAGCCGCGCAAGCGTCGCATTCACTTGCCGTTCGGGAAGAAAGCCAAGACCCCCGCGTGACCCCGCCTCGCCCCGCGCCACCCCGCCGGCTTTGACACCACGAACGTGTATCTTCATTACAGAACTTAAGAAGGAAAGGTACATAAACCACTTTTAACATCCTATGTGGCGTTACGGAGAAGCTGTGGAATAATAGCGTTTGAAACACACATTCTGTACGAAAGCAATAGTATTTCTTATTTATTTATTCTTTTCTTGAAGCCTATTTTATTCTATTTTTCTTTTCTTACAAAATTCTATGTTTCCGGTGACTATTTTCCTTAGTCCCCTTTTATTTTTGAAGTTGAGCTTCCGATTGTAAAAACCTCTTTTTTCGCAATGATTTAGAATGTATGTAAATTATTTCGCAAGAGTAGTGATATAAGTAGGTAATGAACCTGTTTGATTAATAAACACGGCCTAAAAGTTATCGAATGTTTTAATGTAATAGCGTCAATTAAACGATAGAACATGGAGGAGACCAGTATGGTTAACTGTAAGTTATAATTACCTCATAATGTGAATTTAAGTAAAATAATTTAAATATATCACAGCGCCTTTCGTCAGCTGTGAAAATCCTTTAAATTTGACTGAGTGTCATTTTTATTTTCAAGTTTTTTTTTGCCCCTGTACATGATTTTTTGCACGTTTGATAGTTTGTCTCACCTCTAGTTGTAGATTCAAAAGATTTCCCATATTATTTAAGTACTTAATATTTCATTGAAAATCCCGGTCAAGTTATATTCGATTTTGCGATTTTTATTTTAAATATTTGATGAGTGACTACAAATTTGCTAAATTTGAGATTTGTCGAATGAAATATGAATGTTCGGAAATATCGAGTGAATGTAGGAGAATACATTAGATATGAACGACAAGTATCGATAAAAAATATCGATTACATAATTTTACTGTCTAAATCGAGCTAATTTGTAGGCAGTTTATTGTTTTTCTTAAGTCCTTTTTTGACAAGAATGGATCCAGAGGTAAATAATAATAATTGTTATTTATATTGAACATCGGTCCTGTTTAAATGCGTTCATGAAATATAGTATTATACGTGAATTTAATGACGCTCTTGTGTTTAACGAAGTTTGTAGAAAATACCATCATTATTGAGGAGATTGAAAGACATTTATTTTGTATATTTAGATATTAATGACATTGCATGTAGAACAGCAAGGGTTTTTATCATTTTTTTAAATATTTTTATAGTTTATTGATATTTTGAAGTATTTTTGACAGTTATTGGAATGTTGTCTTGTGCAATCCGGTTTTCCCTTTTTGATAATAAAATTTGCAGTCCTATTAATTGTGTACCTACTATAAATTGACCATTATGGTTTTGGGTTGTAAATTGATAACTAAGTATTGTATTTTACATAGGGTCTGGCTGGGAGCCCGAACATTGTGCTAATGTATGATAAGTTACTTTAAAAAGTCATAATATAGTATTTTAACTTCACCAATTTATTTTTATATATATATCTATTAAATTATTTATCTTTTGTATTTAATTGATGACTGTGTGTTTTGCTTTTTAATCCCGTGACTAGATTCAATTGTAAATTTGACATTTTAGATAGTTAACATTTGTAGGTATATCTTTGAAACAATTTACTTTGTATACCTACTTTTGTTTACTTGTATTTATTTAAGTATGTTCCCCTATTATGTATTGTCTTAGAATTCAGTTGGACTGCCGACTAGTTAGATGAGCGCTCAGGTAGGTATGTTGTGATTATTGTAGTGTAAAAAACGTCTTAGAAAATATTCTGTGTTCCTGTGCTGAACATACATAATTAATGTTCATAAATTATTATAAGTGTCTAAATTATGTGTGTCGTTCTAATGAGACCTAGCAGAAAATTTGCTTACAATACTGGAATATTCTCTAAAACGCAATTTTACAAATCATTTGCTAGTAGAATAAACTAATCACAGTTTAAGTTACAATTAACACGAGTTTACCATATCGCATCATTCCCTTTTGTTCGTGTAGTTATGATAGCGATATTATCGACCTTTAGCTGTACGTGTAGAATTATTTGTAAGGCAACATGGTGCTAAATGAACGTTCAGACTGAACACCGCGCATGGCTCAAATTTTTGTATGAATTTTATTAGTCTGTTTGTTTCTGTCGTTTTGTACTAAATTATTACGTGATGTTGCGTTTAGCTCCTGCCGTCTTAGAAAATGAGTAAAAAGAACAATGGCGTAAGTAATTATGTATTTGTTTTGATATAACTTCACTTTTACCGGTTTCTCTTACGCCTGTATCAGTATCATAGTTCAAGATAATCAACGAAGGCTATACGTAAATATTGTAGTGATGTATGTCCCAGTTGTGTCAAATACAATCATGAAATATCAAGAACTTCGTACTTAATGAAATTAATAGTTTAATGCAGAGGTTGAGTACAAAAATGTATTAACAAGTGTGAACTCGGTACACTTGTTGTCAATAATGTTATCTTTTGACATTAATTTTAGAAATATTTTTATTAGTTAATCTGTCGAATTTATTTTATGGCAACAAACCGGTACCGTGGTTTTTATTACTGCTTAATTAAAGTATGTTTGAACGCATTATGAGCAATTATTGTTTTACAAAAGGCTTACAGGCAGCTAAATACGCGCCACGTTTTGCCTAAAACCCTTCGTTTGATGCCATAAAATAGAGCGAAATATCTCACGAAATGTATATTTTGTAGACCCCCAGATCTGATCGCGTTGTAAAGACAAATCGTGATAAATAAATTGTTACAATCATTGAAAGTTAATAAATTGATATTACAAAATTGTGTTTTACATTTTTACGGTCTCCTTATTTTTTTGTAGAATGCTGATCACCGTTTTTTTTTCAGTTACTTTTGCTACACATTCAGTCGCATTCATACATAGAGGAACCTCACTCTCAGTCTGAAAGTCTTTCGTAGGTGCTGGCAATGGAAATAGGATAAATAATATTCTGATTATTTATGATGAGTTTCTGCGAGGATATTACCTACATAAATACTGTGTTTTTGTGTACATTTACTAATACAAAACATATTTTTGATTGAATGACATCTCAAATTTAGTTGTGTTGCCAGCAGTATTAATTTCTGCTGGCATAATAATAAATTATAAGCATAACTTTATAGAATACCACAGGCATTTATTGCAAAATTAGTGTCACATGAAGTTTTCGTCTGGTTAAATTAATATTGAGCCAATCTCTAAATCAACTCAGCCTCTCGCGGTCTACTGCTGGACATAATAATATGCCTATCCTAGGTTGCGACACAGCACTGCTTTGGCAGCGGATGTCCATAAACGAGCGTCCTTCGGCTTCACTAAATTAGCATATTTGCAGCCACTCCACTCGTCTGCCTTAACAGTCATTGGTTCTTCAACCAACATAACCTGAAGCACTAGGTAGGTACTCAGCAAGCTGTTTCTGTCACTCCGATTCTGTTATTAGTAAATCTTGTTGCAATATAACAGCCAACCTAAAGGTGTCTACAGACTATATAAAAATACAAATTGCGATATGTTGCAAAATGCAGATCGCACGTTATACGTGTATGTTAAGCGGTCTACACACCTAAGCCGCTGACCCGGCGGCTTCAGAATGTCCAAGCCGAACGACACGACGGCGGCACGACAGCCGCGGCATGTGGTGTTCTAGTAAACGTCAATAGGTACTCTATGAAAGCCGGCGGGCAACTGACTGAGTGAGTGGAGAGGGATGCCGTCGGCATCGGCATGCTGCCCCGCCCGCTTGCCCGCGCGGGCGCAAGCCGGCGGCATGATAGTACAAAATAAGGCCGGCGGGTTGGGCCGGCAATCCGTCCCGCCCGGTCAGGCGGCTTTGGTGTGTAGACCGCTTTACATATTTGTATAGGTGCGTAAAGACGTCAGCAAATTACTAATACACACATACTAATACAAATGAAGCCAGACGTGCACGAGTCGCTCGCGAGCTGCTCTTGTAATGCTCGTTCGTCAGATGTGGACGCACCCTTATATAATGCTTACCAAAATCCCCTCTGGTAGTGCACTTCGTATTTCCAGGTTTTTACATGTTTATTTCAATAGTAAGGACAAAATAATAAACAACAGACATTCATTATTAAATTTATTTAAAAATGTTATGTGTACAAATACCCTATAGCTGGTGTATGCAATGCGAGCATAACGCTAATACCATAGTAATAAAAGAACTGGTCTCACAATAGCCTTACAATCTCTCTGATGTTAATTGCAAAAACAATTACGCCTATAACAAAAATTGCATTGTGGAGTAATGTTATGAACTAGATGCTTATTTAACTGGCGGTATTACCGTACAATCGGCGCGTTATACAAATACAAAATAACATTATTTACGGTCTTATAGACCGTTAATTCCAACAGCTGTTTACAGGCAGTGTAAACTACATCACAAGTCTCATACTAGCCTAGCTATCGTGCCTCAAGCACTAACCGATTTAGATTACTAATAACAATGGACAAATAAGTGAATTCAAGGCGGATTATTAACGAATTCGATCTTCGAAGCGGGGGCGACAACATCGGAACTATATTATTAGATAAATAGAGCGCTCTCGAGATATACGGCGCCTAAACATGCAATCTAGAAATAAAAGGCAGTTATCGTCACCGTTCCGAAGTCTGCCTTGACTGCATTCCTTTGCCTTTGAAGTGTTTTGACACGAAATTAGGAATGTGAAGGAAATGAAGCTTCGCGAGGTTTTTAGGCCAACGCTTTCACAAGTCCCTTTCTAAAAAGCATCCTATCCTAGATTTCAGTCACTGCATTATCGTGCATTTGAATATGGCGAGGTTGCCCACTTCTATTTCCGAATTTTCGACATTTATATCAACAAATAACAGCGATCACAAAAATAATACGTTAGTTTTTTAACTAGTTTACTGGCAGTTTCCAAGTTAATTTAAACAGTTTCTTCAAAATAGAATCACATACGATATTGGTATAACAACGTCTGTTAGAAAACTGATTAAGGAACATTGCCGTTAGCTAAAATAGACCCGATGGGTAATAATGGGTTTAAATTAAAATTTTACCTAGTTAAAACCGTATTGGATTCTTGAAAGAATCCTTTGTAAATATGAAAACACTCGTATGTAGTGAGAGTAAATTGATATTCATCAGCACCAAACATACTAGTCATATGAACAGACCTCGGCGATAGAAAAGAGTGGCGCAGGCAGTCGCCGCCGCTTACTGTTGCTTGCACTCGGCGGGATCGTCCATGGGACCGCCCTTGATGGCTTTCTTGGCTCGTCTCCGAGGCGCCGGCTCCTCGTCTTCACTCTCTTCCGTAGAGCATTCCTCCTCCTCCTGACAACGCCAACACAACGTCAACACATATTACAACTTAACACCGCACTCGTCAGACTCGTTACCTTAATTAACATTGAACACGTGAATTCTGCAACCATCTGCATTCTCGACAACTCGCACAACTCGCATGCAAATAATAAGGATAAAATAAATAAAACACTCGAGTAAAAAGCATACAATTTTAATGTCATCATTACGACATCATGCCAAAACATAAAGCCATTACCGATATATAAAAACTACCTGACGAGCTGCTATACATTGACATTATTATGCTAACTTCAATAGAAGGTTACATAAATAAAAAAATATACATCTATTATCCGACCTAACTATTGTCAAATCATTATTAAAAATACATATCGGATAGATCACAGCTGGCGATGTTCAAGTGATGATGTAAAAAAATGCATTTTGGCACTAAAAAGAGATTCAGCGAATTCAATTCCTGGGCAGATAGCCGTTACGCACGGTGCGAGGGATCAACTAGCGTCTCAATGGAATGACGGTACTTTAATTTCATTCAATAGGAAACATTAAATATAGCCTTAGAGAATAGTAATATCACATGAAATTTCAAAGTACTCAAACGAATATGTAAAATTCGTAAACAAAAATACACACTATAATTACTGTATAATAATAAATAAAAACGAGTAATTGTATAACTAAACTAGAAATGCAAAATAGTTGTCGTAACAGACATTAACAAGTTAACATGCATTATACATCGATAATGAAGGCACCTCTTACTTCTCGCGTATACGATGCGAGCTCTCCTTGAAAGCTCTGTACAAAAATCTACTCTAAAACATATTTATCTGTTCAAGGGATAAACCATGCATAGAAGAGCCAAAAGAGCGAGAAGTTAATAATATTAAAATATTCTAGCGTACAAATACTACCGATTTAAAGGACAATAACCCGACGCGTCGCAGGAGTATTCGTTATCACGTTTCGCTTGGCGAATCGATTTTTTTGGTACAATTTAAAAGAGATATGGGCTGATATGGTCGCGATAAAGACTAAAGCACGCAGAGCTCGTACGCACGAGCCGCTAGGGGCCCACGACAACGGCGAGGGTTGGCGTGGGCCCGCAGCGAGCTGCCGAGAGACGCTATATATAACGCTAGGGGGCGGTCGGACAATCGTCTTGCATCAATCCTCCGCGTCGGACACTTCCTCCGTCCCAGAGTCTTCGTCAAAGTACGAATCCTCCTGAAACCAAATATACCGCTTTTGTTTGTGCAGCCACAACACCCACCAGACGTAGATACTGTATCTCTCTGCCCGTGGAAGATTTATGCAGACGCGATACGATAATATATACCTTATATGTATGGGAGCAGGGTTCAGAATACATACTGTACCTCCGTCTGATTTGGGAGGAGTGGGGGAAGGCAAAATTAACGTTTAGCACATCCGGTACTAAACTAGCTAAGCAAGCAATTCAAAAGGGTCTACCATGCAAGTAGGTTCAAACTAACACCTCGTGGAAATGCTAGATGGCTGTAGAATTCACTGTTCCTGAATTATGCAGACAAGCAAGTAACATAAAAACATTGTGTATTGTCATTAATATGACGGTAGTTCAATCAGAAATAATATTTATGCAGTCACACAGAAGAGGAGTTTTACTACTTGTAATAGCTTTTATCTAAAGGTTAGTGTTAAATTGCATGTACACACTTCTGATTGAACCACTTTTCATAGTATCTACTGTTTAAAAGTCATGTCAGCTTATACGTGATTTCATTTCACTATCTACTAAAGCTACCTGCCTATTCTTTAAGCTTATAATAAAATAGTAAGGTCCATTTAAAACGAAAGCATGTCACAGTCAACTTTTTGGACCTACATTAACCACATAACACCCAAAAATAAAGCAGTAATAATGGTGTTTAAATACAACCTATTTATAATACTGAGATTTCAACATTTGTTTTTACAGAATAGTGTTCTGTGAATGCCTAACCATTACAAAATGGTGGCATGTAAATTCAAGCAGGCTTCATAGACGACTTTGTATATATCATCCTGAACCTAAAACAATAACAACTAATTCAGCATTGATCCACATTTCCCGTTTAGTATTTTAGTCCCCAGCAATTAGTGCATAGCTGTCTTTCCAAGGCTTCAGATGTAGTGTACAACTCATGCTTTATCAGCATCTTACAGAAATGTCAAAACAACTGCACATTCTGTCTAGCCTTAACAGATTCAGCAAAAAAATCGATATTCAGTTGAATCTGGCAAGACTGCAAGCCGATCGTATCACAGCTCGGGAAAAGGCAGAAAACAACAGACAGTTCCATTAACCTAGGTGGTTTTATGTCAAGTTTGGTCAAATTTTTCACTTTAATGTCGTACTATCCTCAGTATAAGGTTGACTAAGTGCGCTATGCTTTCGCAACAGACCTTACGAGTGCAAGCTGTGCGTACTGACCTCCTCCTCGTAGTCGTCATCGTCGTCGTCGTCGAGCCCCTCGCCGGTGTAGAGCAGCACGGCGCGCGACACCACGCGCTCGCGGATGTAGTGGCCGATCTCGAAGTCCGCTGTGAGCAGAGCCTGGTAGCGAATGGTACTAAATTATTTATATGCTCTTGGTTGGTAGGCAAAAATGAAATATTTAAACTGGCATGGCCATTGCCTAACTCTTGTTTATTTTGTGGGATTTATAGCCGTAAAACCATATGTATTTTACGGTCAACGATCTACGTTTTCGGAGCATGGCGACTGCCTATTTTCAGAAAAAATCGTAAGGTGAGGGTTACATAGAAGAGGACGTTTGAATTTGAAATTAACAATGGCTATTTCTTTCAATCTACAACCCTGTAAACGGCCTGAAATATTTAAATCGGACAATATTTACTACCCAGTAACATAATTTAGACAAAAGACTACCTAGTATACTGAGTCATAAAAACATCGTCAGCATCGTAACACGCTCCACAGATTTGTTTAACAGGCAGCTGGCGTAACATAAATACGTTTTTCGTAGTATATGTATCAAGCAATCTATTTATAATAACAAGGTACCTGGATATCGGAGGCGAGCGTCGAGTTGGGGTCGTCGGGCATGGTGGGCGGCGAGAAGAAGTTGAAGAAGGAGTCGGCCTGCACAGACTTGGTGACGGTACGGACTGAGCCGCGCGACTTGTGCTTCTGCTTCTTTTTTATCGTCTTCACTGTGACATTCTTGCCTTTCTTCCAGTTGATCTCACAACCCTAAGAAAATACACATCAAGTTACTTTTTCCGTTCTATATTTGCTAGTAGCTAGCGTCAATATTCGGGAATTTCGGCAGCCATCAGGTGATCTTTAAAACTACTAGGTAACCCATATCTTAAATTGGTAAAATTGCTTTATATGGACAAATTTGTTATGAAGAAAATATTATTTCCTAAACATGCAATGGTATTTATGGTATGCTGCTATTATCCATTTTGCAGATTATTATTGATGAATGAGCTGTCATGTACATATCTTAGTAACAGTATTTCCAAACTTTTCTTACCTTGCATGAGTAGATCTCGGGGCCTTCGAACTCTAGTGGGTTCTCCTCATCGGGCTTACATTTCATGGAGTACTCCTTAGTCAGGATAGTGTTTGTGAAGTAGTCGTTGGGCGCGAAGTGGAACTCCAGCGTGAAGCCGATAGGGTCCTCGTGCATTTGCACTGGAAATTACACCTAGTTTTAGATATGGCCGGGGGGTGTAGTATGTGTGAAAGACTATTTAAAAATATCCTCAGTTGGTGATGCATGTTTTATTCGTATCATGTTTCTTCAGATCTTGGTGTGTAATCAGTCATCATTTCCATATTTTTTTTTTATTATGCTGTGTTAGATTTTGAAAATATTATGAATACCTTTAATATCCTGCAAGCACTTGAGAATGGGCTCGTCATGTTCCTGCATCATCTCACAGAGCATGGACACATTCTTGAAGATTGTGTACCAGAAGTCGGGAACACCCTTAACATTGGGGTCCATTGGTGGCCTGAAAATATACTACTGTTTAGAGGTTATGTGGAAAGAGTTTTTTTTTTATAGATAGGTAATATATATCCTCAGTTGGTGATGCATGTTAAACAAATCGTATCATGATTGTTTCAGTAATTGGTGTTGTTAGTCATCATATAAATAAAGTAGTTTTAAATTGTTCATTACAAACATACAGCTTAACATCAAGTGTAGGGTGTGTATACTAACTCAGCGGGCTTGTCATCGGCCGGCTTCTTGTCCTCCGTGCCGTCGGTGATGGCGGCTCCCTGCACGGCGCGCGCCAGCTCCTCCTCCTCGGTCTCGTCGCGCCACGGGTTCAGGCACTCGTCATCGTTGGGCTCGTAGTCGCCGTTCACTATGTGAGCGCGCTGTGTAACAATACTTAATCTTAAATAAAGAGTTTGGTATTTAACTTATATACGTATTATTTAATTTATCAGAATTATTTGTTTATAAAATTTCTCTACTCCTAATTGTATTATGAAAATTAGCCAAGATTAAATGTGAAAAAGATGAACTTAGTTGGCAAAAGATGTCGGTACTGTATAATTTTGAGAGATTTCTCAAAAATTACTATTTAAAACTTAGATACAGTTCATCCAAAATTATAAAAAAGTCCAGGTGTAAAAATAGGCAATTTACGAAAACCGTATTTCATTGCGATTAACCAGTACAAACAAAAAAGTAAAACAAACCTTCTCAAACAGTGGTTTGTAAAGTTTTTCGTATTTGCATTCGAGAGCGTGCACTTCGCTGTAGAACTTGGCCTCGATGTCGACGAACTCCTTTTGCAGCGTGCGCAACGCGCGGATGCGCCGGCGCACGTTCGGCGGTAGGGACGCCATCGCCTCCACGTGGATGCGGTTTGTGAGCGCGGCTAGCATCTCGTTGCGGGTAATGCCGCTGTTGACAAAGGAAACTATTGTTAGATATTATAGATTATTATTGCCATAATAATATCTTAAAATTGTGTTATGTATAAAATAATAAGATAGAAAATTTTATTAAAAAAAAACCACCCTACGCGCAGCATGAGGCCCCTCGACCTGAGCTCCCAAACCCTTACTTTCCATGAAATTATAATCTCAGTTACCGGTCATTTGAAAGATCTGAAAATATACGCGTTATCTATACAAACATGGGTATAACTACCTAGGTGCGGAGTTCCGCTTACGCACGTAACGTTCTATTTTATACGTTTCATGACACAAAATCGCCAGACTTCTTTATCCCAGAGCTTACGTGTAACAGATTTTATAGTGGTGCCCCAATTCCCCTGAAATAGCACGTTGCGCAACAAAATAAACATGTCTTGTAAACTTGTATACTTGTAGGTAGGTAGATAAGTACTAACGTACCCCAGTAACAACTTTGCCTTCTTCAAGGGTTATTCGTTTATACGAGAATAGCGACCTTCATCTTGCTACTGGCAGCTTTTTACACGTTTTTATAGTCTGGTGCTAAAATACTAAATGATGTCAATGTTTGCTAAACAATTTGACAACCTACTTCCTTACTTTATTTTTAAATTTGTAGAAGCATAAGTAAATTAAAAATCATGTCTTCCAGGGTTCGTTTAATTGATACGTTAGTTAGAATTGTAAATTCACCACTTGATGCAGTTGACGACAATTGGGCTGTTAAGTCATTAACATTAAAATAACATTATAGATAATGTACGTAGTTACTAAGCATTTATATTTGTTTAAATGAATCCGTAAAAATGTCATTATTAAGTAGTATGAAAATAAAAATACATTCTAACACTAATTAAATCATGAACGATTACATAGCTGTCTATTTATCAGCAATGACCTAACAATTATCAGTTCTAACTGATATGACATACCTACTACGCTTTCTAGGTATAGGTTATACAAGGATAAATTGTTAATTAAATGTAAGGTTGTCCAATGGTAAAGGTTTATGTAACTTCAGGATTATATCCATAGAAATCTACACAAGTCCCGTAGTACTTACTTTCTAAAGATAGCAATTCTGTATTATGAAAATGGGACAGAACTCTACAAACCAGACAGAACGAAGGCAGGCGCATCAAGAAACAATGTTTTTTGAAATGGCTGGCTTTCGATAAAAGAATGTCTTTGTCGGTACGGAAATTCGCTGGCTGTTTTTATGTTAGTCATGATTGCTCTTTTTGTTGCTATAAAGAAATTTGGTATTTACAATATCGTGAAATGGATTCGTGATGATTGCTCTACATTGTGGACAAAAAATTAATTAGATCTTACGATTTAATACCTTCTACTAAATTAGCATGGCACACAGAGGAAATGATGTGTTGTAAGTAATCTATTTATTGTTAATAATCCAAATCTTTGAATCAGGAAATAAGTTATTCTTTAGATACCTATATGTTTTTAATGACAATAAAATGAATTAAAACTATTACCGAATACACGACCGGTTGATGTTTTACAGTTGGTCTCAAATATTACAAAGGAAACATTTAGTGAACTGGTTACACGGAAGTTACTGTAAGACGAATATTTTTTATATAACCATTAGAGCATCGCCGGTGTGAAGGACCTGCAGTGCAGGGAAGAACCGGCTTTTTACATAAATATATACCTACTTACGGACCGTCTTCGCGCGCAGTATGTTGTATTGAATAAACGCATGTATAGCTACTTCCGTCGGCGTTCAAGATGAGATTCAATTGATAAAACATGTGAATACCGCGTAGTTACTTTAGCACTTCATTATGAGTGCTTCTTTACATCCGTTCTGATATTAATCTTTTATAGTAAAATTATAAACCATAGTTCGAGAAAAAAAAACTAAACTGACGGGCGAAGTAGACAAAGACCGCGACATAAAAAAATATAATTTGGTTATGTAAATGTAACCCAAAGAGCCTGATACGGAAAACGTAAGTCTAGTTTAAACTTAAGACCAGACTATCATGAGGAAACACGAATAACTACTTAACATCCTGTTGAGCCAAGGGAAATGAATAATTAAGCTCATCGCAAGTTACTCTTATATTAAGCGCCTACAGTACACGCATCCAATTTGTCTTTAATTTGTTCCGATCGACCCACGAACAAGGCTGGAGGTAATTTGTTACTCATTCGCCTTGAATATCGCGACACAAGGCTGACTCCTGCCCTTGGGTATTGAGGTCGTGTGTCAATGAAAATAAATCACTGCAAGGAATGAAAAGGGTGCAAAATTGGCAAGGTGTAGGTGCCAGGTACAAAGTAAGTAATCATTGTACTTTCAAAGGTATTGTCTGTAACAATGGTCTTTGTATGCACGAAATATAAAACGAAGCTATAGTCTAGTTTTTATCGGCTTTTCTTTTACACTTGATACATCGACACCTAATTTGAGAGATTTGTACCACTTATGTTTTTTACGTGATGAGTAAAGCAAACCAGTTTCAGCTACTTATTATATTTTGCGAAATAATTAGAGCATTACACGTTTTAACGGTCTGTAGAATTATGTAACGAGAGTCGTAGTATAAAACTGCAATAATAAATAACGAGGGACCTTGAATCCCGAGCGGGTAATGTACTTTGAGAATAGTCCCCTTGGTAATGCGAGTTTACAAGCAGCTGTCTGCAAGGATAATTAAACAGAAATTTGCGGAATGTTATTCTATGCAACCATATTTGTTTGAAAAGACCCAAAAAACTTTTTAGCTTTGTGACTTCGTCGATATTTTATTAGCTATACCTACCCAAGGCTTTCTCTCGAAAGATTGAAAAACGGATACAAGAAAAATATGCCATAGGTACAATTATGTACATCAAAAACTTAGTCGGAAAAGTAGCTTTAACAATCAGTAATAATAAATAAATAAATTAAATACAATTTCAGCTCGATTGTTTGTTAATTAGACGAATGCATATTACCATAAACTCAACCAATAAAAACATTGGCATGGCCTACAATCTCAATAAAATTAATTTACTGTAAATTTACAAGGATTTATGCTTGGTTACACAGAAATACCATGTGCTTATAAATTCTATCAGCTAGACTAAACACTTATTGATCAAGTAGAGCATAAAATGACTCATTAGTTCATTGACCCGTAATCTCATTTTGAACATGCTGCTTAACAACAAGATCCGAGGTTATAGATAATGATTGTCATGCTTCAAACCTTTTTAGACATGTTAGATTAAAATCTTTTTGAAAATGGAGTCTCTTTGAAGAATATATAGAATAGTTTCTATGTACATTTTAGCAACATTTATGTATGGTTGATTTGTGCATAAAATATTTGTATTTGTATATGCCTAAGTATTTAAAGGTTAAAAAATATCTATTACTTTGTTTTAGGTTTACTTAGAAATTCAGCACATTTTCAGGAAAAGTTAGTTGAAGCAAGAAAATATAAAAACTTGTGACTAAAAATGATGAAAACTGATTAATCATTTTGTGGCTGTACTAACCAGGAAGGGTGATTCATCTCAGATGAATTTAGGACCCGCTACATGATGTAATCATTTTAATGGCAAACTGACTAATGGGAATTTAAGAGCTCTGAATTGTGGAATGCCAAGCTAACTATTTATCTTTTATAATATTCTGGTATTAGCTATAAATGCAAGATATTGGTTGATACAGAATATTTACACTTAAATAAACATGTGCAAGTATACACCTAAGGTACCTAGGAATATGACTAATAAATGCACATGGTGATTTATCCTGAAATTTCACGGTTATGTTGTCATAAAAAGTACACAAGAAAGTAGTTTACCATTGTTGTGAAATAATATGAAACAAATCCTTCTTTCACATCACACGTGCTGTCAACTTCTGTCAACGCCAAGTGGTGTGGGCAAATCTAACCTATATCAAGACATGCTGGCTTACCTCTTCATGAGATGCTGGGCCAGTTCACCGCCCCCAACAATTTCTTCCTCCTCTCCAGACTCCACCTCGGAGGTGTGGTCGTCACCAGCGCGCTCCACAGTACCCATGTTTATATCTACAACAAGAACACCATGTTAGCACAACGGCGTTCGCGCCACGTTGGTTACCATACCGGCTTCCGAGAAATACCTCAAAATTCAATATCATAAATACATCACTAACATATCAAATAAAATAAAAATACTGATATACTTTATCTAACAAGTATACTTCATGATTTTCCATGTAAAACATAATGCGTAGTACGTTGAAAAACCATTTTGGCCGACCACATGGCCGACTTTGTTCTTGCACAAATATGGAAACTAATATCACTTACGGAGTAGAAACAGATTTACAATACAATTGAAGTAGCGGTGAGACAATTTTATACTCACTAAATCGTTTTATTTAGCGAAATATTCGAGTAATAAAACGTACCTTACTGCCGACAAAAGTTGCGAAAAGAAAGATGGCGACGGAATAAGGCCGACTGCGAGTGAGCGACCACAGTGACTTGAAAATGACGGCGAATGAATGAAGTTTTGTGAACGTAAATGTAACGATCGAACTGGCAAGTTTACCATTTCCGGATTTTTTTTTCATACGTCGAACGAAGCTTTCATACAAACGTGAGAATAAAGATTGATGCATCAATCTTTGTAAGTTTGCAGAGAATACCTTTTCAAACAAGATATTTCCTTTCGATAATGCTGTGAGACACAAATTGAATTCTTAAAATCGCGTAAATTCAATTGAATAAACAATATTTCTTAGATCGATGTTGCTTGAAACAAATAATGCCAGGTTGTCAACCAATACAGTGAATGTCAGCTGTCACAACGGGAAAATATTAGAGTCGCGCGTTGTTTGTTGTAATTCGTGTTTCAAGGCAATGGATTGAGTTTTAAAATATTTATAGTGATAGTTACAAGTTTTGGAAATGTTTATGTGAAGATAAGTGATATTAGGCCGTGAAAATGCCACCTACTGTTCAAACAAATGAACCGGATAGAGAGAAACGTCCACAGCGGTCGGGCGAAAGGAGGTTAGTTGATTTTCATAACTTTCAATCGTTCTTAAACTCATTTTTGTATTGTTGTAATAATTATGACTTATTCCTAGGACGGAGCTGGTGACACGCGTGAAGTACTGCAACACGCTCCCAGATATACCATTCGATTTAAAATTTATAACATATCCTTTTCCTTCGACTCGATTCATTCAGTACAATCCGACCTCCTTAGAGAAAAACTATCGATATGAAGTGCTTACGGAACATGATCTGGGCGTCCACATAGATCTTATAAACCGCGATATATACCAAGGCGATGGCAACGCTTTGTTAGATGCTGCTGATGAGAAATTATTGGAAGATGACATCCTTACTCCTCAAGATTCAAAGAGATCGCGTCATCATGCGAAGAACGTGTCGTGGTTGCGACGTTCCGAGTATATCTCTACAGAACAGACGAGGTTCCAGCCTCAGTCTATGGAGAAGGTAGGTCTTTGTTTATTTACCCTTCATGTAAAACAGTGGTGATATGAAGTTTGATGTTATTCAATGTCTTAAATCAAATCAAATTGTTTATTGCAATCCATACTGTACACTAGTGTACACTTACAGGTACTATACACTTAAAACATAAAAAAGTAAATGCATAAATATAATTGTACCTATATAATGCATTTTAGACTAGAAAACTGATGTGCACAAGATGTTTCTTTGCTATTGAAGTGAAGATCTGTTTATCCTTTTGAGAGTAATTAGCAATTTATTTAAATGACTTATTGATTCCTTTTGCTATATTTGTAGTTAATTTTCTGTATTTTTAAAATTAAACTAGGTAATTTATATTACAGGTTGAAGCCAAAGTCGGTTACAATGTTAAGAAGATCTTCAGTGAGGAAACCCTATACATGGACAGGGAGAGTCAAATCAAGGCTATTGAGAAGACCTTTGAAGACAATAAGAAACCTATAGAGAAGCACTACAGCAAGCCAGGAGTTACTCCTGTGGAAGTCATGTCAGTGTTCCCTGACTTTGACATGTGGAAGTATCCGTGTGCTCAAGTCATCTTCGACTCGGACCCTGCACCGGTTGACAAGAATATTGCGGGACAGATTGAGGCTATGTCTCAAGCTATGATTCGGTTGGTATTACTGTTTTCTTCAAGGTTGTTGGTGCCATAAATAATGAACGCTGGATTTATTTAACATTTAATTATGCAATATTTTAACAGAATAATCTGTATTTTATTTTGTATATCTGCTTAACATGATAGTCTCTTCATGTTTGAGATCACCTTAGGATGTTTTGTTAGTATATGTAGAATAACACAAATTTACTTAATCTTAAAACTAGGATTAGTAGATGACCAATAAATAATATGAAAATGTAGTTCATGAGCAGTATTTTCTGTAGCCCAGTGGATTTACAGTTTATATGCAAAAATAAAACTTTATTTTTCTCTGACTATAAAAAATATTTTTTCCTAATTCCAGAGGTGTGATGGACGAGAGTGGTGAACAGTTTGTGGCGTACTGCTTACCAACGGAAGAGACAATACAGAAACGTCGCCGCGACATCAATGAGAACATACTGTATATGGACGGCGATACTTACGAGTATAAAATGGCTAGAGAGTACAACTGGAATGTTAAGAGCAAAGCCTCTAAGGGTTACGAAGAGAATTACTTTTTGGTGAGTGTGACATTATGTCTTGGGGACAAGTAACAAGAAAAAAATATGCATATAGAAGTTTGTGTTATTTGTACTTATCTTTATGTAAAAAAGAAATTGTTTCGTTGTAAGATTTGTAAATTTTTGTGCGGGTCTACCAAATGAATCATACTTGTATATTTCACGCCGCCATTGTTGAGAGGCGCATACACTGGCTTTCACGGTGTTTCCAGCTCTTGAGTTCGATCTCCAGAAGGGCTTATGTAGAAAATCACTATCCCCATTGTCTTGTTTCAGGGTGCTTTTAGTACTTTCTTTGTCTCTGATCAGGGTTAAAAACAAAATTATGTGGTCCACATTACTTAAGAAAAAAAATAGTGTTTTTTGTCTTCACCATCTTCATAACCAAACATTAGTTAAAACTATAAACTTATAATGAAACCCAGGTGGTCCGCAACCACTGCGTGTACTACAACGAGCTGGAGACGCGCGTGCGTCTGTCCAAGCGTCGCGCGCGTGCCGGGGCCGCGGCCCAGGCGCTCACCCGCCTCGTCGTCACGCACCGCCCGCTCAGCGCCGCTGAACACCGCATGCTGAGGCTCCGGGAGAAGCAGCTCGAGCCTACACAGGTATGTTGAACTAATAACAGATGTTGATATAAAGGTGTATATAGGTCGCGTCACGTAAAAAGAACGCTAGCTGTCAAGATGCGCAGAACGCGATTTATCGGTCTGTTTGGTGGTATGAAGTGCGGGGGGCCACGAGCCGCATGTTTGCCGGTGCGCTATTGGTTCGTAGGACGACCTTCGCCTGCCGAATTGTATACTCATGCGCAAACGTACCCTCCCCACCTTCCGCCAGCGTTCTTTTTACCTGACGCGACCTATACTAACAATGTATAAAATATGTCTGGAAGGTGGGTAAGTAGCCTGAGACTAAATGATTAATTATTGTAATATTTCTTCTGTAAATTTCAATAATATATCCACGGATAGTTTTTTGAGATTTGGATTTAAAGTATTTTTTATGGTGCTTATGTCAGACTTTGATGAGGGAAAACTATGTACGGATATGTTCTCTAGAAGGTGAAATGGTTGGGTCGTCTAACATACTTA
Source organism: Autographa gamma (assembly GCA_905146925.1). Classification (NCBI taxonomy): domain Eukaryota; kingdom Metazoa; phylum Arthropoda; class Insecta; order Lepidoptera; family Noctuidae; genus Autographa; species Autographa gamma. Next base: position 7,387,747 of record LR989865.1, read on the forward strand.
ACATTTCTATTTCTATATAATATATTAAAATGTTATATAGCCTGTAGTTGTTATTTGGCATAAAGTATTGTTGTTTTATACAAAGAGTTGTTCTGTCTTCCTCACCACTTAATAATTATCTCTCTTTCACTCAAAGGTTTGCTGGAAGAAAACTCAATTTTGAGTTAAGCTCGCCTATGTGCATCAACTTTAATAAATATGTCTATGAAATGTAAATTATGTGGGTACAATAAAGAACTAAGAATAAGAATAAAAAAAATATAGTTTAACTAAAATTATGTTGTAGGATACTTGAACATTAACAAACAACTACTACTTATACAGTGTTAACATGCTGTCTTAATCTCTTTTCTAGGAGGAAGACGAAGAGGAAGAGGAAGAAGATGATGATGATGACGACACACAAAGGCAGACCAGGGAAAAGGAAAGGTAATATGGATAGATCTTGTAACTTTCTGTTAAACACTTAAAGGAAAATAACTTGTGTAGAACTTTATAGGTTGTTTCTGAGAAATCAATCTAGTCCACAGTTCATTTTACAAAACTTATTATTCATGTAATAAATATTTGAAATTTACTTCACTACATAGTAAAACAAAGTCGCTTCCCGCTGTCTGTCCCTATGTATGCTTAGATCTTTAAAACTACGCAACGGATTTTGATGCGGTTTTTTTTAATAGATAGAGTGATTCAAGAGGAAGGTTTATATGTATAATACATGCATAATATAGTAGAGGAATACCGATAATCTTAGAGATTACTAATGTAAGGTCGTAAATGAACCCATTTTTTGCGCTTTCATTGCAAACGCTGGCTGAACCCTATGAGATAGATCAAAATAATGTACTACAGTATTGTGCACCTTAAAAAGATCTACAAAAAAGTCCGCGATGGCATATGTCTATCTCTTGAGGATAACCCACAATAACCATTTTTATCGTTTATTTATTAATTATTTACGAAAAAGCGACTTAAAGCAAAACAGTATTAATCCTTATCCAATTAAGTACCTTTAATAAATTGTGCATGCAATATAGGTCAATATTGCCCTTTACAGCATGTAATTTAAATGAATATTTTCGAAGATATTGCAAATTTAAAATGTAGGTACATAGCGGTTGCGGCGATACCGGCCGGAGGGCCGCGCGGGGGCCGGGGGTCGTGTCTATACCAAATAGTGCGTCCAAGGCTGTGCTTCGCCCTACAGAACTTTATGATTGTGTAGTTATATTTGGTATCAGCGTTGCACCCGAGCAAAGCCGGGGCGGGCTGCTAGTACTCTAATAAGTGTGTACTTAGTTACTTTTGAACCTATTCCTCTTTTATTTACACATTTTCTTGTGAATTTTAGTAGCATGTCACTTACAAAATCTTTAAAATTTTCAGATCGCGATCCCGTTCAAAATCGGGTTCCAAATCACCACAAGGGTCCGAGAGGTCAAAGGGCTCCAACAGGTCGAGGTCAGGGTCACGAGAGCGATCCAAGTCGAAGTCCAAGTCTAAATCCAAGTCCAGAAGTCGCTCCCGATCTGCTTCTGGCTCCAGGAAGTCCAGATCACGCTCTGGATCTGCACAGTCTGGGTCAGCTAGGTAATAAACAATCTTAAATCATAATGATATACTAATACACGGGGGCTCTGTGGTTCAACTATACCCAAAGGGCTTACAATGCTCTGCGGATCCAATATAATAACACATTCAGGGCACTGTTGCGGCTTCCGCGATTCTGTAGTGCATCAGGAATGTTTGCTGATGCACACACCGACGGCTTTGACGCTGTTTGGCGTAAGAAGTCAGCTTCTCTGCACAGCAGAATACGTGGAAGCAGCCACAGCATCCTGAATATGATAACATCAAAATGGGACTGTCCGCTTATGAATGTTTTTACCCAGAGAACAAAGTCACTCTTAGTGATACAATACTAATATTAATGTTAGTGTGTTATTTGTGCTGTGTACCACTTTGTATTTATTTGTATTGAATCCTAGTTATTTGAATAAAGAATTTTTATTATTATTATTATTATAATAGATAAACTGATTTAAGAGAGGCCGAGATGTTTTTAACCGACTTTAAAAGGATGAGGTCGTCAATTTGATTATGGTTTTCGTTCATTTCATGATACATCTTTGTCGTCGATAGGATACTGCAGACTATTGAACCCTGTTGACTATTGAAATCAGTTGTTCTTTAACTTTTTGCCTCAGTATCGAAAACTATTGTAACCCGAATGCATGCGGAGTACCGAATTATGCATTCGGGTTACAACAGAATACCTTAAACTTAGAATTTTTTTCTTGAAAAATAGACTAACACACTCACTCAACTACAGCCAACTGATGTAACAATATATTGAATTCCCAGGTCCGGTTCAGCACGTTCCCGGTCCCGGTCCAAGTCCGGGTCCCGCGCTTCATCCCGGGCGTCTTCCCGCGCTAGTTCCAAGAGCGGGAAGGGCTCGAGGGCCAGCTCAGCGAGTAGGGGCTCGAGGGCTAGCTCTAAGGCTAGTGGCAAGGTACGTAAAATACCCATTACGCCAAAAATATATCATGTATGTAGGTAAGTCACAATGGATAATCATAAGGTTATACAATATCCTGGGACAACTCACACAAGGTCACCTGATCCCAAACTAAGCAGAGCTTGTGCTATGGTAAACAGACAACTGATAAACATACTGATGGTCAGTCGGATTGGTAGATCGTCGATCCAATTTAATGAGTAAGAAATTTTACTGCTAATATTTTCGAAATTTCCATGTAAAACAACAGGTATCATAATTTCACCGTCAATTCATTTGTCGTTAATAGAATAATTTATTACTTACAGCTGACTCATCCTAGCAACTGGCACAATATTATTTTTATTGTTTAATAACATTTTATGTGTCCCACTGCTGGGCAAAGGTCTCCACCAATTTGCTCCCGACTTTTCTGACTGGAGCCGCTCGCAAACCCGGCAGATAGCAATCGATAGTTTATCATGATAAAATAATAAAGTATCATATACTTAAAATATTATTGTTCCAGGGTTCACCAGCAAGTTCTCGGGCGAGTTCCCGCGCGTCGTCCCGCGCCAGCAAGCGTTCTTCCCGCGCCTCGTCACGAGCGTCGAGAGCCTCGCGAGCCTCGTCCAAGGCGTCCGGCTCCAAGGCCTCGTCCAGAGCCAGTTCCAGAAAGAACTCCGCGTCTGGGAGCGGATCTGATAGGTCTAGGAGCCGGTCTGGAAGCGGGTCTAGGAGGGTGAGTGAAATTAGTTGATAAGAACTGCAGTAATATATGCGAAGATATAATTTTACAATATGTATTGGAGTGAGGTTCATAGTAAAGCTGCTTTCAAGTCTGTATTTGACCAGTCTTAAAAGGATGTGCTGAGGTAATGATCCAAAAAACCTTTACCAGCCGTTCTTTTTTATATCAAAGAGTTTCTCCACGTTATTTGAGGTTGTAAGCTTACAATCTCACCCACTTCAGCTAAATGCAGTATTTTACATAGAGTGCCACTTTACATAGAAATACATATATATAATTTACATAAACTTATTGTAACTGTAATAAAATATATTTTGTTCAACAAATTAAGTAGTGTATTGTACTTTTTCAGGGGTCCCGCAGCGGCTCAGCGTCAAGCGCGTCATCTCGACACAGTGGCTCCGATTGAACTAATAAATGAATGTGTTCATTATACACAGAACATTCTTTCTAACAAGACCTCTTTGATATTTGTAGAAATATATCGCCGTCTCTATCTCTCTTCAATGTTTGCGTATAGTTACATCTCATTGTAATGACGTCAAATTTTAGAGGGGTCTGGTTGAATAGTAATGTAAATGTTGACTGTCGCTTGATTTTATGTAAAGTGTAATTTGAATAAAGTGTTAAGGATATGTTCTTTCTTCTTTTATTGCCAGATGGACCTCATAACAGATTTACGCACTTAGGTGATTAGCCTAAAATCCCTCAGAAGATATTATATATATATTATTATGATAAACAATCGTAAAATTTAGGTTGTCAAGGTAAATCGAATAAAAACCAAAATATAAGTTATACAGATTTTATTAGTTCAACACCCACTCGATTACATACAAATACAATAAACAAACAATTCATTGGAACCACAAATAAAACTAATTTGTTCCCGTTTTGTTACACAGATTAACTGGAATACATTATTGCTTTTTATTCATTAGGTATTACTTATATTAAGGCCAATTTCCTATAATTCCGGACCTTAAAGATCCTAATAAAATATACTGTCTCTTGGACTAGATTTTATTAAATCATTAGGCTTTTCGTACACATGGCAGCACTAGTCTCCAAACGGCTTCCAATTAGAGGTTCGTAAACTCGCGAATGTTGCCGAAATTAGTATCAGAGACTTGCATTCCTATTGTACGCATACCCTAAAATAATAATAATTATATTTTCTCCTTTTCTTTAGTCAATTTTAATTTGTCTGATATGATAAAAATCTTTTTACTAAGTGATAGAATATATTTTTTTAGTATTAGGTGGCAAATATTCACTTAAAGCAGAAAGTACGGGTATAATAATATTTTAATAGAAACACCGACTTAGTTCAAGCTAGAAGTCGTTAATAACTTAACTGCAGATTTGCAGGGTCTTAACTAGATTCAAATTTTAAATATTATGAATGTCAATTTTAGAGAGCCTTATATAAATGGCTAGAAATAAGTTACAAATTAATTAAAAAGTTAACGCTTATAAACTGTTTGTAATTATTAGATGATTCTGCACAGCCCATATTATTTTAAAGTCATTGTTATTTTGCTAATACCAGAACAATATAAAGATTTCAATATTAATTAAAATTTACATCTTTAAAATGTTTATTAATAAAATACTAAATGTTTTTTTCGAAATTTGCATCGGCAAACTTTTTTTATTATTTGAATTCATTTCATCAGCTGATAATCTTTCAAATTCTATTCTCTATACATAGATGATGGAGATTAACAAAAGACAGAAACAACAATATTTATTTGATAACATAGTCTTTTTATTTTACCTTTCGTTTCAATCTTATAACGAAAGAAGCACCGTTTACATTAGCAATAAAAATCTCAATATTCGTAAAACTGTCTTTAATATTGTTACTTAGGCGGAAAAGTCATATTTCATTGCATCGAATTAGACACTTTATTAATAAAAATCTGATACAGGTCTATAAATTGTGATTCTAACTAAGGAATGGATACAGGTGAAGTTTTATATGAAACACTAATTTTATTATTTTCGAATGTATAAATGGCAGTACATTTGAAGAATGTGAAATTTTAAGGTGCTGACAGACTTGAGCGTTCACTTGTAACAGAACATTGAGCATTCGCCAACGAACAGAGCCAAACATCGCCATGAACATTCTTACGATCATTTTAGAACGATCTAGATTTACTGGATCGTTCTAAAATGATGAATGATACTTAGCTCAGAAAAAAAGGTCGAAGCAAATATACTGTTATTCCGTTATAATGCTCGAGTCTATTTCGTGAAATGTGGGTAACAATTTCTAGTATGCTCATTACAAGTGAATACTAAAGTTTATAACCACCTTTAGATGAAACACGATTAGTTAAAATGCATTTATTAAGAATTAGAAGTTAATTGATAAAAAAGTTGATTATACTTTGAAATATATAATCACAACAATATTGGAATTTTATTTTGTAATTAGGTAAATAAGAATAAACAGTCCTTTTCAATAGTATTTTTTACAATTTAAACAAACACAATTTTTTAATTTTCTTTTAACTATCATTTCAGACAGTCAAATAGAGTGCGACTTTAATGACGAAATATTCCTTCAAAACTAGAAAGAACTTAAAAAAATATTATGTTAATGCCAACATTAACATAACAAGAAAATTGATATCCATGTAATAATACCAATACGGCGGATTTGAAACATAAAATACAATTACTATTGAAAAGGACTGTAAATTATAATAAGATTACTGTAAATGCCAAAATCTTTTTTAAGTCATTCAATCGAGATCAGTTTGATTCATTTTTCCTACAATCGCAAGGAATTACTAAGCGCCATTTTTTAAATATAGAGTTTGGAATAATTTGATTAAAAAAAAGTCCGATTATTTAAATATATTGCACAGAAGTTAGTTATTGCTTTTTATATAGTCATACAAAATTAAGACTTACAGAGCTTAGATTAATCCAATACATTTAGGAGATACGAACTTTTTTCGTATAAAAATTAGTCGATTTTTCAAACATACTAAAAATAGGCTTAATTTCTATTTAGTTCTTCCTCGACGATGTCTAGGTAGTGTGAGGTGAAGACTGCCTTGTTGTGCATGACGTAGCGTAGGAGAGTGCCGGAGATTGACGTCAGTTCTCGAGCGAGAGCGGACAGACCAACCGGAATTTGGCGGGACCCACCGCCACACACTAATATCGTTTTGAAGAACTCGAAGATTCGTTGATCTGTGGACAAAGTTATATATTTTGAACACATGGATTGCAAATGCGGTAATATTATATAAATTAATATTTATATAAATTGTATATTTGTCGCCTTTTCTGTATTTACTCGGTTTTAATAACAACCGTTGCGATAGCGGCAGGCTTTTTTTTCATGTTAGAAGATGTATGTGCTTACTTACATGCATGTTAGTCTTAAAAAGTTTGGGTATTTTGGAACACAAATCTAACACAATGGTACTTCAAATTTTGGTTGAATTTAACTAATATCCTGCCCTCATCCAGACGTGCGAAAGTAAGGGTATGTTTGTCTGTTTGTTACGCTTTCATTGCTTAACCCGATTGGGATGAAGCTTGGCATAGGTTGGATCCCACAAAGCAAAATAGAGTACTATTTGCTGCGATATCCGAAACCTAAGCGGGCGAACTAAAGCAACGCGGACAAAAGCAATCTAATCATCATTCATACGCTACACCTGTAAATTCCACTAAAGATTCCACTAAAGTATTATAAAAAGCCTTTAAACACTCACGAACGATCTCCCGGACCCTATGTTCAGGGTCCCCTAGTGAAGTGATCTGGGTCCTGATGATTTCCTTCGTCTCCGCCGTCAGGGGCGACTGGCTCAGGTCCTCAAGAAGATGCTCAGTCACTAAAATCACTTCTTCAGCAACGGACGGTAATACTTTTTTCAGTTCACTATAAAGATTTAGAGGTTAAGTTTAGTATCACTTATGTCTAGTATTTAGTAGTTCTAAAAGTTCAATTACACAAGAAAACCATTATGCCACTTAAAATAGAAATATTTAAAGTGTTTTATAACAAATAATTTTGTATTATCCACGAATATTATAAGCGATTTACGACCGCACTTAAGCAATATTTTTATATTCTGATTAAATTGTAGACGGTCCACCTTAATCATTTAAGTTTTTAACTTTCCTGTAATTGCAGTTAATTCATTTGGGACTACATAAACTGTACTTTACGAAAACACTAATTTCTTAATCTCATGATTAAACAGCTGCTTATCTTCACCAACACAATTAAAATGATCAGAAATACCAATCTACCAAACCACTCACATATCATTAGTAGTATTATCAATGATGATAAACATCTTCTCCTTAAGGGTCTGTTTATGTGCGGCGGCGGCGGTGGGGTCGCTCCCGCAGGCGGGGCTGACCAGCATGAGCGAGGCGACGGCGATCAGACGGAACACTTGCGTTCCGAGCTCGGCGAAGCGGGGCGCGTCGAGGGATACCGTCTGGAAGTCATTAGGTTTAATAAAGTATGACGTCACTATAAACCGACTTCAAAAAAGAAGGAGGTACTCAACTCGACTGTGTTTTTCATGTTTGACATCGCAGAACTCTCAACTGGGTGAACCGATTTTGATTTGAAAGCTGGTCCTCCCATTTAAATTTGGTCCAGTTTTGACAATGGGTTCCAGAAGACGACCATATACGAATTATTTTTAGCTCAAACTATTGGTTGATATTACTCATTGGGTAACAACCTGTTTCAACATTTTAACTTATACATATGACAACCTTTTTTGATCAATCTTTGATTCCTGTTTATGTGATCAATAAATTTTAATATTCGATATGTACAAATAAATCATGATCGGACACCATTACCTAGATGAAAATTCCTTTAAAGTATAAATTAGCTATATTATTATACATAACAAACCTCAGGATAAGGTTTAGACGCATCCCACTCGAGCAGTTCCAAGTAGGCCTTAGCCAGAGTCTGCGCGGTGACATTCCTGATGATGTTCTTGTCGGAGACAGGAACACTGATGCCTTCCTTATCGATGTGCCGCTTTAGCCACTCCCGAGTGTATTGTAGACCGTCTGTAGAAAAATAATTAGGTGTGAAGACAGGTTCATCAAAAGTAAAGAAGTAAACTTTATGCAACTGTGCGTGTTGTTCGTCTGTCATTAATGCTATATGCATATAACATATTTATTTTTAAATGCTCAGCAGCACATTATACAAAATGAGCTTAGGATATTACATAAATAGTTAGGTTAGAAATATATTTACTCACACAATCATATGACAATAAAGGTAAACACACAAGTTTTCCTATAAGGTTATGAGGGCCATGAGTCAAGCAATCATAAGACTCGCATTTTTCTGAGTCTGAAACTACCATTCAACGACCAGATTTCTATCAACCAAATTCTGAGTGCAAAAACATAACCCGACACGAGTTTTCTCTGCCACTTTTTGCAAGAAAAAGTTGAATTAACCTGTAACTGACCTTCAGAAATCTTGAGTATCTCATCGAACTTGGCTCTCTCGTATTGCACGCTCTCCTGCTGCACGTGCGGCCTGATCATAGCTATCAGAGTGTTCGCTAGATCTAACTTCAGAACCTCTAAAGTCTCTAGAATTGCACGGAAGACTTCCACCTGTGGAACACAAGACCATTTAATATTTGAAGAAGTTATGACTCTTTTGGATGAAAGAAACTTTAGAAGTCGGTTTTTAGATTTCAATTATTTTCATCATTACCCGAGCCTTTACCCAACTATGTTGGGGTCAGCTTCCAGTTTCACCGGATTCAGATAAATACTGTATTTTACATGGAGCGACTGCCTATCAGACTTAAACAACCCATTTTTACTGGAGAACACAGTATCTTGAAATAAGACTGGTTGTCAGAATTGACTTAACGACTGCCAAAGATCAACGTATGACAGTCGGGACCTACGGCTTAACGCGATTTTAATTAGTTTATCATTCTATCTTACTATATTATTATTTTCAATATTTTTGAATACTCACAGTATCAGTCAGCTTAGAAATATTCTGTATCATCTCATCCCTGGCTGGGGCAGCGAGCTTGGCCATGAGGTCGATCACGAAGGTCGCGTACTTGTGGAAGTCCAGGCTGTTGTTCTCCGCTTGCTGCTGGATGAAGTCCGCGTCGAGCACCTCCTCAATCATCTCCCGGATTCGAGTGTGACGGGGGAGGAGGATGGCGAAGAGACCCTGGAATATTATGCTTTACAGTTGACGACATAAAGTGTAGATTCGCTTGCAGATTTATTCACTTTATCTTAAAAGTCTAGCCATATTTCGAATGGCGAGTTAAGACCCTAGATTATTAGACTTTATAGTTGATAACAAACAGCTTACATTTGCTAGCAGATTTATACACATATTACTTTTTCTTAAGGTTAGACAAATCTTGGATGCGCGTGTGTCGAGGTAGTAAGACTGGAATTTTATACTCTATGTTCAACCGAATAAAGCTCAAATTTGTTTGCACTAGTAGAATAGATTCTTATCTCAAATTGAATTGATATAGTTCTAGTCACTGAGCAAGTTAAGAATAAATCATAGTGGTCTATGTTATAGTACTGTAAATATTGAATTTAAACGGATTCCAGTTACATGCTTTACAAAACAGAATAGAAAATAGTTTTATATTCAGATTTCATTCTAAAATTAAAGAAATAAATGCAACCTAAAAACAAAAGTTATTTCAATCTGTCATGTTGGATCTTTGCCAAATATGTTATGTAAGGAGTTACAAAACTCATTTCAGTGCATACAGTTATAAATAAGAATGTTACATTTACACAATAATTCACATTACATAATTTTTAAATATTTTGTACATTATCTTTTCTCCTCCTTTTTGCGAAATAATTGCAACAGTAAAAATGCATAAACATACTACTGCAATCACTTTTGTATATTACACCTAATATTCAAAAATACTCAGTCCGTTGTTATGTATAGTTTAATTTAGCTAATCTTTACAACAATATTTGATCGCATTTTATTAAAGATACAAATATTTCTAGTGAGAGTTGTATAACGTGAGCAAGCATGGTGACCAATGCTTGTGCCTTCTCTATAAGAGAAAAGGCCTGTGCCCAGTAGTGACACATTTATCAGCTGGTACTATTATTTTTAAGTTAATAATGGTATACAAAATAGGCTTACCTGTTTAACATCTTCCAATAATACAAGAGCCTGCTTGTATTCAGGAGGGTCCGAGTTCAGTTGCTCTTTTAATATATCAAAGTAGGCCTTGTGCATTGTCTCCTTGACTAGTTTCTGATAGCTGTAACATAAAGAAAGAAAGTTATTAATAAATAGACCCTTTTTTAAACACCCTGTATATTATACTTATAGCTTTAATAGTCACAATACAAATCAAAATATTAATAAACTCTAAAACATGAGTAAGTAAAGCAGATTTACTAAATTAGTAAGACAAAGGAACAAAGAAAAATTGCCTTACTCATTGACCTTAATAAAAGCCTTATACATAAGTGCATAAATGCATAATACTAAAATGTATATTGTTCCATAATTCTTCAGTATACATTGTACATAAAATAAAAAAGCAATTTCTCAATGTATAATAAGGTAACTAATATTATACTGCCGAAATCAGTTAACTTCTATCAATTTTAAAAAACAATAAAAAAAATCAAGAATAAACACAAAGAAAAGCAATATTCAAAATATTATTTAGAACACAATAATTATTACCTATTATCTGGTGGCTCAAACGGTTCCAACTTAAAGTCCTGATCAACAGCAATCTCGTGAGCTAGCGCCATGTTCTGCATCCCGTGAGCAGCCTTCATAATATCCTCAAGCGTTACGAACTTCGGTGGAGATGCTCCCGTGATTGTTGTGCCTCTAACTCTGAACTGTATTGGCTCATTGGCATAGTAACTGTGTGCACTGGAAATGTAGAATATTGATTAAATATGGTAGTTATTGACACTTATTGAGGGGTGAAATGTGCATGTTCGGTCATGCATATTGAAATGAAATTGGGGTGGAAAGGTGTGTTCCAAAGTTAATGGTCCTTAGCATACATTGCACTCAATATTGTAAACTACTTATTATTTTGTTGCCTATGGCTCTGCCTTTGTGATGTTGTTTATTGTGGTTAAAAATAGCTTGTCTTTTTTGGGATGCTAGATTTCTTGAAGTCATGTTTTATAAAAATCAGTTTGGCTGTACTTTCTCATGAATAATAAAAGTAAAAAATACAGCTACATGTAAGTATTATGATTTGTATTCATTTGCTATATTTAAACAGCAGGAGTTTAATAATGAAGAATAATAAAATTATTTTGTATTTTTCCATGTCTAACTGTATGTTGTTAATTGTTACATAAAATAGTTGTGTATGTAATACTATTGTGTATATGTAATACTATACTATAGTTTTACTATCATACTTCCAAAACAATGGAGTTTATAAAGCGAATCTGAATCTATTTTATTGCATGTCACCATTGATGAGTCATAGGACCTACCCGTATATTGCATCAGATTCCATAAGGATAATAATTTTAGTTAAGTATATGGTACAGTATAACATTAAAAACAAATTTATTGTTATATGACGTAGTAAAATATTTCAGCCAACGCAAAATAAGAAAAGACGTAGATTGTATTAATATTTCTTACAGGACTATAACTTGACGTCGAATTCAACATCTAAGTAAACAAAGGGATCTAGGATTGTAACTATAACACAGGAGTAACAAACCTTGAACCAGTAGGCATTGGCTGTGATGGAGTCCGAGTACTCTTCTCCCCTTTGTCAGGCCCTTGGGACCCCGACCCACTTGCACCATCGCGGTCGCTCATTGTGAAAACTGAATACAAACTGAACTGACTGAGGTAAAGGCAGTAATCTTTTCAACCCATATAAGGCTACCTGCTTAAAGGCACTGCTTGAAAACGGTCAAATCATTGAGCACAATCACCTTGAGTCAACTTAACTCATAACAACACATAACCTAACTTTTACGACAAAGAAACGCAGACTTTTTTGATTTTCTACGCGAATATTTTAAATGAAAACTACACATCAGGTATTACAGTGTAGTTGTGATTACTTTGTATGACTTTTTCTGATGTTTTCGTTTATTTTATACAAAATTCAACAGATGTTTTCATTTACTTGTCAATTTGGTTAGTTGTCAAAACCATTTTTAAAACGTTTCGTTCTATGATATTAACTGTAAAATAACGACATTTTGTACTAACTTTTTTAAAAAAGTTAACCGATTTTTTACTTAAATAATATAAAAGCTATTACGAAATGTTACTTGCCGAAATTAAAATAATGCTTAACTAATAATTTAAAACATAAATGCAATGCGAAGCAAATAGCCAATATGTAGCTACTTACTTTGCGTAAGGTAAATACCTAATAGCAAATGGTAACAGCATCAAGAAAATCTTGATACCTGTCTAAAACAAAAGTTCAAGTAGCGTTGTTTTAAAAGGGTGTATTAGAAAAAAGAATCCGAACTAAAATTTGAGAATAAGATTGTTTGTTTTCCCATGCCCATGCCCATGGTACCAAATTCTGATCGTCTACATTTAACCAAATGTTTATTACGAATATAAGTATTTAACTAAGAATATATACCTACAGTTAAGACTTTTATATAACTTTTAAAAATAAAACAATTTAGGTTTTTAAGTTTTAAAATGAGTAAAGATAAAAAGCTTTTGCTCCGCATCAACATCGTTACAAAAAGTTTCTTCATAAAGTATTTTTTCTTAATTTAAACTATGGCGCTCGACAGTCCTGTGAAAATGTTAAATGGGACTGGCTGTTTACCTTAGAATACAGTTTCAGGAAGTTCAGTCAGAAAATTAGCTCCCTTTTACGGTAAAGGTTGCGGCTTTTACCTATCGCTTTTATAAACTTTTCAAATTAGTAATGGTCGCAAAAGCTTTTAGTATTTTGTGAATGTTCGTTTTAGAGAAGGTTCCGTTAGATTGTATTCAGCTGTTGTACCTTTTATTTAGGTTATAATGTATCTAAATTGTTTTAATTTGGCACCGTTTTTGTCGTCTTCAAAGGTAATGACTGTCCACAGCTGGACTTTATAAATGACCTACAAGTCTATCTTAACTAAGTCTCTTAAAAGCACAGAGGCACGTTTAAGCTACCTTTGGAAAAACTGATTAACTATCAACCCTTTATTTTATTTCTATAAGTGGTTACAGGTTTGAAAGCTCGTAAATCAACAAAACTTGGGCTGTTCTACCTTCGATTGAGATGTACCTAAAGTCCGAACTTTGATTTGATTTTGATTATAGGCAGTTATAGTTTGAACTAGACTTAATAGGAAGTTGGACGTAGGCGTTGCTTTGTAGATAGGTAACTACTTATAATTGTTGCAAAATACATACGGTATTTTCAGAATAGTTATTCTATTTGTAACTGGCAGTAGTGTAAAGTAGAAAAGCAAATAGAACGATACAGCGCGACAGATTTATTTCATAATTCTTTGACTCATTTTAGATCATAAGTCAGTAATTCAGTCAACTAGGATTGACCAGGGGCCTGATTCCGCTATTTTAAAGTCAGTGGTTGCAGGTTAATAAACGTTCCAGTGTACTTGGTATCGTGCCTAATTTTCGTATTCAGATAAGCCTACAATGAACAGTCTGTGGCAATCGTACAATGACACTGGCAAGTAGGTGTACATATGTCATTAAATTAAAATACTCTGAATACGAAAATTAGGTACCCAGTGAAACGTCCGAGTCTGACAGCTGTTACCGCCAGGAACGTCCGCGCGTGCGCGGACTTACAAAGCGGTCGAGCGCCCAATGCCGTCACTGATTTAAAGTCTATTTTCTAACAAACTACAACTATTATGACAAATTAAAAAATACCAGTATATAGCTGACATTATAAGGAATCAAAATATATGAAAACTAAATTATAACTGTTATCGAAACCAGTACAAAAAAAAGTTGAACTCTACAATAGTGGTGAAATTTGAGTAAAATATTTATTAATTGCAATTTTTTACGAAATATTTTGTAACATACCTCAATACTATTTACTTATTAATAAACTAGATTAAATAAGCTTTTTTTTGATACCAATATATCATTACTTAGAACAAACAGTGTAGCACAATAAATAAAAACAAACTACCCATTACTGTCGCGGCCATGGTCGTCTGTGCGTAAATCCTGAGAATTAAATAATAAAAACGTGTAATCGTAACATATTTTACCATATTTCGTTCGTTTAAGTCCACACAGATATTAATAATGACCTATTTTTCCAATTACTAGAAGTATTTTACTACAACATATAACTTATCATACTAAAACATGACGAAAAACCGGCACACAACGGCAAAGTTTTCGCTTGACGATTTTAACTCATTCAAAAAAGCCCTTTCAAACTGTGGGGCTTATAATTTGTAGATAATCTGAAAGAATTAATCTTCAGGATCATTTCAATATATAACACCTAATACAATTGAATAATAAATACATTGTTATTTACATTTTAAAGTAGGCACTCACAACCACTTCAAAACAAATCCATGCACTTGACATAAAGTTTGTAAAACATTTTTTTTTTAAATCTTGCCGTCGCCCGTCGTGCTGTTTTACCCACCAAAAGAAGCGTTATTTAATAAAGCTTCATCTAGCGGAACACTTATGAACCTCTTGAACACTGTCACAGATAAAAATACGTTTAAATGGGGCGAGTCATCTGGGCTGCTATAGTCGCCCTAACGCTTAACGCCAAAAATTTTTGGGCTACCATAGTCGCCCGGACGTTTCAGTGGGTACACACTGGAACGTATATTGACCTGGCACCCAATGACTTTAAAATAGCAGAATTGGGCCACTGAAGCTATCGGTATGTAGAAATTAAACTACAATAAACCATATCGAAACAAAACCATTTTTAAAATCCACTCTTTTTTATTCCAATAAAAATAAAACAAAAGATAAACAAAATCAATCCTATTATAGCGTAAAAGATAAAGCACAAGAATGAAGGTAAATTTTCACAAGTTTAAAATGAAATAGTTGTGAAAAAGCAATCCGCTTCGCTAAAGGCAAGGCAGGCTACGTTTGCCTAGGTAAATTAGTTGCTGGTTCTGTCTGTGAGCAAGTTAGATTGCCTCCTTGACTCTATACGGCTCTTTAATTTTTCTCTGAAATATACGTAGCTGGATAACAAGTTTCGTATGTTTAAGTATAGAATGAAATTGCTTTTCGTTTTGATATAAAAATGAATTTTGAATATGAATTGGTGTGATAATATTTGCGATTGAATTCTTTGGTAATGTTATGTTCTTTGTTTTTCATTACAAGATTAACATTTATTTTCTCAGTAATTTTCTCTTTTTATTCGTCGTTTTTACACATCTTCAATCTATTAGATACTTTACTCTGGTTAAAGATCGTTTATAACTTTTCGTCAAAGTAAACTCTATGCCATAATGCACTTACTCGTACGTATTCTTATATTTGTTATCAGTGATTCGTATCTTCTTTGAAATTAGGGGTTCCTAACTGAGTATTGAATTTTGTAAGTTGTCATACAAAGGCATCATTTGTATAGCTTCTATGAATACCCCGTAAAGTGTAGTGTACTAACCAAACTTTTCTAAATCAACTTCTATTCCAAGCCGACATGACTTCGTCCCAGGAGATTAGGTCATAAGTCGGCGACTTTTAAGAAGACTTTTATGGAAGGGGATCGTTTGCTTTTAGTCTAGACTCTAGACTATGTTGTCTTACTTAATCCTATGTTATACTGTGCTTAGAGGATCTGAGAATTCGATCTGACAAACCTTATTCCTTTTAAATTTGTCCAAATTAAGAATGTTATTCTTTATTTTACTAAAAAAAACGGAAAAGTTCTTTAAGTATTCAACTTTTGAAACTATCTAGGGAATTTGACAAGAATAAAAATATGTAAAAGAGGCCCGAGGATTCTAACTATACGATAAATCGAGTCATGTTATGTCTTAGTGGCTCAGCTTAGAAGTCAACGGAACTTGTTGAATAGATTACGCGAGATTGTAGATTATATTTTTTGGTCAAAACCAGTGTTTCCTTTATTTCAAGAAGTTCATATTCTAATTGTCATGTTCTGTCATCAATCATCAATCTTAAATTGTCGTCATTTAAAATTCATTACACAACCATGTCTGTCCAATCTGGTCTAATTCACCGAATTCAGTCCACAGAGACATACCTAATGATAATACCAATTCCATTGTTCGGTAGTCAGTATTATTAAAACGGGAACACAAATGCGGAAACCACAATATTTAACTAATAGAGTGTGGACTTACGCTTGTTGGCCGCTCCAATCCGATTCAGTTGAATTAACGCTCTGAATCTGAATCTAAACTTACTTAAAGTTCAAACGGACCTAGTTTGTCTAAGTATATAAGCGTTTGTGTGTGAGCTATTCAGGATTAATTCAACGATATTTATTTGCTAATTTATATAAAGTAGACATTGCTTTACACAAAAAAAGTTGGTTGTTTGTTGTTCTTTTAACAAATGGTACAACAATGTGGGTCATCTAGGAGCAACTAAAACTTAAGATTACATAAGATTAGATACACTGCTTTTCATACTTTAAATCATAATAATATATGAACAAATCATAGCATGAAATTTCACGCGAACTGTCAATTCTTAAAACTAAACTAGCTAACTCAAAAAAAGTTGCATATCTTTCCATATCATTAGAATTTTGATAGTCATGTGTTCACAAACGCAAACTTACATCTACTTATATCACAAAGAAGAATATATTATCTTATCTCCATATACCGAACGTCTTAACCAGTTAAATAGGCTATGTAGTTGAATTTATTAGCACTTCGGGTGTGCAGCGAGATTAGAAATGTAGATTGTTGAGGACAAAAACTACGCTCAGATCCGGGGAACGTTTAGCATAGTAATTAAGTGTTTTGGTTGCGGAATTATTAATTAATGGGGATGCGTTCTTGGTTCATTGTCTTCCTGTATAACTTGAGTTCAGATCGTATTGATTTATTTAAATCAGCGTTAAGAATAAAGGGGAAAGTAGATAAGTAGTAGCGTAGTTGTGAGGCAACATTTGAATCATTATGATTGCTTTTTGTTTTGCTAAAATGATTCTTGCAGTTATAGCATTATACTGGACAAAACGGGACATATATCGAAAATATTTTTTACTGAATCCTTCTTAATAATAATAAATGCGGACAACTTCACATACATTGCTCTGAACCCAAAGTAAGTAGCTAAAGCACTTGTGTTATGGAATTCAGATACAACGAAGGTACCACAAACACCCAGACCCGAGACAATGTAGAAAAGTGATTTTCTACATTGCCCTGTCCGGGGATCGAACCCGGGACCTCAGAGCTAGCGACACCTTGAAACCGGTGCGTACGCCACTCGACCACGGAGGTCGTCAAATCTTTTTAATATTAAAGTGTTATTTCTGAACTGTTGCTTTATTTACTTTTGCAGTCCTTCGTCTTAAAACGGTAACTGATGAAGTTGTGGATTCACTTCTCTATAAGATATTGTGATAACAAATAAGTAAATAGCTATAACAACTAACACATAACTCCATTCCTCTATATTATCTTCTTAAAGTGAGAATAGCTCTAATCGATTAGAATCAAGAACCAAAGAACTTTAAAATCACAGCAATGTAAGTGCAAGTAGTTGGAAAGCGTTCAGAAAACAATTTCACAGTGTTGAGGAGTTGGAAGGTTCATTAAAAATGTGGTGGAAACCCGACTTCGGCTTAGTATTGGGGGGCTTAACTAAAGCTGCAACTTTCCTGACTTATAGACTTAATATAAAGTCTGCCGGCTTTGGATTCCTGTTAGTTATTTACAGGTTTGTAGGAGCTATTTTGTATTGATCTGATGTGTTTGACGGTTCAATTGTTTTGTCGTTTGTTGAGTGTCGTCTTGGTTGTGAGCATGGGGATCAGTGGGGATCTTCAGTGAATATTGTTACAAAATGACGACACAAGTACCTAGCTAGTAGTTAAGTTGAAACTCATATTTAGTTAAATGTATAATATCAATGTTTTGATGAATAATACTTACTAAGTTGCTGCTCGATCTAGCTAAATCTAATTCAAATTTTTAAGACAAATCGCTCCACCAACTATTTAACTTGATATAAAAGTATTAAGTTTATATCCAACAAAAATAGTCTAGGGTTTGCTTTTGATTCCAAAACGTTTTTATTGCAATTAATTTCAACATATTCTCTACCAGAACCCACAAAATTAATTCGCAACTAAACAAAACTATTAAGCCACAAACGACCAAAACGCAATTTACGAACAAAACTCTGATCCTGTTTAATGTGTTAAGGACAATAAATACATAAATACGGTATGGGAGAGCAATCTGCTTAAAAACTGGATTTAAAGTTAAATTAACATTCGCCCGGAGTGTCGACAACGGATACACAGTTTTATCACACGCTTTAATCTCTTAAAATAATTTAAACTCTTAATCCGTGTTTGTATGTGATTTTGGTTGGTTGGTTTTCGATGTCGTTATTGTCTCCAATTATTTCGAGGATCATAAAAGTGAGTTAATATTATACAGATTTTATTTCGGATTACGTTTGTTTAAGTTGTTGTTTCAGGATTTGTGGGTTGTGAATTTTTGTGAAAATTGAGGGAATAAAATGGAAAAATATAATGGATGGAATTGACACGGGTAGGCGTAGAATGAGCTTATATAACTCACGTATGTAACAATTGTAAATTCATAAGAAACTTAATTGGTTGATCAGGAAATAAAATAAATATTTTTGACTCACATGTTTAATTGTGTGTTTTTAGTATGTTCCCGAAGTATGTATCGTCCATAATTAATTATAAAGTCACTTGTAGATAATGGTGCAGAAACGAACTTCTTGTTGGTTTCTCTATGTTCACATATTAAACCACTTAGGAGTAGTGCTACTACTAATAATAATAAAACGTTAAATCGACCAAATTCCTTTATTTATTATCCTGCTTAGAGCACAATATTTCTATTACCAGATCCACAAATATCACCGTAGAACGGATTCCACCATTTTCTGAAATAAACGTAACTGACTCTCGTCCTTAACCAGTTTTCATTGTTCATAGAGTTACATAAAGAACATGGATCTAGAATCGGGGATTCTTTTATAATGTAATGGTTCCTCCATCTAAAATAATCGTAGTATTTCTCTTTGTTTTTTATAAGGTCGTTCATCGCTTTTGCTAGTACTTGTTCACCTATCGTCGAGCCATCTAAGTAAGAATCCGGGGGTAAATATCTGTAAAAATTAGGGCAACGTTATTTTGATGTAGCTAGTAATTTTGTTAAGACGACTTTTGTATAATTTTAATAGCTTGATAGAGGTGTACAATGTACATTTATATAAAAATAAAAATAAAATAAAAGAAAAAAAGATAGAACCTAATCCTTTGTGGACGCCAGTTAAAAAGAAGAGTGGTATATTTTTAACAGAAATCTGATTTCGATGTTAAAAAAATAAGAAAGTAAAAGTAAAAGAAGTCTCTTGGTGTGAGCCTAAAAACAGACAACCAATAAAAATCCGAACCTGTGGTATTGAGCTCCTCCAAAAACAACAGGCACGGCGTGATTGTCATACCCTAGCAACACAAGCCTGGTTATATAATCAGTAGCGAACGAATCTTCTAGAGCGAGATAGAAGTAATAAGTCCTTTTAATTCTGTAATAACATGGTTTCATGGACTTCCTTCCACATTTCAAAGTACCACAGGGTCCAAAAACATCAACTGTCAAATTGTATTGTGCCAGTTCCTTTTTTAGATTTTGCAAAAAGATTTCGCGCCTGCTTGTTGTGACGCACTTGTCTAGGTATATGGCGGCAGCCTGGGATTTTGAAGATAGAATTGATTTGAATTGATTGGAGATTGGTTTCATCTTGTAGTTCCAGAAAACTTTGTTACCGAGTTCCTCATCATGTATGTTGGAGACGCTGATGAATGTGTAAGGTATTGAGGAGTCGGGCCTGTGAAGGATAATGTTGGTTTTAAGAAAAGCTTTAGAGGAACATATTTTTTTATTTTATTAGCCACAGGCAAAGAAGGTCTAAACCGTCTAAAGGTTTTCAGTCAGTTTTGAAAACTTCGGTTTTGAACTGATCTGATCGTAATACATAGATAAGAGACGTACATACGAAAAACAAAAAAAATATATATTTAAAATCTTTACCACCAAAATCATTTGTTACACTATTTGCAATAATATGTACCTAACTTAGAAATCCGACTTTAAATAAACTAGGAAAAGGCTGAAAAACTGTGTACTTACTTGTAAGTCCAGGTCCAATTAAAATAATCGTCATACACTGGATCGCACACAGGGTAGTTCCCGGAAGAATCGTTCGCCGCGAAAATATATTTCTGTTCCAAACTCCTTACTTTTGGCAAGTCAGTAGACTGCGAGCTTATATCCTGAACATTGAAGATTATGCCATCGAAATACCTCAAGTCCTCAAAAAGACTTCTGTTGGTAGTTAAATAACAGTTCAAGAATTCACAATTCTTACTTATAAAATATCTTTGGCCTTCCACTTCTACACCAGGCACTTTTGTCCACATTAATAGATGCTTCATATCTGGCATATGTCTCAAAACTTTTATAAAAACTTTTTCGCGTTTTTTATTCTTGATAAAATAGTTTATGAGAACTAGAAGTATTATATGCACGATGAACTTTAAATATTTTATTACTCTAGCCATCATGTAAGTGCTAGACCAGCTTTTGAAGAAGTTTCAGCAATGACTGTTCCTTCGACTGATGGTCTTGTTTATTAGTTTTTTGTTCTGACGCAAATGGAAATCAACTTGATTCATTGACTTCTAGGTAACAGTCTTTTGTTTATTGTTTATTTTTTTGTCTTTCTTGTTCACGTCATAATTATTTGAAGAAATATTTGCTTACAGTCATCTGTAATAGTTTGGGAAAGGTGTTTAAACTAGGTTAGTGTAGGTCCTGTAAGTAGTTTGCACGAAGTAATATTTTTTAATATACTCGCTCATAGTTTTACACAATAACAAAGTAAGACATATTGCATCAGGTTGGAATACTAAAACATGCTTAGTGTTGTTTGTGGAATATTTAAAGATACATATGATATTTTTACTTCATAAGCTCTTGTCTCTTTATTTCGAAGATTTTAATATTTATTTTTCTTTGTTGAAGTCGGCATTCAAATAAACAGAATCTATTTGAAGATTTTTTATTAGATTCTCGGATTTTCGTATGATTTGGCGCGCTTTTTAAATGGCGCCAAATGACAATGCTTCCCGCGCTTATTGTGCACATGATGTGGGTCCGGGACAGACAGGCTCCGAACGAAATTGTCCATGTTTTTTGAATGGCTTGTCCGATTAATGTTGTTACACGGAAATCATTTTGATGGGCGCTTTAGAAATACTTTTTTTTTGTTGCTTCGACTGTGACATATGAATGCGTAAGGGACAGAATAGAAATCGAAAAGCGGGTACAGGCTGAATATGGGCCGGCCGTTGCCTATACGTCAGTTTTCCATTTTAACGAGGGATGTTTTCTTTTGTAGTGATTAATTTGTACCGTTTTTCAGCACTGTTTTTATCGTTATTTGTTTTTATCGTTATTAATTTTAGAATATGTTTCATACTTTTAAGCTACTTGTGTAAGTGACTTTAACAAATTAATGTTACCCATATTCTGTACTTTATTAAACACTTCAAAAGACTCGCTAAAACGAATGAAAAAAGCAATTTAATAAAAATCCGATCCGACTGCAGCGGCTGTATTAGAGCATTTATTAATACGTGTATTCCTGCATAGAATACCATCCAATATTCATATGGCATAGCGAACACAATCCGCCTCGATATGAACAGTATGTCAGTAACGCTATATGAGATTTAATACACAGATATTGTGCTGGTTGTTCAGTATTCAGTGGGCGGGAGTGATTTTCCAATGAGCGGGCTGGTACGAATGCAAAGACGCTGTGTCTTCACTGTACCGCGGACAACGATGTCGTATTCTGAATCTTGAATTCGATTATTCGAATCGATTAAGCGACCAGAATGTCTGTGTTCCATTTTCAAAGTGCTGTCAAACTGGCTTATTTATTATTTTTTATAAAATCTTCTGTTTTTTTTTATTCATGTGATTAGAAAATAAAAAATGTGATGTAATATTGATTTTGAATTCCGAACGAAATTTCAGACTGAGGTTGGTAGTAAACCGTCTAAAGTAAGTTTTAATTAAATTCTGCATAGTTTTGAAGTAGTTACGAGTAACTATCAATATTAACAAAACATATTTTGGTTTTGTTAATATTGTAATATGTTTGGCGGTTTAGTTAAATAAACACGTTTATCTCGCCTTTCGAAATAATAAAAAATATTTCTCATTTAGGGTAGATAACTAGGTACCAACACTGAAAAACCTGGTTAGTCCATTTATATAGTCCATTGGTCTATTTTTATTTTACTTAATTCGACACAATGACATGTAAAATCTAAAACAATCTTTGCACAAATAAAATAAGGTCACGAAGAAATTACTTTAGTGCTAAAGTTCCGTCAATTAGCCAATGATAAAAATATCATGAAGCAATGATACAAAGTTTCCATCAAGATTCCAATATAATTGCATAACGTAAAAACATTATAAGTTCATTTGTAACATAAAAAATATTTAAGAACAGCATAAAAACAAAAAATCATCTATCGAATTTAATTCTCTCGCACCAGAATAGTCCCCCAAGCAAAGGTAACGTGGTCTCGTCTGCTAATGAGATTCTTTGGGTCGCGGTTTGCATTTCAGATCAGGTGCTGTCTCGACTCGCAGCCTTGTTCCGCTAAACTCCGACTGTGCTGCCCTCTAGATTCAAGGAATGTGGTTATTTAAATAAATGTTATACATTAGCGATTGGTTAAAGAAGTATGGAGGTAATATAATAAAGGACGTAAAAACAGGAGACGGAGCTTAAGAAAAAGAAAAGCAATGGTTCTATTAAAAAAAGCCATGAACAAACGTACATGGCTTTTTTTGGACGTTTGAAAGTTTGGATTTGAAGAAACGAAAAAGAGAATAAAAAAATTGACGCTGTCTCGACTAGGAAGTGTTGGAACTTATTTAAAATTTCGTCACTATCGTATTTGTTTGAATTGTAAAGAATAATTAAAGACCTTAAAAGATTAAGCTATGTACATTTTTTGGACCCATATTTATTTCATTAATAATAGCCTGTGAATATTGAACAACATTTAATAACAACCTAGTTGACCCGGAATCTAAGTTCAGAGCTAAAGGTTTCAGATTGAACCTCGATTAAGATTGTAATACTCGTGCAATTTTCAGATAGGAATTTGTGTTACGAGAACATCAGAACGTATTATTGTTTTAATATCTAGCAATTTAGCATCTAGAACATTCGATTTTCAGGCAAAGGGACTACATAATAATTATTCTTACAAAAAAAACCGACTTCAAAATAATTCTTATATAGTTTTCTTATGGATCCCACCGTCATATTTGGACCAAATTAAAATGGGATCACACGGGAAGCACCATCTTTCAAATAAATAAAACGAATCATCGAAATCAGTTCACCCAGTCGAAAGTTCTGAAGTAACAAGCAAAATAAAAACAAACCATTCGAAATGAATACTTCCTCCCATCGACGTATGATATGCATAGACTGCTACTATCGCTAGGTTCCCCTTGTGCCAAGCGAGAGCAGTTTTTAGTCTGATTCTAGTACATTTCGTTTTTCATTTAAGTTAATTTTCGCGCAACGAGAAACTTATTTAAGAAAATATTGATGGTTGTGACATTATTAGGATAATATTAGTGTTTTAGATAGATTTTTTAAAACGGCAAGCTCCATCTTCATACATAATTGACGACAACACTTGTTCACACTAGTGCTTACGGTTTAAACTCTGATAGGCTCACTCTATAGTTTCAAATGCAACCTCGTTGCTTCCTCCTTTTTCAAGTCGGTTAATTATGCAACATTATCAGTGAAACTGTTCAACAATAGACATGAATATGTCATTAGAAATATGATCTGTGTAAAAAAGGAATAAATTGAGAGGAAGGTATAATATCGAAAGTGTAAGGAGCATACAAAAAATCCTTTTATTGAAACTAGTTGGGTCTGTTATCCATTATGTATTAGGCACTTGGGCCACTGTCTCCATTATTACACGTTTTTATTGTTTTTTATAATAATAATATTATGTAGCTTGCTGACTTTTTATATAAAACTTGCCGAAGCTACTGATTTTACCCGCGTATTTCAGTTTCATATTTTTTTTCTGTTTTGTTAGTTATTCTACTTTTTTGAGACGGAGATAACTGTAACATGAAAAAATATGAAAATCTTTGTACCCTTTTTTAAGTTATAGGTGGTAAAAATAATACGACTTTATTTTAAATATTCAGATACAAATGGATTCCTTGTTATTCGAGAATCTAGGAAAGCTTTAATTGTAGGACTAAAATTGAGAGCAAATTGTAGATTGAAATGTCAAATAGCTTGTGCAAGATTACAATTCGATACTCAATTAATAGACGTAGTCGACTAAGACGATTTGTGATATGCTCACAATCACTTTGAGAATAAGATCGAATGCAGTGATGGTTATTTAGAATGCTTGGATGTCAGGTAAGTATAGCTTCTGTATTGCACGAGTAATATCTCAATAATTTCAGGATGTAATTGAAATACATTCAAATTTTACGGGAGTCTCATATTTACCATATAACGCTTTGAGCAATGTGAAAGTTTGGGTTCTTTTTGTAAAATTTTCAAACGATTAAATGGATTTTCATAAGATTGCCACAGGGGAAGCAGGAAAAGTTACGTGCTAAACTTTTTTATATTGCGTTTTAATTGTGGTGCATGAGTCCTACAATACATTAAACAGATTTTACGTCGTATCGTCTCGCTCAATGGAATCGTACAGCAATAATGCGAACACATCTACAATATTCAGTTTTTGCCCGTCTACCTTCCGTCCCCCGGGGGCCACTGGCTATGACACATGCGTGGGACTGTCTCCAAAATGGGCCCCTTGAATACATTTGCTCACCCGATATGAGATGCTGCCTTTTTGTCACCATATTCAGAAGCCGATAGTTTTTTTTACACGTAATATCACTGGACGTTTTTGTGTTATTGCAACGGAATTTATTGGAATATTTTTGCATTTTTTTCTTGTTTTATGTTTGGATTTTTATTGTTGCGTGTCGCAGTTATTTATGTGATACTTTTTTGTAATATAAAGCTGTTCATTTTGTAGTTTGTTGATTGAAATCTGATGATTTAGGAACTCTAAATTGGTTTTATGTTTTTGTAAATTTTAGGTATTTTATTAAAAATTAGATTTGAAAATATTTGAATCTATTTCAGGAAGCACTATCTATCTACCTTGTTTATTAATAAACACTCGAGTTAATTCAACTTTAGCGTTGATTGCTCTAAAGCTAAAATATTTGTTTGTTAATCCAATATAGAAAACACATGAAATATGTTATTATTCTATCTGGGTGTGATGGTTATAACTCAGTACAGTGTACAGTCGGACCCCGAACTGTGAAATTAAATCACGCCTCAAAGAGAGCCGTGCTTTGAATAATTCTATTGGTAACCAGATTACGTTTCAAATATGTGTAAATGGTAATTGAATATAGAAACCCTAAGAGACTATGTGAATGAGAATAGCGTTAATATTAATTCTGTGTATTTATTTAAGCTGTTAAGAATTTAATTCGTTTCTATATAATTTTTGATTCATATATTTAATTCATAACACAATTTAGGAAAATGATCATCCACCAAAGAATTTTTGGAAAGGACAGCTGGTGATGTTGTAAAAGAATTCCAAAAGGATAGATATAAAGTGATTATTGTATTTATTGCTTTTAAATGTTTCTTCCATATCAGAAAAACAGATTTTTTATCAACTATTTTTTTAAATTAATAATGTATTTTAAAAGAAAGTCGCACTGTAGTACCAGGCTTGCATAAACCGAAGACATCGAACACCGTTGTAACAGATAAGCGTGAAATAATGGTTTTATCATTTAA
The DNA here is from genome assembly GCA_905146925.1 of Autographa gamma. Classification (NCBI taxonomy): domain Eukaryota; kingdom Metazoa; phylum Arthropoda; class Insecta; order Lepidoptera; family Noctuidae; genus Autographa; species Autographa gamma. The sequence goes on from LR989865.1 coordinate 7,414,153, forward strand.
GAAAATAATTACCGAATAACTTTTCTTATTTTCTTGAAAACCCAATGGGCAGCTACACCAAAGTTCGCTTCGACGTACCAGGCGCGCATAACAGCAAAGACATCGATCACCATTGGAACTAGCGTCTAACTGCGCGCGGACAGGGTGACCACGCGTCTCGTCTCGATCTATCTTCATCTGAGCACAAAATTGTAAGCTCCTGTGCCCATTGTTCATACAGGAACGTGTGGTAAGGTGTAACACACCAGTTGAAACCATAATAAAAACTATAGATTTAATTGTCGTTCTATAGATTCTTATGCCTATTTGGACAGGCATATAAATGCTGAGAAGAATTATTTACAACTTAGATTTTGACTTCGGTCGTGTGAGACAATGTGGTTTACCACTATTTCATTTCATTATTATTATCTGCGCATTATACCCTTTGTACCTCGCTATGTGCATCGCTATTAATTAGTGATATACGGACAATCAATTTACTAGTACGCAAGTTATTTCCTTCATTTTCATGCTAACCAACATTTAGTAGTGATCCACATTTAGTAAAAAAAATACTCTTTATTTTCTTGATGTCACCTCTTCCCTTCAGGCTTTCCATAATACATGAAATCAGTCTTAATTGCATTTACTTGCTGAAAGCATCGAAGGAAAATCATAACTTTGTCGTTTCGAGTATCGGATGTCGTTGTCGTGTCGTATTGCCAAATGGAGACCCACCCCAGCTTGACTGATAGTCCCGTGTAATGGGGGCATTGAGTGATCGCCCTCCAATCTGACAAGTTAGTTCTACTCTTTTACCGTGATCGATGTACGAAACACGCCGTTGTTCTGCCGGTTCCATGTCGATACGTTATTGATTGACTTTTTTGGACATTTACTCTCAGATTGAGATTAATTATGCTGTTAAATGTTTGCTTTTGTATTTAGCTGGGATTTTAAGATTCATTTTTATTGGATTGGATTGGATTGATTGGAATGGCTGGAGTTGTGGGGTCTTTTTCTTTTTCTTTGTTGTGTTCATAAATTGTTAAATAAAGAAACATTTAAAGTTTCCTAAATTAAAATCAACGAAAGGTTTTCAGTGCGTTACAATATCATCAATTAACTATTTACTTTTATGTTTAGACTGCTTAGTATACTCTGCATTTCGAGCCCTAATTTTTATTTTAATTTAGGCAAGTAGAATTCTATACAAAACATAGATTGTAGATTGATGTAAGTTATTCAAATATGTGAAAGATTTACTTATCAATTATTCTCTGTTAAATAGGTACACGAATACAAACACAACAATCTTCCCAATAATCTCTTCGCCACGAAAACTGCATCCGCCATTGCCAAAAGCTAATTAAACGAGAATCCAGTAAATACTATTATCTAACGCAGATATCAACGGACGTAGGTATTAGGCAATGTAGCGGCGAAATATGCAATATCGTCAGCACACTGCATGGGAAGTTATTCCAGAATGACCAATCCGTACAAATGTAAAAAAAAATGCAATATGTGAGAGGTAGCAAGCATGGTTGTTTAGAGCACAACTTTGTAATTAATACACGAGTATAGGGAAAGTTGTAGAGGTAGTGAAATTGGAAAATTAATCTGGTACTTATGTTTATATGTAAAACTTTAAGCTTAAAAAAGAATACCTACAATTAAATAGATTAAGTACACAGTTTTATTTGATCGTATCTTAAGAACAAGCCAAGCCTTGGGTATTCAGGGTTTTCAGTAAAACAGAGAAGATCACATTGAGTCATTCAGAAAGCTCAATAAGTTCTTGGTCTATTATGTGAAAGAGTATGACATTAGTTCTGAATGTAGGTAACATCTTTGAAGTAAGTATTTAGAAAGGTTAAAGTATTTTTATTTATAAGCCTGTACTGTCCCACCGAGGTCCAACCGCTGGGCAAACCCTAAATAAATATAAGTAGTTCCATAGCTTTGTTGTGTTCCAATATAGTTGTCTGATTTCCGAAATATAGACTTTGCCGTTGAGATCAGCTGAAGGCCGTTTATAAGTTTTCATCCTCTACTCTTTCAACTTCTTTAAATCTAATTTCTAATACTGAACAGGGATCGTGGAGTGTGGTACCTCTCCCCAGACCATGGCTCACTTGCTGACCTGCCCAGCGTGTCCCACCAGCTGTACACGCGTGGACCTGTACAACGCTATGGACTATATACTTATACTTATCACAGCTTAAATGTATGTATATATACTAGGAACATTAATTGTACCTCTTAATTAAGAAATTATTATAAGAATAAGCAACTATAAAAGTTGCTTATTCTTATAATAATTTCTTAACAATATTATGTGTGTATATATTTTTGCTCGAGACTGTACATAGTCGTGGGTCGCCGAGAAATGGCCGACCCACGCAGCTGGGATGCATCGCACGGCCGTGGGTTGAGCTATGTACCGCCCATTCGAGCTAGCTACGCGTGTGTTTATGACGTCAATTGCTGCGTAGCATGTCCGTGCGCTGCAGTCGGAACGGTCTCATACATTTTATACTAAAGCGAAGCTTAACACACGTGCACAGCCTCTCCGTGCGCCGCTGTGGGTTTCCGAGGCTGAGTCGATACGCTAAGAAGAAAAAGAATACTGAACAGGTTGTGAACCTTCTGCCCCACCTTTCCTGTCCTATGCCAGCCCTCTCCAGCGCTCGGGGTATCCGCGTTATTTCAGAGTTATATTCAGTTATTGCCATGATATAATTTCCCCACATAGTTCCCTAGCAATATTGTCAACTATTTAACATTGCTTTTCGTAATTGATTTACGCAGCCGTACGAGGCTTAGCCAAGTTTGTGTTGTATAATTAGTTTGCTGGTTATGTTTTCTAGAATATGCTTCTTTGATTTAGTGTTAAGGTCCGCTGAGATTTTTATTTTAAATATTGCTTTGATGTAATAGTTTTTAAAAGGTTATGCACTTTGAGTTTGGATTACTTCTTGTAATTTCGTCAAATAAATAATTGAATTCTGTTACATACCTGAAAGCTAATCTATTCAAAAAAATCCAATAAATAAACAATTTTGTAAATGACAAAAAAACTAGATACTTTTTTGATTTCCCCAAAACAACTATATAGCTAACTGATAACTTAATAATTTTAAACAAATACAACTAGGAATTGACGTTTCGGCTAAAATTTTATGGAAAATTTATCTGCAGCTACCAGTATAACAATAAAAATATACACTACATATAAATAGTTAAACTCCATCGAACACAATTTACAGGAAACTCTGGAATAACTTTATGCTTCAAAATAAACCTCAGTACATTTATCCAATAAATTCCTCGATAAATTCTGTTCATAATTAACCCTGTTAAGTTGTATGAAGGTTGTATGAATATTTTATCAACTGCACTACGCAACTATGTGAAGTCTTGAGCCCAATTATATGCAACACCCTGAATATTTTAAGTTCTTTAGATATATGGTGAGAATTGAGGAATTTGTTGGGATATACGTTATACATGGAAGGTAGTTTGTTTACATATGTAATGTTTACATACGTATAAGCATGTTTATCAGTTGTCTGGCGACCATAGTTCAGGCTCTACCTAGTTTGGGATCGGATGACCGAGTCGGAGTACAAGGTATTTAATTCTAATATAGGTACATTATTAATGTTACAAGAACTCGTGGTTCAGTTATGTAGTAAATAACGTAAAAGGCTACATGTTTTTTTTTTATATAACCACTTCTTTGCCTTGCAGTTCGTTTTTTATTTTTCTGAGAGTTTTCTAGCGACTCCATGCAGACAATTTTTGATCTAGCTAATTAGAATTTTAAGATCTTATGGTTAAAATTTTCAAAACATAATATAGTACTAATAAGTGCCGAAATACGATCCTGAATTCCATCATATAGCTAAATCAAAGGTACCTAAGCCATATTCATGATATTCCAATAAAACAATCAACTACAGAATTTAGGTCTACTTTACATTTCTTTATCCTTTCACCGCTTCACAACTCCTTAGACCAACACTTAGGTATTCAAAAGAAATACGATTGTATATTTAAAAGGATGTGAAGGCCCCAGTTATTAGGTATGCTGTCGACGGGCAGCTCTCGCAATTTTTCCTCATAAAACATAAATTCCTCTTATAAGTTTGAGTGATCTTCCTGAGGTTATACGTAATTTTACGGCAAAAGTTTTGCGCGAACCGTGTCCTGATTTGGCTATTCCTTTAATAAGGGGAGATATTTTGTTGTGGCATGTTGGTTGGTTATAAGTAGATGTGTATTTAGTGTGTGGGTGTATAAAGTTTTCATTCTTTGTTTTCAACTGTGTGTACTTTCTGTGTGTGGTTTTGTTTTTTAATTTTCTTGAGCCCAATTGCGAAAATCTCTATGCAAATATCATTTTACAATAAAAAATCACCAACTTACTTATAGTGTTGGAATCACCTGTGGTTTGAATACACTTTTCAGGAGAAGGTAAGATGATAGAAGAGGTACATCCAATCAATGTATTTTTCAAATTACATTAAGAAACTTGTTCGTTAAAATTAAACGTACATAAATAGCTCATTCCACATTTCATGTGATCAAGGGTGATAAGTTGACTACTAGGTGCATTGTATAAACAAAATTATAATTTGAAGTGATGATCACTGTCACTCAAAATTTCGTGACTTACATCTTTGTAAAATCTTAAGTTGTTCCCCTATTCTGAAAATAAAATTGCACATGTAAATAAACACTGAAATAGACACTGATCAAAAAGGTTGGTAAGTTGGTAATTTATTAACTAGTCTAAGGTAAAAGTAATTTATAAATGTGAGGATATCATTCGAATATACACTACATGCACATGAAATATGCTCTACATGAAAATGATTTTTTGAAGATCTTATAATATATTGTTCCGATCCCCTATTCTGAACGTTGACTAAGCTGACTACTACGGTTATAGAGCATACTTATTAGGGTACCGATGGGTTACTTCATAACTCCTGATTTGGTTCGGTTAATGGTCTTAGTTCAATGTGTTCTGTAATATATACGCAGTGGAAGGGGGAGGAATTTGACTGACGTCAGCTCGTCATTATAAGACTGTAAGTGCTTGTTTTATAGCCGTCTTACAGCAATTTGTTTAGAACTTTTTTTATTGTACAATTATGTAAGTATTTCTTTAGGATTATTTGATAAATCTGCTATTTTTCTAATCTATCGTAGGGCTACTAGCAACGCAAGTAAGGATTATGTACGTGTATGTAGGCCATAAACTAAAAGGGTTTTGACTTTTGGCAAGTTACAATCTCAGGTGATACAGATACATAGCAAAGGTGGGATAGTAGGTTTACAAACGTACCATAAATCTAAAAAGCAGTCAAACCCAACTTTTTACTTCCAAAACACAATTAAAGCAAGCCAAAATTAATTATACATCTGAATTACTTTCGTAAATAGGATCGATGTGCCGAGAACAACAGGCTCATTGTAGGCGCATCCGGGAAGCCGATCATACAGTAATTTGCATCGGGCCCAACCCTATTTGAATGTCAAAACCCGCGAACTCAAAGACAGAATGTTTGACGATGACTTATGTACCTAGATAATGGCGGCATTATTATCTGCGACGAAATATGTATAGTCTGTTTTTGGATTGTAAAGATTTTTGGATTAAAAATGGATGTATTTGTCTAATGTAATAGTTTTAATGAAGTTTGTCTAAAGGGATAAAAGGTTTACTCACATATTTTAGTACATAAGCTGTCCATGTATATAGATATTGTGTAATGATGGTGGTCCAAAGGGACGAAAGGGACAAATGTCAACTTAAATTTTTTAGTACTTAAGCTAACACGTCGGTGTAACTTAATGCAATTTAATATTCAAATAACTTTATCAGACTTTTTTCTATTATTACTATTAATTTTTGAAAAAATAATACCGTAACTTATTGACTTTATATGATCCCTCAAATATTTTACCTTTAGACATTCACACTGTTATATAAAAATATCTAAATACCTACTATCAATAGAAAACATACCCACAAAACTAAGGCTCTAACTTCGATCGAGCTAAATCCCTATCACATTAAGTTTCAGGGAGAGCGATTTAAAAAATAAAATGTTTTAAAAATTCCTAAAGTTTAGCCTTAAGGATTCCAAGTTGATGCCTAACTTTGCAGGCTTAGGAAACTTGGAGACGTTTGGAAAAGTCGACTTTATTCAATAGCATACTTTGGACTATTAAATGTTTATGAGATGGTTTGAATGTTTTCTGTGTTGATTTGTCTGTGTTTTTGACTGTTAAAGGCCCTGGGGCCCAAGTCAGTGGGTGGCAGGATAATGAACGTTCCAGTGCAGTATTACTTATTGTGTCTAATTTTCATAGTAACAAGTACACTGGAAAGTTCATTAACCAGCCACTCACTGACTTAAAATAGCGGCATCGGGCCCCTGAGATGTTGAATGTTATTTTTAAGAGTTACTTTAATTGAATATTTATTTTTAATGTTATGCTTTATCATTGCTATATCCCCAACATTTTTGCATTGATTTAGTAATATATTTTTGACATTGATAGGGTGGTGTCGTTGAATTCGGTTCCTTTTTATATCTATGTACTCTCTGTTGCTTTATTTATTTTTGGAGATAAGTGTGAACATATAGCATATTCCTAAGTCCTTATTCATTATGTTAAATGACGACTGTTATTCAAAATGATGTTCCCATGTTGTAAGTAGCTCATCATATAAATTTCCATGTATATTCGGCCAGCCTATTGAATAGGTTCATTGAATATTACTCGAAACCACTAATTGAACCCTATTGTTGTGTTTCGGACAATACTGTAACGGTCACAAGCCTTAGGTACTCTCTATAATCCTACATTTCACCCCTTTTATGTATTCATTGATCAATCGTTAAGATCATACCACGAATTAACCCGTCACTGCAGCGGCCATATCAAAGCCAAACGTCAATACATTTGCAAAAAACCGTCAAACAGTTTTTCCGACGTTTTTTATTCGTTTTCCGCCGTTTTTTCGTCTGTTTTCACGTATTTTTTCATCGGCGCTTAGCATCGTGAGTCTGACAGCCGCTATCTGTACCCGTTCCACTGTATTGGCGCGACAGTTCTGCCGACTTGTCATTTTTTAATAGTGACACGAAACCGACTGAATTTACGACGACTTGTATTTGTTTAGTTGAATTTATTACTTTGTTCATGCTCTTGAGTTCAGAGTTGTTTGATGTATTTTATGGGATTGTGTGAAACATGCAAAACACCTAATGTATCATGGCACAAAAAGAGTGGTTTTCTAGCACACAGGGTAAAACTTCTAACGAAACTTCACCATCATAGTGCACGGAAAGAACCATAAAAAGTAATATTTACCGTTAAAAATATAGTCTCTTTTTCCACTTGTAAATTTTGTTTCAGTATATTGGACAACCAGTTATTATTTCCGTAAAGCGATTTGTCCTCAATATTAAAGCATCAATATATTTCTGACGACCAGAACGAAATCAATGCTGCAATGCGGAGATTACAAGTCAATTCTTTACGGGTGCCTGAATATAAAAATAAATTGAAAACATAAATATTACGCTCTTTAAGGTATCTTAAAAATACTTGCTATAAATAAATCAAAAGTGAATAGCACGTGTAACTTAAAGTCATGTCATTATCATTACTTAAAAAAGCAAAGCGTACTAAAGAACAATTATACCGACGAATTGAGAACTTTCTCCATTATAAAGTCGGTAAAAAAGAACTGTGCTCTACTATTAAGGCATTTTTAAGTAAAATTTTAGAAGTCATGCAATTACTTAAGCGATCTCATTTAAATTATCACTTGTATGCACATCGTAAACACACTAACCTTACATACGATATCCATAAAATTAATCGACAAGGCATCAGTATAGAACAGCGCGGTTATGTTTGCGTGGTCGATACTAGCAATTACAATAATTCAAACGACAACGCCTGACCTATCTCTGTGAATCCATTAGCTAATACTGGTTATGTTAATGCCCTTGTCTGTAGTGACGAATGAGCGGCCATTTTGAGTTTTGATAGTTCATGTTAAACATTACCAAAGACAATAAAAAAAAGATTTAAAATTGTGACAACTGAATCGATGGTAAGAATCAAAGACAAAAAAAAAACAATTAACGCGCCACTGATTTCGTGAAAATAAACATTCGAAATTCAAAAATAGGTCAATCGTGTATTTTTCGAAAAGGTGTCAGGTATTTTCCAATTCCTGTTCTTTTTTAAATAAGTTATTTTTTACTGGTATTTATTTTTATGTTTTACTCGAAAATACTGACCGCCTTTTCGTTGCTTTTGTTTGCATACGCGCTTTTTTTGGTCTGGGAATAAATGTAAGAATTCTGTTTATCTGTCCATAGTAACGAACTGATAATAAGTGGATGTTAAGCGAGAAATATTAGGGTGTTTGAACATTGCATGCGAGAAACTATAACTAGAAGTCCCATTTTTGTGTGAATTTGGATGATGGTAAAATATTTGTCATTTTGTAGAAAAGGAGAACGCGAATTCCTGCGTAGGAACTAATAACTTCATGTGATATATCTTTGTGAAAGATTTTTTGGTGTTCTTTATCTTTTGTAAGAGTGGAAAGTACCAAATCATTGTGTGAAGACGTAATGTCACAAGGCAGACCTGATTTGCCAAATTATAATTGTCTATATTCCGGTTTCTCGTCAATGTTAGAGTTTTTTTCATGTAGCTAACATAGTGGAGAAGAAAAACGAATAAAATCAGTTATGTACAAGTATTACTTGCGCACTAAATAAATATACTTTACTTTAGCAGATGATTTAAAAGCCATAAATAGTAACTGAGTAATAACTTACCGTCTAGTGTTTTCAAATAAATACAGGTGCAGTGTTTTACTGCTTTGTTTTATGATGTCTATGATTTATACTGCATTTTTATGATTGCAGAGATGTTTGATAAGAGTATTTGTAATGTCTTTATTGAGTATTCATTTAGTAGGTATAGGTATTTGATTACTTTTTGGCATAGAAAAATGATTAAGATAACTTAATTGTTTTTTAGTGAATTTTATTGTGGAGGCGCGTTATTTTAAAGGTTAAATCGAAGAACATGTCTGTATGAAGCCTTGGCCCAATAGTGCGGAGTACAGGTCAGAAAAAAAGATTCTTAGCGTAAATTATATTCGTGTTACTAAATCCTTCTTTATGTTATATCGTTTGTAGTTTGTGACTTCATCTCGCGTAAACAACCTAAGAAACTTTTGATGGCATCATGAAAATGAAATACATGGTTTGGACTAATATGTAGTCTTTAAGTTTGTAACTAATTTTCATGAGATGACTAAAGAATAGTTTAAAAAACATGTTATTCAAGAAAAACCAGTGCCAATCACAACAGGTAATAACAGCCAACCAATCTACTTGTCCTGCATTATATGTAAGATGCAAATAATATGTCTGGCGCGTGTACCAAAGCGCAGCATGCATGAGTGCACCAGACTGACTGTCAGCGTTTCTATGATTTACTAACTCATTTCCCGTCAAGTGCATCAGCTGTATTTTTGATATAACATTTAGATAGGAGAGAATCAAGTATGTAGCATGTTCATTGTTCAAGTGTTTGCTTTAAAGATAGTTTATCCATTGACTGCACTTTGTAGAAATATACTGCATATCTACATAAAAAAAAAAACGGAAAATGTTATGTTAAATAAAAGAACGGTAAATGTTATGTTAATTAAACGAGAAAACCAAAAGGAAGATTAAAAAGAGTTGTTTTTCTTAAAGTGTTTATATTTTATGATTTATTTAACAACAGTTACTAACAATGTTAAGAGGGATATACTCCTACTCCTACTTACAAAAAGTAAATACTTATAGAAATAAAATAAAAAAACGACTTTTTAAAACACTACTTCAAGTAATCGTTTTTGATAAAAAAAAATATATAGGATCACCTCTGACGTAGGGACACCATATCGATAAAAAATAATGACTTCGATCTAAAATAATTGAAGTAGATCCTCCTCTTTTTGCAGTCGGTTAAAAATAGCTTAGTGACTTCTCTGCCAAGTATCTCAGGTAAGTGCTAAACCACACGGCGTCGAATGCAAATATTGATTTCAATTGTAAACTGGCATCCAATCCGATACATATTCATTTGAAAGTTTAAGCAGTGGCTGTATACCAACTGTTAATATTATGGAGTAGTTGTATCGGTCGGCGTCGGTTGTGCAATGCCCTTTTTGTGTCTGGGATGAAAATGAATCTTTTTATCACCGACTTTTTAAAGAGATCCTTAATTTGTCATTTTTCGAACAGTCCAAAAGTCCAAAGTTTGTGTTTCTCTGGCATTTGTGGTGCGATTTCAAAAAGATTTTTGTCGTCGATAGATATTTCGCTTGTGGCACACTGTTAATTGCATTTATGTGTAATCAAGTATTTAAAAGGTTTCTGTGTATTTATTTAATGTTTTCATTCTTACAGCATCTTGACTGGGTGTAATTACCACCATTGTTCTTCCTCTCTCCTAAATTTTGCGTGCCCTACAGGGTCCACGATGTACTATATATTTTTTACTTACCGCCTACTAATACCATTGTGGAAAGCAAATTTTGAATGAAGTTTTGAGTTTCAGTTCATTAATCTATAATATGTAGCTATGTATTTAGAAATACATAAGTATATTTATCAGTTGTCTGGTTACCATAACACAAGCTCAGCTGCTTAGCTTGGGATCAGATAACCGTGTGTGAGATGTCCCGGAATATTATTTTTATTTACAAATAAATGAGGAATAATAATTTGTATACATTATTTAAAACTTAAATTTTGTAAATCAAGGACAACCTATCATGAAAATATGTTTATCTAAATAAATACGATCACGAAATGGGTTATACCTAAAAACATTTTTATTCACAAACATATTCGCCGAAGCGTCCAAAAAGTTTTCCATGTTATATGAAAGTGGGTACACGGTAACATAATATATTACGACAGTGATTCAACAAATCCACTGGTGTTACGAGGAAAATCACTTAGCATATGACAAATAGTGGTGGAGTGACACGCTTTTAAGATACATAATCATGTTGCTGGATTGTGGAAATCGTGCTTAAGTAATGATTGAACGTCCGAGCGAGGGTTTGGATCCAGTTTTCATGTTTTAAATGACCTGGGTTATCTGTTTTTTGATGTATTAGATGAAGTTAGTTACGCTCTATGTAAGGTCATTGAATGACCTGGTTTTTTGATGTATTAGGAGAAGTTAGTTAAGATCGGTGTTAAGTCAATGCTATAGTAACAAACTGTCTTTTTTATAGTCATATACTATGGGAATGAGCCGAAAAGGGGATATATGCAATGCAAAAAATACGTAGCAACGGGATCAAATTCAGACACTTACCAGGGTTACATAGACAAAAAAAGTTGCAAGATATGCGTACTAGCGCCTAGGTATATTGCTCGGTGTGCATTTTGAAAGAGATCTATTTTCCCCAAATTGTCAAACTATGGAGAGTTTATATTTTATTCAATCAATTTAAGGATGGACACAAAGATTTAAGTGAAGTTTTCATTTAATTTACAATTTTAATAAATAATACTGTGTGCACCTATTATTTGAGGTCAGTTCTAATAACTTTTTAATATCAAACTGTCAGCTGCAGATACAACAGTGTTGCTAGTTCTCTTAACTTGTTTTAATGTGTCTATCTGTATTCTGACAAGACTATTCCGTTGTGAATGGCTTCAATGATGCGCTTCTAACAATGTGAACTGCATAGACAAATGCATTAGTACCTAGTTTGATTAATGCAACGTTAATATATCTAATAAATAATATGGTAGGAAAGCACATTCGAATATTATACAGGTGTCAAATAGCTCTTATTAATTAGTAAATGGTTTTCTTTTTCGTTGGATCACATTAACAAAATACTTGTACCTAGTTGAAGGTTTTCCTGAATGCTGCATTTCCTAATATGAAAACCGAATTAAAAATAATTAACTAAGTAAGATTGTTAGTAATAAGTGAGTGATACTCCTGGATCTTACAAACAAATCACTCTGCTCTAGCCAAAACAAAGGATTAAATTCACAATATCCGCTGTTTGTAGTCCTCCATCAAAGATCCTAGCTTTATCGCCGGGGAATCGAACCCAAAACAAACGCAGAGACGCGGATCGTCGCGTGATCAATCGACTTAGCTCGTGGGACGCGGGCACTTCGTTTATTCACTATTCTATAAAAGAACCTTAAAACTGAATTATAGAAGTTCCACTCCGAACAAAAGTTACAATTTATTTAACATAGCGCCATCTATGTATATAGTTAGGCACCAGAATACTTTCTAAAAAAATGAAGCAATATATAGCTATATAGAAATTATAGTATTTTAACCGAACCTATACAACAAGTACTTTTAGGATATACAAAAGTTAAAAATAAAAGTTAACAATTATAGTAGATTACCAAAATACTTTGCTAAACTTTTTTTGCAGGTTCATACTTTATCACGGCCAAGCGAATGATTACATGCTAAAACCGTGCTTAAAAACAGGATGGACATTTGAAAAATTTGAAAACACCTGGTGCAAAATAGAAATGCGAACAAAATTTACTCATCATCTTGACTACAGTGGTCAATGACAAAATATTTATAATAGTTATAAAACGGGTTTTCTGAATCGGCCTTTATAGTGTTATTTGTCGGTCACCAATATAGACTAACCTTTGGGATAAAGCGAGAGATTTTTATTTTATCAAATTGTCAATTTAGTAGTGGTGAACTAGTAAAAAGTTAAGAGTTACTAGGAGGATGCTAGAAATCTGTGAAGTAATCACCCTTTTTGAGAAGACAGGCTTTTGTTCCTCAAAAAAAAATTACATACTATAACTAAATACTACGACTAACTTTTACAATAACTATCAATGTTAGTAAAATCTGTCTATTATAATATCTGTATCGTACGTCATTCCTTGTGGCTGGAGGCTTTAAGGTCTTCCAAAAGTCTGGTGAAGCAGTCGAAGCTTGCACTCAGGCTAACTGCAAAGACCTATGAAAAAAGCCCTCATTCCTCACTTCCCTAGTGCCCTTCAGTCATATAGAATTCAGACCAGTACTAGTATATCACGTCGAAGCAATTATCTGACCTCCAAACCCCAATTCTTTTACCTACTCATTTACTCCACAAACAAGTCCCAACATCACCCAATTTGGAAATGGACATCCAAATAAACTGGAGCCAACCTCTGTTACATCAGAAGACCCGACACGATTGTCCACCACTGGATTAGATAAATAACAAGTTTGCAAAACTTTGGTATATTGGTCTGACCAACGATCCCCTATTTCGGGCGCTAACTAGGTAACTTCCAATGAGAGCCCCTGTTTACTTTCTTTTGTTTCGGTAAAACTTCTCTTTGATTGTAACGTTGTAGGGTAGGATTAAATGAAGGTTATTGGTACGGGGGCTACTAGATGTTCTTTTGCTTGTTTAGAATGTTTGGGAGAGGAATTTCAGCCTAGGATGCGCGATTTTGTTGTTCTTATTTTTGTTTTTGAAGGAAAGTTTAGTGGCTAGTATTTTTGAAGTCTCGATATGGTATGGGTCAATCAATCAAGGTTAAGACACAATGGTATTTTGTCCGTGGATGGCTAAAAATAATTTTGATCATCAAGTTCATTTGACTTTTAAGTAGCACAGAACAACAAGAAATTTAAATTGCGCGCACATCAGTTTTTCAATCTGAAGTAATTTTTCGCTAAGGTAGGTAACCGAGAACAATCAATCAAAATAGATTCTTAAATATGTACAAGAACCGTCGTAAATATTATAAAATCCAAATAACTCCAAATAAAACTTTTCTGAACACTGGTTCAAATTAAACCTCAAAATTAAGTAAAGTTTGGCTAGGTGATATTTCATTTGACGGCAATTTAATATAAATGAAAGTACTTTATATAATAATCCAGTCCCTTATCTATCATTGTAATCATCGCCCACTAATTATACTCGATAACATTTGAAACTGGGTTTCACAAAGTTATTTAAACTGAAATACACTTACGAGCATCTGAATTGAGGCACTCCGTATTTTAGTTTTATCGTTACTACTTCTGCTTATTCTCTTTCCAAGCACATTTTATTATTTTTTATTGGGGTCAGCTTCTTAATCTTACCGAATTCAGACGAAATTCTCCTTAAATACCACATTTGGCCTACTTGACCTCCACAATCTATGTACTTAGTAATAATGTAGGTAAATCCTAGGTCCATTTAATTTTAGTGGTTTTGAAGAATTTGCAATGGGTGTACATTTTAAACTTTACAATTTGTATATCTTAACAAAAATATTGCGTGGCTCGCTTTTTGTGTCCGGGAGTGTAATAGGTAATCCGGGTAAAATGAGGCATATGCGTAATCTGTTAGATTATAACGATTTGTGCAAAGGATTTGGTAGTCTGTTGAATAGACGTACTTGATAAAAGTGTGAATAAATGACATAGTAATTAAAATCGTTAACACAAATACATTGCAAGTCAAATAATATGTAAAAAGATAGAATTTTATAGGATGCCTGCAAAACCCAGGTTTTTCAGAAATCATCAATATTATTCATATTTGTCTAAAAATTAATAGCCTTCTTTGGTTTTAAAGGTACATGTTATTAAAAGCCCCTTTACTTATATTTTTAATTCATTAGGTACTCTCGAGAACACCGGGTGATTATATTAACAAACTTAAAACAAAACTTCAAGAACTCAAATCTCTATATCAAAGAAGTAATTATATTTGTCTATAAAACATTTACACATCCATAACTCTGGAAACAATACCAACAACACACTGGTCTCATAATGAAAACAACTGAATTACTCTTTGTCCTTTGTCACACTAACTACTAAATTCCTGGTCCATTTGCTACGGATTCTTAGTTATGTATATATTGGCATCCGTCTAGTTTTCAAAGAGTGCTTTTAAGTAATTAAAGTGTGTCCGGGCAAATAAGCTGGGGCCCAATTCCGCTATTGCAAAGTCAGTGGGTGGCAGGTTAATGAACGTTCCAGTTTTGACGACCTCGGTGATCGAGCGAGTGGCGTACCTACACACCAGTTTCAAGGTGTCACTAACTCTGAGAACCCGGGTTCGATCCCCAGACGGGTCAATGTAGAAACCTACTTTTCTACATTGCCTCGGGTCTGGGTGTTTGTGGTACCTTCGTTGTTTCTAAACATAACACAAGTGCTTAAGCTACTTATTTTGGGTTCAAAGCAATGTATGTGATGTTGTCCGCATTTATTTATTCATAGTGTGTACCTAATTTTCGTATGTAGTTGATTTTAGTTTAACAACAAATGTACACCTACTTGCCACTGTTGTTATTGTAGGACAACTGACTGTTCATCTGCTTGTCTGAATACAAAAATTAGGCATAATAACAATAACGTTAATTAACCTGTCACCCACTGACATTTAAAGAGCGGAATCGGGGTCTTGATGTCATCAAACGGAAGATTTCCTTTGATAAAAAATAGTTGTTTTAAGAATGTTTTCATTGTGTTGTGAACTAGTGTTTGTTTGTCTTTAGCTAGTTAACTAATGCTGTTTATTAGGAAAAGATAAGTAAGAGTCGCGTTAATTAGATTGGTCTTTACTTTGATTAGTTTCTGCAGTTTGTTTTGTTGGATTGCTTTACTTTTGAAGTATTTTATGTTGTTGGTAGTGGTGGTGTCATTCGTTTTATTTTATTAGGAATGTTTCTTTTATGTTGTGGTTCATTTCATTTATTAAGGTACAGTAATCTTTGCTAGTACATTTTGAAACGTTATTAGTTTGGTCAACATTCTTTTAAGTCGATTTGAATGTTAGCAGTGTACCAAATATTTCGTAATGTCAATCAATACGGCAAGTTTCACAGTGCAGTTACACACTAATTTTAATTTAGAACTAAAGGTATTAAGTCTGTTTATTAGCACAAAGATAAACTACTTTAGTAATTAGTGGTTTAATTGATTTATTTTAATTCGAGATTAATATAATAAAACATTATGAATTTATGTAAATCAGATCTCAAATCAGGTACACTATCTTTATGCGTTTCAACCCAAACATCACTCTTTTGTAACAAAATTTCCCTTCGTTATACATATGTACATATAAATTTATATTCGTGTCAATACAGAGATACCTCTGTTTTAGACAGTAGGTACATAAACTGCATTCGCAACTTATCAGCAGCACTCTATCTCATTTCATACATTTGAGTGGTAATATCGGGCTGCACGTTATTGCAACTGCATTTGCAAGATGATTTTGCCAATAGTTGGGCGTTGGCAGGCTGCCAATAGATACCACCGGTACACTTTCAAATATTTAGACAATATCTATTCTATAGTATAAATTGTACTAGTTTAGATGTTTCGCCGAAATTTTGGGGATGAGCTTCTCAGATATTTGGGATAAGTAATTTAGATGAAATGGTAACACGATGTGGTGTTCTTGATAAATAAATAATCAGTCGTAATCAGTTGTTTTTTCAACCACTTACAAGTATTAATTCAAAGAAATTATAAATATGTGCGACTAGCTGTGCCCCGCGGTTTCACCCGCGTGAATCCATAGGTCTCGTTCCCGGTGCCTTTGTTATTCAGGGCGCAGATGAATCCAACAAATCACTATCGTAACAAATATCAGGATTACTTTTTTTCTGCGCATTTCTATTTTTTTTTTCATAAGAACCTTCTCCTGATAATATATAACTAACACAACAAAAAAAGAATTAGCGAAATCGGTCCAGGGGGTCTACTCTCTTTCTCCGAAACGAAACTTCGTTTACGAACGAAATTTAAACGAAATTTCGTCAGTGACCTTACTCTATTTCATTTTCGGCCACACATAAGAAGTTCGTAACCATCGACAATTTTCGTGAACGATAATATCGTGTGGGTCTTTTTTTAGTAATATATGGCTTACAATTTGAATTAAATTAAATTAATGTAAATTACTTTCATTAAATTAATTTAATTAAAAAAAGGAACATATAAAAATATAATATATAATAAAAAATGTAATATAAAAAAATATAGTATTAATTTCGGCGTGCGCATGTTAATTAATTAAATAAAATAAAATTAACTTAATTAATTAAATAAATGAAAATAATAAAATAAAATAAGTGAATAAATAATAATTATATTAATTATTAAATTAAATTATTTTAATAATTAAATTAATTAATTATTTTTTATAAAAAAATATATTTAATTAAATCCAATTTAATTTATTGAAATTATTAATTAATTTAATTACTTTAAATTATTAATTTATTTAATTAACTTTAAACATTAATTTATTTAATTTATCTAAATTTTTGATTAATTTAATTTGTTAAAATAATAAAATTAGATTAAATTAAATTAATTAAATAAAAATTAATTAATTTAAATAAATATAAAAAAATATGTAAAATAATTTACTACAATTAAATTAAATTAATAAATATTAAATAAATTAATTCATCATTCATCAATCATCTGTCAAATTCAAATATTCGTTCGGAAGATTTCGAATTAGAGTAGGTTTAGAGAATCGTAACGTTAAAAAATGTTCGTTCGTCCGAAATTTCGGAACGAAATGGAACCGTAGTAGGAAAGACGCGAAATTTCGATCGAAACTTCGTTTTTCGTTGAATAAGAGTAGACCCCCAGGCGTTATTGAGTTATGCGCTTACCAACACATTTACCGATTCATTTTTATATATAAGATATGTGAGTTAATAGATAGAATTTTAAATATTTCTGCAGCCTTGCCGGTTGCCTTTTTTGATTCAATTTTCACTTACCAAAAATCTTGCCTTGATTGCAATTCTACAAATGGATGGTTAACGATGATATGAGTTGGTACTTACGTATTGGTGATGATAAGCTACTTATTATTTTAAGTTTGTAAGTAAACATATACACCCTTATTAATAAAAATGTAGATATAGATTAGCCTCGGATTAATAGATTCTAAATTCAAATTCTCTATAGAAAAATTGAAATTAGAATCTGCTAATCCGTTGCTAATCTACATCTAGATTTTTATTAATAAGGTCCATAATGCTTAGTATGTATGCTTACAATGTTTATCAACCTCTTTAACTAACTCGGCAAAGTAAAGAAGATTAAGGCATACTTTTTAATAATTTATCATTTGAACTTAACTTTTTCAAGTTTTACATGATAAGATTTATGATAGCAATGTAAGTAAATATTGAATGTAATACTGTATTCGAACAAGGCATCGTTAGCCTCTCAGAATCCATTTAAAGCATGCACTTTCTCGAACGGTTTCTATCGCGCTGAATACTTGACATCATAACCTCTGCTAGACCAGGGGTGTGTAACCTTTTAGTTTGGTGAAATAAATATACTTTATTTAAGAAAACTTGATAAATAGTAAAAATAGTAATGCAAAACTATGTTTGCCAGGCTATAATTGTAGGCTTTAATTTAAATTCATTGATATTTTTAAATACTTAGTATATTGCAAACTATATGATTTTAATCGGTTATCACATTATTTTCAGAATGAGCACGTAAGCTTAAAGAAAAAAAATACTAATAATATAGAGCGAGAATATTCAGATACTAACTTTAGAAGTGGACACTGACCTATTGAAAGAAAAGTAATTGTTGGAAAAAAAAAACTAGATAGAATATTTATTTACACATAAGTTCTCTCAAAATACACAATGTAGCACAATAATTTTGTTTATAGACTTTTCTTAAAATTCCATATTCCATAATCCGCAGGTTTTACAGCCCTGTCCTAAGCGATCGTGTAGCGAGATGTTCACACTTGCTACAAAATGGCTACCGAGATAAGATAGAGGGTGTTAAGTGAAAAATATTCCTTCACTTTATACAGACTTTATTATGTTTATTAATATTTTGC
Organism: Autographa gamma; assembly: GCA_905146925.1. Lineage (NCBI taxonomy): Eukaryota > Metazoa > Arthropoda > Insecta > Lepidoptera > Noctuidae > Autographa > Autographa gamma. The sequence goes on from LR989865.1 coordinate 7,433,111, forward strand.
TATGTCATCGCATTTTGAGCAGTGATAAGTTTTGCATCTCAAGATTATTCCTATGTTTATAAAAGCAAAGAACATCTGCAGCAAAAGTTTGACTAGGATTTTATACTTAACTAGTTCCCATTGTTTTTGTATTCTTTTTTCAGGCCTTTCACGATTTTTAATTCCTACAAATAATTAAACCTAATCCCTCAATATAACTCTCACTAAGCGTTTAATTGGTAAATAGTAAATGCAAAAAATGTAAAAACCAAATTTTTGTTTGGAAGAACTCAAAGCACCGAATTTAAAAAGTGCGATGATTCGTATTAAAAAAACATAAACCCCTTATGGAAGTCGGTAAAATATCGTACCAAAATTTCCGTAACTAAAGATTCCCGCCAGACTGAAACAATTAAAAGCCAAGTAATTCTATATACGTTTCGATAATTGCACGAAATAATGATGCTATTTACTCCATGTTTCGTGTAATTAAGACCTTAATTCTTGTGTTCTAAATGAACTTGCTACATAATGAACGAAAATAATAAACTTGTACGGAAACAAAACAATTTTAATTCACTTGACAATAATACTCGTAAGTTTAATGAAGCATATTTAATTAAACCAGTTAGTGTAATCAAGGTTAACCCGTATTTTTAATTAACCCGATTTATCAAAAGTCATGGTCGTTAAATTTTTATTTCATGAGGCAATAAAACATAACGTTCTGGTATGTGACTTATGAAGAAGAATAAGCAAATAAAATATTTTTTGAAATATCTTGATGAATCTTTCTTCTCCTCGTACCCATTGCAGTGTTGGAAGTTAATGCACAAATAAGATATAATAAAATGACTTTGTAATCAAAAGTGTAGTTCAAGTTTTATGTCAGTATTTCTATGGTCACCTTCTTGTTCTATCACCAGACCATATCCATCACGCTTGCTCTCTGCGGATTGGCGATTTCAGATCCCAAATTTTGGAGTCCAGGTTTCGTCACGATGTTTTCCTTTACCGTTTGTCATAAGTGTCTTAAAATAATTAAGAAAGAGCATACAACTTTGAAAAAGCCACATCGGTACTTGCCTGGGAGTAAATCTTCGAACCTGCAACCTCGTGCAACCTTTCATTGAACCAGTAGGCCACCAAGACATTTATGCCACTACACATACATAGATTATACCTTCCCCGGCATAGCTATTTGCAGCTAGCTCATGTTCTGCAGAACACGCAGAAGACATCATTTAAAAAGCCAATACTTAGGAGCGATATACACATACACATGATTACCAAATTAACTTTGTTTATTCAAAATAATTTAATGTATATTATCAAAAACTTCTCTTCCATCAAATTGTTAAACGAGTATTTTAAAAGAAACGATTTACGGTTTCCTTTAAAACTTTGTAGGCTTCATCAGCCAAGCCTTTTGCTCCGTCCACACCCTTTGAGATTGTGTCGCTAATCCTTGCTTGCACCTCTGAAATCACCAACAAACCTTTAACACAAAAATAATTACATAAATGTGGACAACATGCATTGCTCTGAACCCCAAGTAGCTAAAGCACTTGTGTTGAAGTGTTGAATTCAGATACAGCGAATGTACAACAAACATCACAACAGACTCAAGACAATAATGTAGAAAAGTGATTTCGTACAGTGACCAGGCGGAGAACGAACCCGGGACCTCCAAGTTTTCAACATCTTGAATACTGATGTGTCACTTGACAACGGAGGCCGTCAAAGAACATGAATTGAGTAGAGAAATAGTCTGCTTTTAGGTAATTAGAATCCCGGCCAGAAGCAATTTTTAAAGCAGCAAATTTTTCTGTTTCTAACATTATTTCCGCCTACGAACTATGTAGGAAGTATTAAATAAATAACAAAATGAACTTACGCATAACGGGCCCCAATATTTTGCTTGCAAAATCATCTTCAGGCACAAACTTATGTTTCGGTTTTGAAGTAGTCTTAGTAGTAGAGGTGTCTATCTCTTCCATGGTTTTTGGTTCCTGACTACTGGAAGAACTCTCAAGTCGTAATTTCCCCTAAAAATATATTGTCAAATTCACTAAAATTTTAATTAAACTAAATACTTTTGGTACGATTAAGGCTCCTGGGTGCCAAATTCGTACTTTGGTCATCGCAAATACAAAAAGCGAAAACGTTTATAAAATACAGTAATATAAGGACAGTCTGCCTAGAGAGAAGCCAAGCATCTATTTTTTAAGTTCAACCGTTTGAATGTCAAATTTAACATTAGAAGATATAGTAAGTGACGCAGGACTTGGGTACTGGTACGACTTGGGCCATATCGGGCCCTCCACTAAGCAGACAATTGTCGTTGGCGTTATGGTGCTAAGACTCCACGCTACTAAGGCAATGGATGGCACCAGGCGTTTTGCCGTTGTAGTCTTTTTCAAGACTCTGGAAGCTCTGACTCTTGCAGCCCCATGGAGATACAAGTTTCGCACATAAAGAGCTTCACCTGTTTTTTTTTTTAATACTACTTGACAAAACTTACTTTACTATCCGGAGTAGTTGGTTCCTGATAGTCTTCTGGACCAGCAGTAATAAAGTTTTCTCTTCTAGAATCATCATCAGCTTTATTTTCTACTTTTGTAGCATTCTCCTTAGTAGCGTTAACTAAACGTGCCTTGTTAAGGCTTCCGTGTACTCGATTTTTTGAAACCTCTCGTGAATTTTGGATCCGGTCTTGTAAAGTCTGGAATGTAGAGTATTTACATTCAATTTTCACATTTAATAAATGAGTCATTGTTAGCTTAATAGGGATGATGAATATATTTTTATTTTTTAGTCCATCTTTTAGTTAAAAAATATATTAGACACTAATTTTTTGTTTTGTCCCGTAGACAAAGAATGACGAAGATACAGCTATTTCAATTCTTGCTTGACGTCACGTTTTAGCATAGATTATACTCAGCCATGACGTCACAAACCGTGGGGGTTTAAAGCGAACTTTAAAGCGGTTTATCTTCCATTTTTTATTGATTTGATAAAAGAAAAAATACGTGTCTGTTATGATTGTCTAAATGACGGACTAAATAAATTTTTACTTTTCATACCTAGTCATCTACCCTATTTCTGGGCTTTAAAAAAATTGGTTGTACAATATAAATCGTTTAAGAAACCAACATATTGCTAGATGATACATTAATGTATTTATGTATGAAAATCGCGGCTTACTTCACAAATGTATTTCAACACTTGCTCGTTACGCACTGTCGTGTGTTAGGAATTGGTCAAGCCGATTGCCACCTTTTACAGCGATTCAATCTTCTCTTAAATAACTATAATGTACCATGTGCTATTGAGACTAAATAAAATATTGAAATACTAATTCACCTTATACGGTATTTCTTTGATTTTATTGTTTTCGCTTGATTAAGTTTACATGAGTTCTTGATTTTGTAATATTTGAATTAGTTATGGATGTGGCGTGAGTTTATGAATTATATAATATAATATGTGTGTAGATTTCGAAGATAGCTCTATTGTCAGTTGGTCTATCTATCTGTCTGTTTTTTTATAACACTAACAAATCCTTTGTATCAACTATAGTCTGAATCGACAGGACAAGATCCACAAGGTTTCAAAACAAAATTATTGACACAAACTGAAAGTATTCCATTTTTTTCCTCGCAGTACACCGTTGTTATTTACTCCTGGGCTAGGTTATTAAATTGTACTCCGTTAGGTTATTTACATATTTTATTGTAGACTAGGATTGACTGGCCTGTTGGTTGTTGGCTTAGTGGATAGTGACCCTGATTGCCATAGGTATCGGAGATCGTGGGTTCGATTCCCACCCAGGAAAAATATATGTGATGAGCATGATCATTTGTTTGTGTCTGGGTGTAGTTTATCTATAGTATGTATGTATTTAGAAATATATCAGTTGTCTGGTTACCATAGTACAAGCTCTGCTTAGTCTGCTAATTGAGATATCGTTTTGGTACTATTTGGGCAGTGGTAAAACCTAACCAACCTTACCGCATTCTGTTCTGTTGTTTTTTCTGCTTGGTCTTCTGGATCGGCAGTGATCTCGTTTTCCTTTCTAGAGACTTCAGCAGTTTCTTTTACTGATTCTACATCATTCTCTTTTGCTGAAGGTTCACTAGAATTTCCCGTTTTTAGAATTTCGGGTGCTAGTGTTGTTGTAATACTTGCATCCTCTTGTGCAGATATTTTCATCCCATTTTGGAAAATCTGAAATGTGGAGTAAAGTATGTATTTCTAATGTATATATTTTTTTTTGCACGACAGAGTCATAGCTAAGAAAATATTTAAATGTAATGGTATTTTGCAATGACAAATCTTTCGAATTTAGATTAAAAAATGCACGATTAACAAAAATGAAACCAAAAATATGAAATATCACTCAAACCACGGTAAATAATGAAATTAAAGAAAGCTGCGTTATTTCGTGTATATGTACTTTTTTCTGTAAAATCGTTAGTATTTTCAATCGACTTTCAGACATAATATACCTTATTTGAGATAAAGATAAAGATAAAGATATATTTATTTGTATAAACATATGTGACATTATACATGGAGATGTAAATGTGGATGGTAAAAAAATAAAAATATACGTTGCAACATGTTTTGCCATAATTGGCGTACAAATTAAATTGTCCATTGTGGACATCACAAGTTCTCTTAAAGTTAAAATAGAATGGTAATATAAAACAAAAACAAATTAAATTTATAAAACAACATTAAATCTAGTAACAATCATTATAATTTTTCATTTAAAAAATTATTCACACAATAATAACATTTATTAGCTAAAAATTTCTTAAGTTCTCTTTTAAATAAATTTGTATTGGCTATTTCTTTAATCTTTTCTGGAATTTTATTATATATTGACGGTGCCATACATATAACACTCTTATGGAGAAGTGCTGTTTTAGCAGAGTGTATTTGTAAATAATCTTTATATTTATTACGTCTATTTCTGATTACGTGATCTGACAAAAGGGGAAACCAATGAGGGTTGCTTCTAACAAATAAAGCAATTTCTAAGATGTACAGTGACGGAAGTGTAAGTGAGACCTATTGAATGGAATTAATTATAAATTTTTCAACCCTGAAATCAATAATAACCTGCCATTCATAAACACCGAATAAACTTCAACGACTAGAAAGCTCATCCATGGAGAGTTTATTATTTAAATACTTTTTTTTTTACATTTTCTGTTTATGTATTTATCGATCTAGTTTTTCATTCTATTTTTTATTACACGATTTTTTTTTTCAAGAACTTTCTAAGCGTTTGGTGGACTCTACTCGTGATCAGAGGGTTTGTTCCTTGCACAGAGAATCGGCATAGCCATTCAACGTGGCAATGCTGCCAGCCTTCTGGGCACGTTTCCCGCCATTGACAAGGATGACGATGAGTTCTTTGACGCCTGTGTTTTTATTTATGTAAGTTTTAATTTTAGGATAGTTAGAGTTTGTTCTTATATTAGATTTAATTGTGTATTAATAAGCTATAAAAATACTTAAGTATACTTACAGTTATAAACAACAAACACACAGCTAAGCGGTACATTTGTAGTTATTTCCGAGTACGTCGTCGATAACTACGCGAGTCCTTCTCAGTACTGACTTGTTACGCATCGTCGCATTTGCAATTGGTCACACTGATTGCTACCTTATAACGCTATTAAATCTCTTAAATCGATAGTACAGGAATGAGATTAAGAAATGGATTGAAATACCAATTTGTATAAGCCATTGTTCGCTTTTATATTTATTTTCACTTGTTAATATAAGTAGTGGTTGATATTCATTCGTTATAGTTACGGATATTTATGAAGTAGTAGTATAATAAATGCAAAAAGAACTTTGTCCGTCAGCCTGTCTTTCGATGCTGGTTCGTCATCCGACAAGCATTCGTGTGATCAACAAATGCAAGCTCCAAGCCAAGGGTGCTTGTCTATGTGAAAACATAACATTGCGTAGATTATGTTAAACAAGAATTGCAGTCGTTTAAAAATAGAACAAAGCAAAATAATTTTCCAAAACATTGCAAACAATTAACTCAAAAATATTACACCAACTCCCAAAATATCAAACGCCACTCTCATACTTTAAAATTATTATACTTAAAAAATCTCACATTCGTCTTCATCATCATCTCAATCGTACATTTATCTAATTTTCGACATCTTTCATTACTACTAGCAACCACCAAAAAGATCCAATTTAATGCATTTTCGTTCGAAACAAAAGGAAAAGGGATGCAAAGGCTGCACGAATTGCAAGCTATCAATATAATAACACAATAGCTATATGTCTGTCCTTTGTTCGATGGTGGCGAAAGGCGCGAATTGGGATTCAAACCCATCGATTCCCAACTAATATTTTACACATTCATGTTGAAACAAAAACGTATAGAGCGCAGAATTTTACTGATGAAAACTAGAACTGGGAATCTGGATTTAATTTAAGGATATTTTGTGTAGAATAATGAAAAGTTATTGATTAAAACTGTTTAGTTCGTTTTATGCAATCGTTGATATGGAAACTAGAAAGATAAAAAGTGTTAACTTAATAACGTTTCAGATTGTAATTAACAATAAAGGAACTGTGCAAAAACAGACCCCCCATCCCGACCCCCTTACAGGGTTACAGGTTGGAAATTAAATAAATAATTTTAAGTAATAATAATAAAAATCTTCGTGTTTATTGTTTAGTTACTGCAATTATAGTTTTTTTTTTACAGTTTTTGTACCTGTAAACCGCTATAGCTAAAGCATATACTGCAAGCTCGACCTTACAAAATAAAATAAAAGCTAATAAATATTTTAGTAATATTTGTAACAAATATTTGATCAGCACCGCGTTATACTCCCCAGTAACGTCCGCATACCGCCACTGCGGCCGCTCAAATGTAAATTAAATGATGAATAGATACGCGCTCGAATGCGCTTTGCAGGGTACCCGCAAAAAAATAACATCGACCATTAATTCGAGATGTGGTTCGCCCGTGTTTTTCACCCGGTTTTTCGGCGCTTACTTATATTTTTGTTTATTGTTGATATAGTTTTGTTATTTATTTATGTTGGTGTTTGGTGTCAGTTTTTTTTGTGTTGTTGGATTTTATAATTTATTTTTGGGAATAACTACCACTACTGGTTTTTCTGTTATTTACTTTGCTGTCTTTGCTGTTTATAATATAACTATCTCTATGATAAGAAAGTACTCAGTACTGAAAAGTAAGTTTTAAACATTCGGTGACAAGTGCAAGTAATGTCTCATTCGAGGTGTCTTAAAAATTATCTACTTTACAAAAACAGCCTTAAAAATCGGTAATGTAGCTTTAGTGAAAATCCATATCATACAAAATACACATGACAAAACCAATAGAAGAATACCGGCCCAGCTTTAGACTATTGTCTTCACAAAATAAAAATAAGCTTATACTGAAATTATTTCTTTAAATGAATAATTCTAATATATTAAATAGCAAATGATAAATTACGAGTTTTAATAAGCCTGCTGACGGTACCACCCATATCAGGACAAACGTCAGGCGAGTAATCCACGGTTTATACGTATTTATTGTACACCTGCACAGCTGGGATTTTTTGTGTTATCTTCAAGCTTTTAATATTTTGGAGTCGGCAGGGGAAGAGGTTATTGTCATGTCGTTTGTTCTCTTCGTATTATCCTTTTCTGGAACAAAATTTCCGTACCAATAGCTTTATTTTAAAATAGTATTTTGAAATTGACTTTGTGTGAACATACGTAGTTGTTGAGAAGTCGTATGTCAATATAAGTTCTCAACAACTCCCACATAAAATAAAAATTAACTTCATATAAAAAGAATTCATGATTTTAAATGAAAAAGTAAAAAGGACCACAATGAGTTCTTGGTACACCATTCATAGTTATTTCACAAAAAGGGTTCTGCTGAATTTCTCGTAGATAACCCAATACCATAATTGTATTACCAGGAAATATGCCAAAGTCTGACCTACTACAATACTGTAGGGTATTTTTTTTTCTTTTTTTTTTCTTTCTACGTTGATCTTTTGTCAGCAGAACTATGTTTGCATTATTTTTATACATTTTTAGAGAGACTTTTATACATGTTTAAATTACTTTTCCTACTTTTACAGCATTGTTTAAAAAGTCTTACTTAATTCTTGGAGCTACCACATAAAAATAGTAAATATTTTTTAATATATGTAATTAAATTAACTTAATTTGTGTGTAATTTAAAAGTTATATCATATCTGTCATATCTCGTGATTCAAGAGAAACAGTATAGCCTACTATTTTAGGGAAATAATTTAGTATCACGTATTAAAAATGAATAATATTTCAAGCAAAAACACGCAGACGAAGTCGCGAGAAACAACTAGTGAGGTGACAAATATTTTAAAATAATCTTCCATATAAAACATAGTGTTTCAATTCATTCGAATTTATATTACCCTTAATGTCCTCATCAATGGAAAACAAATGTGTGGCGGGTTCAGTTTTTCAAGTACCGATTTCCCATCAAGCATTTTCCTTGGAAAAGTCCCTCGTACGCAGTCGACATGGAAGGGGCGTTACCACTGAACCGATGAGTCAGTGGGTTCGAATCTGCAATGTCTAATAAAATAGATACGCTTACTGAGGACTTTAAAAGGATGAGGATAAAATTGTGTTTTTTTTGGTATTTTTACATTATGTCTTGGCAAAAAACAGAAGTTTGTAGTAAAGCAATTTCCTGGTAATAGGACAATATGATTTACTTTTTACATTAATTTTTACATTTATTGTGTGGAAGATGAAATGAGAAAGAAAGGATTGAATGCTGAGATGGCAAGTAGTATAGATGAATGGAAGCTCAACAGTGCGTCGAACTCAAATACCTGGGAACTTGGTAGAGAGAATATGATGATTAGAATTATACATATATATACACATATTTTGATGTTATGAAAATAGTAATTATTTCGTAATCCTTTTTGAGATCCTTTACTGGGCTAATTACACCTCGCAATTAAACATATTTTAAAGTACACAATTCCCAAAACGACTTAAATTTTAAATAATAAATACATGACAAAAATATTACTTATCATTATAACAGAGTTTTCTTTCAAATACATTACATCGTTTGTAAATTTTCGATCAATTTGGCACAATTTCCTGTGTCTTATTTATCAAGTGGAATATATTCAAATGGTATTAGAATCGTTACCGACACCCGAGATTCACTTTGAAGTGTATTTGATAATGAATGTATGTGTATGTAAGGAGTACTGGATAACTAGTGGTGGGTATTGATATCGATATTATACCGACACACTTTCACTCCCGAATGACGGTTTTCTCGAGAAACATGTTCTCGCGATAACCGTCCCCATAATTACTACCGAAAAACGTTCCTTTTTTAAGTTTTACCACATAGTTATTAGATTTTTTTCAATTTACAATAACAATTTAATCCTTATTTATCAGACAAGCCTGTTCGGTCTAAACACAGCTAAAAAGCTTCTATGTAAACTGTAAAAATCTTCAACAATTCTTGATTATTTACTCGGCATACAATAAAAACTCAATTTTTCATATTGACATAGCTTCAAGTAGTTCCAAATTCCAGTACCAATGTATTAAATAATAGTATAATTATTATTCGATAAAACATTTTATCGATAATTATTCATAACCAGACGCCGTACATCACTAATGCGCTTGTGCTACCGCTTAGTGTTAGACGAAGCTTATTTGTCTAGACTGGCACTAGAACACTTGTAGATCTAGCACATAGGGCTTTGACAATATGTGAGGAAATTGCTCTGAAGAACTAGGTACAAACCCTTTGATATGCTTGTACTAGTGAAGGAACTCACTTTCTTTAATAACTCTGAAAAGTTTTGGTCAAAATATAGTTTACATTTAGATTTTCTACCACCAAGACGTTTACTTATCTGAAAACAAATGTTAAATAAATATTTATTTCAAATTTAATGAAACTTTTTTTTAATTGTTAAATATGTAGGTACCTAATTATTTTTTTAGCACTTGTGTACAATTCATAAAAGAAAATGAATTTCTGTGAGCAATAAAAACAAAAAAAAAAAAAAGTGAAGAGTCCGCATCACCAAACCACGGAACTGTATCAAAATTTTTGATCCATTGGTTTGGAAGGTGTTATCTTCATTTACATGTCCGTAGGAGTTTATGTATTAATTATACACCTAACGATGTCTCAAACAGATACACACGCGTTGTCATAACTTTAGTTAGTCAACGCTTACAAATAATAACTAAATTTCTTATTACTTTAACTTCAACACTCAATACAAGAAACATCTAAAATAATCATTTGGATAAAGATCTAGAGTAAAGCACTATTAAAACTGCTCTGCTCCCCCTGGGTATAAACGTGATGGTTTAGGAGCTACACTCGTTAACCGTACGAACAGAGCAGTGAAACTAATTATCAAGTCTTAGCGGAGTTGGAGGGAGATTTCGTTAGCTTAACACCTATTTTTGTGGCCAACTTTGCTTTTCCGAAGTACTTACGCACTTCCTTAGTTTTTGTAGCTAGAGAATGTTTGAACGTAAATATAAATATAGGCAGAAGTGTAAAGATTGACTATAGACACTAGTTAACTATGATTTTTTGTAAAATTAAAATCATTTTAATTTTGTATTTTAACCCGAGTTTTGCTTTATCTCGCTATATTCTTATTAAACCACTTAATCTTTTATTTTCTTAGGGTTCGTCCACATCTGACGAGCGAGCATTACATGAGCAGCTCGCGAGCCGTTCGCGAGTTGATCGCGAGCCGGTCGCGAGCATGCCGCAAACGCACTACGGTCAATTAAGCCGTCTAACAGACGTGCGCGCGCCGCTCGCGGCTTGCTACGCAACTGTCGTAGAGATATGCTTAAGAAAAAGGCTTTTGAAAACATAGTCGTGATTCATTCACACAACACATATTTGTGTAGTCCCTTTTTTATATGTATAATATCCTTAAAGTTAAGTCATGGGATACTCAACCCAAATTACCTGTCCGGTAGTTGTGGAGTAGTATACGGGTATGCGACCCCGGCTTCCCTAGCTATTACCGTCCTATCCCTTGCCCTCCTGGGCGGTAATATCCTATATTTCCTATTCCTCCCTCCAGCTTACTAGTCTTCCTTTTCACACCACCTATCCTTCCCTCTTCCTATTCCTAACCTCTCCGCCAATCCAACGTATGCCGCGCGGATGGATGCATGGCTAAGGGCAAGCTTAGTCGCGAGCGTGCCACACTGCCCTGGGACCGGGCGACCCAGAAGTAGGCGAGCCTTACCCTGGCATGCGGGGCTCTGCTGGGGTGGACAAACATTTCCCTTGCTACTCGTGGGAACGCAATGGATAATCGGAAAAATAATTCTATTAACCAAAATGGCGGCGATGCGGTTCGCCACCCATCACGTCTCGTTTCTCGCGGGGGCGAAAAGTGGCCCACGGAGAGCCGCTTTGCTACGTTGAATGTAAGAGGAGGAATGGATGGTAAGGTAGACGAAGTATGTCAGATGATGGATGAACGATGCATAGATATTCTGTGCGTGAACGAAACCAAGAGGAAAGGTTGTGACATCACGGTTCATGGTCCCTATACGGCATACTGGTCGGGAGTCTCCCAAACCAGCCGAGGCTGTCAGGGAGTTGGTGTGATTCTTTCCTCTCGAGTAGCTGAATGTGTGATGGAGCATGAATGTGTAAGCCCGAGACTCCTCTGGATTAGGTTAAAAGTTGGGCTCACTCGCTTGTTTATCCTTGGGGTCTATGCACCAACGGATCTGCGAGGAGGTGGGTCATTAAAAGATCAACAACAGAAGGAGGAATTCTGGGATAGCATGCGAGAGGTCCTGAATAAATGCGGAGAAAATGAACGGATCGTGATGTTGGGGGATTTTAATGGGTGGGTTGGAGTAAAGCGTGATGGGTATGAAGGAGTTCTAGGTACGTTTGGGGACGACCGAGTGAATGATAATGGGAAAAGGCTGCTTGAAGTATGCTTGGAAAAGAATCTTTGCGTGGCCAACTCAATGTTTGACCACAAAAAGATCCATTTGTATACAAGAGAGGAGGGTGAATCTAGAAGTATGATTGATTTTGTAATTGTGGATGAACGACTGAGGAAGAAAGTTCTAGACACTCGGGCATATCGCGGTGCAGGCCTCGACACAGACCATTTTCTGGTCATAGCCCGAATGCGGGGCCTCTTTAAACTATGGCGACATCGAGGAGCCGAGGCTACGAGTGTTTTGGAAAGAATAAAAGTGGAAAATCTACAAGAAGAAGAAAAGAAAGACGAGTATGTAGAGAAACTGAAAGAAAGTTTCAAAGGCATAGAAGAGGTAAGTGTGATTGAAGATCTGTGAAAGAAATTTAAGAAAGGGATAGTGAATGCTGCTACTGAGGTATGTGGTGTAGCTAAAAGGAGAAAAGGAAGAAAGAACGATAATGTGTGGATGGATAAAGATGTTCAAAAGGCTGTGCAAGAAAAGAAGAAAGCGTGGTTGGATTGGTTAGCAACAAAAGCTAACCAAAAAGTTCAAAAGGCAACGGATGATGAAATCAAGGAAGCAAGAGTGAAGTATAAAAGATTAAAATCAGCAACGAAAGAAGTTGTGTCTAGAAAGAAAGAAGATCGAAAGGATGATTTTGATAGGAGGCTCACTGAAGATTTCAAGTCAAACATTAAGTTTTTCTGGAAATCTATCAGGACAGCCAGAGGAAAAGCTTCTACCTCGGAACTGAGTACAATCAGGAGTCGAGATGGGAGCATTATAAAAGGAAAAGAATGTGTGTTAAAGAGATGGAAAGAGTATTTTGAAAGTTTGTTTGAAAGAGAGGAAGTGCAGGTACAACGTCCGGCAACTTCCATGGAAAGTAGTATAAATGGTGATGAAAGTGAGATAAGAATGGATGAAATAGTGAAAGCGTTGAAAAGTATGAGATTAGGTAAGGCTGCGGGCTATGACAGGATTACCGTCGAGATGCTGAGGGCTGGACAAGGCATAGTGGCTAGCCAGCTGTATCGCCTTTTCAATTTGTGCTGGCGCAATGGACTAGTGCCGGGAGACTGGTGCAAAGCCGTTATTGTGCCATTGTACAAAGGGAAAGGATCACGACAGGACTGCATAAATTACCGCGGTATAAGCCTTCTCAGTGTCGTCGGCAAATTGTATGCGAAAGTGTTGATTGAAAGGGTTGTGAATGAAACAGACGAAAAAGTATGGGATGCACAAGCGGGATTTAGAAAGGGAATGGGATGTACGGATCAGGTCTTTTCCTTGCGGTGCATAGCCGAAAAGTACTTGGCTAAAAACAAGAAGGTCTATTGCGCGTTCGTGGACCTAGAAAAGGCCTATGATAGAGTGGTGAGGAATGAACTGTGGTCAGCATTGTCCGTGAACGGTGTGAGCAGTGTCCTCATACGAGCATTGCAATCTCTTTACAGGGATTCTAGTGCTTGTGTAAGGATAAACGGGGCATACACTGAATGGTTTAATATCGAAAAAGGTGTTAGACAGGGATGTGTAGCGTCACCGTGGCTGTTTAATCTGTTCATGAACAATTGCTTGACAGATTTAAAAGAGAATGAAAGTGGGTTGAGAATGAATGAGTTACTCGTCAAATGTTTTCTCTATGCTGACGACCAAGTTTTACTTGCATCTTCAGCCGACGAGTTGCAGGAGATGGTAACTGCTATGAGTGGAACTTTTGTTAGAAAGGGAATGAAGATGAATGTAAAGAAGACGAAAGTGATGGTGTTTGAAAGAAACGAGGCAGTGACAAACTGCAATATCATGATTGAGGATGAACCAATTGAACAGGTGAATGAGTTTGTGTATCTGGGTTCAAAGTTTACAAGAGATGGAAAGTGTGAGAGTGATATTGAAAGGAGAGTGAATGCAGGAAACATGGTGAATGGAGCTTTGCATTCCTTTATGAACAGTCGGAAGGTGTCTAACAAGGCTCGTTTGGCTGTGCATGGAGGAGTGTTGGTCCCGACACTCATGTACGGAAGTGAAAGTTGGGTATGGCAGAAGAAACACGAAAGCAGAATAAATGCAGTTGAGATGAGAGCGTTAAGAAGTATGATAGGAGTTAAACTGAGTGACAGAATAAGAAATAGTGAAATAAGAAAACGTTGTGGTCTGAAAGAAGATGTAGTGACAAAAATTGATAAAGGTATGTTGAGATGGTTTGGACATGTCGAGAGAATGAATGAGGAACGATTGACGAAAAAAGTGTATAAGGCGAGTGTGAATGAAAGTGTTGGAAGGGGTAGACCTAGGCGGACGTTTCTAGACCAAATCGGAGATGTCTTGAAAAAAGGCCAGGTCAAGAGTACCCTAAACCGAAGAGCATGTATGAAGGGAATTATGACAGTGGATGAAGCGAAACAAGTATGTAAGGATCGTAGCAAGTGGAAAGAAGTGGTCTCTGCCTACCCCTACGGGAAACAGGCGTGATTATATGTATGTATGTATGTATATCCTTAAAAATACACTAAAGGAATATACAACGTAATATTCTAATTACATTACCAACTTCTTGCTCGTAACATCCTGAGAACATAATACAAACATCAGTAAGCAAAGAGACACTCATTACACTAAACGTACAAGCAAATAAATTATAGTGAAGTATTTGAGATGAATTCACAAAGTTTGCGTCAAGCCCGAGTTTATTTAGCGAGTTGCAGCGGAAAGTATGTTTAACTTATGATTGGGACCCTGCAAATTGCGAAAGACTTACATGGATTTTTTGTGTATTTATGTCTATATAGGTATCTAGGAAAGAACACGAAGAAAATAAAATAAATGCGGACAACATCACATATATTGCTCTGAACCGAAAGTAAGTAGGTAGCTTTTAAGCACTTGGGTTATGGAATTCAGAAACAACGAAGGTACCACAAACACCTAGACCCGAGACAATGTAGAAAAGTGACTTACTACATTGACCCGTTCGGGGATTGAACCTGGGACCTCAGAGCTAGAGACATCGTGAAAACCACAGAGGTCGTCGAATTATTTCAGAAACCTCTACAAATGCTATTTCAAAGCCTTTTAATATTTTAACTTAATTATTAACATACCTATCTTAGGTCATACATTTTATCTCTTACTGGCTTTTTTATCTATAACCCTCATGTGCACAAAACATCCAATTTTCAGTAATAATCCTTGGCTTTGTCATATGTTTGTGATTGTCAGACATATCGCAGTACGGATATAGTATCGAATGTTATCTTATTGCAAATGTAGCAAATAGCAGAAGAGTACAGAGGTAGTGCAGTAATTTAGAATTCTTAGTGTATTTAAAAGTTGTATTTTTGAGTAACTATTAGTACCACATACTTTTGTTGAACTAACGTATGATTATTTTTACAATACATATGTTACGATTCTGACGGGTAAATAATGGGTAGAATAAAAAAAACTATCGATTTTGACGAAATTTATACAGGACCACGTCTGAAGCGGAAGGTTCACAATTGCCGTTATATTCTAAGTATAGAAGAATAATAATATTCCGGGACATCTCACACACGGTTATCTGATCCCAAGCTAAGCAGAGCTTATGTTATGGTAACCAGACAACTGATAAACATACTTATATATTTCTAAATACATACATACTATAGATACGTTACACCCAGACCAGAACAAACGATCGTGCTCACCACACAAACATTTGTCCTGATTGGGGATCGAACCCACCACCTCCGGCATAGCAGTCAAAGTCACTAACCGCTAGACCAAGAGGCCCGTCGAGAAATATCATAACTTCTAGAAAACAGACCAGAACATCCACATTAGTCTACCAAAAGCATTTCATCTCTTTAGCATTCGTTTTACAGTTATTCCGAGTTAAATAAACTTTGTGCAAGCGTGTGTGTTTGTTGCGCGGACTAATGATGGATACCGTCATCGTATTAAAGTTTCCACTTAAATTTTAAACACGCCCCAAGACTGGTAAACTTAAAATTAAGTTTATTTAGTTTGATGAAGTTTCATAAGTTCGTTTAGTGGAAATACTTTCGGATAACGTGATAAGTAAGCTCAAGTTTGCACTTTCATGGGCTTAGCAACTATATTTAATTCATGTTTCAATTACCGTTTTTTTGTTTTTTGTTGAGAACTTCTTAAAAGTGTTGGGAGAAAAGGGAAACATTGTAAGTGTATTAAGAGCTTGTTTGCTTATTTTCTGCTGAAAAATATCTATGTCTATACAGAACAAATACGGTTGATGCAATTGGCGAGTTGTCGTTCATTGTGGCGTTCTAGGGGGGAGGCCTTTGTTCAGCAGTGGTGGCCTTTGGGCTGATGATGATGATGACGATACATAAGAAATACGGGTTAGTAAGATCATTTATAACTCAAGATCGGTCGATTTTCATATTTGATTCGTCGTCTGTCTCCACAAAATAAAAAGGCATTCTGTCCGTTGTAAGAATGTGTGTCACATGTACCAATGAGGTCAAAACACCTCTAGCAATAGAAACTTTGTGGTTAAACGCGACCAACTGTCCGGTTGTCCGTGTGGTACAACAATGTGGTAACAGTTGCAGTCTGTATAGAAGTATCTTCTTTGTTTGAACATGACCTGTTACATAAAAACAGCTCGTGTACAGTAGAAATAAAAAACGTTTTTTTTTTTTTTACAAAGGTATTATAATGGGATTTGGAGTTATTAATTACACCTTAATAACTCCAAACTACATTATAATAAGGATAAGTCTAATTGTTGGTTCTGATACATTTTTTTGAACTGATTTTATTGCTTTGGAGAAGTAAGGTGTACTGAGGTAAACAGGTTCTTAACGAAAGGGTACATCAAGCCTAGAAGGCAGAACATTACAGCTTGTATAAAGTCACTGGACATAATTTCAGCTCAAAATAAGTTAATTATATAATTTACGCATTAAGTATTTGACCCCAAAATCGATATACAAACCTTTTTGGTAACATTCCGTGTACTGAGCAGTCAAGAGGTAGTTAGCCGACATAAAGGGTAGGGATTTTCGTCCCTGCTAATAATACCAATCAAGTAACCTAAACCTTTTAGCAGTACCTACCTAAAACTATGTAAATGAGTTGATGTCAAAAATTTTGCAGACGTGAAAAGCCTAAATTAAAAAAGGTTGTATTTTATCAATTTTCGTGCTGGTGGCTTTGAGTCATCAAAATATAATAGCTTTAATCTTCGCAAGGTGTCAGCGGAAATTTTAATTATGTCGCTCGAAAAAAATCCGATGGCGATGATGACTAGGGAGACAAGTTATAGGTTAGTTACAGAAGGCTTACTTGGAAAGAGGTATTTTATTTTAGCAGGTTCATTTATTTATTATTCATTTGACGACCTCCGTGGTCGAGTGGCGTACGCACCGGTTTTCAAGGTGTCGCTAGCTTTGAGGTCCCGGGTTCGATCCCCGGACGGGTCAATGTAGAAAGTCACTTTTCTACATTGTCTCGGGTCTGGGTGTTTGTGGTACCTTCGTTGTTTCTGAATTCCATAACACAAGTGCTTAATTGCTACTTACTTTGGGTTCAGAGCAATGTATGTGATGTTTTCCGCATTTATTTATTTATTTATATGTAAGAAACTAATATAATATTAACATTTACAAACAAAATAATCTACATAAAATATTAAAAAACGGACCGCCTTTATCCTACGTTTTTGTCATGTTCATTTTTTCCACGTTAAAAAAGTTGTTACTGAAAATTACAGCACATTTATTTGACTATATATTTGACTCTCACTGTATACATACCAGTTCTTCTTCTTAGCGTGTCGATCAATGGCATCTTTTTTTTTTTTATCGTCTCTAGATATTTGCGGACCAGTACTCAGCCACGCGGATAGCGTCATCGGTAGCGTTGTACAAATCCTCGCGTGTACAGGTGGTGGGACACGCTGGGCAGCTCAGCAAATGAGCCATGGTCTGGGGAGAGGTACCACACTCACAAGGCTCGTATGTGGTGTAACCCCACCGATACATATTTTCCTTACACCGGCCGACTTGGGTCCGGAGTCTATTCATAGACTTCCACGTCGGCCATGGTAAGCTGTTACCGGGGGGTAGTTTTTCGGCTGGTGGTATAGGCAGTGACGTTGGGTATCTCTCCTTCCAGAGTCGGAGTCTGGTCTTCGGGGCATCGTCATCAAGAGGTTCTACATTTTTTATAAAACTATGACGGCTTTTTAGTCTTTGCTGTACTGAGACATACTGGTGCATTGGGTGGCGTGGGTCTTTTTCCATTTTTTCCTTCTCGATGGAGCTAGCCACCTGTCTTCGGACTGCCGGCGGTGCGATGCCGGCTAGTGGATACAGCATACCAACAGGAGTTGGCTTAAGACAGCCTGTAATAATGCGGCAAGTGTCGTTTAATGCAGTATCCACCAGGTTTGTGTGCGCGGCACGGCTCCATACCGGACTGGCGTATTCACCAGCCGAGTAGCAGAGAGCCATGCCGGTTGTCCGTAAGACATGTGGTGATGCTCCCCATTTGGTAGAAGTAAGTCGCCGCAAGATGTTGTTTCTACCGTGCACCTTCATCTTTGTGTTTGTACAGTGTTGTTTGTATGTGAGGGCTCTATCTAATGTGATGCCAAGATACTTAGGATAGGAACAGTGAGCTACGGGCACATTACGCCATGTGATATTCAAGACTCTATTGGCTTCCCGATTGCGAAGGTGGAAGACGCAAGATTGTGTTTTTGACGGGTTGGGTTTTAATGAATTGCTGTCATAGTACTTGCTAAGAACCTGCAATCCAGCCGTCAGGTGGGTTTCGACTTCTTCAAAAGATGGTGCTTGGGAAGCCAGAGCTAGGTCATCAGCATATATAAAGCGGGTCGTGTGTGGTATTTGTGGCTGGTCATTAGTGTAAATATTAAAGAGGAGAGGGGCCAGTACACTCCCTTGTGGTAGGCCGTTCTTCTGGGGTCTCCATCTACTCTTTTCATCCAAGAGATGAACCTGAAAGCGCCGGTTATGAAGTAGTTCACTAAGTATCCTGGTGAAATGGTGGTCTTGTGTCAACTCTGTTACTTTCCACAGTAATCTTTTTATGTTAACCGTGTCATACGCAGCCGTCAGGTCAACGAATACTACTCCCGTTACTTGGCCTAACTCGTATCCGTCCTCAAGGTGTTGTGTGAGGTTTAGTGTTTGGTTGCAGCAGGATTTACCTGGTCTGAACCCAGCTTGCTCTGGGATGAGTTTAGGGTCAACAACGGTTACGAGACGATTAAGCAGCATTCGCTCCAACAGCTTATATGTATGACACAGTAACGAAATAGGTCGGTAGCTTTTTGGATCGTTGCCCGGCTTGCCAGGTTTAATAATTGCGATAACCTTTGATTTTCGCCAGAGGCGCGGTATGCAGGTGTTAGCGAGGCAATTGTTAAACAGCTCTAGCAACCAGGATACAGCACAAGGTCCAAGGTGTTTTATTTGTTCAGCGGAGACGTTGTCAGCCCCAGTAGCTTTGCCGCATTTCAGCGACTTTATGGCTTCGACGATGTCCGCTAGAACGAAAGGCTGGCTCAATGTCACATAGTTGTTCATAGAGTCATTAGTCCTGGGCAGCCTTTTCAGACGAGAGGAAGACTTTCCATTCAGGATCAACTGATGTGCGACCTGGTTTGCTGTTACTTGACCTGGCATAGAAGGCTGTGGTGGTTCACCAGTGAGTTTCTGGATAGTAGACCAGGCTTTTTTGCTATTGTGCGTTAAGTCAATATTCGTTATTGTTGTAGTCCATTTAATGAGGCGGCTTTCGTTAATATGCGACATTAATTCTTCTCCCATTTGTATGGTGTTGGCTGAAAAGGGGTCTTTATCGAATAATGTTTTATATTGTTGGTAAAGATCGGCTGATTCTCTGGTTAATCCAGGAATGTATGATGAGCGGCAACCTCTCGGAATGTGCCTGCGAGATACGGAAGCAACGATCTTAATGAATTCATCGTAATTGGCAGCGGTTGGTTGAATATTTACTAATAGTTCGTCGATTGATTTAGCATAAAGTTCCCAGTTTGCTTTTGTATAATTGAAACGCCGTTTGAAAGGTACGTTCAGAGGGCTCACCACAGATTGGATAGTGCACTTTATGGGTCTATGTTGGGTTCTTGGGATTGGATGGCTTACGGATTTTGAGCATTGCTGACTGATGTTATGACTAGCAAAAATGAGGTCGGGGTTATAGCCTCGTTTCCAGCGGCCACTGTTAAAAGAAGCCGGTAACTTAGAATTGTGTACTAAAGTTAACTCGTATGCATCCGCCCATTCCTCAACTATCTGACCGTCTCTATCGGTGTCCCGATAGCCCCAGCTGGAGCTATGGCTATTAAAGTCACCAATAACTACTTTGGTGTTCCGGTTGTCGAAGTTATCAGGTTTGTGAAAGAGAAATGGGGTACCAGGTGGCTTGTACACCGATGTAATTGTGCAGTTACCTATATCTATTGTGATGATTTCTATGGAATCTATACATGTACATTCTGCTGATTCTACTTTTATATGGGGGCTAACGAAGACAGCACTCCCATATTTAGGATGTGGAATTTCAGCTACCAGCGTGAGACCAGGAATTAGTGGTCTTGTTTGGTTAGTATCTCGGTGAGTCTCTTGTACACATAGGATGTCAATTTTCTCTTTGCTGTAGAGTTCTGAGAGGATGTCAGATTTCATTTCAGAGAACCCTTCTATGTTGATGGAGACAATAGTTAAAGCTGGAACAGAAGTTGGATGTTGCGTGGCCTTCTGTGAAGGTTGTTTTAGCCTTGAGAAAGGCTTTGAGTTTGGCCCTGAAAAGGGCCGGTTGGTTGATCCCATAGGGGATCGATAGGTTGGCCCTGAGAAGGGCCTTTTACGATGGTGGGTTGCCATTGATCGTGGTGAAAGGATCAGCCAATCTGCGTTACCGACTAAGCTGTCCACGCAGATTGCCCAGGGTGCGCCGGGCGTATAGGGTATTAAGATACGCCGCTCGGGGAGGCTCCTTTCATGCACCCCAAAAAAAACATACCAGTTGAAGATATTTCTGCAACATACAAGAAATTACTGATACTGAATGAAAATTACCTATTTAGGTTAATGAAAGTAAATTTAAAGAAACGATACGAAAAGGGATGCAATAAAATATCATAAAAAGTTCAAAAAAATGTTTAACACATATCTGAAAGTTTCAAACTGTTGTGAATTATTTATTTCAGAAATTAAACTTAAAATATTTACAATAATATAAAAACTAAGCCTACACAATAAAATAAGCCAATTCAAACTTAATTTGTAACTGCTTTATATCACAAAAACCTGAACTTCTTTAATTTTCGGTCCTCTGGCAGCCTAATTGGAATTATCTCGGCGAAAATTTGAGGCTTTGAATAATGAGTCCCCATAACGAGAGCTGTAAGAGGATTGCTTTTGCTCGCCCTTTAACTGTACAACTGCTGAAAGTAATAGTTCCGACTTAGCTTTATACTTTCCTAGTCCATTTTTTTACCGCCATTCGTTTATTAGACTTTTTTAGCCGACTTCAAAAAAGGCGCAGGTAGTCATTTCGACTGTTGTTTTTTTTTTGTCAACTACTTTTGACTAGGTGAACCGATTTTGATGATTATTTTTTTTTATTTGAATTTTGTTGCTTTCCGTATGTCCCAGTTTTGTTCTAGTGTTTCAGTTTGAGTGAATTTTTGACAGTGTGTGTGATCCATAAGAAATGAATATAATACTTATTTCGCAATCTTTTTTTATTAGAATTTTTGTTTTTTTAAACCAATTTTTGTCAGTGTTCAAAATGATTTTAATAACTATAATCTAAAGGTGGTCTGTATGCAATTTTAGTTGTTTGTTTTTTTCCTGTCTTGTCCTTTTTATCTATGATCTCCAATATTCCGAAGAAATCTCGTTTCTTGACTAGGAATCTGCCGATCCCATTTATGCAGAGCGTGATGAAGTCAGGGTTCCACCACTGTCTGAAGTATTTGACGACCTGGCGCTTGTCCGCATCCTCGTTCAGGATCCTGCAGAGCTCACAGACGTCCGGCACTGGAGGTGTCTTCACGTATTTGTAGTGGTTGTGCCATCTAAAACGTAATATCAAACTTTTACTTTTGAATCAAATTAAATCTAAATGATTTGTTTGTAACACATAGATGAAATGAGGTTCTGCTCGCTTTTAAAGAAAATAACTGTAACTATATATTCGTTTAGCATAGTCCTTTAATATAGTATTTTTTAGAAATAATTTTATTTACTAGGACTCGATTTCTCTCTACACCAGGAGTTTTGATGTACTATTTATTAGTAAATTGAGAATAATTGTAATAATTAAACTTTCTTTTTTATATAAATATAGTTACCTAAAGAAGTTGGCATAAATTCCAGGGTTTTGGATGGCTTTTAGCATCGCAGCGGCAAGCTGTGAGGAGTTCAGTTCTCGAGCGTTGAGGTAAGATTCCGGTGGTAGAAACCTTATGATAAAAATAATGCGTAAATATTAATACAATAAGCAAAAAATGTCACGTTTAAACTGTTTCTTTTTGTAATTTGTATAACACATGCTCTTAAATTAAGTAATTATATAAATATTACCTGGAGTAATTAGCACCACCATACACAACGGGAACTGTGTAGTGTTGTAACGGATATAAAATCTTCTCCGTCACATAATCTTCACTCAAGGAGTTTTCGAACGCAAAATAAAAATAATAATCAGTCTCCAGCAAATCTAAACATTCTGGCAGCCTGTCTTTTGGACAACTTTGTCTGCCACACCATCCATATATGTCTAAAGTCAAGTTTAGCTTTTTCAGTTCTATTTCTATATTCTTCGCGACAAGTTGCCTTCCGCTATCAGCATTACAGTTAGACACGAACCAAGCGGCAGCCTTCTTCTTCCGAGTAATTTTATTCGTGACTTCCATAGGAGTCGGGAGCATAGGATCTATCCACTTCATGTCAATCTTAGGACCAACCAAATTACCTTTCATATCGAGAATGTTTAAATAGCTCCACCGTATATCGGAGTCCAACTTGTATGTCCACGTCAAGTTGTAGTAGTGGTCATAAAATTCATCGCACAACGGATAGTGAGCGGCTGACTCTGATGCCATGAATATGAACTTTTGATAAGATTCTCTCAGCACTAGAAGACCATCCCAACTATTTTCAACATCAAATAGGATAGCGTCGTAATCTCTATAGTCGTTTAATAAATTTTTATTGTTCGTCAAAAAGCAATTAACGTACGAACAGTTGCTCTCAATAAAAGCCCTTTGCCCATTCTTATACAAAGACGTTCCATAATGTAAGTATGAGTTGGTGTACTTTAGTACATACTTTAAGTCCGTTTTGAATCTTCTGGGCTTCACATACTGTTTTGCAAAAGCAGTGAAATTGTTCTTAAACTTTTTGAACTCCTGTTCTCGCTTTTTCATGGACATCGGTGTACGAATAATATATTCTAAGTCGATTTCATCGGTGACTGAAGTCAATGATATTTTTAAATATTGTATGAGAAGGCAAGCGTATCCAGTTATTAGTACCGTCTTTATGAACTTCGACATGATTGTGAGCAAACGCAACATTCAACATTATGTTTATAAACTATCCGGGCGTTTGTAAACCTCTCAAAGTACACGGAAGAATGTGGAATTGACGTCATACAAAATTATGTTTAAACGAAATTGTAAATTGTGGTTTGGATTGTGAAATCTGCGTATGCAAATCAAGTATGAAACGGTGGACAGAAAACGAAATATGTTGGCAATTATACTAAATATAAAATTAAATATGAAAATGTGTTTGTCCGCGCGAGCGCTCACGAGTGTGGTGCTCGGCGTCCGGTATGCAAATGACTATAAATAGACGAGTAGCGCCCTCTACTGGAGCTGCCGCGATTTATTTTAGTTGTGAAATGCGATGCGTACGACGTTCATTTTTAGAATAAAAATTAGAAAAGTTCTCTTTTGTTTTAGGTATATATTAGCATGTTTTTTATTTTGTTTTCTTTCACTTTATTTATTATATTACTTTTACCTTTTCTGTCTCGTATTTACCTCTGATTTATTTCAGCAAGTGTCTACTTCTTCATTGATGACTGCCGAAACCACAGCAATAGTAAACTAAAAAACTAATTAATCGCTTACCATAGCAAGTTTTTTAGAAATACATTTATCAACATTATAACGTGTAAAATTCATTGAATAAAACTACTTTTTACGGATTTTTTCGCCGTTTTAATTTTAGATTTTGGTCCCGACGTTTCAACACCTTTGCAGGTATCATGGTCACGGGCAGACTGAGATGGCGTTCGTCTTGACAGAAGATGTTGCTCGTTCTACCTTCACATTTTAATTTATTATTGAGTTCCGACCTACGCAATATGAGCTCACAATGTTTTGATGCCTTGCAGCGCTGCTCTTGGGTTTGGCCTTGACTTTGTGTATTATTGGGTCCCAAGTAGGTGATATCTAGTAAAAAGTAGTTTTATTCAATGTCTAACATTCGCGTAAACCTAAGAAACCAATGTGTAAAATTCAATCAGAAATTACATTATCTTGCATTTACCGCGACTTAACATTAAAAAATATTAATTAAAGTTGTCAGATATAATTATAAGTAGCAATGTTTATCCAAATACAACGTTTGGTGCTTGAATAGTGATGTCCTTTCCCGGGGTCGGTCTAGCGGGTGCTGTGTCCCGGATCGCGTGACAACTTGCCCCGGGATTTGCATAACAGAGTGCCTTCTGGCCCGGGACGCTTCTTAACATAACAATATGCTTGTTGTGGAATTATTTAAGCATTTTTTAGTTTTATGTTTAAAATGTTTTATGAGATACGTTGGTTAAATGAAATGGGGTTGTTTGATGATGGTTTGGATAAAGCGAAATAGGGTTTGTGAGTTGTAATTATGTGCTTGGGTTAATTTTAGCGTTATAAATCTTACGTAAGCTTAACTTTCAATTAGGATAGTAATGTTTAGGTTTCTATCAAAGTATGTAATTTATAATTTAAATAAATATCCATATACTTTGTGATTTTTCCTTTATGTCCTTTTACTTATGTGCTTTTTAGTTTTTTTAATATTAATTTTTACTTTTTATAACCGTTTTTAAACTATCTAGTGTATTTTAAACGCCAACAAGTTTTTACCAAAATCTCAAATCGTATTTCGTCTTTTATTTTAAATCACCGTTTATAAACACTTCGCTCTTAACAAAAAAGCCTTGGAAAAAAAATATCGGAGCCTCACCCTAAAGTTTTCCCTCAAAAGCCGAGAGGAACTAGATATTAGCAAAAAGTCATTAAAAGTAAGGGCGCTGTTCATCATACCGGCTTCAAAGTCGGTATTAAAAGTTAGAGACCTTAAGTTAAAAAGTTCATTCATTTAACGCTTGTATGCGTCAGGGCCCGCCGGTGAATATCAAATTTAACACGTATAAATAAATGTAATAGTCTTGTTTTTTACGCTATGGTCCGTTTGATATCGTGTGGTTTCTGTTTGTTTATTTAAAGTTGAATTGTATGTTTTATTGTGAGTTATTTACCGCAGAAAGTGGGTGAGAAGTATGTGTATGGACTTTGTTTGTTACTAGACTAATCAAACCGGATGTAGATTAGAAATTTGCTAGTAGATTAAGGCTTGACGACTTTTAAATATATTGGTGGCGAAGGAGTTCTCATGGAAAAAGATTTAGATAAGGCATTTGCTGTCAATGAGGTTATGGCTAGCCTTCATTCTAGTTTTGGTGACGAAGCAACCATTTTAAGACTACAGACATAAAATCGTAAACTTTGATTTTAAAAAGTAAAATTAAGAAAATGTTTTTTAAATTACGGGTCAATCATATAACCATAGGGAAATAATATTAAAACGTTTACAAACTTAGTAAATTGCTACAAAAGCCGTCAAACAATATTAGTGAGTACAGACAAAGTTTAAACCTTAAAAGTAGGTACCTCCCGGCTACAATGGTGGGTTTCACAAAACTCTTTAATTCGTCCCACTTTGGTTGTTCCAAGTTGGTTTCCGCGCCATTGGCCGGTTTTATCCTATTAGTGATTATTAAATCTAACTTTTGATTTGTATTCAGAGGTTTAAATTTCATTTTGGGCTAAACTTTGCTAATGTTTTGACCTCGGTCGGTATTATTTCGCTGTAATTAACGTTTCTGTTCAGCTTTGCGGCTAACTCGCTATCTCGGTAAGTTACCCTTTCGACTTACAGTTTTTGGGGTTTAAAGTTGCCTTTTAAACTGTTCTCTAGAATTATAGTTATTTTTAGATTGGATTTGGATAAGGTTTAATTTTAATTAGAATATCGGGTTAGCTGACATTATTGAAGAGAGGTCGATTTAGGATCAAAATGATTTTTAATAACGTATAAAAAGATCCTAGAGATATGAAAATGGAGACGAATTTTAACAAATAATAGATTTATTATATTTAATTATTAATTGTGCTACGTTTTTTCTCCTAAGAAATAGTTAAATAAAAATACCTTTCCTACCTCGAGGACTTTGCCAAAAAATATAAATAGTTTTTTTTTCAAATCCAACGAGTAGGTTCCGAGATAAAATAATAAAAATCTCTAATTTTATTACATCAAGTGTTAAATAGATTTATATATTTCTTTCTTTTTATACGTAAAATAAATTTATTTTATTTTATTAACTTTTTTATTCTGCCTGACCTTCTCCCAAGCTATGTAGTGGTCGGCTTCCAGTCTTACCTGAATACCCCATTTTAAAAGGAGCGACTGTTTTTCAGAAATCTTTGATTTAAATTTTTAATTTTCCAGTATACGGTTAAATAATAATCGTTCCTGAAACTGAAATGTGTGATGAAAACTAAATGTTTATCGAATAGTGGCGATCAAGCAAAGAATATGCGGGTCTCGCGAGCCGCATTGTCTATGTTTGTTGTTTGTGGTTTATCATACTTAAATACTATATAAAAGTTTAATGTTAGTAAATAGATAGCTTTATGTAAAGGTTTTTGTTATTATTTCGAGCGTTTTTTTTTGTTTCTGGTCAATTGGTGGTAGGTCCGTGTTGCGGCAAGCAGGCAACACTGGCTACACTATGCGCTGTGAAGTTCGGCGCAGTTACTAACTTCACTCTTCTTCTAATCATAGACAAATATACCAGTAAAACTTAAAACAAGTAATGTCAAATAACCGTTCACTCGACGCATACGCATCTAATAATGTATCAAGTTCAAAAATTGTAACCGTAACCCTGAATAAACCGCTATAATTTATTGGAGTCAGATTTATTTAAACATCCATCGAAACATCCGAAACATTGGTGACACCGACGTGATGCATTGGTTACCATAAAAACGAGATCTATAAGAAGAGATATTGGACAATTGGAGGGCCATCCGTTACAAGCTTGAAGCCAGCCGGTCAGCCTACAGCCTACGAGCAGCACCGCAGCCAGTGCTTAGCCAGGAAAGTGCCTCATCCCATCCATATTCCAAATATTCCCATCTCATTTCCAAACTAAAATTGTCTAGAAAGAGATGCCAATTTGCTTCACCCGCCATTTTCTTTCGTTTCCATTTAATTTCTATATTACCGACTAGCAATCTTAAACTTTGATTATTTTATTTTTCAATTGCAAATCATCAAAGTTGATGAGTCATTGTTTCATTCCCCTTCATTTCAATTTCATTTTAAACTATTTAGTTCTTACTTTGTAAAAATCTATGAGAACTTTATTACATTACTTACTTATTAAAAATTAAATACACTAAAGTACCTACTCGAATTGCAAGATAAAACGCTCAGTCACCCTTTGCAATCTGTCATTGCTAATTATTGTGAAGATAGGTAATAAATAACGCTAACTCGTTTTCTGTGCATTCCAGTTCCGTTATTAATCGTCGGCCGCTCGATGTCTTTTGTTTGAGTCGCCTCGTCGCTGTCGCATGCGCAGCTAATTCGCTAACCTTGACTTTGACCTCATTAATGGAGTGTTGGTGCATTAGCCGGCCGGACTGCATAAGTTACGTATTGCATTGTTATTTTGATTCCTTCTTTAGAGTTTTATCTTTCAAATTAATTTTAAAGTTAAATTAAGTGTTTCAACCATAATAATGTCTCATACTAGTGAACATTTGAGTAAATTACATGTGGAAAGTGCAGAGCTTCCAAAACATAGTGTGTCTGTGCCCAATTTAAGCATAAAGGATTTGTATACAAAACGAAGCTCGATAAAAGGTAGGATAACTAAGTACAAGAATTATTTAAACTCATTCTTAGAGCCTGGCAATACATTTTCATCAACTGATTTAGGTATTATTAGCCAAAGATTCCAAAGGTTTGAGGAGTTATATACAGCGTTCGATGATGTTCAATCAGAAATCGAAACGCTTAACTCTTCAAACTTGGACAGTGAACTTGAAATCAGGGATGAAATGGAATTGGACTTTTCTACATTAATTGCTCGCACTCGTGTATTCTTGGAAGCAAATCAACCACGTGAAGGTTGTGCGCAATCAGTAAATAATTCTTGTCAACATAATAACCATAATCTTGTTAGTTTTAAACTACCAGTGATAAAAATTGCTAACTTTGATGGAACTTATTTCAAGTGGCTCGAGTTTCGAGATACTTTTTTGTCGCTTATACATAATAACAATAGGATTGAGGACATACACAAATTTCATTATCTCAACTCATACTTGGAGGGAGAGGCAGCCCTAGTTGTTAACAATTTAGAGGTTAGTTCCACCAATTACAAGGAAGCTTGGCGTCTCCTCTGCGAGAGATATAACAATGAGAATCAACTCATAACATACCATTTAAATTCACTGTTCAATTTTCAAAATGCACCCCGTGATTCATCTAAAATATTAAGGTTCATAGTTGATCATGTGTCAAAGAACTTACGGGCTCTAAATACGCTGGGTGAACCAACCAAGTCTTGGGATTCCTTGATCATTCATTTGGTCTCGGCAAAGCTTGACAACAGCAGTAGTTTCAAGTGGCAAGAACACAAAAATGTTCTCAACGGCAAGCCAACTCTGAAGGATTTTTTTCAATTTCTAAAAAATCGTGCTGACGTTCTTGAGTCTGTTCAGGTTAATAAGACTGAACGGCATAGTCATAATAACAATTCAAAACCTGAAAAATCTCACGCAAAGGCATTTGCTATTTCAGCTGCTCCTGGCGTTTCTGCTGCTACGTGTGTCTTTTGTGGTGGTAGTCATCGCATCTACGACTGCTCCACGTTCCTGGCTAAGTCTGTGGAGGATAGACAGAAGGAAGCAGCGCGGTTAAAGCTATGTATAAACTGTTTACGTAAGGGACATTCTTCTCGTCAATGCAGGTTGGGCCCTTGTACTATTTGTAAGAAATATCATAATAGTTTGCTACATAGACAAAATAACTCTCAAGCTGTTAATGTATCAAATGTACACTCGTCTAACTCTGGGACTGAAGTTGAGTGTCAGCAGGATCCGAGTGTCGGTACCAATAACATAGTGAACAATATGTCACTGCAAACAAACAATTGTGTTTTGTTATCCACGGTTTTAGTGGATATTTATAATCCAGTTTCTCAAACCCACTGTGCTGTTCGTGCACTGCTAGATAGCGGGAGTCAATGTTCACTTATTACAGATAGGTTAAAGAACAAATTGCAGTTGACTACCCAGCCAACCAGTGTCGATATAGTTGGTGTAGGTAATAGGTCACTCTCTAATGCAGTGCAAAGATGTACTATACATATTAAATCAAAACATAGCAATTATAATGCAAACATAACTTGTCTTGTACTTCCGCATATCTCCGGAAGCATACCTAACAAGTCTATAGATGTTTCAAATATAATATTACCATCCAACATTAAACTTGCTGATCCTACGTTTAACATATCTGCAACTATAGATTTGTTGATAGGGACTGACATTTTTTGGTCTATAATTGAATCTAATCAGATTAGTCTCGGCCCTAACCAGCCTGTTATAAGAAAAACTAAATTAGGTTGGATATTAGCAGGCCCATTGCTAACAAAAACTCAAGTTAGTTCAAAGTCTATTCACTGCAATCATGTAAATGTTACTTGCAACAATAGTAACTGCATGTCAAACGAAACCCTTAATGAAAGATTAACCGATTTTTGGAAATTGGAACAGATCCCGTCCTCTGTCATTGTAAACACAGAGGAGGAAATACAATGTGAGAAAGATTTTGTTGTGAATACTTTTCGTAGCCAAGATGGAAGGTTTAATGTTAAACTTCCTCTTCTTTCGCAACCCGACTGCCTAGGCGAATCATATAGAAATGCAAAAAGACAATTTTTATCATTAGAAAAGAGATTAATGAAAAATCCTACTTTAAAACAAATGTACTGTGATTTTATAAAGGAATATTCAGACCTAGGACATTTGTCACCATCTGCCATTTTAGTTCCTGAACAGTCATACTTTATTCCACATCATGCTGTTTTAAAGCCTACAAGTGAATCAACCAAACTACGAGTTGTATTTAATGGTAGTGCGAAAACTAGCTCCGGGTTCTCCATTAATGACATACAAATGACTGGGCCACACATTCAAGATTCCTTATTTAATATTCTAATCAGGTTTCGACAACATGTCTTTGTACTGTCCGGAGATATCGAGAAAATGTATCGGCAGGTTCAAGTTCAAGAATGTCATCGTGACCTACAAATGATACTGTGGCGCGATCATGATACTAATCCTCTGAAGTCATTACGACTAAACACGGTTACCTATGGGTTAACAAGTTCTAGTTTTTTGAGCACTCGCTGCTTGTGGCAGTTGGGTGAAGATTGTAATGACTCAAGAATTAAAAATATAATTCAAAATGATTTTCTAGTCGATGATTTGCTAACCGGTACTGACAGTATAGATGACTTACTTTATATAAAAGATTCTGTAGAAAATGCTTTATCTAAAGGTTGTATGAACTTGCGCAAATATCGTAGCAATTTATCAACAATATTACCTAATGATAGCAGCAGTCAAAACAAATTAATTTTAAGTTCATCGTCACACATATTGGGTGTAGGCTGGGATCCGAATGATGATTATATTCATTTTCCTAATAGTTATAAAGAACTATACCACAAAGACAAACCCACTAAACGTTCCATTTTATCAGACACTTGCAAGGTATTTGACCCTCTTGGCTTATTGAGCCCTCTCACAATTAAACCGAAAATTTTAGTACAAAAATTATGGATACAAAAAATAGATTGGGACACACCAGCACCCTATGACATCTGCCAGTCATGGTATTCGTTCATAGAGAACATGAAACATCTTTGCACATTACGTATACCTAGGCACACTTTATGTATATCCCCTGTTCGGATTGAAATGCATTGTTTTTGCGACGCTTCACAAAGCGCATACGCAGCATGTATTTATTTAAGATCTGTGGATAGGCAGGATAATGTTACAGTTAGGCTGCAGTGCGCGAAAGCCCGATTAGCCTCTGTCAAGCCAACGACTATTCCTCGTTTAGAGTTGTGTGCATGTTTGCTGGGCGCCCAACTCGCGAGCTCCGTATGTCGTGCGCTGCGATGTGTGATACACCGGAAAGTATTTTGGACTGACTCATCGATCGCGCTCACGTGGTTAGCTTCGCGGTATGACAAGCTAGAAACATTTGTGGCTAATAGGGTAGGGGCAGTATTAGAACTCACTGAATTGTCTGACTGGAGGCATGTACCCACCGCATCGAATCCTGCTGACATAGCTTCTCGCGGTGTAGACGCCGATAAAATTAATAATTTAAGTTTATGGTGGAATGGACCAACTTTTCTTACTCAGCCTGAACCGGTTTGGCCTTCACGCAATTTTAAACAATGTAATGATGAAAGTTATGTGTCTGAAATTAATTTGAATATTATTACTAAAGATAATCCAACTGATCAACAACTCATAGATTTTAATCGTTATTCTAAATTAAAATTTCTACAACGTTCTTTCGCTTACTTGCTTAGATTTATTTTTAATTGTCGTAATTCACAAAATAGAAAATCTGGTATCTTACAACCAGAAGAGCTTTCAAATTCATTTGAAAAATTGGTACGCTTAGCTCAACAAGAACTATTTCCAAAGGAAATAGCAATTCTAGCTAGTAAGGGAAACCTACCTTCTACGAATCCTTTATTAAGCCTAAATCCTTTCAGTGACGAGAATAATGTCTTAAGGGTGGGCGGACGTTTAAACTCCTCTTGCTACAGTTTTGACAAGCGTCACCCCATGTTATTACATAAAAAACATAGACTTACCAAGTTGTTTTTCGAGCAGGAACACTTGCGACTTCTGCATGCTGGTCCGCAGCTGCTTCTTTCTTCCATAAGAGAACTTGTTTGGCCTTTAGCCGGGAGAGATCTTGCTCGCACCACTGCAAGGCATTGCGTAGTTTGCAGAAGGGCCAGAGGAAAAACGCTGACACCTATGATGGGTGCGCTGCCACCACAACGAATAAATCCTGATTTTCCTTTCATAGCTGTTGGTGTCGACTTTGCTGGGCCATTCTTTATAACCGATCGTAAGGGCAGAGGTTGCAAGATAACAAAATGTTACCTCTGTATTTTTGTTTGCCTTAGATTTAAATGCCTACATTTGGAGGCCGTAAGTGAATTGTCCACAGATGCCTTCATATTATCCCTACGCCGTTTTATCTCCCGCAGGGGAAAACCAGTTGAAATTTTCTGCGACAATGGTAGAAACTTTCTAGGAGCCCATAAAGAAATTAGTAATTTTTTAAATTCACAAACTAATAATGTTAGTAGTTTTCTCTCTGAAGAAGGAATTAAATTTAAGTTTCAACCGGCTTATGCACCTCATTTCGGAGGATTATGGGAGGCTGGCGTTAAATCTGCCAAATTTCATATAAAAAGAATTTTAGGGAATACACACTTAACATTTGAAGAGTTGGCAACTCTATTTAGCCAAATTGAATCCATCCTAAATAGCAGACCTTTGTATCCCTTATCTTCCAGTCCCGATGATTTCCAACCTTTAACACCGGGCCACTTTCTGATTGGCAGACCATTGACGTCGCTGCCGTCACCTAATTTGTTAAATGAAAGGCTTCACAGACTTAATCGTTATCAGCGATTGGAAATGCTACGTCAACACTTCTGGAACCGCTGGAAACTTGAGTACATAGCAGAGCTTCAACAGCGTATCAAATGGCGACTTCCTGATCGACAGCTGCAAGTTGGAGAACTAGTGTTGATGAAAGAGGAGAATACCCCACCTATGCAATGGAAGCTAGGACGAATAACTGCCTTGTATCCTGGCAAAGATGATGTGGTTCGCGTTGCCGAAATAAAAACTTCTACGAGCACTTATCGACGCGCCATCAAATACCTCTGTCCTTTGTTGGAGCCTCTGGAGGACACCATTGAAAGCTGATACTCCCCGGGCCCCCCCAGTATGTTGCGGCAAGCAGGCAACACTGGCTACACTATGCGCTGTGAAGTTCGGCGCAGTTACTAACTTCACTCTTCTTCTAATCATAGACAAATATACCAGTAAAACTTAAAACAAGTAATGTCAAATAACCGTTCACTCGACGCATACGCATCTAATAATGTATCAAGTTCAAAAATTGTAACCGTAACCCTGAATAAACCGCTATAATTTATTGGAGTCAGATTTATTTAAACATCCATCGAAACATCCGAAACAGTCCGTATATCTGATTTTGTTATAAAATATTTACTTCGTAAAAATTTTGGGCTGAAAATACCTTAATACTTATACTTATATAAATATTAAGTGTTTCTAATAATAGTTTGAGTTCTTCGTGAAATTAGTAAGTATTTTAACTTAGCACTTGCTACGATTTTAAAGCAATTTTATACTCTCTCTATTTTCATAGATGGATACCTATCTATGAGAGCATATAAATAATTTAAGTATAGAAAAAATTACAACAAATATATCAACCTTATAAAAATCCACGGTAATAAAACCAGAATTTAATAACCAAAAAATCAAGCTTCCCACCCATGAAATAACATTAGATAACTTTTATCTTATTACGGGGACTGTGTCACCATAATTTTGACTTGAAAGTCCGTCTGTCAGGTCCCCTTAGATAAATCGTGAATATAGAATTATCACCTCCGCCCTGACTCGACACTTTTAACTTCATTTTATTAAAAAAAAATGTGCCTGAAATGCTGAGCGGCTTTTTTTTCGTTCGTTACAAATCTTTGAATCAATTGATTTGGAATTGGGACATTGGTTTTGATTATTTTATGAATGTTTAAATATTCGTGATTTGATTTTCTGATAGTATAATACCATTTAATATACTTAAATAATATAAATGTTGTCTTTATTCTAACAACAGGCGGTTTACCAAGCTAATGTTTATGAGAGTTTCTGGCGGAAAATGATTCTTGTGTTTTAATCATTATGAATCTAGGTTTAACCCACTGCAATGTATTCCCGCTTAATTTATTGAGGCAAAGTGTAAATAATAAATAACATAATAACACCTAAGTAATTTATCACGGCCACTTCTCTTGGATTTTTTTTACCTAGATTTTTTTACGATTTATTTTGCATTATGAAACCAAAACCAAATGAGTATTCGTTAACTATTTAATATTATCATTTCAGATTGATAACATCTACAACTGCTACATCTGCAACTAGTAGAAATATTCAAGCAGTAAAACTTATCTGCCTTCGTAACATTTGGCGTTAATCCAAAAAATTAATTGGAGACAAACGTTCACTCAACAGTGCTTAAAGCGCTTTAAAGCGCTCAAGCTCAAGTGCAAGCGTGTCGAGTGTAATTAGTGCAATCAGTGTGAATCACGTTTTAGTCAAGTGCTCGTGTTGTGACTGCCCTTACTATCGGGTTTTCATGATTTTTGGTATGAACGTAGATTTTTTTAGTATTGACTGTATTGAAAAGTTCTAAATTAATTTGTGGTTACCTAAAACGACACTTCAGTCTCTCTGTAAGTCATAAGATTTTTCTGTCATAATATGTTTTACATAATATAATTAATTTTGAAATTAATTTCTACTTTCTACTTTTTGGTGGGTTCAAATAAGGTTTCTAATTTATAATAAAATATCCCGACATAGTAACTTCCTTATATAATTACTGATTTAGATGTATGCATCGAGATTTACTACTACATTTGGATTGTCATCGAAAATTATTCATATCAAACCATTAGTAACAAAATTTTGGAATAATTTTAATGGACCACTAGTACCGCCTCCCGACACTTCGCAAACTGTATTCAGTCGAGAGCTTGTTATTGTCCTTTTTATAACCACTTCACTAACACTTGCGTTAACCACACAAGGGTTACATTTAACTGAAAACATTAAACCTAATGGCTTAACTATCAGGAGATAACTGCTCCAGTAGAGCCCCACATTCTCCTGCAAAGGAATGTCTAAGAAAATATAAAAAATAATTTCACAGGTAATAAAGTCAACCAAAATCTTTGTGCATTTTATTTACCCAAAACAACCGAAATAACAAACCAACAAAACAAAGATGGAAATTCAGAATGTGTGGGACAACAGACGTCTGAAAGTATCGAATACTGACTTAAAAGTTTTCACTCTAGCGGCTGGGAAGAGTAAATCCAGAACTCCTCTTTGGTAATCCTTTCTTATCGGTATCACTCTTACTGATATTTCCTCTGGTTCCTCAGTGGTCGTCGAAGTGGTTGTCCTGGTGACATTGACCTCCGTTTCATTTTTCAGCATGAAGCTCTTAACGTATCTTGGTGGGGGTTCAGTGACTGGTGGGACTGTCTGCGTGTGGGGATGGAACTCCACGAACTGTGTAGGTAAGTTGTTGATGTGGAAGGTGTCGTCTTTGACGGTGGTGAGGACTGGCTCCTCAGCTAGCATGGCGAGGCTGTTGCTGTAGATGTCGTGGAAGTTCACCGTTGATGGGGCGTAGTAGCTGTTGTACGTGTACCCTTGCTGCTCCTCTGTAGATTCTCCATTGGATAGCGACTGTGGGAGAGAAGCACTTATTAGATTCACCATTTTCTTTTACTGAAAGACGTGAAAATGTAGTGAAGGATCTAAACTTATACATAACTAAAATGCTTATAGACATGGTTACAAAAAAGACAAAGTGTTATATTTGTTACCAAAAGAAGAAGGTTAAGACGTAAAAATATGTTAATATTTACAAATAAATTCTTGCAAGAAGGATACATTTTAAGCAAGCGTTTGTGGTCTGCGTGCCTAACCCGTGCTTTTTGAGGATAGCTACAGTCAGAGGGCTGTTATATTTTAGACACAGAGTTAGTGTACAAATAGGGTCACCGACATAGGTTCCGACATCGTCAAGGTGGAGTAGCAGCGGGCTGGCTAGGGGCTTGGTATAGTCGGTGCTTGCAGTCGGCCCGGGGAGCTTGGCCTTAGACCGCAAGGCAGCGAAAGTTTGGGACGCCCTGCAAGGTAGGCTGACGACCTGAAGTAGTACAGAAGTGGTTGAAGAAGAAGAAAGGACTATTCTAGAACATGTCGTAGTTATGCTTTAGATAGTCTGTATAGATAGGGGTCCGGTTGGATTGGATCAATGTGACGAAGTCAATCGACCGGACCAAACCTGAACACTTGATTAAGCAGCATTTGTAGACTAGACCTTGAATTTTCAAAGCCTCAAAACTAGTAACAGTTTAGTGTAGTAAATCATCTCTTTAACACTCCTATCACTTGAACAGCACTAGATATTATACATTAATAAAGCAATTTCTTGATTCTTCGAAGAACTTTTAAAAGGTATTTAAAATTTTATAATTCCCATCACGATTCATCCAATATTTTTAAATATTACTAAAATAACAGACCAGTAATTTTGTCCGCACTGCGTATAGGACTATCAAAATTTAATCCAACAAATATAAATAATAAAATTTACTCACTAAAATTAAAATCGCGGTCACAATTATACTAGTTTGGCACATGTTGTTTCTGTAACGAGACAACTAAAACTAAAGGCCGTGTCATTGTCCACTCGACGATCAGTGACTGCGTGAACCCACTTGATTGTATTAAATACAATGTACTGTTTATCAAAATACAGAGTAAAATAGTAACAAATATCATTGTCAAGCATAATTAGTTAAAGATTTTCTCTATTGTGTGCTACTGTTATTGTTTTTCGATAAATTCAATTGTATATGCATGTGCTGAACATATTTGTATATCAGTCACAATTCATATCAAACGGACCTTAGTTCTAAAGCATTAGGGTTCATTTTCGTAGCTATCTGTATCTACTATGCAGTTACGGTACTACGGATTAGGATTTTGAGGTTGGTACTTTGTTTTGGGATAAACAGTATTCCCATGGATTGTAAAATAAATTTCCGTTATAGAGCAAAAACTTGTGGTGTGATGGCGGCAAGATATCCCTACTTATTCTGAACGTATTCTGATGACTACGTATGATTACAGATACCACTTCTTTCCACTTGCTACGATCCCGACGCACTTTTTTCGCTTCGTCCACTTTCATTATTTTCTTCAAACATGCTCTTTGTTTCAGTGTACTCTTGTCGTGGCCTTCCTCCATTCACACGCACCTTAAAATGTACATAATAATAATATCGGCTTATAATAATTGTCCCACTGCTGGGCAAAGGTCTCTTTCGAAGCTTGTGTCAATATATTATGATACCAAGAAAATCGGAGGTTCCCTTTCAGTTGAAAAGCACCAATTACAACAGCTTATGAAACGTCGATACTGTAGTTGCAAGGTTTCGAAATTTTCAATTCCTATAAAGCATCCGAGTGACCATTATACTAATTATTTAAATGTGCAATTACTTTACTTCTAAATAACTTGTTAGGATTAAAGTTTGCATGTTGCTTGAGATAGATTATCAACTGGATGAATTTTAAATAGGTTACATAATACGTTAATTAATACATTTTTTTTCCAGAGTAGATCACGTGAAGTCATATTATTATTTTATTTTAACGTAACACACAAATTACACTAATTTCAACGTTGTTTGAAGCCACGTAAGTTGTGCTATTTAACTCATTGTTATGTAACCCACTTATTATAATGCTTTCGAATTGAAATCCGTATTTCTGCTTTAAAAAAATGCATCACACACGAAACATCTGCGGTTTTTTTTCATACGTTCACTCACCTTCCACTGTGGTGTTAATGACATTAAAAATCAAAGAGTTGGCATATTCATAAGGCATGTAGTTGAATGCAAGATAAAATCGCATTCGGTTGCAAATAAAAGGAAGCCTGCACGTACCCCTACGAGCCTGAGCGAGCGTGGTGCGGGTCCACTGTTTGTGACGACACGAGATTTATATATCGACTGTATTTAGTTTATTTTTATTATGTGAAGAGGCTTTTTTGTGTTTGTGAGTAATAAATGTCCACAACATCACATTTATTTCTCTGAACCCAAAGTAGTGCACTTGTGTTTTGGAATCAGAGACTATGAAGGTACAACAAACACCTAAGACAATGAAGAAAACTGGATTTAGATTATTGACCCGCTCGGGTATCGGACCCTGGACCTCGGAGCTACCGACACCATCAAAAGTAGTGTTTAAGTCGTTAGACGGTGGTCGAACAGTCACAAGTTTGGTATTTTCTATAGATTTTTGCTTTGACTTGTTGCTGATACGATTGACGACCGGTACGATTTTTTGGTAAATAACCTATCTAGCAAACTGAACGATACTGTGTAATCAATCGCGTAGACTAGCATGATCCCATACCGCCACATACAATTAGAACATTTTCTATGATTAAAGTTTCATAATATATAATCATCCATGAAACTATACTAATTACCTAATATTTGTCATTATATAGGCCTTTCCACACGATTTGATAAACAAAGAATTCGCTGTCTTTCAAGTAACTAACTTAAGTTACGTTATTACCCGACTGTGACAAAGCCAAAAAAACGTTTGTATATGGATTATTTCTGTTGACGTATCATGCTACAATGTGCCCTCGCCCCGCCTCGGTGCGCTCGTAAGGATGCTTATGATGCGGTGTTGCAGTTTATTTAATTTCCTCAAAGGTATTACGTGGAAAAAGCATGTTTTCAAGTGCCTCCCTAGCTTCTAGCGCTGCCTTTTTGTGCAGCCCTTTCATGTTGTAAATATATTTTGACAGGGAGTTTCTTTTGATGGAGCTAGAGTGTTTTAGAAGTGTGGAGGTCTATTGACAATTTATGGTGTAGAAATAGAAGTTTTAGTGTGTTTCTAGGCATAGGTGAGCTGATATTTGATTATCATTCACCGCTTTGCAGCAACCCACTTTTGGGCATGGTCTTTCCTTGTATTAGTCGATTTTTTACGCCTCTACAAAATTAGCTCACATATTTTCTGTCTTTTTTATAGAAAGTCAATAGATTTTTTCAAAATATAGGTCTAAAAAAAAATTGATTGGATTGATGGACTTTTTTTTTGCATATCCTTAATAAATTATGTAACCCAATCAAGCACTTAACGAGCTATAACCTAAATACTAGAAAACAACTCCAATCACTAAGTTCTAGGCATCCATTTTCCCTTAAAACAATTTGGAAGCTGAAAGGCTGAAACCAGTACAGTCGACAAAAAAACTCTATAAACGTCACTTTGCTTTCACTCGGGCTCTTCACAGCGACACGAGACTGTACGTCAGGGTGTTGATGTGTGTGCGAACCGTACTCACTGGCTTTGTCGCTTTTGTATGATCAAAATGGGCGTATAATTGTGCAATTGTTTGATGTTCACTAGATTTTTTGTACTATGTAGGTACACTCTACTGTTATCTACTCTAATGAGCTCATTATTTGCATGTTAGTTATTATTACCACAAGAGAGAACAAGGTTGAAAATAGTGATCTAATTTCAATCTTTTTCTTTTAATAATAAGCCCTAACCCAAGCCCTCTAGAA
This sequence comes from Autographa gamma, assembly GCA_905146925.1. NCBI lineage: Eukaryota > Metazoa > Arthropoda > Insecta > Lepidoptera > Noctuidae > Autographa > Autographa gamma. The sequence goes on from LR989865.1 coordinate 7,473,077, forward strand.
GTACACAAAGATAAGGTACTAAAAAAATGAAGAAAGCCTCCTGTATCTTTTTTCCGACAATATTCATTTTCTTATAATTTTTCCCGACTTAGATTTAGAACAAGCAGAAAAACTAACAACACGAAAAATACCGAAAAATATATTGGGTTAAAATAGAGTGAGAGAAGTTGCAAAGAATAATAGGAAAGTCCATTACTTCGTACATCTACGTTCCTACCGTAGGGATTCGCCACTCAGCTAGGTTACTTGAATTTATTCCTAAACCTTTTGTGAAGGATTACGTTGACAAATTGCGTAAGCGAGTGCGATTTGTCTGTCGCGCAGTCCTTATGGGGCACGGATTTTAATGCTAATACGTGGATCTCTGTACGGAACTAGATTTTGTTGAAGTGGATTTTAGGTAAATATATAGGTATGTAGTATATACCTACAGTTGAGTAGAAAAACTAGAAATACAATTTTGATATGAGCCAGGAATGCAATATTTGCAGAACAGTGCCTGTAGACAAAAATACTGATTGATTGTTTTCTAAAGGTAAGATTATACTTACATTGCTTCTTCTGTCTTAATATGAGATAAGTCGTTATATATTGTGCAGTTAGATAGTAAAATAACATAATTAATCATGTATCTAAATGAACACAAACTAATATAAATAATATACAAACTTAACTATTAAAACCCAAAACCAACTATTTAGGAAAATATGGCATCAAAAATGTATTGACAATTCTGTTTACTAGAAATTAAAATATTAGCTAAATTGTGGTATTTTCTAAATTACCTTACAACACAGAAAACCTAAAGACACTAATAAGACTCACATCATTGGACATCACCATTCGTGCTATTTACCATTATAAAATTATTTGGAAACTCTAAAAATATAAACAGAATCTACAGACGTAAGGTCAACATTTGGCAAATAAACGCAGACCTGTATAAACAAGGTCAAAGCAGGTCGACATCTCTATATTTAGAGGTGCATTCACGGCAAAGGTCAGTTTTAATGACGGGGTCAGTTTAAACAGTTTTTCTTTCATGATACTATGTAAGGTAGGAAAAATATGATGTAGCTGAGTACTGGTCGGTAAAAATCTAGTAGTGCTATTGATCGACACTCTAAGAAGACGTTTACACATATATTTACCTCTCAGCTTATTATGTGACTTTACTTTGATAAAAATAATAGTAGCACCAAAAGAAAGTATTTGAACACGAATGTTATAATACTGGCACGAAAAAGGGGAGGCCTAGCTCTGCAGTGGGAGGAAAATTGCTGTGGATAACGATGATGATGATGAATGCTATAAAAATATTTACATACATAAAATTAACAGTACATGTAAAAACTTAGCACTTGTAAGTTAGTACAGATATACGAAATATCCGCTACTTAAACTATACGTCCAAAATATTCTACAGAAGTCTGCAAACAACAATAATCTTGTTACTGAACATAAAGGTGAAAATAAGTTTTTATTGAATGCCTACAACACTGAATCATAATTCAATTTTCAGGCCATGTCAGGGCAAAAGCTAGTATATTTTAAACTGTACAATTTAAAGGTTTCTCGTCGGCGGCACGTTCGCTGTTCGTCTTCAAATCGACCGCCATTCGACTGGTCTTTTGCTAGAAAATTATTTTGTACCTTTTTGCTGCCGCGATAAATTATATTATTTTGCGATTTGTTGAAACTATGTTGATATTTTATACAAAACTGAAGTACATTATTTAAGTTTGGAGAGTACCAAAGCAAAACTATAGTACTTTTAGATGAATACTTGTCAGAGAGAAAAACATTAATTTTGAGATACCTATGACCATATTAAGGAATTGAACGGTCGCGAAAATTTTATCAATCCTCGATGACCTTTGTTAAAAATGCTTATTGTAATGAAAAAAACATAACACATGTCAAAATCCCATTTTTAAGTTGATTTTATTATTGTTTCAATTAATATAACATACATATAATTTTACATAGTTACGTTTATTTATTGCACATATGACATTAAATTCATCAATCAATGACGATATTATTATCTAAACATTCAACATAAAACTCAATATAAAATATCAACAACTTTCTAAAATTCTATTTACGACGTTGAACTAAATTCAACGCTCACCGTTCACCGAACAGCTGCACCATAATCTTTAGAAGCCAACCAAAATACCAGGAAACTGAACAATACTAATAATCCACAAAGGGAGCTGCAGATATTTTACACTGAATACGTAATACGTCTTGTGCGATCTAGTGAAGCCTTGCACTTGAATAATGCAGTTGTCAATACACAGATTGATATGCTTCAACCACCCCTTCTGTACGGGGAGGGAGGATGACGAATAAGGTTAGTTACCTGTTAACCGGCTTGAAAAAGGAGAGGTTCTTAATTCTGAGATATCTAGGACAATTGTGGGCCGTTTCAGTTCATTGTTATTTTTTTTTTCCTTTATAGGGAACCGGTATTTCAGAAATGGTTTCATATCAATTTCAAAAATTGAAACAGGCGTTTTGGCTTTTTTTATATTGATGTTATTTTGTCTACATTTATGTGAAATTATTAAGTTAAAGTTATTTAGTACTTGACTGATGTTTTAAGGAAAAAGTCTGTGAGTATTGCATACTGTTTGCCTTTTGAGTAAAGTTGATTAAATTAGGAAATAGCTTGGTCCACAGAAATGTGTTTTTCATTGCATTTTGTCGGCAGGGTTGGTAATTACGATTCGACAGGATTTACAGGTATGAAAACCTAGAATTAACGTGAATCTAAATTAGTAATTACTAATTACATAATAATGTATGTACCGACATCCAAAAAGCAAAAAAAAAAACAAATCAAATATGAAAGCAGAAAGCTACGTGCTTAAGAAAAACTATTGCCAAATATTTGGCTTTTATTATCGTTCTACCTTAAAATCCTTTTGTTAACCGATTTGAAAAGAAAGAGGTCCTCAATTCTTTGGAAATTTTGTACGTATGCTACACAAAATTTTAAGCTATTCTGAAATAGGTTTTGTGGTCCCATATTTATTAACGTTGTTTTTTTTATGTGTATTGACTTAATTCAAATTTCTTTTTATCTATGTATAGTCCTTTATCAATAAGGTGTACAGTTCACCAAATATCTTAGTCGTATGTCGCATACAGACAATCGGTGTTTCTGCCGCCCCTAATCTATGCCGTAAGACACCTTTGTTCTATGCACTGCCACGCCAATTCATGGCCAATACAATGGACGCAATGCATCAAGCTGATAGCTTGTGGCCTAATCCTTGCTCTCCGATATATTACATATGCTATTGGAATACGGATGTGACGTCATAGGAGGACGGAGGGCAGAAGTACAACTGTGGCATGTCCTCGAGTTGCTTTGAACTTGGAAAAGTTCGTTAACTAAAATATAAAGACGTTTTTATCATTATTTTTTATTTAAGTTAAAGTTTTCCAATACAAAATGATTAGTTGCAACATATTTTTTTTTTTTTGTCAGTGGACGTCTTTATCTTATTTACATAGTTTAGTGTCGCTTTAGCAGTCTGTTCGCTTAAAAGTTTAAGAATTACAAAACGGGTGTTAATGCAAATTTTAGCAATAGATGGGATTATTAAAGAGGAAGTTTTATACGAGTATGTGTAATACATGCATAATATACAAGAGAAAAGCCGAAAAACTACGGATAACGTGTCAAGAAGGGGCGCTAGTAAACAATAATAAAGGGCTTTCCTTAAATGAAAATGAATCCACACGATTGTAGTTACCGTGTTGATCAAGCATTTTTAATTAGACCATAACACAAAATACACCTAAAAATTGCTTTTCAATTCTCACTTAACACCTTTCAACTTGTCAATGAGACTTCTGTATAACCTTTAGTACGTGAAAGTCGGTATAGTTCGACGTAATCAATCAGGTCGAGCGAGGCTCCTGTCTCAAAGGATTGAATCGAAGCAAAACACCACAAATGCATGCCTCAGATCGAGCCAAGAAGTTATGCATACGATTAACTCACTATGACTTTATTAGAGCTATTAAACTTGTATTAAAGTAATAATAAAGTTCATAGTGATGGGGCTACTTTTTCAGCTTAACCAACTTAACTATTTCTGCACACATAAAAAAAACATGAGACTATTTACTAACTAAAACCAATTATAGGGCATCAAAAAAATCTTTTTCTTTTTAATAGCCCACATAGGATCCCACTGCTGGGCAAAGACCTCCCCCTCCGTCTTCCAAACCTGTCTATCCATTACGATTTCTGGCCACGTGCGACCCGCATAACTGACTAGATCATCACACCAGCTTCGCCGCGGACGACCTCGACAGCGATGTCCCTCCGGCTTCCAGTGGGTGACGATCTTTGCCCATCGGTCAGGCTGCATACGCGCTACGTGACCAGCCCACTCCCACTTAAGCTTGGCTGTTTTTACTCCCACATCCGCCACTTGAGTTATAGAACGCAGCGTGGTGTTTCTAACACGAAAAAAAATCTTAATGTCATTTAAAACTTAATGCACCTACGGTGTTACAACTGCAATAAAATCTTTGAGGATCTGTCAGTTTCGCGATTTTCGAGGCATCCAAGTTTCTTTTTATTTAAGTCATATCAGCCATTTGTTGCCTAAGGAGCTTTATCTATAGACATCTATTTGTTCGTTAGTCCTGCTTTTTACTATCCTATATTTTGCAAAATTGCTACCAGTCTTACCAGGTTAAATTCAGTTATTTATGCTAGGTGTTTAGCTGCATCTGTTGATATCAAAAATACTAAAATATTTACAGATCCAAAAGTTCACTAAAAGAAAGAACATTCTTTATAAATATGTATCTTCTTAAATGCATACTTACACATGTATAATACATTTTTCAGAGATCTTTAAATCATATTAATTACTGCAAAAGTAATTAACGCTTTCACGGCATTCGTTAAAAACTAGTCTCCCGCCCAACTGTTAGAACAGTGTTATGAAATCGGAACAAGTAAGCTCATATTTTGGTTACTTTAATGTTATTTTCAAATGTATGTAATTGCAAAGTATTGTCATAAAAACTATTTTCTATTTTTAATATAACTATTTTCAGGTACTATTCCTTCCGACTAATTGTTTAAGAATTAGTGTTTGATGGATTGTCATTTCAAATTATAGATAGGTACCAAAATGAAACGCTTATTTTTGTCTTTTGCCCATGGCTAGTGGCTGTGTTGACTATCGCAGCAAAAATAGCCTGTGTCCTTTCTTGTGATCCAAGCTTATCACATTTAATTTGATACATGGATTTTTTTTTAATTTAAAGTAAGTCGTTACAGGTATTTATTAAATAAATAAAAAGACAATATTATTATTTTTATCAACCATTTTCTCTACTCTCCATCTCTCAAAGAGCAATAAACACGTAAAACCAAACTCAACCTAAACAGAATCATATAATAAACAGCCAGCCAACAACTACCAAATGCACGCTTATGACCACAGAGTTTGAATGTACCAAGAATATGAAATTTAATAGTTCAGCTAACTGGTTCCGTTCAGCGTAACACCGTCCCGCGAGTGTTCGCTGCAACATCTTGTGCTAATTGGGCTGCGATGCGAAGATGCCCTCACAATTTATGGCCCGACACCTACCGAGCTTTGCATTTAGCTTTAACACGCAATTTTTATATTAAAATCGTGTGTTTTGCCTTTTCTTTTGGTGAGGATAAATCCCTTTGTCTCGTGTTATTTGAGGTGTTACTAGTGGGTCAGGTATCTATAGACTATCTGTGGTAGAAAGTGAGCAAACAAAAAATTGGTCCTGCTTTAGTAGCGTCCGCTTATAAATTATCTGTTCAATGGGATTATCAGCGTGAAAAATATATGTTTTTAAGCTACTATTCAGAATGTAACAAAATAATTTTTAGATTCGTTCTTTTTTGAGTTAATTAATGCATAGCGAATAGGAAATTTTCAGTTATGTTGTGCGTTATAATGTAAATAAATAATAATAATTCAAGCCAATAAACCACCACGCTTGCTCATTTACGGATAGGCAATTTCAGAATCCAGGTTTCCTCACGATGTTTTCCTTCACCGTTTGTCAGAAAATAGATGTAAATAAAGAAATGATATTATTTAGTGCAATAAAACAGTAAAGTTCTTATCAAAGTCTGAATATGTTTTCTTAATTTGATAAGTTAACAATAACACAATATTTAGTAAAGGTCTTGAATTAAATTTTTTTTATTTCAATACAGTTAAGGTTGATTTTCCTTTATCTTAGTGCAACTAGTGTTCACTCGTACGGTTTTTAGTTTACCGTCTCTCGTACGAATAAGTTAAAGTTACTTGAGAGTCGCTCATCACTCCTTTAAGTTCTTGTCAGGGATGACATATTGGGCAAAGTTATAACTAAGCGAGTATCGCTAAAAGCCCACTTTTTGGCTGCGCGTAGTACATTTGTTTACTGACTTAAGTTTTTTTCCTAGCAGCGACAGACCTTTGTCTGATAATATTGCACTCGATCGAGAATATTAGGGTTTGAAATACTTTTATTAAAAGGAGGCGCTCTAATGATATTATTTTTTTCTGAGCCAACTAGTTCATACTAGTGCTTACGCTATAGATTTTCTTTATTCATACCCTGACAGGCGTACTCTGTAATTTCTATGCTCTGAATATGGGACTTACCGGCTATGATACACAGTAATAGACTACTGATCTATTAGAAGTAGTTTGACCATAGATCGTAATGTCAATCAATGAATCATGATTAAAAGTGCATAGGTATAATGAAAAAGAAATACGATGTAGATCAAATTCAAAAAAAAAAAACATAAATAGTGAAATTTTCACTTTAAAATGAGATAAAAATACTCAACAGACAGACATTACCATATAAAATATTAGATGCAATTCCGCGTACATTCTCTTTTTCTTTGAAAGTTATGATTGGGAGAAAATCTCACTAGTAGGATCGCCAACTTTGCCTTATTATAGCATAGCTTGATGTTGCGACCTACCTGTCGGTTGGATTAATGTGGATACGCTATGTAGGTATTTTTTTTTATTTTTGCCCAAGTTTCTAAACGAAACGAAGACAAGATTTTGGGAAACACCTCAACATTAATCCGTTTTTTCTTACAGAGTTGACGTGTATAAGTATGAATATTGTTTTGTTGTGACAACATAGGTATATTTGCTACACACTTGCATGTGCCCTCGGTCATGATTAAATATTTTGTGTCATTGGAAATCGAAAAAATAATTAAGTTATTTTTTTATAAGTGCATATTTAACGTAAAAAGTAAGTCTAATGAAATCCTTAATGTTTCATTGCATTTAAAGCCACTGTTTGAACTCGCGCTTCGTAGCACTGAACTTATTATAAATTTAAAAAATATAAATATTTCTCCATTCGTATCCATATAATCTCGTCGCCTGCCGCTCCGTAGCCTCCTGTACTCCAGTCGCGTATGAAGGAAAATTAGACTTTTTAAACTTGCCTCTACAACTTCGATTTTACCTCATTTCTTCCAAGTTTGGAGTAACTCCTCTCAGGTGGGCTGCATGCTTATTACCCACATTTTTTATGCTACAGTAATGTTCCGCATAAGTTTACTTTAAATTATAGTTCAGGATTTAATGTCTTGAAAGGTTTTGAGAAATATTTTGGTTATAGCTTTTGGTTTCCTAATAGGTGCAGAGATACTATTTTATAAGCCGTTAGTGTATTATTGCAAATGCCCACCATGTCTTTTAACTTCTGTTATGTGCATAGGAATCCGATAAAAATGGCATTGCTAAGTAATGATTAAGCTATAACTGCAGTACGATACGGTATTATTTTGGTAAATAACAAAATTTATTTAAAAAATCATGTCCACGAGCTTCGCAGCATTCGGCCAGTGATTTTCTATTAACTCTTTAATAGAAATCTCTTCTAAAAAATACCTTTTATAGAGACCTGCGAAAGGAGAAATTGATGAGACATAATATGGATAAACGTTTTCTTAGGCTTGCGCGAATGTGAATATTGAAATAAAACTACTTTTTTACCTAAATCTAACATTAAACCGCGAAAACATCCGTAAAAAGAAGTTTTATTTCAATAGATAAACGCGTTGAGACTTGTAACAACGGAAAAAAATAAACAAAAAACGGTCAATCTGCTTTATAGTTCACACAATAGACTACATAACATCCATAAAATATATTACGAGTATAGAAGCATTAAAGTACTGTATAAATAACTTCAAAATTCATATATAACTGCCTCGTTGGTTTAGTGGTGCTAAGCGCGACTGCTACGCTGGAGGTTTCGGGTTCGATTCCCGAGTCGACCAAAGTGTTATTGGGTTTTTCTATGAAATTCTCAGTTGCAGGTCGGAGTTTGGATTTGTGCCCGGTAAGTGGCAATAGGCTCGCCCCCTATTACATGGCACCTAAACATATCGGCGAACTGTGGGTGTACGTTGGTACACCTCTGACTACCCCTTCGGGGATACAGGAATGATGATATGTTATGTATGTTATGTAAAATTCATATCCAATAAATCTTCCTTCAACATTCATTCGATTCGCCTTTGATAAATCAATACATAATTTAAAAACCGAATAAAAAGCAAGTGAGCGCGGAAACCAAAAAGTCATTTGTAACATCCGATCGCTTGTTTCCGAAGCAATGTTAAATGACAAATGTGTAGCGATGACGTCATAAATACACGAATGTTTATCATACCCCGGATGAGTGTTGTACAAGCTGTTAAACTTTATCATGTTTAAAAATGGTTAGTGCCTTTTCAATATATATTTTTTTGTATTTGTTTTAGGAAATAGTGAAAACTGTAATAATATTCCGGAACTCACACACGGTTATCTGATCCCAAGCTTCATCCAGAATTAGATCCAGAGCTTATGTTATGGTAACCAGACAACTGATAAACATACTTATATATTTCTAAAAACACATATATTTTAGATAAATTACACCCAGACCAGAACAGATGATCGTGCTCATCGCACAAACATTTGTCCTGAGAGGGGATTGCACCCACGACCTCCGGTATAGCAGTCAGGGTCACTAACCGCTAGACCAACAGGCCCGTCAATAGACCTTTATACTTTACCAGGGATCGCTCTAGTTCAGGGAAAGGGTAACTGGGTGGTTTTAGCCGGAAAATATCTGACGTACTACGCTTTTCCCAGAGCGAAAGAAGCCAATGTACATTTCCCCAAGATAATAAGCGGTAGTTTCTGATATATACGGTTGAAATAAACACTTTATTGTTTTTTAGTGAATTACAGAAAATTCCAAAAAGTTTTTGAATTTTCTCATCCATGCTCATAAGAAAATCTGTTTCAAAGTAAATTATAGAATATAACATAATTTATTAAAAGCACAAAGCAAAGTCTTTTGTTTGTAGTATCTGAGAATAGGTAAAAATTTTAGAAATACCAAATTATTTACTTGATTCTTGTCAACTGAACAAACTATATAGATATCTCTAGTGACACCTCTACTAGACTACATGTTATCCTATACTCACCCTAAGTTATTTAATAACCTGCAATCCCAACAAAGAGGTTATAACTATCTCCAATATCACAGTTAGGCAGTCAATGAGGTTGTGTAAACCGTCAACCAATGGCACGCAGGCATTCCCCGTCGCATGCCACAAATGCCGATCGCTCAGAATGCTTGAGGTCTCTGTCTTCAAATATTTACCTTAATATCGAATCAATCAATAACCGAAAGGATCGAGTGAAATATGTTGGGTAGCATCACTAGTTAGTTTTCGCATCACTATTTTCTTTGAAAAGCTGATGTTAGTTGCTGGTTAAAATTTACACCATATTTAAGTATTTTTGGAATGATGTTCAGCTTTTTTTTATACTTTAAACTAAAAACAAGTCACAGGTCTGCAGGCTGAGATCATCTTCAACTTTATATTTAAAAGCAATTGCCTTATTTAAGAGAACGGTTTAACTGGTTTGTTTTTTTTTCGTCTTCATGTAATTATTTTGTTAACTTTTGTATGAAGGCGAAAAATCCGCAGGAATGAATAAACAGGACAACGACTGTCGCGTCAGGTAATTTCTGATAAAATGGCAGTACATTTGTGTATAATATTTGGTAGTGTTGATTCTTTAATGTAATTTGTGTACGTGAGTAATTATATAAATAACAAACAAGAAAGTATAGTTTTTGTTGGTGTAATACAAACCGGGCACAAAACGAAAATAAAACAAATGAATTTCAGAAATTTGAAGAAAAAAAATGCAAGAATGTCACGTCGAGTTTTTGTTGCATATTTTACCTTATTTTAAATTTACAGGTAGTATAGAAAGATAACCATAAACCGAACAGCATGTATGAAAGTAGACAAAGCGAAACAAGTATGTAAGGATCGTAGCAAGTGGTATCAAGTGGTCTCTGCCTACCCGTACAAGGGAAAGAGGCGTGATTATATGTATGTATATAGAAAGTAGACAGCCGCATTGCTTCAAAGAGTAATTGTATAAACAAATATTTTGTACCGAGCTCAGACATTTGTGCTTCGACGATCAAATGTAAAATATTTTCTTACTCGACAGCGTCTTCCAGCGAATTTAGAATTTATATGAAACTAACTACAGTTATGGATTCGTATTGACACGCCGACGCTTGTCACGTGCGCAAAAGGGGTATATTTTTATGGAATATGTAATTCTGTTTGACTTCATACGCGATGTCCATATTTGCCGAAGACTCGACGTCCTACATGCAAAGAGAGTGGTTTGTGTACATTGTTGGAGACGGTACGATATTCCTTGTACGTTATTGTCTTAGTATAAAGTATTTTAAGTATTTCTTATTGTACATCATAATAGTTACACACTCAAAATATCATATTAGGGTGAAGGGATATATAAATATGTATCCAGTTTGTTTTATGCCTTGTGGTGTAGAGAAACGGCTGCAGTAGTACAAGATGCTATTTAATTAAACTCCATCCATGTTCTTACATGATCGTCATGTAAATCCTGATTGGTGATACCGTTTTTTTTGGCATAAAAAATCTGTACCATGCTCGAATATCGCTAAAGATTACAATGCTAATCTGAATAACAACTTTCACTATTATTTAGAACGCAAATTCATAGCTTGGCACATACTACATGAGCTTTATCTAATACACAATCAAAAAACTTTAACTTAGACGTCACAGTTCAGTCATCTTTAAACATCTTCAAATAGAATACAATGGAAACAAACCATGCCTCTAACGAAACAGGTCTTAGCAAATAAAGGGAGACATCGACTGATAGAAAAATTTTCTCGAGAGCTTTTTGGCTGCGTACAGACAGACAGATGGATCTCCTTTGAAACGTCTCGACGGAACATTTTATGTTTGGTATAAAGAAATAGGACAAATAGCGTCCCCTATGCCTTTGAACGTGCCTCCTGAACGATGTTAAGAGCTCCGTAGTTTTAAAGGCGTCTTGACAGATTGGTTGTGATGACTTCAATTGGTAGATGTCTAGGTCTTGTTGCCATGATTCTGACGGCATACATGTTCTGTTAGAGAAAAAAGCTCAATGTCGACGACTGCAAAAATGAACGAAATTTTACTAGCTAGATTTTATTAGTAGCATACATGAATCGAGTAAACTATAAAATTAATTAACTAAACTTAAGTTTGACGTAGGAAGTTATGTGCCTACCGTTAATATGTGTTCGGGTTGATATGTGTATACTTTATATCCATTTGGGGGGAATCGGACCGTAACCCACCGCGCTGGTCCTAAGCGTGTTGGTGGGTCGCCATTGCCTCGTTTGTTTGCTAGCAGGATGTACCACGTGCTGGTGAGGTTGGCTTGAGTCCCGAAAGTATACTTTATGTAGACAACAATAATCTTAAATACTCCACTTTTGAATGCAAAATTATTATTGGTCGCCCGAATTTCTGAAAATTGGGGAGATGGTTCATTTTATCGTAATGGCATTTCACAGTAATGTTTAAAGAATCTGTTCTGCGAGGCAGTTACGTACACAGCGTACGCTCACTGACTCGCTTTGTTTATTTGAAATCAAAAGAATTTTTTGTTTACCACCGTCATCTAATGAGACAGCGGATGCATTCTTTGTTATTTATCGAGATGAAGCCAACGTTTCTTCCCATTGTCCCAGCGACGCGGCGCGAAACAACTTCGCAAAAATGTATTTAGTTTCTCGAACCGAAACTTTTGCGAAATTATTTTTCATAGTCAGTTTTACGGGGCTATTTATGTACGTTGCGCTAGCCTTTTATTCATTTCATACTGCGTACACAACAGTGTCTCAAATCAGTAAGGATCAAGATCATTCCAACAGGCACATCGATGCTTCAGACAGATTCGAAAAAGACCTCAAGTACATTTTGCTATGGACTATTAAAGATGACCTGAGAGAATATAAATTAAATTTGGAAGGTCAAAGCCCGTTTATAGAAAACAACTGTCCGGAAATCAACTGCTACATAACCACGAACAAAACTATCCTAAATGAAGACTATACAAATTTCGACGCTATAATATTTAACATTAGTCTTCTGTGGAACTGGAAGCCTTTGCACATGCCTAAGGAGAGGTCGCCGCGACAAAAGTATGTATTCTATGGAATGGAGGCGTCCGACGATCATCCAATATGCAATATCCTAGTAGACAACTTTTTCAACTGGACCTGGAGTTATAAATTCCATTCAGATGTATTCACTCCTTTCATCGAAATAAGGGACATGAATGGTAAAGTTGTGGGACCAAATCGCAATATTTTATGGAGTAACGAAGGGACAGGAACGAGGAACAGTATGGAAAATGTGACAAAGACAAAGGCAATTGCGTGGATTATGGATAAATGTGATGTTATGTCTAACAAAATGCTCTCAATAAGGAAATTGAGGCGAACATTGAAGGAGCACAACCTAGTATTGGATATTTATGGTTGTGGTCACTTCCAGTGTCCAAACGAAGGGTGTTTGAAGATGCTGCAAAGAGATTATTACTTTTATTTGGCGATTGAAGGGAGTATGTCAGAAGATTATGTGACGACTGAAGTGCTGAAAGCCTACGATAATGATGTCGTGCCTATTGTTGTTGGTGGCGCTGATTACAGCAAGTAAGTTATGATATTTTATTAATTATGGGTTGTTATAATTATTTTGGTTAAAATATTGTATCGTTAAAATAGTGGCTAAGTATAATTCAGAGAGTATTAACTAAGATGTTTAACTTTCCTAATTATTCTAATAAATATTACTAGATACGACAATGTAGATGAACGGCACAAGTCATTAATAAAAACCGTAATAATAAATTTATTTTAACGTCTACTATTCGTGGTGACTCCATGAATTGTAAGACATTTTATATGAACGACAGACAGATATTTCGTTAGGTACAAAATAACGTTATTAAAATAAATATAATTATTTATTAATTTCGCTAAAAAAAATCTTGGTTCCTAACCTTAATTTTATTATTTTCAGATTCCTTCCAGACAACTCGTACATAAATTTCCAGTACTACACAGAGGAAAAACTCGCTGCATTCTTAGACCACACAATTCGTCACCCATCTTCATACATTGAATTCTTTTCATGGAAGAAATATTACACCATTAACAAAGCAAGGAGTTTTAATGGGTATTGCCAGCTTTGCAAGCTCCTTAATGATAAGAACAAATTTACTAGTTTCAGTGCGTATGAGGAGTTCAGGAAATGGTGGTTCTATGGTTCATTAAAAGAAAGGTGTATTCCAAAAGGGGCTGAAAAGTTTACTGAAGTTCTAGGGTATGTAAATGAGACTAGTAGAACTGGGTAAATTCATTTGTTTTGAATATTGTTGGAAATTACTGTTTGAGTAATGGTTGTATGTAATCTATAATATTGATTTAGAAGCGAGGTGAGTAAAGGAATTTAGTCCATTTTGCAGTAAACAGCTCGATTTCGCTTATATTTGAAAATAAGCTGGATTTTATAGTCGGTCATTTAGTTCCTTTTTAATTAAGATAGTTTTTATACAGGTATGTTAATTTGTGTGACGTGGGTGATGTCATAATTGACAATTCTGTTCAAAAGATTAAATTTTTTGTTTATTTCATAAAAAGTGTTGCAAGTTGTATGTTTGTCAATGATGTATACTGTTAAGTTGTTGATTTTGTACGTTAAATGACATAATAAAATTTAATTTATACAAATCTATTACTTTTGTTGTAATATGTACGTACATTGATCAAACTACAGAAAAGAGACAGTTACTAAAATAAATATCACAGCGATTTCTCACTTGTCTGTTGTTAATTTTGGTTTCTACGTTTTGATATTCAGGTTTCCCTTGTTTTTTTCTATGTTTTTTCATACTTATACGAAGCATTTAAAAAACATCGTACAGCAACTTTTACACCTGACTGGCTTCAATAATATTTGCGAAAACAAAGAAACTGTTATGCTCTTCTTTTAAAGGTTAGTCTTTTGTCACCTTTTGTACAAAAGAATTGATCGGTGACATTCCCTGTTACAAAAAGGCTTGTGACAAAGGAGAAAATAGGTAATTCTTTTGATTAAAAATAACTAGCGATATTTACGACCATTGCCTGACTAAGGTAAGAAACGCATCATAATGCCCAAGTATACTACTAATACGCCTTATTTACTTAAACATATTGTCATAATTAAACAGCTGATAACGAAAATACTGTTTTTCTTTATAAGATAAAATTCAATGCAAAATATATCATCGGATGCTTGCAAATATAGTTTACAATAAGTCCGGATTATTTTAAACAAAAATGTCCATAATCATCAAGGATGTATCTCTTAAGTACGGAGCGTACAGTACAGTCATAATAAAACAGGAATCCCTCAACATATTTTCCTTTACAAAAACAAAATCAAAGTTCATAAAACAAACAGTGACGTCATTAGCATAGTGAAGCACCTAAGTAGGGTCAACAACAAAGACCTGCTGAATATTCGAGCAGGCGATCTCTGGGATATGCTAACCGTAGGAGCGAGGAGCGCTTCTCTTGCTGACGGTACTGACGAAATGTATGAATTTTTCAGTATTTACTCATCCAAGACTTTGACTCATCTGCTTTGTTGTCTGATTGTTTTCTTAGTGGTTGTTGATTTTTTTATGTGGGATGTAAAGCAGGTTTTTAGGGTTGTTATTTTATATGAAACTTAATTTTCTAGGTATATCTTATTTCAGCCTTCTGGGCACGATCCCCGCCATTGACAAGGATGACGATGAGTTCTTTGACGCCTGTTAGTTTTTATTTATGTAAGTTTTAATTTTAGTATAGTTAGAGTTTGTTTTTATATTAGATTTAATTGTGTATTAATAAAGAAATGTTTATAAAATGAAAAATAAACCGTCTTATTTCATTAACTATAGTATAGTTGTATCCAAACTTAACTATATAATCAGAAACAAAAAAATATGTTTCATTAACATAAAATTTATTATTAAACACATTTGTAGGCACTATAATATAGTGCCTACAAATGTGTTTATTATAAGATTGTACCTATTGTACACATAAGGTTGTACCTCAGAGGTGATCCCATTTATATTTCATCAGAAAACGATCTAATAGTTTTGTGTGCAATCAATTATAGATTTAGATAAAACATACTAATTAAAATAAGAGTATTTAGTAAAATTATGTCGTTATTAATGACATCATCATCTGGAAGTATTATTCATCATAGTGTCCATAAATATAAAGAGGATATCGGAAGTATAGCTAATTATAGTGTCCAT
This sequence comes from Autographa gamma, assembly GCA_905146925.1. Taxonomy (NCBI): domain Eukaryota; kingdom Metazoa; phylum Arthropoda; class Insecta; order Lepidoptera; family Noctuidae; genus Autographa; species Autographa gamma. Next base: position 7,488,850 of record LR989865.1, read on the forward strand.
AAAAAAGAGGATATCAAAAAAAAACATAGAATTTAGAATATAAAGTTCCTGTATTTATGTATGTTTATCCTCTTTTCACGTGAAAATTAATCCACAAATTCTGGAATTAGAATTTGTATAGTCAGCGCGAACTAATCTGCCGATAAATAGTTGTTGAACATAATCTATCTAAATTCTAAAACATTCAATATTCATACACGTTATTTACTTACATGTCTAATAGACCGTCAATGAATGTTTAATTAGCATTCAATATTACATATAAGTTCCTATTTAGCTTTACAAATTAGTGAAAATAATTCCACGTCAAAATCAAATTGCTAATAGTGCTTTCCCAGGTTTACACGAATGTTAGATATTTCAATAAAACTACTTTTAACGTACCTTTGTATCTCATGTCAAAACATCGGAACCTAAAATCTAAAATGAACCGCGACATAATCCGTAAAAATTGGATTTATTTCAATGCTACACATCTTAATAATATTATAAATGTGAAAGTTTGTGGGAATGGATGTGTGGATGTTTGTTACTCTTTCACGCAAAAACGGCTGGACCGATTTGGTTGAAATTTGGTATGTAGATAGGTTATACCCTGGATTAACATATAGGTTACTTTTTATCCCTTTATTTTATGGGGACGGTTTATAGATATTAACGCGGGTGAAACCGCGGGGCACAGCTAGTAGTTTTATATTTATGTTTTAATTTAGTATAGCTTTAGTTAGTATATAGTAAGTTTTTTTTAATAGATTGTAGGTAGGTAGTTATTTGTCAAACCTTATACTATAATGTTGTAAATTAATTATAAATTTGTTTAATTGTGTTAACTGTAAAGATAAAGATTGTTTTATTTTTAAATCTGTATTAAATTAACGTTGTCATAATTATAGTATTACTTCCTAAATCGTAGATATATAACAAAGATACTTATAAAGTAATCAAGTCTGCCTGATGAATATTCGAGAAGGTTTGACGACACTCCGCTCTCACAAGAGGGCGCCACTGAGCTAGCGATTTGAATTATGCCTGGTCAGGGCCTTAAGTAGCTGGCGAGGTGATAATTAAAATATGCCTTTAGGGGGCTGAATATGAATATATTATAGAGAGAAAGGCCTATATCTAGTGTTCAAAACAGGTTATTTGTTATGTAAAAAAAAGTGATTGTATGAAATATGTCGAGATATTGTATGAATCGTAAACTTGAGCAATTAATAATAAAAAGTTACTATAAATAATTAGTAAATTATTTTAATTATTAGATTAACAAAATGGTTATAAGAAAACAAGTAAAGATTAAATAAAACGAATCTGTGAATCCTGAATTTTTTTGCCGCCCTTACTTTTAGTGAGTATGCATTTTAGTTTTTTTGGCATTAATATTCAATTACAATAAATAACTGAACTTTTTTATTTACATATTAATACTTAAGTCAACTATAACTGAATTATAATAATAAAATATAATATTCATTTATTTCAGGCAATATAAAACAATGCTAAACAAAGCTTACAGAGGCCCATATTATATATACCTTACAGACTAACATACATACAATAATATAAACTTATAACTAAGTCACTTTTTCGCGTAGCGTGACGCAAGCATTGTGACATCCGGAGGAAGCCGGCGGCCGCGGAATTTTCTAAATACTACCCCTTTCGGCCATAGCTCCTCTTTCAGAATCGCCGATAGTCGATCGGTCGGGACGCGTACAACAAACGAGTTGAAGTTAACTGTGTTGCGCGATTCCAACTTCTCGACCACAAACCGGGTCTTCATTTTCATCTCCAAGTACTCCTCCACATCGGAGGCCTTCGTGGTGAAGTGGAGGCGAGACACATACACATGCGCCACAGGAATAGCAGGGCGCAGGACATGTTCAGTCGGTGCGGTGCCACACAGGTTGTGACGAAGAGGCCTTTTCTTCTTTCTCTCGACCTTGGTAAAGCCCTCTTCATCCGGCTGACGTGGTAACGCCGCACTAGGAAGGCGTTCGTTGCGGGTGCTCCCGGTAGCCTTCTCGGTCCTCAATAAATAGCTCGTTTATGTACGTTGTCGAATTATGCACTAGAATGAAGTTAAAATAATTAATTATAACATGTAACATTTTCTGCAGCCAAATCATAATCATCTAAGTATCCAAGAGCTAATCCTAATTCAATTCTAATGGCTAGCAGTAAAACAGTGCATTGTAATTGCATCGCAATGCGATTGCGTCGAGATTCGGCGATATATCCAACTGGAAGGTGTTAACTAGCCAACACGCACCTGCTTCCAACTACAATGACTCCCCTACTATGTGTTCTCGAATGTTCTATTGTGTAGATTGTATAAAAAACTTTTAATACCGACTCCAAAAAGAGGAGGTTCTTAATTCGTGGATTTGTTTTTTGTGTATGTTATGTAATAAATTAGAGCAACTGTGGAACGTTGTTTAAAAAAAATAGAAATTGTATATTTACTTCAAATTTGATCTCATTTATATGTCATTAAATGAATCTAGTATGTTTGTATCTTATATTAAAGTCGGTTTTTCATATATTTACTCGGGTCTGGGTTGTAGGTTGTTGTTCGTTTTTTCTGACTCCTTAACACAGGTGCTGTAGATTCAGAGCATTGTATGTGATGTCTACATTCCATTTATAATTTATATCCTCAAAAGTTGTTAATATAACTAATGTTGTAAACTGTTCATTTGCCTAATATAACTAATTCTACAAAAACACAATATTAAGTCTTAATCCAATTATATAACACAGTTTCGTTTAAATTGGTAGAAGCCTATTCACGTAAGTTTCTAGCATATATATATTCTGAACTAGCTTGTATTTTCGGTAGTATTGGTACAATGGTACTTGTTCAATAGTTAGCTAGTTCTATTAGCAGTGCGTTATTCCCATACTAAAACGCACCTGCGCTTTGTGTGCACCTACTTTGAATAAACTTAAACCATCAATGTTTGTTTTGCTATCAATTGCGTGCAGTTTTGGGGAAGATAAGTTTTGGGATTTTAGTAGTTTTTGGCACAAAATAAATGAGCTGAAATCGCTAAACTTCATACAATTTAGCTTTGTTTTATGTTAGGCAATACAAACGTTTGACAATATTGTGTGAAAGATTATATGAGAAAGAATTAATGAATACTGAGATTACTAGTAGTGGTGACGCGTGACGCTTGCTTAGCACAGGCCCCAAATGATTTGGAACAGAGCAGGAAAATTATGACCGCATGTATGTTCATTAAATCTAACGTCAAGCAAGCATTTTTAATGATTCAAGCTCATAATTAATAAAAAAAATTGTACTAACACATTTTTGTGTACAAACATTCCAAGTAGGTACTTTTTATTTCAAGTCATTTAAAATCTCTACACAAACTTTCGTATGGATACATCATAACACGACTTCCTTTAGTGAATTCAAGTTTAACACCTAAGAAATGAATCTTTGACACTAGTCACAAGCCTCCCTTTGGGCCTGAAACCACATACTTAACTATACATATACTCTGAAACTGCGGGTAGCGTTAAATAACAGATTGCATCCCCAGCGGCCGATTGGGGTGCAAAGTTGCCGCTCGTGATATAATCTGATAAGGGTGGATATGGTGTCATCTGTTTTTGAGACGGTATTATTTTTTGTAAGGTATGATAAGCTTTTGGTAAGTTGGCGTTTGGGAACTGTAATGACTTTAAATATTTCTTATTTTAAAGTTTAGTAGTGCAGTTGCATAGTGTTGAGATTTGTTTTTTTTTTCATTAATTTACATCGGGTTTCTACATATGACCGCAGATTGAGTAATAGTTCATTTGTCTAACGATAAAATGTTTAAGCCAAAACATATTTAATTAGACACAGTTATCTGAATTTACCCGAAAATGGTAAAGAAAGCCAAAGAAAACGGTTAATCAAGAAAGCAAGCACTTGTAGAACAGTTAAAATATTACTTATTTACCCATAACAAGCATTAAATCCTAAATATTCTTCATTCATTTAAATCTAAGTTTCTACATTGTTAGATCCTGAAATTCGCATTTTCAGAACATTCTCATGTACACTGTATAACATAATCAGGACAATCCATTTAATTACGGTAATCATGGTCGCCCTGTTAATGTGGTATTTATTTGCGGTCGTAATGGATGAGCTGTGCGGATTGCAATTTATTATAAAGCTCCCAATGTTTAAATCGTGCACAAATATTATTTGTGAGCCCGATCGGTATTGTGTTCTTTGATAGATAAGATTTGTTTAATACTGCGAATTTTCATTGAATTATAATTATTGACCATAATTTTGTTTTTACGTTAATGGGTAAATAAGTAACAACAGACTTTGAAGTATTTTTAAGTAACGGTAAATAACGTCCATTATTTACACCTTCAAACTTTGTACACTTAGTTCGCAATAAAGAATTTGAAATTTTAACAGTGTGTTGCAGATTTTATTACATTTAAGTAAAGCTGAATTAAATAGAATTTAAAAAAATTATAAAAAGTTGAATATCAAAATGTATTTTGCCTTATCTTAAGTACTTGCTTTAGATTATTTCTAAATAATAGAAAAAAATTGCCTAACTGAAAATGTTGCGCGCTGAAAATATTCATAAACAAGCAGTCCTATCTATCAAACTCTTACCATAACAATACACTCGAAATCTAAATAAGCCATACAAAACATTGAAATGTAAAGAAGATAGATGGATCGCGTCTCATTGTGATCGAATAAGAAGGCTAAAAAGTATTCAATAATAAATCTCAGTTGGGAGACGTCGATCACAGATGCGTCCCTCAGGAATGATATCGGCACTCCTTTTAATGCGGAATTGAAGATAAATAAAACCGGGCAAGTGCGAGTCGGCATTATGCAATAAGAGTTCCGTACTAGGACTAGGTGAACAACAGTAGGTTCACAAAATTAATTAGAAAGGTTTCCGTACCCATTGACTAGGTAAGCAATAGTACGCAAATTTAATTAAAAATTGCGTTTTTATATGGGAATAAGGCCACTTTTAAATATTTACTCTATTTTGTTTTAGTTTTATTTTGTTATGGTGGCAACAGAACTACATGATTTGTGAATATCAACTGTCTAGTTATCGCGGCGGGATGCAGCCTGGTGTCAGACAGACGGACGGACAGTGAAGTCTTTGTAATAAAATATCAACCTGTTTTATAGAAGTGAAGACTCATAATTGGCTGTCTCTCACACACTGTTTTTATTCTGTTTACTTTAACTGTAAGTATTCCATGTTATATAAATAATTAAATGATAAATAAATAGGTTTTTACCTTCTGGGTCCGGAACCCTAAGAAAGGGAACACCCTTGAATGTTGACAGTTACAGAAACAGTTTATTACGATGAAAAGTATTATTAGATTGACAAAAGTAGTAAATTTTCGCATGGGCTTGCAGAGGTTAGCTTGAAAATTGAGATACTGTGTATATCTTGAAGTTCTTCGTGAAAAATAAATGGACAAGTTATAAAAAAAGCTTTATTCAATGATCAAATAACATGGTAACACTTTTTACAGTTCCTATAAAACGTAGAATTCTAATTCTCACCAAAAGTATTGAAACTAGTCTATGGGGTCTAAACTTACATAAACTTAATTTTTTGTTGTATGCAGAATGTATAGGAAAAAAGTGATACTGGTCATTTTATAAAAATCCATCACAAGTACCTACACACTTTCTAGAGATCCTTAAACATGAAACCCAAACCTTTGAGATCTTTCCTTTACACAGCTTAGTACGCTAGTTAAAACAAAGGCGCTTAAATGTAAAAATATACTTAACAATAAAACAGCTTGTAAAACTACACATCAGTATTAAATAATTTGAACAATTTCATTCTTTGGCACACGTCCTTATAATCGGGATCCCACCAGTGTCTGAAATGATCGTAAGTGGTGATGGTGCCATTGTATTCGTTGAGTTTAGTGCATAGATCACATATCTGGGACCTCGGACGGACCGTGTAGTAGTAGTAATTCTTCCAATCGAAGAAGAACTCGTACATGTCGGGGTTTTTGATGAGGTAGTCGATGAGAGCGCCTAACTTCTTGAGGTCAAAGGCTTGAGCGTTGATGTAGGAACCAGGGGGTAAGAAGCTAAAAAAGGGAAATAATTGTTTTAAATGTGTGAGATGATATTAGTTTTCCAGTGCCGGTATGCTGAAAAAGACGTTATGAAACATGACATGCTTAGATAGCTGAGATCAGTTAATTGTTTGTTATTTTTTTCGGTCAAAAGTGCTACTTTGATACCTTTATTTTTCAAATGAACATAAGTTCTTAGACTGAACTGATTTCTCTGAAGGGGACAAATTGTTTTTAATTCTCAGGTCATGATAAGTATATCGTTTTTATTCGCTACTAAGGTAAGAAATACTTAACAAAAAGTACTTACTTGGAATAATCAGCAGCTCCAAGCACAATAGGTATCGCCAAATGTGACATAGCACTAACCATCGCTTCAGTCACATAGTCTTCTAAGAAATATTCCTCCAGTACTATTTGAAAGAAATAATTCTTCTCTACCATCTTATAACATTTTAAGGCTCGACCACCAGGGCATTTCTTTTGACCACAAGGACCATAAATATCTAAAGAATAATTATAAGATTGCAATTCTTCCTTAAATTCTTTAATAAAGTCCTGGTGCTTACTTTTTAGCTTACATTTGGTTAAGATCCAAGCGACGGCTTTCCGTTTGTAACCAAGTTTACCAGCAAATTTGTCCGTTCTTTTAATTTTCTTGATCCAATTCATATTAGTTCTTGGTCCAACGATGGAACTGTTTGGCCCATGGATGTCTATGAACGGTTGTGGAATATCGGAAGTTAGTTTATACGTCCATGTCATGTTGAAGAAATGGTCCAAATCGTGGTCACACAACGGGTGCTTCTCAGGTGTTTCCAAAGACCTGAATATGTAAAGCTGGTCTGGAGATCTCGACATGTTGAGATAGTTCACATCCATTTTCTTAACGTCATCTATGTTGAAGACAACCGCATCGAAGTCTTCATCGTTTTTAAGCGTGTCCTTACTGTAGCTTATATAACAGTTAATGTACGGACACTTCTGATTGATAAACATGCTCTGACCAGGTAGAAATTCGTGGGGTTTATTTAACGAAAATCTTGATCTGTGCTTCTTTGACAGCGTCCAAAACAGTATATACTTCAGATCCGTTGGGTATCTCGCATGCCGTTTATGGAAGACGTGCTTAGTTGTCGATAGGACATGCGGTACGATCATCACTACTAATGCAAAGGTAACGAATACGAAGCAAACTGCAAATTTAAGATAATTCTTCTTGCAAGTCGCTACAAACATCATCTCTTTCATATGGTAAGTATACATTTTCTTTTCTATGTTATCCTTCATTGGCGAGCGTTTTCATTTCATCAAGTCACTAACACTCCGCACTAACTCGATCGCTGTTCGAACTACAACTGGCGAGATATCGGCGGCTCTAAGTATTGTATTTAGTCCTTGTTTACAAATTAGTCGACAGTTCTTGAATTTTTCAGCGAAAGAATGTCTTGTTTGATTTGTTCTTGTAATGAGTTTTGCGTAATCGTTTTAGTAAACAATGTGTTTAGAATGCAATTGATTAGTTTATTTGTATCCTTTGTTATTTTTCTGCTGTTATATAAAGTATGAAGAGTTATTTACTAAAGGAAAACTGTCGCAGTCTTTTTCTTGATTAGATTTAGTTGTGAATTACAATGCAAATTAATTATGTATATTACAAACAATTGCGTTTAATCCACTCAGTATTCGGTTTAGTATACGCTGTTGATTTGAAAAGTTAATGTAAAAATAAATAAATAAATCAATCAATCAGCTAATCATAGTCCACATAGGCCTCTCCCAATTTGCGCCACAACACGCGGTCCTCCGCCTTCCGCATCCAGTAGTAGTAAAAATAAATCTACAGTAAATCCCATATAAAATAAGTCCTTTATACTTTACAATGAAAACTACAAAAAAAACTGATTAAGGCAAACACACCAAATTGAATATATGCACCTCAAGTTGTACAGTTCGTAATTTATGCGTTTCATTTCGCGATTTCGCGTTTCGTATGAAAAACCCGCTTACATGCCCTTAATTTATGGCTAAAAAATATTTTACGAAAAGCTTAATATTGTCGCTTACCGCACTGTGTTCGGCACTGCCTTAGCTTATATGATTTATTGGACTTTAGAGTAACATATATCGAATTAGGGAGGTTTGTGTTATGAAAAGGATCTCTTGTTTTGGAGGTAGTGTGTGTTTTGTTTTTATCGTTGATATTGAGCTGAATGTTTTTGTGAGTGGTGTTTGTTTTAAATCTTGATAGAGAATGACGAACAATAAAATTTATTTTTATACTTTCTAGTTTAATGGCATATGTAAGTACTTGGCTTGGCTTTTATTTGCAAGTATGTTTAGGTTGGCTTCTTAGTATGAATGGATATAGCTGAATGCTAATGTATTACTAAACCTATTAACCTACTGCATATCTGTATCCCTAGATAGTTAGACTGATTAAGAAGAGTTTTAAAAATATCGGAGGTATGACGTCATGTTTCACACCTTATACAGGAAAGGGATTCCTCTGCAGAGCAGAACCCGTTTACTCTCACTCTTAAAATAAATATGTCAATAAATAATAATGTAACGTTCATATTCACATTGAGATCCAAGTGAAGTCTACAAAAATAGTGCTTAAACTCATAGTGTCATGGAACCATACCACAACGAGAACATCATTTTAATAAACACCGCCGTTTAAAGTCAAAATCAACATTATCAAAACAATCATCCATAGACAACGACTCATTTACTTAAGTCAAAGCCACCTCAAATTACACCCAGAGACCTCAATTATTTAAAATACTCAAATTAAAAGGGTATTGCAAATAATAGCTCGATAAACAGCATTCATTAGATAGAATCGCGGCGGAAACCACGGATTAAGTTGAACATGGTTCAAGTCTTGCTTATTTTCTGTTGTTACGCCTCAAATTGTCGACACTTGAGTACAGATTAGCTTCGTTACCCCGCGGCGGAGCGTACCTGCTTTAGGGACGGGGAGAAGTGTGCCGATAAGTTTTTGTCGATATTTTTTTGGTTCGACTGTTAAATATTATCTAAGGTGGACATGGATTTATTAGTGAGGCACATATAATCACATTTTTATGTGAAATTGTAGTTAAATTAGATACCTAATAGGCATGCTTGTAATTACTTTATGAATAAATGAAGCCTGCTATTTTAATCAAAACATAATTAATGACATAGCAATAAAAGTAAAAAAAAATAGTTTAAGAAAAATAGAATTGAACCTAAAATGATGATGTAAAGTGCAAACTAATAAAAACGTGAAACAAATCAAGTTCACAAAGAGCACGAACGTATTTATCATGCATTTTATGAAACCTGATTCTCCATAAGCATAAAAAGACACGAAACGCAATATTTAGTGTATTATCATTTACATTTATTTACACATGAATTTATTATAAAAATCGGAATAAAAGCATCGACATATCCACCCCATCTCTAAATTTCCAAGTGGTCGCGCGAGGAAGCTCGCGGAATAATGATTTCTTTGAGTCCCCACTGTTTGAAGTGCGCGCCATTACTGCCTCTGATACGTTTGTACTCTGTACTTAATAGACGATCTCAATGCCGGCCATAATTGTTTTCCTTACCTTTGTATAAAATCATGTTTACGAGAATTTTTTCGAGAGACTCTCCACGATTTTTATCTGTCGTTATTTTGTATGAATATTTTATGGTAAATATTCCTTAACAGGGTGCTTTTTTCATGTTTTATTTATGCTGTAATGACGTAGATATTTTGAGGATTATAACATTGACCCATGTTGGTATAATTTATTAAACTGATCATCATCTTCCGAGCCTTTTCCCAACTATGTTGGGGTCGGCTACAAGTCTTACCGGATTCAGCTGAATACCGTTACATATATACTCCATAACCCATTTTACTGGGTATTAACACAGTATCCCATGGTATACCTGGTTGTCAGAATTGACTTAACGACTGCCAACGATCATGGTATGACAGTCAGTATAATTTATACAAATATTTTTTCTTAAATATAAACTAGCTTATTAAAAGTTCGTTATCCAAAATTCATAAAGTTTAAACATACTTTAGTGCATTTTAGCTAGATCATTTATGATTAATTTAATTAAATTTTGATGTTTTTAATTAGTGAGGTTCGTTAACGAGGTTACATTTAATACGAACGATTTTACAAAACTAACTAAAACTAATATGGATAGAAATACATGCATGGAAGACTATTTATTTTTAATTCGTTTGCTTTAAGTATGCTATTGCATTTGTACTACTCTGTAATAGTTAAAAATAAAAAAAAAACTTGTGATTTGATTTGAAATTGCAATAAAAAGCATAGCATCTTTTAATCCTAGATGAAATCTAGATCTGTGTTTTATTCAGAGCTTGTGTAACAAACATAATAATATGTCTTCTCACTTATGAAGAACATCTAACTTCTAACTCTGTCATTTAAAAAAGCCCTCATACCTCTACTTAACACATAAAAAAAGGGTTAGTAACACTATTTATAACTCAAGAACGGTTGGACTGATTATCATGATCTTAAAGTAAGATTCATCAGATCAAAAGAATTCTGAGAAAAGTAGGTAACGAGAAAATAAATTATATAATTCTAACTGCAGCCATATTTCTCAAGCAAAAATTTGTAACACAAGAACGGGTGAACTGATTTTTATGATCTTTGTTTTTCAATTTCGTCTTCACCTAGCTTCCAACTATCAGAATTCTGAGGAAAGTCACAAAAAAAATATTCTATAATCCTACAAACTGCAGCCATATTTCTCAAACAAAACACAGTAACGAATATCGATTCTTCGAACGTATCTCTTTGCTGCGACCGTCAGCATAAAGTGAGGACGAACTCAATCAAATCTACTGGTAGATGGTGTAAAGAAAAAGTGGGGAGTGTAAACTGGATTGTCACAGTTTCAATTCCATTTGGGCGAGTCGACCGCGACCGAGACGGTGCCGTGTTGTTAAGGGCGAGGGCTTAGTGGTGAGCGGAGCGATTTAGACAAAAAATAAAACCATCGAACTTTTTGGTTTACATAATACTGTACAATTTTTTTTTTATAATTATCATTTGGATGACTTTAAGCTCGCCTATGAAGCTGCCATTGATCTCGCAATTTACTGGGCCAATGTAATGTAAATCTACTGTCGACACGAAAAGAAGAAGAAGAATAATAATCATCACCATGATTCGGGCGAGGATTTCTTTAACACTTTAGTTTACTAAGCAATCTTTTTTTTTTAATATATTATTTGAGGTTTGTTATTAATGTAAGGCTGAGAAGAGAAGGGCTGAAGATCGAGCTCAGTTACGATGATTGAGGGATGATGATGATGAAACTATTAATGTTGCCTAGTGGTCGGAGACAAATGCTTAAATCTAACAATATCAATCATCGGAAACCCGAACTAGGTAGATCCAGGAAGAGATAATTATGACCTAGATTGCATTTGATCGAACTAGTCAACCGCAGCTGATGAGACAGCATTGGCTATAAATAATAATAAACAGGGTTCAAGCTGAAACCTGATTATTATTTGGACCCTGTTCCGAAGCCACTTGGAGAACATAATTTATTATTTTAAAGCATTTATGTTATTTTTTATGAATTACACACCTTTACCTTTCTTTGACGACCTCCGTGGTCTAGTGGCGTACGCACCGGTTTCAAGGTGTCTCTAGCACTGAGGTCCCGGGTTCGATCCCCGGACGGGTCGATGTAGAAAATCACATTTCTACATTGTCTCGAGTCTGAGTGTTTGTGGTACCTTAGTTGTTTCTGAATTCCATAACACATGTGCTTTAGCAACTTACTTTACGTTCAGAACAAGGTATGTGATGTTGTCCGCATTTATTATATTTTTATTCTTGTTTAAATAAATTAGATAACTATCTTCACTACCCGCTATCTCTCACCACCGTGTCCTCACATCAATTTGTGGTAGAGTATTCACAAGTGTAAATCACAGCAAACAGAGAGGTCCGCGTTCACGTAAGGTTGCAGTCGTTTTCAGTGATTTAACACGTAATTAGCGGTTAGCGGGTAGATCACAAGCGCCCTATTTATGTGAGAATTTACTTTATGAGGTGATAACTTTGTTTTGAAGATATGGAGATAAACCTTTAGAACCGACTTCCAAAAGAGGAGGCTCTTAATTCGTTTTTTGTTATATTTTGTATCTTTGTTGTATGTTTTGTATATTTAATATACCTGTCAAAAAAATAGGGGAACGACTTATTTTTTTTGAAGAGTTTTTTCTTTCAATGCTTTCATTATTCTAGGCCAATTACTTATAGTTGATAATTTAAAATAAATACCAGAATATTTGGGTATGGACTAGTAATGATGCTAGCATTTGCAGTTACATTTATCAACAGCATGTTTAAGGCTGCTGTTTTATTTTTTGTAGAGATCGTCGCGGTTAGTTCACTGGACTTTTGGTGAGAATCTTAAAGACCTCTAGCAGTCAGTCAGTCAGCCATTTATGGCTGCAGTGTATATTTTTTGACCATAGCGTGATATTAAGTTTGGTTTATCTAAAAATAGGTCCATAACGAACTTCAGCTTCGCCATATGTTTGCTATAATATTTACTAAGGCGTTTGAAAACTGAAAGTGACGTATCTTGGGTAGACGGTAGAGTTACCGTTACTAACTCCAGCACTTGCACCTCGACTGACTTTGTAAGGTTTGCTTTACAAAGAGCCTTACATCATTATCATCATCATCTTGCCCTGTTCCCAATCATCTGTGATCGGCACAATGCGTGTCCATTCATCTCTACCAGTCATCATCTCCGGTGCAATGCGTGTTCAGCCTCTATTCACCTCTACCACTCATCATCCCAGCATTCACTTCTTTACTTATCATATCATCGTTAGCTCAAGTCATCTTCTGCATGGATACTCCTTTGCAGTAATACCTACTCATAACTTATTTAGTTATTTGACTTTTATTCCTCCTTATAACATATCCATACCAGAACAACAGCTCTCTTTACATTGCTAATTTAGCTTTCTCTAAAATCTGCTTTACACTTACCTCTCATCGTTGAATAAACATTAAGTGCTAAGTACGCTTATTATTGATTATACAAGATACTAAATCAAAGTAATTTCAACCTTAAAAATAGTAACTAATATTTTCACTACCTAGTCCAGGAGTTGAGTGATTTCTACTCACTCACATAACATAGTTAGTGTGACGTTATTGAGCAACGTCAAGTAAAACAACAGCCTCCGATAGAGGCTCGCTAAGTGAGTTGTTCAGCAATAAACGATGTGCGGAGTGCATTACGCCGTCAATGAACGGTAACTCAGTTGTGACGCGCAGAGAAACCGCCGGTAGTGGGGGCAGAAAAATGCTTACGAAATATTACTTTTTAAAACACGAATATTTGATTTTGAAATTAAATTACTTTTGAAGGATTTTATCGAGGTATTAAACGTAAGACTGTCTGGGAACTAATACCTAAAAATAAATCAGGATAAAATCCGTATAAAGTAGTTTTATTACAATATTAATGAATGTCAACTTGCCATTGATAAATATGCGACAAATGTTCTTGTTATATAAAATCACTTTGTGTCTATAACATTTATTGCAAGTGGAATTTATTAAAGAAATATATATTCTAAGACTTGCACACGTAACTGAAGAAAAATAACTGTATTTAAAAAAACACTTTCAATAATATTTAGCGGTAGAAGACACTAGACAAGAAAAAAGTTTAAAATATTCCTTTGTTAAAAAAATATATATTCGAATTAAAAGTAACAACCGTAAATAAACAAAACTGAAAATTTTACATCGAACCAAGAACCAAACCTTTTACCCCAACTTACTACTTCCATTATCACAACTCAACATCAAAATATTTCTAAACATTTTCTAAGACATTTCTGCTGACGCTACCACTCGCTAGCCACTCCGTCCAAGATACAATGAAATTACTGAGACGGCTTTTTAGCTTGCCGCGTTGTAATTCATAAATTGTCCTGTGACCGCTTGTTTTGCTGACGGTCCCCGCTTTACATTGTATGCAAAGTTGGGTTAGCTTTTAACTTTATCCCTTTTGTTTTGCAGAGCGTATTAGTTTGTATGCGCTATTGTGTCGGATTATTATTGGTTTTGTGAAATGTGTTTATTTTTGTGTATAAGATGTGTGGTGATTATGTTAGATGAAAATGAGAGTAGAATTGTGATCTCAAAGTAAATTAATTATTGGATTGATGTTTGTTCAATATTTTTCATATGTGTGTAAAAGGCATTAATATAAGAAATATTATTAAAAACTATTGTTATTTAGTACATAATGTATGGTATGCTGTTGGTATAATTAAATAGATGTCAAATTTACGAAAATAAAACTATGTATTTTGAATAGCTTGGTTAAAAAAAATCCTACCTCAAAAACTTTCGGTACAATCATACTTAAGTATGATTATGCATTTTAGCTCTACCTACCGAAAAACCAGTATCCCAGTATAAAACCTCATTTTATATTCAGCTAACTAAACTAACATATTCAAAGCCTCACATCAAAGAACCTTAAAAACATGTTAAAGTGCTGTAATGCAGCCAACTTGGAGACAAGTAGCGTCGCGCCGGAAGTTCACCGCAAACAATATGGCCGCCGCCCACTTCCGGCCGCGGAGTTTCCGCTCACAGTCCACCGTAGACATTAATAACTTTTGAAAATGCGTTATGTTGTTTTAAAATAGATATTTTCTTTGGATTTATGTAAATGATATTTATATAGAATAATGTTGGTTTGGTTGTGGCAGCTTGGGAGGGATTGAAGTTTGAAAAGTTTTATTTTTAAAGCACTAATAATTGAGAAAAAAACACTAAAACTTATATGAAAACAAGAGTGTTTTTATTTTTATAATAATGTCGAATACATTGTTGCAAAGAATCAAATTAGCAAGGGCTGGTTTTTACTGGACAAGATACAGATTTCCATGTTCAATATTCAATCAAACCAAAATGATACTATATGTTTAGGGAACTTAAAAGCACCCATTCAAATGGCCATTTCTGACTGCTAGAAAGAAAATAATAAATTACTTTAATTCAATTCTTTGCTCAATTTCTCCCAACTACGTATACTTATAATAATATCAATATCGAAGATTACCTCCAAAACCCAATATTCAGTTACTAAAATAAATAAAATTCCACGAAATATAATAACACTGCGTTACAACACAAATGCAACATTAAACCTTACACAGACGATAACGCATTGCCTTACCTTCTACGGCGTAGCTCCGTAGCTTCGTAGCACCGTAGCTACTACGGCGTAGCGGGCGGTGAGTTCCGGAGGAAAGGGAGGTCGCAGACAGCGGACACATCCGTCGCACGACATATGTATCGGTGGCGTTTCCTCCCTGAATGTTTCATGGCTAATCTACTACCTGATACAGAAGGCTTTATTAATGTACCATGCATCGTGAATGCAGGCATTATTAATTCTATCTTGTTTCTTAGGTGTAGGTATGTATGTGAAGTTGTTGATTTTGCGACATTTTAAGTGAATTTGGTATTCTTGTATAAGCCATTTCAAGACTTGCTGATATTTTGCCAAAAAATTTCTTATCAAAAACCTTTTTGCAATAAAAGTTTGGTTTGTTTGAAATCACGTGTTCTTAGTTTGTATTGTGTTGATGTTTTGTATATGAGTACATTTTTTGTATTTTTATTTCTTAGGATTTTGGCTTTACATTTAGGTCTGCAAGAATTTCACCATGACTGCGAGTTCCAGGTGCTAGACTTCTACCACTTCTGATTCGTTCATACGGTTTAGTAAGGCTTCTTTATTTAACCTTGCTTTTTACAATTATTTTGTTAGAGATAAGTGGTCTATTTCTGCTTTAAATAACTTGTTTCCTGCTCTAGGAGCGTCTTCTACTAGGGTAAACTTTTGGGTAAGATACCATATTTATGTATCTTAAATAATGTTTTTATTAGTAGTTAAGTTTTACTTGGTGCTGTCTCCTCTTTGACCATTTTAATATTACTAATCAGGTTGCTGTTCGAGGCTTACACGAAAGATAGGTTTAGGTTTCAGTTCTCGACGTTTCGATGCCTTTGCGAGTGATATGATGTTGTTTGTCTTATCAGTTCAAGTTTAATTTTTTATTAGATAATAAGTTATTACATGTACTACTAACATTATATGGATTCTGTTGTCCGAAATAAAAACTATATTATTATTATAATTATTAAATAAAACAAGCAAATCTGATAAACATTTTATTATATAACTCATATTGACAACACAGGCATCTAAACTACACATTTAATTCCATAGGTACATTACAGTTAGTTACAGTAATCGTATCGCTATCTATTTTTACCAAAAAATAACAAAACACATTTCATTTTATCCTATGTTAGCCTTTTTACCGGAGTTTTGATATAAACAGTATTTTATAATATTCTGCCAGGTTACGACTACTCTATATCAATTACATTCTAATCAAGCATTTTATTTTGTATATAACATATAAAGCGTAAAAAATTAACAAATATTAATTAATATTAATAATAACACAAGCTTTCGTTTATTATACCCGCGCTGACTTTCAAAAAACCTATTTCTTCTATCTCTACAATATTTGAGTATTTTTCATAATTGTATATTTTATTTCGCTTACTTAAATATCAAGCCTTATAATCGTATATTTTGCAATAAATACACTTCACGTGTGGACGAATTATGATACTTCATTTTATTTATAAAATTGAAACACAAAAATTTATATACAATTTTTTATATACATTTATATTTCTACAATTTTAATATATTTATACGTTAAGGTTACAGCCAAGAATAGAAGCTTTGTTTTATTTGTATATGATTATTATAACAGTAGGTAGGTGGAAAATATTGTCTACACAATTGACCATTTATAATTAGTTCTTTAGAGCTAATATATTCCAAAAATGTTTTTCTGAAATTCAGCTCCACACCTGTCTGTATTCTTTTAACAATTTTACTCTGATAAGTTCGTATCATCAGCGGGAATACGACAAGAATGGAGACGAATTTTCAGTTTTATTTTTATATGTTTCTAATAGCAAGAATATTTTCTAAATTGTTCTTTTGGATACAGTTAATACAAGTATTTTATAGGTCTCTATAGTAAAAGTACATTTACGCTGTTAAGTATAGTTATAAAACTTGATCTAACATTTAAGCGATCGACGAGTATTTATTGCTTCAAGGTCAAAAGAAGCCTTTTCTTGAGTAAAAACGAGCAATTAATTGCTCATCTTGATTGTAATCTTTTAGTGGTCTTACTTTAATTCTTTTTTTATGAGTATTATTTTTAATATATGCATTGGTTTATTTTATATTAAGTATAAGCTTAATTAACTTATGTCGGTTAATTTACGTAAAGCCACACTTACTACTGTACTACACGAGTTTATGGTTACATTTGGAACTTTATTTGTTTCTATAAAACTATTTTATTTAAAGTATATGTTAACATATTTATTTATATTTACATAAACAAAATAAACTGAACTCCGACTGTAATATTTCGGTTATTATTAACCTGTTAATTAATGTACGTGTTTAGATAGTCATATTTATTTAAGTTCAACCAGCGCGGTTGTTTTTCGTCAATCGTAAAATTATATTTGGAACATAATTTACTATAAATAACAGTTTTCAAAAGTAAATATTACGTACATAAACTGAATAATATCCTGTTTGAACATACATTGAACTTAATGTCCTCGATTATAGTAATTTTACAAAACATTTCATCGACAAGAGTAATTTTGAGTAACTTTAAGTAATTTCAAGTAATTTTGTTATTTAGTTGTGCGCAAGAGCAAGTCCGTCAACGCTTCTGTACCGCAAGCTGTGTTCCTTTGGCCATTGGGTTGCTGAGAAATTAGAACATATATAAATATTAATTTAATTTAAAGTTTCGCACGTCATAAATAAATTAACACATACACAAAACTTCGAAAAAGTACGAAACTTCTTAGTAATGATAACTAAATACATAATAATAATATTCCGGGACATCTCACACACGGTTATCTGATACCAAGCTAAGCAGAGCTTGTGTTATGGTAACCAGACAACTGATAAACATACTTATATATTTCTAAATACGTATACATATTATAGATAAATTACACCCAGACCAGAACAAATGATTGTGCTCATCACACAAACATTTGTGCTGAGTGGGAATCGAACCCACGACCTCCGGTATAGCAGTCAGGGTCACTAACCGCTAGACCAACAGGCCCGTCAACATATATCATCTTCTACTTAAATATTTTATTTTCTAAATTGCATGAAAAATACTAATAATAAAACAAAATAATTTAGACTTTATAATCATAATGGGACCCAGTTAGGTACTTACACGAATACACACATTAATACCTAAAACTATGTACATATACAAACTACAACTTTGAATAAGTAACGCCACCAAAACCTTACCTTACTTACCTTATTCCGTGTCAGGTAAACTCGTTGTACTAGTTGTACTAATATCCGGTTTAACCGTAGTTTTATCAGTCGTTGAAGCAGTAAAAATATCATCAGCTAATGACACAGCTACGTTAGCTAAAAAGCAAATAAAAACAACATATATATACTAAACTATTCATGCATAAAATAATACATGATGTGATTGCAAAAAAATAACAAATAAAGCATTGCTAAAAAATTACATTGGATTTTGACAGTCATAACATAACATATCATCACGCCTGTATCCCCGAAGGGGTGACAGAGGTGTACCAATGTACACCCACAGCTCGCCGATATGTTTAGGTCCCATGTAATAGGGGGCGAGCCTATTGCCACTAACCGGGCACAGATCCAAACTCCGACCTGCTACTGAGAATTTCATAGAAAAACCCAATAACACCTTGGTCGACTCGGGAATCGGACCCAAGACCCCTAGCGTAGCAGTCGCGTTTAGCACCACTAGGCCAACGAGGCAGTCTAACAGTTTGACCGTTACACGTTTAATATTCTATAGTCTGATGGTATAACATAATATGTAAAATGGTAAAACATAAAAAAAAATATTGCCTTATTTTATTAAACTCCGTTGTTATGCTTTTTCTCTATAATATAAGAGCGAGCAGAACAAAACTGACTTAATATTTAGAAATTAAATTAAATTTTACTTAAATAGTTTTATTTTTCAGAAATTTTAATTTACTTTTATTAAAAATACAATTACAATACAATTCCCAATGTAATTGTAGCTGCTTTCAAATTTTATATTTAAAATAATAAAATGTAATATAAAAACACGAGATATAAATAAAAACTGTTCGTGAATAACGCTATTTTTAATTACGACTGGGTGTATGGAATCATTGACGAAACAAAATTTTATGACATATGGAAACATAGAACATAATAGAAAATATTTGATCCACACAGGAGTTTGAATGTGAAAATGTATTGCTATTCGATTTGAACGTATTAAAGTTTCTAATATGGAAACTATACAATAGATTTAATACAGACACATATGACAATGCAACAATTGTAAAAACAAATAAATGGGTTGTCTATAGGCGTCATAAGTATTTATCGTAAAAATACTATTTAGAATCTACACTACAAATCAGAAAAAAATGATGGAGCAAACTTATAGATTTCTAGCATCTTTTTTGGTATTATTTTTATTTTGTAGAACTTGGCTCTCCGTCTATGTTTTTTTTTCTGATCTGTATTTCAAAAGCAAAAAAATACTACTAATACAGAAATCTATGGACATAAACTATACCTAGTCCTGTGACATTTTTTTGGTTTATCGTGCCTTTTGCATGCAACACTTTTTTTTGTACGTCTCTTGCGATGGTAACGTGCTGAAATTAAAAACAGTGGTACAAAAATGTCCGTTCAATCACTATTTGCTCGCATCCGTGCCTATGCTTCGTACCAAATATAAAAACAAAAAATTTATTACATCAAGGAAAATATTTTTCGAATTTTAAAATTACGTTCTGAATTTTAATATTAAAAGTTTGTTTTTAATTAAAAGAGAAGAATGCTCGAATATTGCATAAATTTATAAATCGAACTTTAATAAATATTCGATATTATATTTGGTAGGAAACTGTGAAAGAGGTTTTTGTTTCATGCACCTTATAGTCAAGATGCACTAGTAAGAGTAGGTGCACAAAAAGATTGTTTAGATTGCTTTTATTATATTAATGTTACCTGTGTAATGCATGTTTCGGTACATGTCTGGACAGTTGTTTGAACCCTGGAACAAAGAATTTAATAAGTATAATTTATTTCAGTCAAAGCAATTAGTCTATGCTTTATGATTTAAAAACATAAACCTCTCCTCTTTCGTAGTAAATTTGTTTAAATATAAATAGTAATCTTAAAAAAAATACTACTCTGAACGCGCTTTTTTATTAGATTACTTTTATGGTCATTTCAAAGAATTGTGTCAAAAACTGACAGATTATATTTTAAATCCTCTTACTAGTTTATTCAAACACGGTTCAGACCAAATACATTAGTTAAAGGAGTACCTATCAATAAAATACATGAGTAAACATAGATATAAAAATTTCGAATGGTAGCATTCATACATTAAGCTCAAAGAAGTTCAGACATACAGACAACCGTCACCAAGAACAAATCGTAAACAATTTATTTATTCGACATTCAACATACATCGACAAAACAATATATCTTCACATTAACAGGACAGTTAGTTGCAGTGGACTTAAGCGGAACCAAATTGCATGGCCGGCAATAAATTGTAGATAAATCCCAGACTAAGACGACATGACGCCTGTCCGAGGCCACAGACTAAATAATTTAAGTAGGACAAGACTGTTTATACTGATTGAAGTGTTATTGGAAAGTTTCTACCTTATTCGTAGAAGATAGGTAAAAACTACAGAGTGTGCATGTCAGGGTATGAACCGTAAGCAGAATGAACTAGTTTTGTCGTAAAAATAGCATCAAAATAGAGAACGCCGTCTAAAAAAAAACTAATAATCGTAATATTATCGGAACGGTCGATATTTTCGCACATATGTCAGTCGTTGTACAGGAAATTCAAAAAATCAGTAAACGAATGTACTATATACAGACAAAACTGTGCTTATGCTAGGTGCAACGGAGAACTAGCGGTCTATAGTTATCTAAAGTCTATGGTTTCTACTCTAGATTTAAACTTGTAGGTGTTTTAGTGTTAACTATAATTTGATTTTTGTTAGACTGTGGCTTTTTGATTTGGTCTTACCTCCGGTCTGAAAGACTGATAGACAATTTAAGCTGTTGTCAAATAAACTGATCATGACTGTGATTGGTTTGGAAAAAGACTAGCAACCAATAACAACGTTTGACATAAGGTTTCACAAATAGATGATTATTTATTTGTTGATGAAACTTTTAGAAACTATTATTATATATTGCTTTCTTTAATTTTATTTTGCATGGATAGAACAGTGGTTCTGCTGTCTACATTAAAGGAAAAACAGTTTGGGTGATAGACAAATATTTTCCATTCCTTTAGGTATATGAATTGTGAAGTTTTTTAAAAGATCCTGCATCAGGCATGACTTACATAGAACAGGACTTTAGTGAAATGCAGTTACACTACAACTACATTAACTTATATTTTTACAATATCCCTAAGTTATTGCGAAAAGCCTCAAATGCATGTAAATCGTAGTAATATTTTTGGGTATAACCACCGCTCTAACTGCGAACCCCGAGCCATTCGCATCACTAAACACGGCCCATAACTCACTGAGCCACGAAGTCTTATCTGCGAGCTAAGTGTTCGCCTCTGAGTATGAATTATACAACCTCTAGAAATCGATTTACATACATACAGTGTGTATAGAAATCGATTTTTAGAGATTGTATACAATTATGTTACATTTGGATGAGACAGTAATATTTAATATTTGCCAAGGAGTCTCATCATTTCCTGATTCCTGAGGGTGGGACTCATCCTGCTTCTGAATTAAAACTAAATACTTTTCATAACATTTAATTTCCTGATCGCCTTTGATTTATTTATTAATTCTAAGAAGAAAGCTTAAACAATGCCGAGTGTATGAAGAAATATTTTCGTGTGTATTTTTTCAGGTACCTGGGCTATATTACGCATACATAAGACACACACGTACATAATACCCAGAAATAAGAAGTGCAGATTAGGCAGACAGTCGCTATACCTTCAATTAAAGTGATTCAGTTGAATCTCAAGAAGTATAGAAAAGGCTTAGGCGGGTAATAAGTATACCTCGTACAATTTATACGCAATGTAAAACCGTTGTAATACGACGCACAAGTTCAAACTCTGTTTATATCACGGATATTTGCTAACTTCGTGATAACCGGCTTTTTATTGTCCAGGCCTTTTGTAACGATAACAAGTGTTGTTTACACTCAAGCCTTTGTTTCTCTGATAATCCTGCTTCCAATAATCCTGACATTCTATTATACAATCCCATTCAAAAAACCGAGTAACACACAGTAAATTAACTAAGAGAATTCTAATATGTTTAAAATTTGCGTAATTTGCTTTTGCTAATATAGTTGTAAGTTGAAGGATGCAAAATTGTGACCTGAAAATTTTCATTGAAATCTTAACCATAAATAGGTATTTTAACATTGTTTTTCCATGACTTACAATTTTAAGTGAGTAAATTGGGCTGCCTCCTACTATTATTTTTGCCACATGTAATTATAATCTTAAATTTAGGGAATTTCGGGGCAGAAAATGGTTATTTCAAAACTCATTATTATTGTTTTATCATGAATTTTCAAAATAGACCCGGTTTACAACCACAGGCCCAAATCATTATATATTTTAATTGGGCCTGTAATTGTGAACCGGGTCGGACAGGGTTTCCTTAACACCCTGTAGACATATGAATACTAACCTGAACTCCTTGCTTATTAAAGTTGATGTTGGTTCTGACGGTGCGATGGTGGAGTGGCTGTACTGGTCTAGCGTTGTTGCCAAGCGGAGCCTTCGGGGTCAGCTGGGAGCCCTGCATCAGCTGCCTGAGGGCGTACATCTGGAAAACAATGCTGGTTAGGTACTGTGTTCATGATAAACCTAGATAGAGATTTGAAAAAAGTGCTTTGTGTTGCGTGTTTACTAATAAACTGCCAGTATATTACTGCCATATTGTGAATGAAGCTTTCTTTTAATTTAATTATTTTCACATTGTTTTTGATTGACATCCAGCTTTTGATCCAGATAAAGTACAATTGTTAAAGGCGTCCCACTCTTGTAGTACTTTTTGCCATATATGTGATGGAAAAAAATACATTATTTGATTGAACGGTGAATTGTGTAAATAGTAAGTTATTCACCTACAAAAGTTAAAAACAATGAGTTAACTTTAACTCCGATGAAAAAACGACTTTGTGTTAAAAGTTTTACGTATCTATTTGTGTGTCTGTCTGTCACATCGTAGCTATCAAACGCATGAAGCGATTTCGATAGTTTTTCTTTGTCCTAAATACCAGTTACCTCTTGCTTGGAAATATAGATAGGCTTGTTGAAGATGATCCAAACAGCCGTCTCCCAGCAACCAGGGTGTGTGGTCGAGCCTTCGTAGGTCAGGTACTGCTGCGTGTTGGGCAGCAGCGAGCTCAGAGGTAAGTGCTTGATGGGAAATGAGGCGCCTATTGGGAAAATATAGGTTATAAAGGGTATATCAAGAGAAAAGGGGTGAAGATTACTCCTGGTATAAAGTGAGTTCAGAAAGTTTCAGGTCAAAATTAGTTTGTTAAATTATTGATACCCAATTTTTCGCATCCATAATTTGAGACCAATGAGTAAATTGTACCTTATATTGTAACTTGTCGTACAGATACTCTTGTAGAACAATATAAAAAAGTTATAACTTTTTGACTGTATTTATTATTTAGTATTTTGCGACAGATTTCAACTAACTTTAAAAGGGAAATTTGCTTTCATGTTATTTATTGAAAAACAATCATAATTATCTTACCTCTATAAGTAACTTTGTTGAAGGCGCTAGTTATCAACCTGAAGTCTGTGTTAGTAGGTTCTCCGACCTGTTAATATAATTTGAATAGTAAAATATGAGCTACATCTTATTTCAGTAAAACTAAATGACTTGGTAGCGTTGCGTGTTAAATGACTAAAATCGTTAAACACTTCATTTTCGGCTCAAAACCTGGCGATTACCAAGCAGTTTGATGATATAGGACCATTAGTCTGTCTGTTATAAAAAAGCGTCACCATCATTATCATCATCAACATTATCATGACCGTCATCATCAACATCATCATCATCATCATCATCATCACTACTACCACCAGACTACATACTACCTGGACCATGAGGGAGATGCCGACGATGCCTTGCGACTTGTGCTGAGCCTCCGACATGTTGTGGTACAGCTCTTTGTTGAAGCCGTACAACTGGATCTGTAATAACAACATGTTTTAATTGTATGCCAAGACAAAAAGGGTCAAAATTTAAATATAAAAATAGTTAAATCGTCAAAATTAGACACAAAGTATTGTTAACACAAAAATTAAAAAAAAATGCTTGAAAGCATTTGAAATTGATTTAGAGGTAAAAGATCTAAAACAAAAAAAATAAAAACAAAACCAAAATTATTGAAATAAATAATGTAATTTGAAACAGATAACATTATGTACCTACAAAAATTTATCAGATATTGTAAGTCAAAGAAAATTAAAAAAAAGCAAAATACATCGTAAACTACCAAATAAAAGCCCAACTTAACCTGAAATAATTAAATTCAATTATCCAAAACAAAATATAAAACGATAAACAAGCATAATTAACAAAATAGGTAACCGCAGTAAGTTTAAACAGTAATAATGACTAAATCAGAAAGTCATTACGATCGGACCGCAAACCGCGGCCGAATTCCGAAATAATCAAAGGCTACTAAAATCGTCACTTGTTCAGTATTCAGCGATTGGTTAAATTAATAGACTTGTGAAGTTTCCAATTAGGTTTTCTTGCTGTTTAAATTGTTTGAAAAATAGTGGTTTTTGAAGTTGCGCTATTAATGACGATTTTATTTATTTATCTGTTTGTATAAGGTAAATAAAAACCTTTGCATATTTAATTAGATACTATGTACATAATTATATCTCATTTTATATGAAAAACCCCAGGACATATTTCGTCAGGGCAAGAATCGCATCATACGTAAAAAAATGTTAATTATCATCATTATAATCATTTTATTATTTAGGCATTTTATTATTAGGTAGGCAACGAAAATACATTTACATGTCTCGTTGCAGATTATTGTAAATTACTGAATTCCTAGTAAAATGTACAACTTCAAAAACTGACGCAGTAATCCAAAGCACCACAGTAAGATTTACCGAAGACAATAAAAATTCTTCCCACAAGACGAAATCCAAACTAAATTAAAAGACAGCCATTTTACAAATGACTTTCGATAACCTAGAATGATAGTCTGTATTATTTATGACGAAATATTTCGGAGATATAGCTTTAAAACGATCGCATTCGAAGTAAAAGAGCGAAGTTCGGTCGTTCAGGCCCCCGGGACTAATAATGAGCCTTCGATAACGGCGGCGGTTAAGTGTTAACTCGTGAAAGGATAATTTGTTATTTGTAATGTGACGAAGTTAATGATGTTTGAGGGTTTGATAACTCGTTTGGATTCTGAGCTTTTTAAATTAATAGTTAATTAAGGTGTAATTGGGATTTTGTTTTAATTGTTTTTAGCGGTCTATGAATGCAGAAATGTAACAGCGTGGCAAGACAAACTACCCAAATAGTTTTAGCAGCACGGAAAGGTATTTAAATTCATTGTATTTTATACTGCAGCGGAAGCTAAAATGAAAAATAAATATATAGGTATTTAAGAGTAAGCATTAGGTAATTTAGAATTGTATACCATTAAACTTAGACGAAAAAGCTACTATTGGAAATAGCGTTTCTTAACAATTAAACTAACCAGTGATAGAGTTTAAGTAAAAATTTCGTTTTTCGTTTTTCAAAAACTTCTCTCAACTAAAATCATACCAGAAAACGATAGATCAACATCTCTATATTGAAGTTAGAAACCCCACCAATCTTCTATAATGTAATAAATACCGACCAAACTACTTAATAAAAGCGGAATTAATTCGAAATCGAAGACGAACCGAGAGTTAGTCAACTATCGGAATGAGGGTGCATAGTTGCCAGCGGCGGTCAGACAGTTGAATAGTTAGGTATCCTATAAGGTATCCTATGACCTAACTGTAGGTGCTTCGGTATGGGCGCCTATTCTGCTGTACCCAAACTAAACCTTTAATCTTTCAAGTATTAATAATATTGTTTTATATTTAACAAACAGCGTATGACGCCAATATATATTATAAGAATAAATAAATAATAGTTGTTTACACATAAAAAATAAGGACTTCAATATTTTTTTATGGGAACACCTTTGAAGTATTTAAGAATGAGAAAAAAGCATATGGGATCACCCCTGATTAATCAATAATAAAAAAATATTTTTGCCACAATTGCCGAAGATACCGCGTCTCAAACATTTCATACATATACTTGTAGCACTTTTTTATTGTTTATGTATTTTTGTGACGTACCTCCTCCTTTTAAAGTCAATTCAAAAACAAAATCTCTGTATATCGTCATGTCTGAAATTTTCTATTAACGTTTGACAGCTCTGCTATACATCTGTCCTTTTCAAATAGTCTACAAATGACAAGGACAACAATACCCTAAATAAGTTTATTTTGCATGTAACAGAATCAGCGCCTTTGTACTGCAAATCCGGTTTGGTAGTTATACAGTTAGTTGTCGAAATATTCTGTGCGTTGTTTAGAATTTTGATTGCTATGTTACTGATATTCTGACAAGGAATACACTCGTATTTTGTTACCGAGTAATTCAGGTAACAAGCGTACACATGTGTTCAATATTGTACGGAGTATATGAAACGTTTTGGAATTGTGTGTCCAATAATATTGGGAAACTTTTTGTTGGTTACCTAGCATTTATAAAGCAATGGACTTTTATTAAATTACTCATCTCGATATTGTGTAGTTTTACTCTACATTTGAATGCAATTGTCTCCTAATTTTGTCTTTATGAGAATAAAAAAACCTTAAAGTAAAACTTTTCCTCACAGTTGCACACATCATACTAAACATACACAAGTATGTGATGTTTGTCCGAGTTTACATTTAAATTTAGAACATAAAATCAAATTCCCTACCAAAAAAAAATCTGCGGAATATATCTTCGGAACTCTGTTAGATCCCTACCAAAAAAATCTTCAGAACTCTGCTTACCTCGCCCGGGAACGTATGGTGGTCGATCTGGTGTTCTGATCCCCTGTTGTCCTCCATGCCATAATGGAAGTAGATCTCTTCGAACTGATAGCGGTAGGAGAGAGGACCTCCGCTGATGTTGACCTGGTGCTTGGAGTCCTTTTCTACGCGGAAGACTAAAGACTGGCCCGTGTTCTGGAGGACGCCGCTGACCTGTGAAGGAAATTGAGACTTGAGACTGTGGTATATGGTATGTTTTTGATTGTTGTGCTGGAATGAAAATCAGCAGAAAGTTTGAGAAAGAGTCCAGATTTTTAAAGTATAAATACTAACCTCGAATACACTCAATCAAGCATGGAAAACACAGGTGAGTTCATAAGGTACTTTTCTTATCAAGATGTTGGTCGACACGTTACAAGAAAGCACGTTATTATAAATGAGCATAATATAAGATTTTGAGTCAGGTCCTGATTGGACTTTTAATTCAACTGATTCTCAAAACAGTATTACCGTATAAAGTGAGTATACTTGCGAAATCGGTCAGAAAATATTCAGAAACATTATTTTTCAGCTAATTCAAGCCATTTTGACGATCAGTGACAAAACTTCTTCTTTACGTTTCATTAATCTATTCCTAAAACCAATCCATCTACTTCTCGACTTATCTAAAGCTGTAATCACAAAACAATAGGTGTCATAGTACCGAATAATAATTAACATGAATTCGAGGCGTGATATCAAATGAATCAGCGCCCCGCAGGGTGTAAGACTGTACAATCGGTGCCAAAACTGTCCAAAATTTCTTTTTTTTTGTTGTGAGAAAATGTGTATCATTTTCTTTCGCGTTTCACTAGCTTAATCAACTTTTAATATATTTTCTTTTCAATTCTTGACAAGTTAAAGATTATTTCTTTTTCAATCGATTTCATAAAGAAGATTTTCGTCTCGCCTGTATGCTTTTTTTCCTGTTTTGTATGTTTGTTACGGGGTATGTAAAGAAATTGGGGCACAGATTGTATGTTTATATTATACTACTTCTAAAGGTATACCTTAGGTCCCATATAAACAGTGAAGTCGTTTAGTTTTAATATTTTGGTGTAATCGATGATTGAGTTTCAACAAAAACTAGTAACATAAAATTTTAAACTATCGCGCTGCATGTTTATACCCCAAAAAGGGTATGCATGTGCGCGTTATTCCCGCGAATTATATTACTAAAAACTTGTACAATTTCGCTGTGTTATGCTCGTGATTGTACCTCAGTCTGTAGGTATCAATCAATGGTCGCACCTTGATTAAAGCTCGGCAACTTATGCGCTTTGAGTGGTGATGATATATTGCTGGTTGACACGCGATGCCCGTCGATGTAGAGATACTGGATGTGGCGCCTTTCATGTTTTGGGGGTGTTCTATGTGTGTAATTTGTAATTGCTTTTGATATCATTGCAGAATTGGTTTTATTTTTATTTCTAGAACTAGGTTTATAACGAAATGTTGTAGTTGTGGTACATAATGATTATATATAATTTAAAAAAATATGTTAAAGCTACCTTGAGTCGTATCACAGGATGCCAGCACTTTTTGAGACCAACAAGTTAATGTGTGATAATACCTAAAAAGATTCTCAAATTATGAAAAGTTATACAACATAAAATAATGTTAGCATTTTTCTATAGTGAAACAAGATTAAATCAAGCCTAATATGTAAATAGTGTACAAAAAAAAAACAGTGACCTACGCTCGAAAAATAGCACTCTCTATAATCAAAAGCCCATTCCAGTAATACGGTATCCGTGTTTTTCTATCGAGGGAGTGACTTTCGTAGATAGTGTTTATGTAAGAGATACCAAAGAACAATTTTCTTTAATAAATTGCTTTAAATTACTATGGATTTAATATTTATGTCGATAAGGTTATAGACGCCTTGGTAACTGTTACCTTCATGGTAAGGATTCAGAAATCTATTTTGGAATAATTTCCTTTTTTGCTGTAAATAAAAAAAGGTTTTTGACACTGAGTTATTTAATGGGCTCGACAAGAGGTGTTCAACATAAATCCTGCTTAACACCTTTAAAACGATTTAACAAAACATCGAACTAAGAAATTTTAGATAAAATTGATTATGTTAGATATTTTAGATATTTGTGTCAATATAAGTTACATAGCAAGAGCAAGAGACATATGAAAAGTCAGTTTCTATACAGAGGAAATGTCTCATTAATTAAAGTCATTTATTCAGAGGTTTAAGGTTTTGTCCAAAACTCAGTTAATAATCAGGAATATTTGTAATTATATCTTATTAACAGAAAACCTTTAAAATTAGAGAAGGACTATAAAAGTTAGTGCATATTACATATATTATTATTAGGTCTTAGTTTAGGTGTCCTAGTTAAAAAGAAATCTAATAACGTACGAGATATTTTAATATAAAAGATTGATGACTCTTTTTTATATTAAAGAGCTAAGTTATCGAAGTCAAAGTAAAATTGGATTCTTTTTATATGTGTTTTGACCTTGAAAGTCTCATTCTAAAGACCCTAATGTTCTCTTTTCTCGTTTTTATTCATGAATATTTTTACTAAAACATAGATTAAATGTGTGAGATTAAAACAAGTTTTAAGTGCTAGTAATGTGTTTTGAAAATATATATAAAATAAATAGCATGTAAAAGTTTTACTTGCAATAGGTAGGCATAAAAGCACAACGTCATATACTCACTATGGCTACCAATATTCACGACTTCTCCATTCGCGGGTCTGCTGGCAGAAATTTCTAAAGAAATAAGCAGTACCTTTGTACATCATTTATATATATGTTATATTTACTATAATATTGTGTGTGTACATAAATGATTAAATCAATAAATAAATAAACGTCTTATTATTATTATTTCAGCTATGGTTGTCCCGCTGCAGGAGAAAGGTATCCATTTCCTGTCTAACTTTTCAATCATAACCTATGATTTCCACGTTTCCGAAAAAATTACGTTGAGTAATCTACTTTAAGCTGTCTATAACATACGGTAAATAAATACTCGTATAAATTTTTCATCATAATAAGTTAGTAACTAGTTTACTAACTTATTATGACAACTTATTATCCTTTTAAGTGAGTCGAAACAAATTTATAAGGGGATTGTTAAAAGGCTATCTATCTATCTAACTATATAATGTGCATCTTAGTCTAATTAAAATAAATAGTATTGAATTTAATATACCGGGCAAACAATCTATCGGTTATCAGCCTTATAAATTATGTCCAACATGGAATATTAATTTAGGACCAACCCTAGTCAGTAGTATGTTGCAAAAACGTTAGATGGAGCGATAGGCTATCGTGCCGCATACATTACCAGCACATTGAGCTTGCAATTCACTCTAAGGCTCTTTATACACGAGTCGACTCAAGCCTCCGAAATACGACGACGTTCGAAGTAAAACAAGAGTCGTATTGTAAATAGTTAAGAAATATTCTTCTAATATTTTATGCTTAAGCAAAAGAAGGTACATTTACTATTATCTTAACAAAGAACGAAATTTGTTTCACATTAAGATAAATTAAAATTTCAATAAGAAAACAGAACTAACTACTGGATCGATGACATTGTTTAGTGACACCTTTCATGTCTAGGTATACAGTACAGGTTAAAAAAAAATAATTAAATCGGTCCACAGCTGAAAGCATACACACTTATTTGAGAACTGTCTCTTTCTCAAAAAGGAGGAGGTACTCAATTCTATCATATTTTGTTATCCTAGAACTTTCGGCTGGGTGAACCGATTTTGATAAAAAAAAAAATCGAAAGCCTCCAGTTTGGTCCCATTTCAATTTGGTCCAGTTTTAACAGTGGGATCCATAATCAATAAATAAGATATATTTTAAAGAACTTTCCAAACGTTTGGTAGAATCTACTCGTGATCAGAGGGTTGGTTTGTTCCTTGCACATAGAATCGGCATAGCCATTCAATGTGGCAATGCTGCCAGCCTTCTACGGGTACGTTTCCCGCCATTAACAAGGATGACGATGAGTTCTTTGACGCCTGTTAGTTTTTATTTATGTAAGTTTTAATTTTAGGATAGTTAGAGTTTGTTCTTATATTTGATTTAATTGTGTATTAATAAATAAAATAATTAATGTCTAAAAAAATAAATAAATAAGACTTATTTCTGAGTCGGTTTTTTTTGTTAGAATTATTAAGTCAGTTAAAAAATGCCTGACATTTTGTGTCGCAATAAGTGTTTTTGTGCAAACGTAGTTTAAATGTATAATCGTGCACGAACGCTTATTAGATATGCCTTTATATTCATGCACCGTTTAGCGATTTTTTAAACTGTAATGGATATTACATGTAACTGTTACAGAGAAATCAATTATATTTCCGTGGAGGAAAGTGTGAAATAGGTTACTGTTTGACGTTGGTGTTTGAAGTTATTGTAACTATGTAGTTATTGATTAGTACTAAAGTTTTGAAAGGTGTATTGATAGGATTTTGATAGGAATACCGCAAACAAAGGAAGCGCAAAGAATATTTGGTAGGGTCAGAAATTCAAAGAATTAATAACCACAAAGATAAATTTTCTGCTAAGTGTTTAGTTTGAATTAAGACTATTAAAAAATGAAGTTTTATTTTATGTTATTTTATACACGTAGGTTCAAGTTTAAGATCTGCATTCTCCAAATTATAATTTTATTCATGAAAATTAATGTTTACAGTAGTTTAGACTCAAACAGGTATTGAAACATTTTTAATAATGTAAAGATTTTTAATTCGTTGAGCTCAGACTTTTTTATTTTAATATTTTTGCACATATAAAATGTATTTCTTATTTTTAGTAACTCATATGGTAATGTTTCTGGAAACCATGTTAGGTGGTATCGCGGGTAACTCACCATGTTTTAGCATCAGATTATAATTGACACACCCTGTACAATGTTCATGCAGGGGCGAGTTCAATGACTTTTACAGAATAGGTAGGTAGATAGTGACTGCTAAAAATATGTTTTGTTTGGGATTTCTCGTACTGTAAGAAGGATTGTTTTGTATTTTGAGCATGAACTGTGCAGGGCAAAGGTCTCCTTTTCTTTCTTCCACACGTTTGGGTTTAGAGCAAGTTGATGTTGAGCATATAATCAAATAATTGAATCAATGCGAAAACCCTTGTTTTACAACTAATATTAAACCTTCATACAGTAGACTTAAATCATAATTTATTTAGTTGCGAAATAATTTGCGGGTAATTAGCGCCCACTTAATGGTTAGTTTCACTATTTTGGTATAGGATATTTTTGATTGTATGTTTACCTTATGTTTGTCGAACTGTATGTCCCGAAGCCATGGATCGAAGAGTAGTTTGTCAGGTTCGATGTTGACAGGGCTCTGTCTGCGGCCCTTGTTGCACATACTCCATTGAGGGTTGATCAGCCCCCAAAACCCTGGACCTAAGAAGAAAAGAAGATTTTAATTACATTAACATAACATAACATATCATCACGCCTGTATCCCCGAAGGGAAGGGCAGAGGTGTACCAATGTACACCCACAGTTCGCCGATATGTTTAGGTCCCATGTAATAGGGGTCGAGCCTATTGCCACTAACCGGGAACAAATACACTTACATTAAAATAAAACAAAATAGTAAAAACAGAGTTCAAAAAGTTTAAACTATAAGTGGAGTGCGAGTATCGCTAAAATCCCATTGTACCGAGCGTAAGCACATATTTGGCTGTATGTAATACATTTGTATACTGATTTATGAAAAAAAAAACGATGGTTCCGCGGTTATTAGGATATTATTAGGTTTTGAGACAGTTTTTTTTAAACCAAGCGTATTTTTTAAATGATAAATAAATTAAACTTTTTAATGACTCCTCAGTGTATCGGATTTAAAACTGAAAATGTGTAGGTTAAAAAATGAATGAAATAATGCAATTTCCAGATGAAAAATACAAAATTCTAAATTTTCCAAATAATGCATTACTAAAGAAATTACTTATAAACGATGACGACACAAATTTGAAGGCATTTATTCGAATGGAAAAGCTTATTCAACCCTATAATAAACCGTGATATGACATTCAATAGGGGTTCGGGACACCGCAAAATTTGGTCACCATAGTGAATTGAATCGTGCGTAATGTTACAGTAGGGTGTCCACGAGTTAGAGGGATTGAGGACATCATTACCGTATCGTGTGGTGATAATAGAATGACCTTTATATAGAGACGTGTTACCCTAGCTTTTGCCCGCGACTTTACCTGCTTATATGATTTATTTAGGGAAAATTGGGCCAAAATATTTTTGTTTTTTTTTTTTTAAGTGTAGATGGTGTGAAACGCGTGGATAAAATACAGGGTCAGGCCTATAGAAACATTCAAATCTGTAGTAGACCTAAATAGTCTCGATAATAACATGAGTTCCTCTCTAAATTGTTACCTAAACGACTTATTATTGTCGAGTACATAATTGGTTTAATAACTATAATGTATCTGTAAATAAATAAGTATTGTCATAAAAATACTTTTCCTGAAAAAATGCAAGATAATAATGCTGAATGCTTTGTTTTATTAGTTAAACTCACATTGATGGGCCTGTTGGTCTAGCGGTTAGTGACCCTGACTGCTATACCGGAGGTCGTGGGTTCGATTCCCACTCAGGACAAATGTTTGTGTGATGAGCACGATCATTTGTTCATTAGTTAAACTCACATTGATGGGCCTGTTGGTCTAGCGGTTAGTGACCCTGACTGCTATACCGGAGGTCGTGGGTTCGATTCCCACTCAGGACAAATGTTTGTGTGATGAGCACGATCATTTGTTCTGTGTCTGGGTGTAATTTATCTACAATATGTATGTATTTAGAAATATATAAGTATGTTTATCAGTTGTCTGGTTACCATAACACAAGCTCTCTTAGAGCTTAGCTTGGGATAAGATAACCGTGTGTGAATTGTCCAGGAATATTATTATTATATTATTATTATTTTATTTTAAATGACACGTTAAGTAACAATAAAAAAAAATTGCATGGTTACATACATTTTTGTGTCATTTTTTTGCAATAATAGTACAATAACCACTCGACACTATTCTCAAAAACTAAACATAAAAAGAAATCTTCACAGCAGCGTAGTGTGTCGAAATTTGAGGTCGATCGAACACTGACTATCCAATGTAATGACACGGGTGAGCGGGCATTATCATTAAGATGCTATCTCCGATCATTACCCGGGCGCCATTATCCGGATATGTTACTATGTGTTATATTTAGTGGCCATTGAGAATATGTGGCGGGGATTTGGACTGTGACATAATGTATGTTGTATATTTTAGGTATGTGTACTGAAGAGCTAAAGATCGACGAGATTGGATCTGTAAAAAGCAAAATGAAAAGAAATAAAGGAAATAGTTGCAATTAAATGACGAAAAGTGAGATAAAAAAATATCCCGTTAGTGTGACAATGCATGCGCTAATTATCTTGAAACATTATGTAGGTTAAGATTAGTTGACATTTCCTTTTCTAATTTTAGGATTCTGATATGATCTGAACTCATTTGAAACCTAAACATAATGATGCCATAACAGTGAATTAGTTAATATAATAAACATATCATTGATGACAGAGGTGCACCAATGTACACCCACAGTTCGCCGATATGTTTAGTTAATATAATACTTTAAGTTAAAGCGTGAGCCGTCGACCGCTCTCGCGCGTCACGAGCGCTTCCCTCTTGCTTTTTTAAAACAGTCAAAACTAAAGCAATCGGTCTACTTTATGCAGTGTCCTATACACTTCCAAGACCACCCCATAGGCATCTAAAGTTCACCATACAGTCGCAGCTTGTAGCACTCGATACCAACTCCAAGTAGTTCGTGTGCGCTCGCCCTTACAGTGACTAATGCGAAGAGATAAGGACAAGCCATAGATCATTTCCACACTATATGACATTCACACTTCATCATGACAATACTCATATCATTGACACATAACATAAACATAACATATCATCACGCCTGTATCCCCGAAGGGGTAGGCAGAGGTGTACCAATGTACTGTACATCCACAGTTCGCCGATATGTTTATGTCCCCTGTAATAGGGGGCGAGCCTATTGCCACTAACCGGGCACAAATCCAAACTCCGACCTGCTACTGAGAATTTCATAGAAAAACCCAATAACACCTTGGTGGACCTGGGGATTGAACCCAAGACCTCTAACGTAGCAGTCGCGCTTAGCACCACTAGGCCAACGAGGCAGCATTTTCATTAATTGACACACATTCAGTAAATCTCTGAGGAATAAACATTTAAATTATATTTTCAACAGAATTAACAGCAAAAGCCGGCTGCTGCACTTATTTAATTAACGTGTTATCATTCAAATTGGAGCGGGCAGGTGACGCCGAATAAAGCAATATGTCATGCGAATTAAATCCAATTTCTGGTAGAATACTCATATCGTTCATAGTCTTCATAGGAACACAAGTTCATAATTTTGTACATCTACATATAAATACATACATATATATACATATACGTCTGTATTTATGTAAAAAATATGAACCTATAGAACTCATGATGGGTCTATTACTTTAAAGTGTAAATTAGTGGCAAAGGGACATTTGAAAACGCCACTATTTTTTTATATCTTTTCAGTATTCGCGTCAACTGTAATTAAAAAGCCGTGAAATTATGTGAAAATTAAATAACATACGAATATACGTATTTTAATACATTATTAAATAAATAATTCCACAGAAATGCTAATATTATTGAATTGTAATTACATCAAAGTATTTAAATATTATTCATTGCGATTCATAATTAATATTTAGCTTGAATTTATATTTGAAACAGATTCCGTGCTTCTAAATAACTGTGAACGTTATTTGATAATGTTCTGAAATATGTCAATTTATTTGCGATAAGATAATAAGCGGACCATGTATGTTTGAGTTCCATTGTTGCATTGCGGAATGTACATTAATATTATGTAACTAATTATATGTGTAGTTTGATCATCTATAATGTTGGGAGGTAATAAATGATAGTTTAGTAATATACCGAGGTTTTTAACCCTAATTCAGTAACTGAAACACGAAACTATGACGTTGAGAATACGTGTGTTATATAAGGTCTACATAAAAAACTGCAGTCGAACATGTGACATAGTTATATATTATTTTACACCAAATCTCAGGGTGCGTCCACTTCTGACAAACGAGCATTACGCGAGCTGCTCACGAGCATGGCGCGAGCGGCGCGCGCACGTTTGGCGGACGGTGGCGTACACTAGTGCGTTCGCGGCATGTTCGCGAGCGTCTCGCTTACGGCTCGCAAGCTGCTCGTGTAGTGCTCGTTCGTCAGATTTGGACGCACCCTAATACTCACTCAGTACCTACCTATTTCTTTTTACTTTAATTGATGATGATGTCCTCCTAGACGTTTCCGTCGACGGCGACACCCTGGCATATACTGGCAGCTTAGTTTCGATCATGTGCCCGTATATGACTCGCGAAACCAAACTTAGCCTTGAACACGCGGTCACAAGTAGCGCAGTAAAGTACTTTAATTAATACATTACTAACCTGAAATTCCATCGTACGTCCACCATTCTTCCCAGCTCCCTGATATATCTGTAACAACAATTAAATTATTAATTTACAAAAGCTTTATAATGGTCATTGAACTCTGGACTCACTCGTCATTGTAGTATTTATATTATATTTTAAAGTGTACCATCTGGAAAAGTTTCGTTAACTGTATAAAATTTACGTAATCGTGTTTTATTTATCATTTATTCTATTCTATTTTGATTAAATCGCAGTACCTCTGACATAGGCAGGCCCACCAATATACATGGCAAAATCTCTGTTGGTTTAAATTCGATTAACAACTGCCAAAGATACTGCATTACTTACATAACTAAATTTTACATAAAAATGCACAATCGAATTAACAACCTATTCGTTTAGCAATAAGGTATGTTTTCGGCTTACCTTTGACAGAAACGCAGAGGAGAGTGAGTATGAAGAGCGAACATTGGTGCATCGTGGAGATGCCGCCGGTCACACCGGAACACTCATTTGGCTCACACTATAGCTGCAACAATACAAACAATAATATTAGGCTATATCAATCAATATAATAACAAAAAATTATATTTGTAAAATAGTATAGTGAAAAAAGTAAGCTCCTATTTGTGATCGATTTTAAACCAATCCGAAATCTGACAAACATTATTTTGGATAAGGTATTTTATCGTAAAGTAGGTGTGATGAGTACCTATCTACTAGTATCTACTCTAAAAAACCTGTAGGAAAATAACTGTATATCATAGAGAGTGGATAAATGGGAAATATGCATATTTCTAAAAGACGAACAGTAAATAAAAAACCTGTGTGCAGTTATGAAAATCTATTTAACTCAATCGATAAACTACGAAAACAAAGAACAGGGTCTTGAGGATTTTTCTAGTGATTTTCAAAGGTTTGAATATATATTAAAATATGTATTTATACTATGATTATGATTTATATGTTCTTACTTGAAATAGAGGCTTAAAAAACCGTAAAAAAATTCCATAATTATTTAAAAAATCGTTACATGAACATACAATCACGATAAATTCCTTTGTTTTTAATTACAGACAAAAAGTATCGGGTCGTTGCGCTCGCATGCCACTTGGTCGTTAGCACCGTAACCTCATATTTGTCTTTAGTTAATAGCAGCAGTTAATTGCAACCACTAATCCATGTCAACATAGCACTGAGAACATTATTTACTTTAGGTTCTTTACTTTCGAAGGTTTTAGGGCCTGTAAACGTCCTACTGCTGGGCACAGGCTTCTTCCCATTTAGAGAAGTAACGAACATTGATCATCACGCTTGCTCATTGCGGATTGGCGTTTTAGACTCCAATGTTTGGAATGTACTTTAAGTTTTTTAGGTTTGGAAGGTTTTAAGTACTTATAGAATATGAGCCTATAAACGTATCACTGCTGGGCACATGCCTCTTCCCATATTGAGAAGTAACGAGCATTAATCACAACGCTTGTTCATTGCGACTTGGCGATTTTAGAAACCAAAGTTTGGAATCAGGTGTCCTCACGATGTATTCCTTTTCCATGCGTCAGTATTATCTTAAAATAATAAAAAAAGTACAAATAACTTTAAACATTTTACTTGCTTTATGCATACAAATCCGTTCATTGAACCGCTAGGCCACCATGACTTTTCTCCATCATACCCAAGCTAATTCATTCTTACAATCTCATAATTATTTATTTCCTAAAGTTGATGACTCGTGAATTCCGTTATATTTTCAATTCATATACTCTATATGAATTGAAAATATAACGGAATTCACGAGTAGTATATAATAGCACTCAATTTCATTGCATGACTATGTACGATCATGAGAAAATCCATCATTGCCAAGTAGAAACAAATGTAAAAAGATGTAATAGTCAGAAATTCTCAAAACCATATAAAAAATAAATAATAAATCCTAAAAACCTAATTATCCTATACAATTTTGCAGCACATTCGCTTGAAACCCTATCCTACCCTTATCAGTGTAACGATACAGCATCGTACAAGGAAATTAGGCTTTTTATCTGTAATTCACATCTGTAGATAACAAGGACGATCTTAAGCTTTTTCTAATTATCATTGGGTGTAATTCTTGGGATTAAGTTGGTACTCCTGCTTATCTGACCTAATTAAGGGTATAATTACGTAGGGTGATCACTAACAAACAGTAATCTGATGTGGACTGCGACAAGGGTTTGTTATTTTTCGTGAAATTACATTGCCGTTTTACTTTATAAAAAATAACTTAAACCACCAATTTTTAACAAGCTATAATGATGAGTATATTATAGAAAATTCTTAGGTCCCCTATGCGATGACTTAAGTACATTAAGTATTTTTGAAATTGTTTTGAATTTTTTTTTCAAATTAATTATGTGTTTTAAAATAGTAAATACACCGATATTTTTAACATTTTTGTGTGTTGAAAAGATACTGTTGTTTGCGTTGCTACGTCTAATTTATTTCTTAGCATTAAACTCATTGCATATTGAAAAACTCATAAACTTACATGAGATTTCAATAATCAATATAAAACTATAAATTATTCTTCCGGAGATTTTTCTCTCCTTACACTACACGCCATAAAATACGAACATAATGTAAAAAAATATTAAGTACTACTCATAAATCAAATCCTGACACTGCTAATAAAAATCTTAACTATCACTTCACAACCCCTTAAACAAAGAAAAACATGGTAATCAAAATGTACCGCAAATCTTAAGTCTGGCTGGGGTGCAATGCTCAGTCGTTAGCCCCGCCCACTTCCGGTGTAACCCGATGCTATCTACTTCCGGCGCTCAACAGCCACCCTTTAACGAGCACAGCTATCATTTGAATCCATTTGTGTGGTAACATAGTAATGTACTGCTCATGCATATTAAACAGAAAATATTGATTACGTATTATTGTTTCAGAAACTTTTAATTTCATTGAAGAGGACTTCTATGAAATTTATATGGGACCACCTCTGAAATATACTTACCTACTTTAAAAACTCTTGTTCGTATATAGGCGAGGTCCCTACAACCTATTACAATATGTAATAGGGTTCATTTTTATTTTATTTTATTGGGAAAACAAACAATTTTGCAATGTGTCTTACAATAGTCCAGTTACAAATTATACATAGGTAATCAATAGTTACCAAGGTTAATAAATAAAATAAATAAATAAATGTAACAAAGTATAGTATGAGTAGCAACCAAAATTGATTGTTGTTGTTTACACGGATTTCAGAAGGAGGAAGTTCTTAATTTCATTATGTTCAATTAATTTATGTGTATTATACGTATACTGCAATAGACACATACATAAAACATATCATCACGCCTGTATCCCCGAAGGGGTAGGCAGAGATGTACCAATGTACACCCACAGTTCGCCAATATGTTTAGGTCCCATGTAATAGGGGGCGAGCCTATTGCCACTTACCGGGCACAAATCCAAACTCCGACCTGCTACTGAGAATTTCATTTCACTGCAATAGACGATCCATTAAAAAAGGTTTCTTTTTTCAAGCTGCCTCCTCTCTTACTCTATTGTCAGTTATTTTAAACAGTTCACACTTTACATCTAAAAAGGCCACGCAAGACTACTTATCAAATCACTGAGTCACTACACCAACATCACAAAATAGAAAATAACAAATAAGCATTAAATTAACTAACTGGTCCAGAACATTGAATTACGCTGTAATTTTGGTAAACGCGTGTTAACCAAAAGCACGCAGTGTTTAGTGGTTATTCCCTCAGTAATTAACCCATTTCATTGTATTTATAACATATTCAACAACTTTGCAAATTGATTTATTTAACGCGGTTTTTTATAAACCTATTAGCAAACGAGAAACTCACTATAAAATACAATTATTTCTGATCGATGAATTATTTTACTAATAATGTGCACTAAACTTAATGTAATATACAGTAAATGTTTATTTTGTTATCCTACGACTAACTTATTTAATTTTCTTAAGTATAACTTATACTAATAACAAAGCCAAAAATCAAATTCGTTTACAGACAATCAAAAGCAAATATAATAATTTCTTAAAAACAAAAGCTACCTATTCAAAATCTCCTCAAAACGTAACGAAAGTACGCAAATATTATTGGCGCGGATTGCCAGACAACAGTTACAAATGGCAGACTAGGCGCCAGACAGTCTGGCGACAAGCTGAGAGGAGCCGGGAGTTGGCAATCTCTTTTAAAAACAAGACGAATTGGCATTTGGTTGCTGTTTTGTGTAGCTTGTATATGTAGCAGAACTTGTTTTGAAGTAATGTTAGGGGTGATTTAGAAAAGGGTTATGTAAGTAGAAGGCTTCGTAATCTAGACTCGCGGCAGCATATTTGGCACAAAAAGAGCCCATACGATGACTAATTTAAATGCAATATGTAGCTACGTTTCCTTTTTCAAGAAAACCCTTAGGTAAACAAAACCATACTAGAACCTGTAGCAATGGTAATAAAAACATAAAACTAGTTCGTAGGAACCTGTCCCTACAAGAATACAGTTAATAATCTTCATGGTAAAATAGCAAAAACTTTAGGAGAGCAAGAACCTTCTTGATTTATGTTTGTGTTAACAGATGAAATATTTAAAGTACTCCATACATATAAACATTAAACATGTATAAATATAACAAATGGCTCATTAAACACAACATATTTCTCAGCGAAGAAACGGTACAATGAAAAAAATACATTTGCAGAAATCGTAAATCTAAAGTAAGTTACACGGTTTTCGATTTCAGACCTTATGTCGTAAGAAATAAGTTTGTAAGTTGGTTTATTGTTTTGCAAGGTCGTTAATAGCGTTTGCAGTTGGTGTTTTGGGCCACGAAAATAGCGAGATCTGACGCTTTATACATTAAGGTTATACATACATTTGTGTTCGTATAATTTTCAAAATGTTGATATCAGCTGATGTTTTTTCGCGATTTCAGGTGTGGTCCAAAAAAAGTTGTTCCTAATGTTGAGTAAAATTAAGGTTAAGGTTGTCAGTGTTTTACAAATAACCCTATAATCTTTTATTAATTAGTGAAGTAAATAACGCTAACTTAAAGGCCCCAACGCAACCGGAAGTTAACATCGGTGTTGTAGACAAAGCTCGTTGTTTACAGGATGTGGGGTGTATCTGAAACTTGCTGTTGACGTAACTAACCGTAACTGTAGGCTTTTTTACGTGAATACGTTACGTGATGACGTGAAGGCTTTCTTAAATTGTTGCTGAAATATTTTGTGGAGATAATTTTTTTAATGAAATGCATTTTGTTTTACACATTTGTATTTTGTAATATATGATGAACAAGATTATTTGCACGAAACAAAATTATTATTATTATTATTTAAAGCCTGAACTGTCTCACTGCAGAGCAAAGGCCTCCCTTTCCTCCTTCCACAAGTCTCTATTGTTTGCTAATTAACGAGACAAAAACATTGTTAAATAATTTCTAGATGTTAATTTATGTTCACCAAATTTTTAGATTTAAAAAATTACTAACTGTACTATATAATCAAATTGCCTTTGTACAACTGCACATAATTCAACTTAACTAATAAATAGCATTGAAAAAAATTACAAGTCTTTATTTTTATTACCAAAATGCGATCCATGACTGTACCTAAGCTATATTATAACATCTACATCAAACACAGATCCACAAACATTACGAACAGCAATCAATGTTCAAGCAACCCTAATGCGTAAATCACAAGCCCAATAACATCTCAAGGGAAACCAGCCACACTTCCTCCCATACATAATGAAATACAGTACCGCTAAGACCTCAGTCACTTTCAATCATAGAGAAAAAAAAGTCAATATAGAGTTCACGTATTACAAAAAAAAACATTGTGCCGAGCGTAAAAGAAAGAAAAATATATATATTTTTTTTTATAATATAGGTAAGGTGTTCACAGTATTCAGTAGTATCAATAATCGTGAGTATACTTTTGACTGTATAAAGGTCATTCGTTTACTGATTGAAGTTATTTTATTGGGAGCAAAATATGGGATGAGTTCTGGGAAAAAAAATGGTTTTTAACTTTCAACTATAAAATCTAATGAGCTATTTAGTGACATGAGACTCTTGAATTTAATTGCAACCAATATTCTTTGGAATTGTTTGCATTCACTTAAATATATCAAATTAGGAGGAAACAAATAAAAGGACAGAAATAAAAAGTTTTTTTTTTCATAAGACTGAATCCCATGTCTGCTAAACGGAAGTTTGTAGCAAAACATGGATGCATGAATTTTCATTTTAAATCGATCTCAAATCTTTAACTTTGCAAAACGACCACCTCTAACCCACCATAATAGAATTCATTACCCTAAATCGAAAAGAATCCTTTAAATGCAAACTCATTCCTTCCCATAATCCTATATTTATTTAACTTTACGGAATTAGGTGTCATTTGTACCGGCGACTGATTCATCTCCTGTCGCGACGGCGCCAAGTTGTCGCGACGTACTGTCTGATGCCCACCCTAACTGTCTGTACGTCTGTACGGTCGATCGCGAGAATCACGTCTTTAGATATTCGAGGTATTACTATTATGCATAGAAATAAGAGAAATGTGATGAGTAGAAAAAAAAAATGGAAGAGTATTGGTAGCAATAGTAAGAGGGTATTTTAGAGGTAGGTAATAGCGTAGTTATTTTACTTCAATCACGCATTAATATGGCGTGCAAAACGTTTTATTTCGGTTATAAAATAAGAGGTTTTTTATCATCATTTGTTCCAATTTTCTTTTACCCAAATTCGAAAGTAAATGATCTAATGTATGCTATTTTTTCACCAGTGTAGTTACCAAAATAGTTTTGTGAGTACATATACTGTAATAGTTACTTTTTAAATTGAAAAACCGTTACTCGAATCATTCCTTCATCTATCAGGATTTTCTGCAAGCTCCGTACTAATGCGATCGGACTAGATCGATCCCGAAATTCAATCAAGTAAGTACTACGAGAACATACAGAACGAAACAAGTAAACCCAATGTATAACAATATGTAGTAGTCATATAAATTGCATATTTCATGATTAAGTACCCAATTACTACATAAAATATCAATGTTAGAGTCAACTTTCATTAAAAAAAAACAATACGAGATTACAAAACAGATCCATCCTGAAATTGAAATTACTTTCAATTTCATATTATAGTAGGTATAATAACGAAAATATTGTATCTGATAAACGAACCAACGACACAATACATTACTTTACTAACAAGCCCAAAAACTACATTTTTATATCAACAAATTCATAATCCATCAAACAAATGTCTCGTACATTCCTTTTCAGTACATTCT
Organism: Autographa gamma; assembly: GCA_905146925.1. Classification (NCBI taxonomy): domain Eukaryota; kingdom Metazoa; phylum Arthropoda; class Insecta; order Lepidoptera; family Noctuidae; genus Autographa; species Autographa gamma. The sequence continues at coordinate 7,533,203 of LR989865.1, forward strand.
CGTTATGGAATCAAAATGGCCCTCACTCATGAAATAGAAAATGCCATTAAAACGCTCACACAAAGGATTTTGCCAACAATTTTTCCGAGCAATCCAATACATTCGTCTGTTCGCCGAGGGCCGCGTATCGGATTCCCCTATACGAAATACAAATAAATGTGGATGTGTCTCACACCGAAGCGTAATAATGGCTGTGTTTGTCGCGAAACTATGACTTGCGTTTTTCATGTATATTATTTGAAGGAACAAAAGGTCGCTAAAATACGTTTACACAGTGATATATAATTACCTAGAGTAAATTTTAATTACAGATCAATAATTTCTTCTTGGATTAAAAAAAAAAACTGTGCTCAATATCTGAAAGTGGAAGATGGTTGCATGAGAATACCTTTATCAATTTAAGAAGCACTAATAGAAGAACGTATTGCTGACCTGTATGTCAGGTAAAAACACTGATTTATTTCTGTTACGTGACAATACGTTAACCTACAGGGAAACCAAATTTGAGATGCCATCGGAATAATCCTAATCAAATTACATAGTTATCGTCTATTTAAAGCCGGTAGAACCTACACAAAGAAAATGGTACAGAGCTACAAAAAGCTGTAGTACCGAACATTTTAACCCTGAAGCTAGTTGCTACGCGACTGTGTAACACACATCCTAATGCAACAAGGAGGTACCACTGAGTTAATTTAGTTGAGTGGATTCGGTCGTGCATTGTCGCTTGTTTATCGTCACACTCGACAGCGACGACTTAATGGTATTAAACTTTAGACATAAATGTTCTTTGAACGGCGGAATTTTTCGTTTCGATATGTTGCAATGGTGAAGATTGGAGCACTTCAATTTATATTTTGAGTTTGCAGATCCTTGTATGGGATTAGAGATATATTTGATTATATTTATTAAGTTTACGATAGGTAGTGATGAACGTGTGGATACTTCCACTCACATCGAAATGGGCTGGCCGACTACGGAAGTATCATCATCATATACCATGTATATCAATCCTAGCGGAAGCCTTTGTGCGATATGTTATTGTAGATGTGCTAAGGTAGCAGAGGTCAATCAACGACATTAAGCGATAAAATCCGTACCAAGTAGTTCCATTTCAATGTTTAACATTCGCGGTAGCCACAGAAAGCGCGAATGATGCTTCTAGTGTTGCGTCCATAGGCTTACCAACACCCGAGTTAATTCTGCCTTAGGATCTTGAAAAATAGTTAATATTAACATATTACTTTCCGTCCATTATAGACTTTTGCCTATGTGAATAAAAAAGACAGTACAGTACTTTTCTTTCCTTGTTAAGGTAAAGTAACGTATATACTCTTAACATCTCCTTTTGTTAGTGAGAAATCTGATACGTGATGATGTTAACCGTATTGTTTGTCACTTATGCTATCAATAAAGGTCAATAAAGGTCAAAACAACAACTATTGTTTATAATAAATTGGGAGTTGTATGCCAGGATAATCCTTTGGTGTAACGTGGAAAATCGATTTATAGATAATGGATATTGAATACAACCTTGCATAGTACGTTATAGAGTATCACAATAGCGCTACAAGTTAATTGTGTTAATGGCGACTGGATTCTGCTAATCAAATTAGTTTGAAAAACTTTGATATTGTGAGTGAATTTTACTTTGTATTTAGTTTTAGTTTTGCTTTTGCTGTCGAGTTGAATTTCGATAGTTTTAGGGTAAGTCCAGATCTGACGAACTTGCACCGAGCATTACACGAGCATTACACGAACAGCTCACGAGCGGCGCGCGCCCTTCTGACGACCGGTGGTTTCGATTCTAGTTTGTTCTCGCCTCTAAGGTTCGCGCGGTGCTCGCGAGCTATGCGTGTAATGCTCGTTCTGTGCGCGTTCGTCATATTTGGCACCCTTAGGTCAATAGAAAAAATATTACAGTAACTTTATTTTGATGATAGGTAGTGAAGTAACTATCCAAAACTGGTTTTGCGCATTACCTTAATAAGCATACGAAACACAACTAGGTATAATATAATAACCACAAAAAGGAAAATATTCTAATATATTATAATAAGTCAAACAATTAAAATGCATTAATCAGAAAGCCGTTAATCGCGAGACAAAAAGTTCATCTCCTAATTAATATTACCGTGAAACAGTAATCAGAGGGTAGCGGTAAGACAATTTTGTGAAATTAACACCTGGAAGAACGGTATTCCCGGATCTCACGGAACTTTCGGATTTCGACACAGATTAGTTAGTGAATGGAGTGCGTAACTGAAAATAATATTTGTTGAACGGCTAATACTATTTTAAAATTACACGTTACATGACACGATATCGGTCTCTAACTCCGTAACGAATTTACGATATCGGTTTCCAGTACATAAAAATATATTAAATATGTACCTATAATACGTAAACATACATTATTCTTCCCTCAGTATGATAGTGGCGTCGGATACCGATATCGTATCGGATAATGTGAAAACGGAAACCGATAATGTAGCAAGCACATGTACTTTGCACATAGTATGTATTTACTGCTTATCCTACAAATACTTTAGACTTGTTTAAAAATGATTGGGACATTCATTTTAAACGAGATTAGCATTAGCAATACACATAACAATAACTTACTCTACCTTAAACATTATTAGAGATGAATTTCACACTACTACAAAAATAAAACATTAAATAAGTCACAGTAGTTCATACAACAGCAGAATCACTCCATTTACTTTCTACTCTGCGGCTTACGGAACTTACGGCATTCGCGGTCGACTTTGAAGGGGAACAGGTGTGAATTACTTTTAAAATATGTTAATCCTGGGCGAACGGAGTTCCTCCGCTAAGATACTTGGGTGACGGATTCTTAAGAACTTGCAGTATAATATGCCTACAGCATAATTTAGTGCCAGTCTCGTTTAACTCATAGATATCACATCTGGTTTCTGGTTTCTGTATTCTGCACTTTGAAAGGAAAGAGGTTGAGCTGAGTTTGGAAAGAGGTTTTATCAGAGTAAAAAAAGTATAACAAAGTCTTTTGTGCCAGATATTTTTGGATTTAAATAGAGTTATTTAAGCGCGCCTGCTACGCTAGAGGTCTTGGGTTCTGATTCCCAATTCGACCAAGGTGTTATTGGGTTTTTCTATGAAATTCTCAGTAGCAGGTCGGAGTTTGGATTTGTGCCCGGTTAGTGGCAATAGGCTCGCCCCCTATTACATGGGACCTAAACATATCGGCGAACTGTGGGTGTAGGTACATTGGTACACCTCTGCCTAACCCTTAGGGGATACAGGCGTGATGATATGTTATGTTATGTTAAATAGTGTTAAGTTGTTTTCCAGGCAACGACAGATTTTATGTGAAAATATCGATGGTTCCGATGTTACTAATACTTATTATGATAATTGAACCTTTTTGCATAATTTAATCATCATGATTGTATAATTAGACGATTCGTATCAACTCTGTTTAAGCAATAGTTTAATTATTTCCTTTGAAAAACCTCGCGTAAAGTATCCACCAGTGTGTGTTAAGATAATGTATTGTCTTTATGCAACTACTATAAAGTAAAAGTTAGGAACATGCTATTTTTTGTAGCATATCAAATCCCTCCTGGGGAAAGGCCTTCCCCTCCGTCCTCCAAACCTGTCTGTCTTTTCTGGCCACGTGCGTTCCGCATAACTGATAATTTACTTACTTACATAAAAAATCTTAAGCAAGTCATAATTAAATAAAATATATTGGTAAACAATGGTAAACTTAAAGATACGGTTCTTACAAATAGGTACATGCACCATAACAGGTACTCAAACTATTTTAGTCTCATTATTGCTAACCTAAATAACAATTCTTAGTCTGTCAGTTATTGATTTATCGCGTGCACGTTATTAATCACCTTAAAAAACTAACAAATTATCAGGCCTATTTAGATTTAAGGAGAAATATGTACACATGAATCGCTTTAATGAGCAAGTAGATAAACGTTACTAATGCCGATAATTTATTCCTAAAATGCATTGTATGAAAAATCTATTCCTCATTTTTTAATTTTCTATTCCATCATTAAAATATGAATACCGGTAATGAATAATATCAACGGTAAAAAGACAGCGCTGCAAGACATCAAGACATAGTGAGCTCATATTGCGTAGGTCGGAACTCAACAATAAATTAAAATATGAAGGTAGAACGAGCAACATCTTCTGTCAAGACGAACGCCATCTCAGTCTGCCCGTGACCATGATACCTGTAAAGGTGTCGAAACGTCGGGACTTAAATCTAAAATTAAAACCGCGAAAAAATCCGTAAAAAGTAGTTTTATTCAACGGTAAAAAGACGTTAATGTTTTTGCAAGGTTAAGTCTAAATAAAATCAAAATTTACTAAGACCAAGGTCTTACATAACTTAGGACTATTTGTACTTAATTATAAACATCAATCTGCAGTTTGACATTCGTGCGAAGTCAACTCGAATTAAGTTAAAGTACAAACAAACTTTGACAAAGCCATCTTTAATGACATAAAGTTATATAAATCTATTACTTTGTATCAACAAAACAAACTGCCTCGTTGGCCTAGTGGTGCTAAGCGCGACTGCTACGCTGGAGGTCTTGGGTTCGATTCCTGAGTCGACCAAGGTGTTATTGGATTTTTCTATGAAATTCTCAGTAGCAGGTCGGAGTTTGGATTTGTGCCCGGTTAGTGGCAATATGCTCGCCCCTTATTACATGGCACCTAAGACGTATCGGCGAACTGTGGGGAACATGTGCACACCTCTGCCTACCCCTTCGGGGATACAGGCGTGAAGATATGTTATGTTATGTTCAACAAAACACATATGCCTTAAATAAACTCAAAACAAAGATGTACAATATAATTTGTTTGAACATAATTAGTTAATCAATTAACCGGATAAATTATTTCCCTTTGATAATGATTTATAATTAGACTTTAATTTAGGTATATAATATGGTGTTTTCTGATCATTTAGTCGTTATTTACTTTGTTATATCATGAATTATTTGTTTTTGGTTTTACTGTTTGGAGTGTGTAGCTGTTTGGACAGCGATGGGTCGGGGAATTACTGGAAACCTATTTATGATGGTAAAGATTATGGTAAGAATTCAAAAAATGTCATTATGTTTTTGATAAAGAAGTATATAAAAGTTAATCTTCCTGGGGTTTATATAAAAAATAATATTTCTAATGATAGTATGTAAAAAAGGGATAATTTCTTTAACAACATTTGTCGATCTTGGTAACTAAGAAGCCGGTTAAAAAAAATATAGAACAGATAGATTTTGAAAACATGATGAAGAGATGTTATGAAATATGATACTACGTTTAAGCAAATTTAAAGACCCTTGTATGAATTTGTCTTTGCAAACATATACATTAGATTTACATCCATGTCTCTACCAGCCTATAAATCACATCCAACATCTTTCAGGAAACTACCACAAAGATCCAATTGAGAAGCCATGTGAATCGGAAGACCTGAACTGCATCAGGTATTACTTGGCACAGAACTCCAACTGCGTGCCTGTGTACGGACCAGCCCCAGACCCATACAAGATAGACAAGCTTCCTTTGGAGATACCTCATGCTAACATGACCTTCACACCGACACAAATTAAAATAAACGGCTTAAATAAGTTCAAGATTGGGAATTTCTAGTAAGTACTTGCCTATTTCTTCCTAGCCTTTTATTAGCTGACTAACTAAGCAATCCAGATAACATTTGCTTTTATGTTGATCTTCTTTTGTGTAACCTTTACACCGAGTTATGTTGGGACAGTATTTTAAAAGGAGCGACTGCGTATGTGACATCCACAACCCAGTAGGGGTTACACAGTAACCCTTGGTGAAGACTGGTTGTCAGAATTATTGTATGTTGTTAAATAGTTATAATTAGAGTAACTAACAAAGACTAAAAATAAAACTGAAAAAGAGTATCAATTTGAGTTCATAGTTTTTTTTTTCTTCTCTTTTTTTTTTCAAATATGTCATAGAATCCTCTGATGCTTGGCTGGGTCACTTACATCCTTATACACAGCATCTTTTAAATCATTGAATAAACATATCCGAATAGCCGATCCTTAAATGAATTCTCGAATTTCCTTTCACTGACTGATCTGATCAGACTTCAGTTGTTAAAAGTTTATTTCTGTATTAACAATATGGTACATATTTCAGCATTAACAAGAAGACGGGTACTTTGGTATTAGAACTGATTATATTGGACCTTGATGCGAGTTCTCCTGAGGTCATCATTACCTACCACCGGAAAGGCAAGGAGCCTATCATTCTGAAGGACTTCGCTAGGATTAACTTCAGTAAGTGTTTAAAAAAAAAAAAGGATATCAACGGTCAACAGTACAAGGGCTGTCCTTATGATGTGAGTCCTCAAGAACGGGTGAAGTAATTGACATAATCTTTGGATCATTCGGTTCGTCCCCGAATAGCAGAAAAACTAATAACTAATTGACCTGTGCCAGAATTAGCCGGGGCACCGATAGTTTTGTTAACGTGAATGATGTCTGCATTTCATTCAAATAAATTTTGAACACCTCAGAATCTTTGCGTGTGATTTATTTTGTTAAATAATCCTTGAGTGTTTTGACATCCTTTTTGATGTTTTTTTTTTCTGTCCGACTCCATCGAAAACAATCGATTGCTGTATCTTCATTAGTTCTTAAATTAATTTATGCTTTTATTTTTACAGGAGATGTATCGTTGACTATAACGATACCGATATACAATGGCCATCTCGAGATTTCCGGTTCTCGCGTATACGCATACATAAGTGACCAAAAACCTAAGTTTGTTTTGGGACCAGAATTCACTGAGAGCAAAGGTAATTAATTATTATTTATAAATGCATAACATTTTGCGTAAAGTATCCTAACTTATTCTAAGGAAGCCATTGTTTTAAGTTACTATGGTTTTGAGGTTGAAAGTACTTTTTTTATTTCCTTTTATTTTGAAAAAAAAAATAGAGATTTTTCGCTGTGATTAATTTCGTGTTGATAAAACTCACATTAAAATTGGATCCAACAGTTAATAATAATAATAAATGCGGACAACTTCACATACATTGTTCTGAACCCAAAGTAAGTAGCTAAAGCACTTGTGTTATGGAATTCAGATACAACGAAGGAGTTTTCTACTTCTACTTCAGAAACATAGTATATTTGAACATCTTATAGTAATAACGGGTATATTTTTTTTTATTAATCATTTTTGTGACCTATTTAAATACTAAAATAATGCCGTTTTACAGATCCTACAGTTATAAGGGCGAATAAAGAATTGACAGAAAATATGGGCCTGACTCTTCAGGAAACGTTCCTTACTCAAGGCCCTATCTACTCTTCGGTAATACTTCAAAGTTCCATTTGTAACTTTTATCATGCAACGTATTAAAACTAATCATTGACATCAGCGAGAAAGTCTAACATATTTATTATATTTGTAAGTAGAATCGTAAGACTGGCAAGATTATATCAATGATAAATGCACATGTATGTTTTTGTATATAGACTCCGATAAAATTATAATAATACCAGCCTATATACGTCCCACTGCTGGGCACAGGCTTCTTCTCTTATACAAGCATGAGCATTGATCACCACGCTTGTTCATTGGTTTCTATGAATACTAAAAATTAACAACATGACACAAAATTAAACTCTTGGAAATATTTATTTTATTTATAATTCGCTAGAATCATATAAATTTTGTTAGTACTTGAATAACTCTGTTCAATTTAATTTAGATGAAACACAGATAATTAATTACGGAATTCTTAGTTTTTGTCAGCTTACACTATTTTGTATGTATTTATGTATAATATCATCTATTTATTCAGTAGTATATTATTTATTTATTTATTGTATTTAGTTTATATTAAAATACAGACATTTAAATTGTGTTTTTTTTTCTTCGAAAACTAGTTTAATTTGCTCTTTTGTTGGATTTATAATACCCGGTAAAGTATTAATGTTCTAATTCATCATTATTAATATTACTAATTATTAGTATTTTGAAGCTCTATATTCTAGATTATTTTACATAAAAGCTATCAGTCACTGGACCAGTCTGAAATCATTATAACATTTAATAAATTATAAACTAAAAGCCGTATTATGTTAACGCTCTAATTATAAAGTAATTAACGCATATCAAAACTATTCATACGATATATTTAATTAATAATGTGAATAGTAATGGCAACCTTTGAAAAACACGCAATACTCGTTCGTGTGTGTAAAATAAATCGGATTTGAATGTTACTGTGATTGATTTGTTTAAAATAGCTTTTTAATGAAAATTTAATGATGTTATGTTATAATTAAGTTCGAATAAGCTGATGATATGTTGTGAAAAAAGGAAATGTTTACCACTGTTTCAGCAATGCACTCTATACTCGATAATAATTACTATTTTTACAGACTATCATAGATTTATACAGCACTAGCTTTTGCCACTAGCCACTAGCTTGATGACGAAAAGAACTCGGTGAAGTGAAGTTTCTTAAAATTCAAGCTAACTCCAAACAAAAACACATTTAAATCGGTTTAGCCATGAAATAGTAAGTTACTTTTATATTTATAATTAATGTGAACATCATATTAAGTAGTTATAAACTTAATTAACACATTGAGTTAAAGGTTCTTTTTAGCCCAATCGGTCAGTAGTAAACAGCACTCCGCGAACAAGACCGAAAGGCATATATAGTGTTATAAAAACTATCATTTACAACCAGCCTACTTGAAACTGAATGCACTTCACATGACACATCATTACCTCCCGAGCCTTTTCCCAACTATGTTGGGGTCGGCTACCAGTCTTACCGGATTCAGCTGAATACCTTATTTTACATAGAGTGCCTATCTGATCTCCACAGCCCATTTTACTGGGAAACACAATAGGTTTCCTACAGTACGACTGGTTGTCAGAATTGACTTAACGACTGCCAAAGATCTATATATGACAGTCGGGACCTACGGCATAACATGAAGTTTGAGGCACGGTCTCGGTATGTTTAAAAAACGGCCACCCATTCAAGTGCCAACCTCGGCGAGCGCGGCTTAACCTTTATTATCGGTCAAACCGTATGGCTTACACATAGCTACGAACCCCTCTCACATGATACATACTCAATACAAATAAATTAATGTAAATTGTCATTTTTAATTCAGATTTTGTAACTCTTCGAACACATCCAATTATTTTAAGTCCGTACAAATAATATGGGTGTTTGACCAAAACTGATGCTTCATACGGGTATCGTATTACTGAACGTAAGTAATTGAATTAATTAAAATTGTTTCGATATAAAAGCTACTTCAGTACTGATTTATTGAAAAGTTGTGACGAAATGGTGACGACTCTTTTTATGTAGGTGACAACGCTTGTTTAATAGCAGCTCTATAAAAAAATAATTTAATACTTTAATCTTTATACATAAAAATGAATCGCTAAATGTGTTGGTAAGCGCATAACTCAATAACGCCTGAGCGTTTTCGCTAATTCTTTTTTTGTTGTGTTAGTTATTATCAGGAGAAGGTTCTTATATATAAAAAAAATGGAAATGAGTGAAAAAATAATTGTTAAGTAATCCTGACCTTTGTTACGATAGTGATTTGTTGGATTAATCTCCGCCCCAATAATATAAAGGCACCGGGAACGGGACCTGGGTATTCACGCGGGTGAAACCGCGGGGCACAGCTAGTAGCCCTATAAAAAAACAATTGCAATGGATAAAATCCATTGCAATTGTTTTTTTATAGGCGCCTAATATTTTAAGGTGCCTTATTAGAAAAAAAAACAACATATTTTTCATCTTCTGAATGACCTGTTGGTCTTGTAATTAGTAATCTAAACCGGAGGTCGCGGAATTGATTCCCATCTAGAAAAAAGATTTTGTTGTCAATGTTTGGGTGCATTTTAGCTACTACAGCATGTAATATACATGATACTTTTAGTTATGTAACTTAAAATAGTACTTATTATTTTATTTCATTATCATAATTAGTTATATAGTAGGTACTTGATTACTGCATAGTCGCTCAGAAAAAGCTGTTTGTAAAAACTAATGTGGCATCGCACTATATAAAGTCCCCGGGGTTTGATAGTTTAAACAAATGGCAATGTCAGAGTTATCTGCAAACTTATCTTTATAGCATACGCAGTATTTTATATCCAAGCAACTTTTTGCTATTTTTACATTTCTATCAAATTAATTGTTTTTATTTAATGATTTTACCTATACACGCGAGGTTCGAGTGAATTGTTTACATATAAGTTTTAAAATTTTTGGATGGCTGCCCCTTATAGCCTGTAACATCATAAAACGAGATAACCACATAAATAAACACAGTTTTAAGGAACGTCAACTTGTAATCTTATTTGGTTACAACAATATCTTTGTCAAATTTCCATCTCTAAGGCCAAGTTTACACACACAGTTGTATATAGTTTCCAGTTTTCTATGTCTATGTTTGCCTAAAGAAGTCTACTTACTATGTAATACACATACACATAACACATATCATCACGCCTGTATCCCCGAAGGGTTAGGCAGAGGTGTACCAATTAACATCCACAGTTCGCCGATATGTTTTAGGTGCCATGTAATAGGGGGCGAGGCTATTGCCACTAACCGGGCACAAATCCAAACTCCGACCTGCTACTGAGAATTTCATAGAAAATCCTAATAACACCTTGGTCGACTTGGGAATCGAGCCCAAGACCTCTAGCAGTCGTAGCAGTCGCGCTTAGCACCACTAGGCCAACGAGGCAGTTACGTACTATGTAATCACAAATTATTATGTGTTAATAATGCACATTAAACATAATCAATTGCTAAATAATGTAATTAATACTTGTATGGAAATCAACTATTATGAGAACAAAATACTAATCGGTAATGATTGATTTAATGACTATACTTATTAAAAGTAATCGATTAACTTCCTTCATTAATCACGCAATCGATATTCGTGTTGTATGTACTAAACTAGCCATGGCTCGTGGTTTCACTCGCCTTGTAAGTTAAACTTCCTACACTTCCCCTAAGTGTTGTACTTTGAAATGCTGATACCACTTGCAGTTTTTTTTTGGTCTCATTATATTACTACAGAAAGGTACGTGGGTAATCTTGCTAGCTCTAAAACATAATATTTTCTTTATGAAGAAAAATATGCTTTCATAATAAATGATTATTTGCTTGTTAAAAGACTTGTGTCAAAGAAAATGTACTATTTACACAGAATACTAATTTGACTAAATAACTTAAATTACAATCAAAAGGCTAAAGTAAAACGAAGCAACAAAAGTAAAGACAAACATTACTTAGTTACAATTCCATAGATAAACTCCTTTAAAATAAAATACACTGCAATCTAATACGAGTATGTTTCGCAAAACGCAAACTTGATATCCTCATTACCAAAGACTAGACAACAGTTGAGAATAACACTTTATTCATCATACATTGCTGGCTTAACGCACTATGGAGTCTTAACTCTCAGTGGGAAGCAAGACATGGATTGCAACTTATAGTTGCCGATCTCGGTTTTGGTTGGATATTGGTGAGGAATTTAATACGGGTTCCTTACCTTTAAGATTGGCTTCCAATATATTTAGCTTATGCTAATGTGACGTTTGTTCTGAGAAATGTTTAAGTTAGAGGTGACAAATTAATTTCAGTAAGTATTTTACATGTTCACTTCGACTAAAGTTTTACGTATTTCTACTAAAAGTCCCTGAACCATGGCTAGGAATATAAAAAAAAAACTATTTTTTTTTCAAAATTCGATAGAGTTCATAAAAAATAGTAATATTCCGGGACATCTCACACATGGTTTGTCTGATCCCAAGCTAAGCAGAGATTGTGTTATGGTAACCAGATTACTGATAAACATACTTATATATTTCTAAATACATACATATTATAGATAAATTACACCCAGACACTGAACAAATGATCGTGCTCATCACACAAACATTTGTCCCGGGTGGGAATCGAACCCACGACCTCCGGTATAGCAGTCAGGGTCTCTAACCACTAGACCAACAGGCCCGTCAATAGTGTTTTTAATGTACTCGATTTAGACTAACAAACACCTACTATACATAAGGTTCATTGGTCTCATAAATACCAACTGTAAATATGTAAATAAAAAATATAATAAAAAAGGGAAAATAAATCTTTTTAATTAAGAAAAAACCATGTAAAAGATCCATCATCTAAAACAATAACGTGCATTCCTGCAACTGGGTATCGTACGTGGCTCTCGTTGCTCCCGCCTGGGGGCAAAACGACCTATTTATTATTTACCGAGTTACCGAGATACGGGATAGCTAAGAAGATTGTGTCTTTGTTTATTTACAAATTGTTTTAGCTGTTACAACGAGATTACACGGATTCAGCTTTAATTGGGGACTGGAACTGTGATGTACAGCTTTGAATGACATTGAACCTGCAGCTAGAGTCAGTAATTTAACGTTTTCAAAGAGCTTAAAGCCCGCTTGAAATAAAAATATTTTGTTTTTGATTTTGGGTTTTAAAATCTGTCTTTTAGAATTTTTAAACTTTCAAAGTTTGTAAGTAATGACACTATATATTTGCTTGACTAGTCTAGTACAAACGTTCATCTTGAATCACTGTATCGATTGGTATAAACATACGAAAATCTGTCCAGCTGTTTTTAGTAGGTATATCGCATTCAGACACGTAAGAGTAAAGATTTATATTACTGTACGTTTTTAGAAGAAAAATTGCAGCTAAGTAATTAAATGCTTGGATGAGCAATTAATTTTTAAGCGCATCTAAATATAAACGTACTAGTTCTTAAATAAACTTTTGATCAAGGCTATTGCAATTCAATTAAATTCAATTGATTGTCAATTAAGTTCATCATCAATCAATATTATATCTCTTGTAGTTAGCCGTAGTTACAGACAGATAATGTCCTGATGGGTTCCGTACAGGTACCGCAGGGGCATTTAAGAGACGCCAGACTTAGACAAATATTTGCAGGTTAAACAAGTGTTTGCTGTACGCCGCGACTGTTTGCGTAGGTTAGCAGGTAACACTTATCAAGACTGAGAATTGGGCTAGATTTCATAGTGAAGTGATTAAATAATTGCTTCATTTATTATAGTCAAAGTGGTCTTCAAATGCTACATCTTTATTTGTACTGCATTTATCACTTAATTTACTTGTACTGTAATAAAATCATATTTAACGGCACCTTTTGCCAAAATATATTGTGTTTCTATAACCTACTTATTTCCTGCTATACCTACTTTGAAAAGATTTTTGAATTATTTACAATTACTACATACTAAAACTCAATTTGACTAAACTCAAAAACACTAGGTCTTTTTTAGGTTATTACAAAGCTACTAACCTAAGCTATGTGTATTTTAAAATCTGGCCAAAAACACATACTATGGCGGTACGCAAGTGAATGAACGATACTAACAAGAATGACTAAATCCCATCCATAGATCTCGGAGTGAGTGTATCCCGTAATCTCCGTTTAGTTTATGTATCAAGTCGTCCACAGGTGTAAGGCAGTGTTCTAATCCGGTATAATTAAAGCGTACAATATTAACGGGGCCGGTGCTACATACTCTCTATTATTCAATGGATACAAGTTACAAGGAAAATGTACCAGAATTACTCGCTGAGATTGGTGATGCATTATGAAGACGTTTTGCTTAGTTTAGTGAAGTTTACTGTGTTTCGCGTCGCGTTTTAGTGTGTTGCAGGTTTATTGTTTAAACTTTTGATACAAAAGTCAGTAGTGACATACACTACGGTTCAATTAAAAAGTAATAAAAGTGTTGAAATAAGAAAAGAACGGAATTCGGATTTCATTTCAATTGTGCAACACAAATAAATGTCAATAATGTATGTGCTAACAAAAAATAAAGAATATATTTTTAATTTATACTTTTTTCTTTTCATTTGATAAAACATATTATGTTGCATTTGAATTTCCAAGATTTGAAATATAAAGAATACATTTTAGATGGGAATGTCAATAAGCTTGCTCTTTCCCGAATTATGTCAATTATTACGGTATTTCATTTTTAGCTTTCTACCGAGTTGTTTAATTAGTAATTTGTTAAGGCTAATTGGTCAAAAGAGAAGGTTTTAAGGATTTCATATGCACCATACCCAACTGCAAGCAAATTAAAAGTTTGTAAAACGTCTATATGTTTTTTACTCTTTCATACTTTCTACTCTTAGGATTTACATGAAATTTCACATACTGACAGTTCAACCTGCGTCATTATATATTAACTATTTTTTAATCTGATAAGTAACAAAAAAACCGCGAGACGAGTACAAAATATAAAACATAATTAACATAAAACCAAACTAAATTTTCAACCAAATTAAAATTTACCTCGCATCACTGACGCTGCATATTCCAAAGACCTTTGTTACATAACAGATACAGAACCATTAATAAAGCGCGCTAATTAATACTAATTATGTTATAGAAGTTAATGTGATAGCGTGACTCGCCATTTTACATACGTTAATGGCGGCAAAGCCAATGGAAAACATGATTCTGAAATATGTTTTAATATCCTATAATGTTTTGTATATTGTTCGGAGTTGATTGTTATGAAAGTATTGTGTATCTGTATTTTGAAGTTGTACGGCTTTTTTTGATCGTATCTATTTCAACTGTTAAAAAAATATTTTTAGGTGGTTATGTGATATCACAAATTCTACAATTTTGACATTTAAAATACAAAAATTCAGCAGCATTGTACGGTTTTAAAGGTAAAACTTTTTATAGTTTATTATTGGCGACTATGTAAGTCTGATGTTTTTCTGCTTATTTTTATGTAATGTTCTATACAGAAGCTGTTGGTTTGCTTTTAATAAATAAACGAATAGCCGAATAACAGATGCTTCGAAACATTGACAATGACGATTCAGAAGCTTAAAACCCATTTAATGTCCGTATTCTGAATTCATAAACTAAACCAAAACAAAAAAGAACAACTAATAAAATGAAAAAACAAAATATACAAAATAAAAAACAATTCAATAAAAGAAAAAACAAACACCAAAAATAAAAAATAAAATTCAAAAATCGCCGCAGAATTTGCCACAAAAATAAAACAAAATAATAAAGGCACAAAAGATTTTAGCCGGCATCACATTAGAGTTAATTGCATCGCTCGGTGTACGTTGCTACCTAATCAGGGATATGAGGTAACTCCACAAAGGACTTCCGTTGACACCATTTGCACAGAATATGTATTGTTAGTACAATGTAAACGGTTTTTCACGGTGTGAAAATGAAAAGGGTTGGATTTGTATTTCATTGTATTTTTGTTTGAAGGAATTTGAAGTTTTGTTTTTGGTGTTGACTTTTATTGTAATAAAAAATAAATTATTTGGATTATGCTTGTTATTGAATCTAATCCGTGGAGAGCAACAATTTTGCTAGTTTCTTGATTACTTGACTGAATACTATTGATCAGGAGGTGATGAGATTAATGTCTAATAAATGGAGTCATGTATTTATTCAAAGTAATAGTGTATCTGGTCGATTTACACCAAACAAGTTTTTTTTTCTATTCCCTACCCTATCGCACTCACGACAGTTTGGTGTAAATCGGCCTTTAGAAGATGGCTTTGACGTTTTTTTTTTTTTAATATTATTTAATAACAATAATCCTTGTTAATAAAATATCAAAATAGCACCTACATTGATGTATGAATGATACTTACATACGCATATCACGCTCAATTTAATTTGAATCTGCAAATAACTCTCTAACATACATTAAATCCACACAAATTCAATAATACGAGTATATTTGTCACGAAATTCTACACGCAAACAGAGAAAGTGTCAAAGAATAAGGAAATTAAAGGACAATGGCAGGTCTCCATACTAAGAATTGTCTGGGATCAAATTGAAGCGTCCCGTAATGAAAAATATGTTAAAAGATTTGGCGTTAGCTCCAGAATCTATAAATGAGACTATTTTCATTTGGGAAAGCCGGAAAAAAAAGATTTCGGTGTTAATATTTTATTATTTAGGTTATGAATTAACGTCAATGTCAATTAGCTATATCTATAAAACATAACGCAGATCGAAATTATGTCCTTAAGAAATGATACTGTGGTGTGGTCTAAGTGAGAATAAGAGTATTTACGGATAAATGGGAAAAACCTAAATAAATTCTAACACTCGATGTAGAGTAGTACACAATTTAAACTTTTAAACTATCGCGCTGCATCTTATAGAACGAAACGTCAAGCCCTTAAGGTATTTACGCATGTACGCGCTAATCCCCGTTCTATAATATTACTATAGTACTCAATTATTGAATGTTTAAGAAAGCTGAGCGCGTATTAAAAAAATGCACTTGCCGCGTAAACAATAGAACTATGTTAGGGCAAATAAAAAACATATTTTGTTTAAAATAATTATTTATTTCATTCTTCATCTCATTATCATCATTACACATAAAATGCGCGTGCGACGATGATCTCTATCGTAATCTTCCATAATTATTGTTATGGGTTTACAACAAAAATCCAATTCACTATATAGGCACAATCGAAGCAAAGTAAGATTAGCTTATGCTCACGCAAAAGCAATATCGTAGTCCTAAGGGCACGCACTAGTCACACAAGGCAGTATCAATCAGTCCATAAAAAGTCCAGGTAGGGTAAAAATAAATAGAAAGCCAAATATAATCATAAAACACAACCGACATAGTAAACAGATGACCACAGATGACAGACAACCACAGATAACATTTACTGTCCAAAACAAAAGTAGTGCTGCACTTTTGTATTCCTTTTTCTTGAGAATTGATACGACACTGAAACGATCCTCTGATATTTTGATCCATTATTAATCGGATTTAAAAGTAGGAGCATTTCTTCAAACATATAATTGATTAAAGACGAAAGAATAGATAATTCTAATATTATGTTAAAAACAAAACGAACTCTACACGGGTCGATCGATCGGTCGATTATATCGATCATTCGTTTGATTATACAGCGTCACACCACTATTTTAATCGTAAAATGTCGAATGTAGGTAACCTAATTCGAACATCATTTTATGTGCTTTTAAAAACATAAAAATAACTCCGGCTTTTACAAGAAGAAGTGAATAATTGAAAAATCGTAGAAAATTAATTAAATTTGATTGATATTTATGAAATCTATGGACGCCAAAAAAAGTCCAGACCAAATTCTGCCATTGTTCTTTAATCCATAAGCCATAACTTTTGTTACAAAGCACACTTACAAAGACGGTTTTGCCGTGACTGCGTCAAAAAGTTGATCCTATCTAACGTGACACGGATATATCAATGCAGATTCCATGGATGTGGCATTTTGAGTTGGAAAATATATATTTTTTTGTTGCAAACATATTTTTGCAGTATTATACTATATTTTACTTAATGATTATTGTTATACTTTGAGAAATGGTCAGTTTTATGTATCAAAAAGCTATGCTAAGATTTCTGTTTGAATATAATCCTATGTCACTTTTTTGTTACTTAACTGTTCATTTAAATATGATCATGTGGAAAAGTCTTTATAAATTGAAATATATTTTAGAAATTGTTTGCACCAAAAATGACATGCTATTTATTTATTTATATTTATTATTATATATTTATGTATATTAAGTAGTTATGGAACCGATATAAAATTCTTACATTATTTTACACTAACTCTGCAAAAAAAAAAAAAAAATCTAATAATCTATTCAACCCGTTGTAACTAGGAAGTTAAGGAAAACAATATTGATACATGTGTGTGCATCATCATAAACAAAAGCTTATGCTTTCCTGTACCAGATTTTTTTTATGTATAAGTAAAATTTTAATAAATTTTTGGTCCTGAGTTGTACCACATCCAACCATTCACGCACCTGTGTAGCAGGCGTTTATAAGTTTTTTCATGAAATTGAGTGCGGCACCCCGCTTTAATATAACGGCTCATCTATTCACCTCAGTAACAATATGACAAACTTTCACACCTACTCTGCATACAAGGATTCTGAAGATTTTTGTGATATTTTAAGATTTTTTCCACTTTAGTTATACTTACTATAAGATCTGATCTTGAAAACCTCGTCGTTAAATGGTCGGCTTATCTCATCAATTATTTTGAAAGGGTTTTTGTAGTTCGTATAAAAATCATTATAATAAGGAAATCATCATCTATTAACCACTGGCAGGCGTGGTCTAATCGTGCGATACAGCCATGAAATTTTATGTTTTGTTTGTATGTTTTGTTGAGTATTTTTTTTCTGCACAAAAGTCCGGTGAAGCAATCAAAGGCTAACTGCAAGATCTCTACAAAAAAAAATCTTTCTACACATTTATGATTATTTGAAGATTTTTCTATCTGTCTAAAGAATTTTAACCTTATGTTCATAATATGTACAGATATTAATTTCAAACGTTTGTCCCAAAGGGTTGATTACTTCAGATTTCTGATTATGTTCGACCGTATTTCATAAAGTGGTTTTAACACCTGTGTTTTGGTCCGAAAATTGTTTAGCCAGTTATTATTACAAGAACACATGCCAAATAAATTGACCCGAAACAAATATTACCTGTACCGGTTATTTGTATTGGGAATATAAATAAAAAAATATACCTTAACTAATGTATTTTTGTTATTTAAAACAACTCCCAATAAAATTTTATATTTTTATTTATATTTAGTGTTAATATTAAACTTCGTACCTTTTTTAAGATGTTTGATTTAATTTATTATTGTATTCTACATACCATCTACATCGTTACTACATGCGAACAAAATTAAGGCTGCTTAGTTAGTCCCAATATTTTTAACGAGCCCATTAATTACATCCCGCGCCAAACTTTGTGACTGCCTTGAATATAGACGCGAGTCTAAACTTGCGCATGATACCGTCGAGTGGACAATACGTAATCAACATTTTTAATAAGTATTAAAAATGTGATCAAAAAGCTCTTGTGAGTGGCCTTTAATACCTGATTTTGTGTTCTGCGCAATGCAATGAGCCTAAGTTCGGAGCGGTCACCAAGTTTAGCGCGGGCTGTACCTATTATCTAAGATATTTAATTTAGTTTTATAAATTTTTTACAAAAATATGCGTAACTAGCACATTAGTAAGTTTCAACGTGAGAAATGATGAAAAGTAGTATTATTACAAAAAAAGCCATACCTTAGCAAATGTCACTTAGCGGGGCATTTTTTTTTTGTATTTTACTGTCACAGCTTGTTTATCAATGTCTCTTACTTATCACCAATATATTGTATTCATAATATATCTCTACTAACTGCGACCAACGCATTACACGTAACCGCATCAAAAGGATCTGATTGACAATCCATTACCTGTCTTACATACATAATATGTAATATACATCTAAGTAAGCGTGAAATGGAACTGTTGTAGAAATTACTAGAGTAAGCATATTAGGATGTACAAATGTAGAAACCAGGCTTACTCTATTCCTGATTTCATGCAGTACTTATTGTCTTTACATTACTCCTAATTTCAGGTAGGTACTTTAGTACCTACCTGAAATTAGGCGTAAAATTACAGGTTTTCAGGAAACCGTTTTATATTTTAATATAAAATTCCTGAATTAATTAACTAATTCCTGAAAACCTGAAATTTTCCAGGTGCAATAAGCCGCCTTTCGTACACGCTTTTGCCACTTATCAAATTAATTTCATTTTTTTTTGTATGTTACCTATAATTTGTATACCTTTGTATTAAATAAAAGGAATAAATACCAAAATAAGCCGGGAATCTAGAAGGGACCTTAAAAAAAAAAGTTTGGTTAGGTACTGAGCTCAAGAACAATTTGTCAGGTCCGATATCGGATGTCGAATTTGAAATTTTCATATAACTATTTACTTGCCCCCGATACCGTGTCAGATAATGTGAAAACATTCTGATAATATTTAGTCCGTCGGACTTATGTACGATAGGTAATAAACACAGACTTTTGGCTTTGATACCTACATATTTTAGTAATCCGCCTAATCTAATGTATTGTTGTCGCAAAACATGGAAAAGCTTACTTTTAAGATTAAATTCTTAAGATTGAACAATAAGTTAAAAAAAACAACAAGTACAAGGTTTTTGTAAATTTTCGACTTTTTCATCGACCGTACAGTAATGTAGCAAAACTTAACATTTATTCCACCGCAAGCGTTAATATAATAAGCGATAGCAGCAGAAATTATTTCAGTAGCGAGCTCTGTTGGCTAGATTTTCTAATATCTACGTCATGGCGAGATGCCAAATATCTCTCAGCTTAATAAATAGTTAAACTTTCACGTTTTAACTTAATAGTTGACGCCAAAAATTTGGTTAAGATACCGAGTTGTAGAGTTACTTACAAGTTAACTTAAATTAGCGTGTAGACCGTAAATAACGGCTTCTTAAACGCAGATTAAAACGACTTGAGATATGTCTATGAGATATGCCCCACAGTTACATAAACTACTACTGTGTTGTAATATTCTAATTATTATCTACTTTGTTGTATTACATTTGCATGCTATATTAAGGCAGAATGTACATGGATGCTTGTATATATTTAACAACTTATTTGTATGTACCTACATTCTAAGCAAATAAAGATCTATTCTATTCTATTCTCTCACGGGTTTATATATCGGAGTCTCTAACTCTTATGTCCAAAAAAATTTTGGCTGCTGCTCGAGAACTGACAAAAAACGGTTCGTATAAGTACTGCTGGGTCTCAAGAGGAAACATACTCCTACGCAAGGAAGAAGGACAGCCTGCCATAGTCATCAAATCTCTGAACCAACTTAAGGATTTCACCTCTGAATGACTAGCTGTTGTTGAAGATTTTATGAAAGTATGGTACTTTTTCTCTTTATTTACTATTTTTTATACTTTTTTAAACTCTATCAGTGATTTTATACGCATTTTAATTATCATATATTTTCTGATAGGATTTTTATACTACTATTATATTTCATTTTATATATCATTTTTAGAAATCTATATGACATTATTAATACCAGTCTGTCACAATAATAAAATTAACTTACTGATCTCAGAAACTACAATCGTCGACCAAAAATATAATTGCTCTACAATATGTGTTAAATATGGTTGTTATAGGTAACAACATAGATGAGGTAGTCACCGAGGTTGTTAATACTATCAACGTAGGTGATTCATTTTTGGTCGAGGATCCAGAAGCGTTTCTGCAATACAAACTTGGAACGGAATCATCTCTTAGAATTATTGTTCAAAATATACGTAGCATACATAAAAATCTTGAAGATTTTAAAGTTTTTATAGCTAGGAGTAAAATAGACTATGATATTGTTATTCTGACCGAATGTTGGCTACAAAATTCAGGCTTAATACCTAAACTAGAACAATTTGATTCATTTCATACTAGAAACCATATTAACCAGAACAGTGGTGTAGTTGTCTATATAAGGAGCTGTTTGCCACATGTCACAGTATATGAACCAAATTTTGCCGATGCGGACTGCTTGGTGATAAAAATAGGTAAAAGCCATGCTTTTATTTGTATATACAGATCGCCATCCTTTGCCTCTCTCGCTAATTTTGTTGGGTCCTTGGAAGAACTTCTAATAGACACTAAACACGTACCTAATGTTTATCTAACTGGGGACTTAAATATTGACGTGAGTTGCAATACTACTGACCTGAAATCCGATGAGTATTTGAATCTTCTTGCCACTTACGGATTACTACCTAGCCATCAATTCCCGACGCGCCTCAATAAATGCATTGATCACTGTTTTGCGAAGCCTAACTCTAATATGCTGACAATAGTATGTGAATCATCAGTGACTGACCACAGTAGTTTATACTGTATTATTCCTTTAACACAGAAAAGTAAGTATAAAAGACCAGAAAAGACAGTGCTAAAACTAAATTATGAGAAAGCTTTTATACTTATGAAGGACTTTGATTGGACTGATATAACAACTTCGCAAGATCCAAATAAAGCGACTGAATTGCTCATTGAAACTTTATCTCAAATCAGACAAAAAAGCAGTTACAAGGTTACTGTGCCCAACAGGCGACAGACTTTTCAACCATGGGTAACCTCTGGTCTATTGCGCTGCATAAGGTTCAGAGATACGTTGCACAGAAGGCATACTAAGGCACCAAATGATAAAGATCTGGAGCTTACCTACAGGCGTTACAGAAATCATTGTAATAGTATACTCCGCAATCTGAAAAATGAACACGATAAAGCTGATTTAAATGCTGTAAAGAGTGATATTAAAAAAACCTGGAATGTCATTAAGCGTGTATGTAATCTAAATCACCCTGAAAAATCTCAAGGGCCTTGCGAATTATTGAAAATTAAATCAACTCCTCAAGAATCGGTTGATTTTGTGAATGATTTTTTTTGTAATATGGCATCCAAACTATCAACTGATATCCTACAAAAGCTAAAGCTTACAGAAAGTGACCTTGTGCAAAAATTTAAATGTAAACACCGCCCGATTAATTCTTTTGTGCTATTGGAAACTGACGAAACAGAAGTTAAAAAAATTGTTATGTCCTTAAAAAGTACCAATTCTACTGGTTGGGATGGAATATCTTCTGTGTTTTTGAAGAGAAGTGTAAACCTTCTCAGTAAACCTTTAACACACATATTCAACTTATGCTTTACATGTGGAAGGTTTCCTGATGTACTAAAGGACTCAATTGTTATACCAGTTTTCAAGTCGGGGGAAAGAGACAGTATCGGTAATTATCGTCCAATATCGCTTCTACCTACTATGGCTAAGGTCCTGGAGAAGCTAATAAACATTAGGCTTGTAAATTATATGGAGAAAAATAATGTTCTTTCTAATAATCAATTTGGTTTTAGAAGGAACAAATCAACAATAGATGCGATTGAACATCTAGTTACTAATGTAGCAAGTAATCTCGACCACAAGAATAAATGTGTTGGTGTTTTTCTGGACTTAGCCAAAGCCTTTGATACTGTTTCAATCCCTCTGCTAATTTGCAAATTGGAGGCTATAGGTGTTCGAGGTGTGCCACTTGATCTTTTTAAAAGCTATCTTAGTAGTAGAACACAGGCTGTAAAAATGGGTAATTACCTTAGCGCTAAGCTTAATGTTGGCTTCGGTGTGCCGCAAGGATCAGTCCTTGGACCAACATTATTCTTGATTTATGTAAATAATCTTTGTAACATTGAATTACCCGATTCAAAAGTGATCACTTTTGCTGACGATACTGTAATCTTATTTCAACAAAAAACATGGAGTGATGTCAAATCGTCAGCTGAGATTGGTCTTAAAAATATAATTGAATGGCTTGATTGTAATCTGCTTACACTAAATCTTAAAAAAACAAAATTTTTAACATTTGGTATGAAAAATAATTTGCTACCTGCCGACTTTAATTTAAAAGCTCATTTCTCTAATTGTTCTGCTCCAAGTAATTGTGTGTGCCCTGTCCTATTTCCTAGTAAAAGTATAAAATACCTTGGTGTTGAGATCGATGAAAATTTAAATTGGAAACAACATATTCATAATCTAAAATCTCGCATCCGTAAACTTATACCGATTTTTAAAAAAATAAGGTACTTAAAAGACACATCCACGAACAAAACTGTCTATTTTGCACTGTGCCAATCGATAGTAACTTATGGTATCTCTGCCTGGGGTGGTGCTAGAAAAAGTACTCTTATAAAAATAGAAAGGGCCCACAGATGTATTCTAAAAGTGATTAATTTTAAAAAATTCAGATATCCTACAACAGCGTTGTACAAAGAGTTTGAAGTCCTAAATATTCGGCAACTCTTTATCAAAAAGATTGTCCTGAGACTACACTGCCACGAGAAACCTGTTTCCAAATCTCTCAGGAGAGTGCATGAGGTATATGACGTACCAGCATGCAAAACCACTTTTGCACAGTGTTTCTCTTATTTCTTGGCTCCTCTATTGTACAATCGCATAAGTAAAATTAAACCTCTTAAAGATACAACGAGTTTTGTGTGTAGAGGCGCTCTGGATGAGTTTCTGAGTAACCTGGATTATGAACAGACTGAAAAACTTTTACAAATATGTCAGTAATTATTATTTATAAATATATATATTTTATTGAATACCGATAAGTACGAAATAGTTTATATTAACAATAAAAATATATATATATATGTATATATGTAAATTATATAAAAAAATATATACACTATTAAGTAATCATTATGTATTGAAGATTAGCAAACAAACATTATTCGAATTAGAAATATATACATAATTACATATACACATGTACAGTGAATATATTACATTAAGACTTTTCTGCTTGTATCTGTAATTCTATGCTGAAAATACTAAAAATATATATAGATATAATATGAGTACCAAATGAATTACTTATAACTATCGAGATATTCTTCAAGTGATAAAAAAAAAAAAAAAAAAACTTTAGAAACATCTTTTCTTTATGTTATTTAATTTTTAATACGATTGTCATTTTGCAAATTCTAAACAAATATTGTTTTGTAAAAATACTTTGTTTAAATTTAAATTACATACTTAGTTGCATTATCTGATTCCATTGCATATACTACTTGTTTACGCTAAGCTTGTAACTCATTACCGTCATCTATGATTGACAACAAAACAAATGTATTTTGGTAAAAAGTGTCTTAACGTGCTTACATTATGACTACTATTCCATGAGCGAGAATCTTACCTTGCCGTAACACAGTCCTTGACTAGCACGGGAGGTAAAGAACTTTTCTCTGTATACCGTCATTGGGCATTTGTATATTTTATCAAATATGTGAACTATTGCTTTACTTGTGATATCATTATTATAATTTTACTGTTCTTCTACTACCCTTGATACTTGTTATAGATAAATTCTAACTTAGTGTAGTTGAACGTAAGTGAATGTACCCTATACTATGTACTATGGAAATATGTATTACCGGTGTACTGTAACCTAAACTTATGGTCAATAAACTTATTATTATTATTATTATTATTATTATTCTATTCTATTCTACGCAAATATTTGTACCTCTCAATTATTATTTTTTGTCACGGTTTCACGGATTTTTTTTATTAATTAAAGTGAGAAATATATAAAAAAAACTATTACTAAGAAAACAACATATTATATAATATACATTTTGGGGCCTTGTTACGCACTATCAAGCTCTATCATAAAATATAGGTCTGAAAACTTAATTTAAAACAATACTTTATAACAACGAATGTTCAAAACATAATAATTAATTTAATATACAAACTATTGACAAGGATGACGATGAGTTCTTTGACGCCTGTTAGTTTTTATTTATGTAAGTTTTAATTTTAGTATAGTTTGTTCTTATATTAGATTTAATTGTCTATACAAATATCTATTTTTGACAGTAAACCGCAATTCTACAGTTAATGTATCTCCCTACTTAACGTATGGGTTGTCTCGTCAAAACTATATCATAATAATATTGTTTGAGATAATGATAACTCTTGACCTACTAAATGTAAACATCAAACATACATACAGACATATATAACTAATGAAGGGATCAATATCAAGAGCACATATCGACATATTGAACTCTGTAAATATACATCAAAGGTCACAATAACAATTTGGTGTAAGGAATATTTTGATTAAATTAAAAACGTAAAAGCATAAAAAGTCAAAAGCTACCCAATTTTAATAAACCGTTATGTTTCACACTTTCTCTGTTATTTTAAGTTGTAGTATAAAGAGAGATAGACAATTATTTAAGAAAGTTTAGGTTTTTAGAGTAGAGTTATATTTCAGTAGAGCATTGAGAAACAACAATATAGCAATCTAATAGCCGATAAGTTAAATGAAAATTTCAATTACGACTGATGTATACAATTTTTTTCATAGATAATTAGGACAACCAATTCACCGGAGAGATTTAGAACACAATCGACGACGTAGCGTTTTTCAGGGACACGAAAATTTCACACCACAGAATTTGGTAAGTACACTACACAGAATTTACACTTAGAAATTGGCTTAATTCCTATAGGCTCATTTTCAATTGTCATTTGAGGCCCGTATTCGGGGTGCGGGAGATATTTGGCAAAGCATGCCATAAGAACCAAATGCGGTTACCGTCTTCATTGGTCGATTGCACCTGTACTTAACTTGCGGGAGATTTAGTTTAAGCATCAAGCGATGATTTTCATTGGTTGTTAGGCCCCGTGCTTGTCATATGCTGCAAGGTTATCGGTTGTATGACTGCAAAATGAAAATGAAAATCGAAATATTTTATTTCAAGTAGGCCTTTTTAAGCTCTTTTTTTTTAAACTTTAATTACTGATTCTATTTGCATGCTGCGTGCGGGAGATGCCGCATGCTTTATAAGGACCGATGCAGTTTCATAAGTCGTTATTCCACACTCAGAAATCTGCCCGCCTGCTTTATAACGACCAAAGAAAATTAGCCTTCAGTTATTTCTTTTATATTACTTATTTTTGGTTCAAACGCGCAGTTTTTCCCAATCAGTGGCTTTAGATGGTATGTTGCGAATATATAGATTCATCGTGGAAAGAGTCGACACTGAAATGTATTATTATTGGCAGGTCTTAATAATTTGACTATAAGTTCGAACACTGGGGATTCTGAGCTGTTAGTGAGTTTCCAAGTGGTTTAATCAAGTCCTCATTAAAACTATTATATGCCACGGCAGCGCCTGCATCTTGTGTTCAGTGCACAATTACTGTGGAACGATAAGAAAAGTGTGTGTATGAAAATTGACTAAAAATTTTTGACTATTGAATCACTTCTTTATACCTTTGTCATTCTTTTGTAGTATTTTTTTTAACAAAATCTGAAAATTTTAACCAGTATTTCTTTCTTTTTTTTTTAAACTATATCAGGATATAAAAGAATGCAAATTTTATTTTGTCGGAAACTAGATAGCTGATAGGGAGTGGAATAAATATGTTTAAAGATCGACTGTATTTAATAAATATCTATTTAATAAAAGAGCTAAGATTAAATAAAAAGTGAAGGATTTTATACCGAACGCTTGGCTACCTATCTGAATCCAGTATTTCAGAAAATATACGACGATATTTATAAAAATATATCCAATTATTCGTACCTTCGTTACAAATATAAAAAGTACAACTTTATTAGCGAATATTAAAGTTGTACTTTTTATTTTTTGCTACCAAAAATAAATTGTAGAAATGTTCGAACAAAAACTCAACTGAAATGGTTTTGCTTCAGATCAAATTAATATAATATAATTGATCATTGTCGGATTAAAAAAATGCGAAGACAATCTATAGATAACATTAGAAAATGCATGAAATACTTATTTAAATGATTAACAAATCCTACATTATAACTTGTAACATTTAAAAAGTAATTTGTTCTTGGTAATTCATTTGTTTCTCTGCGTTACAGAAGATTTTGTAGTATGACATGGTTAGTAAGCGAATTATAGATTGTTATCGGGAACAAATTTAACTTATTACTTTCTGAGGTTTGCGCGAGTTTTAGACATTGAAATAACATAACATAACATATCATCACGCCTGTATCCCCGAAGGGGTAGGCAGAGGTGTACCAATGTACACCCACAGTTCGCCGATATGTTTAGGTCCCATGTAATAGGGGGCGGGCCTATTGCCACTAACCGGGCACAAATCCAAACTCCAACCTGCTACTGAGAATTTCATAGAAAAACCCAATAACACCTTGGTCGACTCGGGAATCGAACCCAAGACCTCTAGCGTAGCAGGCGCGCTTAGCACCACTAGGCCATGAGACATTGAAATAAAACTACTTTTAACGGATTGATTCGTGTTTTATTTTTGTTTTACGAAACAATCTATTAAAACAAGTTCTAATTCAGTTTTATTCTCTTAGGCTAAAAAGCCGCGGATTTTAACCGTATGATTTTGTGAATAAAGGAAACTAATGCAAGAGGCTGCACTGACAGATATTTTCCACGACCGATTTTAAATCGTAGTGTGTGCGTCTCAGTTGGTTTTGGAGTTTCAGGGTTTACCGTTTGCGGAAAAAAAACCGTAGTCCGGCCTTAGCTTTATAGAGAACAGATTGCATTTGTTTAGAATAAAAGACTTATCGAATATCGAATGCTTTGTTCGTTGCGTTCAGCGCCGTCATGAGCTCAAGATTAAAGTCTTTAAGGCATAAAACTTGTCTGTTTTTTCGATAATTCATAATATTTGCTGTGATACAAATTTCTGAGGACTTTTTGAATTGATGTGATAACAAATATGTGAGCACATTTATTTAACTTTAGCCGTTTTAAATTATCTTTATGTTTCTTTGATAGGGCGACGAGAGCTATTTTTCAATGGTTTTTAAAGACACGATAAGCGAAAACTTACCTTACTTTAAATTTATAAGCGAAAAATTCATGATAAACTAGCAGACTCGCACACAATTTTTCATTTGTTTGGTAGTTTTCCATAGATGATAATTAAATAAGATAAAATTATAATTTACATAAACAACTCATTTTCCTAGAAGGTTCTAATAGTCCCGTAAATCAAAGCCTGACCCTGATATTTCTTAAGATGAAATTTATATATTATAGTTTAATTCTATCCGGTCACTAAGTATGAAATTTAGTTAAACAAACACTACCGCTTAATTCGCTAGACAACTAGTACATTTATGTACATTTATGGCTTAAATGCATAAGTTTGGCTTAGTTCCCAAATTGTTTTAGATAAGTTCAGATATCGTGGGAAGTTCAGCAGTCGCTTTATTAGCCAAATTTAGTGTCTCTAGCTTGTAACCTATGTTATTTAGTCTGTACTACATTTTAGACTAATTTTGTGCTAATTAGTAGTTAGGTTCGTTGTAATCTGAATTAATAGATTCAGCTCAGATTTCATTAAATTTTAATAAATTTCTATTCAATTTAATCCTAGTTTTATTGTAAATTAATATTGTTTAGTTTACAAGTTAATAGGTGAATGTACAAAAACAAATTCCATGAAGCAATGTTTTTGCGAAACTAGGGTTGCTAAAATAAAAGCTAAAAGACTATTCAGTTTATTGAAGTTTTTCGAGGAAATGCTAAAATTTTACAAATAAGGTTATATTTATAGTTAAATTTAGTCAGCTTATGTGAAGTGTTATTTAAATAAATAAAAATAAGAATTACAAAGCATTGGTTATTATTTTAATAGTCATAAAGTAAAATTAATGTACATTTTTAATTCTGATAGAACTAAAAAACAGCGCTTTTATAATTATTTAGGCCTCATTATTTTATGAAATTAAAAAAATTAAAATATTAACTTCGGTAAATAAAATGAGATAAAAAATTAGAACGGTCAGTGGGTCCTCTTAGGCTTCGTTTTTATATAGTTGTGTTGTATTGTAACGGCTTTCATTATTTTTCATTTTCTTATAACTAAAGAAAATAACAAGAAAATATCATACCTGCTAACATTGAAATTGCCTTTTATTTATATCTTTCAATATTAAAATTTAATATTTTTATTTGATTAGCAATTACACAATTTTTTTTTATATATGCCAATTTCTATATAAACCACTTACCTTAAATAAAATCTGTATTAAGCACTCATAACACACAGGAAAACAAAATAAAACGATCACACACAATACAATAGACACTAATGTAACGACGTAAAGTTTTCCGCGATCCCCGGCGAGCGACGAAACCTCGTCCCCATACGTCTAGTCCTCGCGAAAGCTCGCGGTCAACTGACTGAACTCCTCAACTGCCACTCTCCACTTTCATGAAATGAACTGAAACTCTCATTACCATCTAACAATGACGTATACAACACTAACTCACAAACGATTTTGAACTTTATTACAGTTGTTTAAGGTTGGAAGTTGGTTACAAAGAAAATTGTTTTCAAAGTCCTCGGCTGTTTGTTTGGGAGGGTCGCAAGGCGGGAATGAGTGTGTCGAAAAAAAAATAAGCCAACCACGTCTCAGTGAGTTAAGGCTTCAGGGGCGGGTTTCCACTGAATATCTTTAATTAAAACCCAACTTTGCTTCGTTCGACGTCGTAATGAATTGAAGTTAGCTAGAGAAAAATTCAGAGTGATAGTATGATGTGACTATGAGGCTTAATGGGAAAAGCCTGCGGTAATTTTGAAGGAACACGATGAGAGGAAAATTAATTAACAGTGAGTAGATTTTGCGATGCACCGCTTTGAAATGCAGGGAGTGTTTGTGGATGAAATTATGTTGAATATTAGGTGGCGTTGCTTCGTAAAATATGAACAGTCAATAGTGTCTTCATGTTTAATTACGTGTGATTCCACGTGAGCGTTAATTACAATTTTCTCGTCGACGTGTCTGAGTTTTGTTTTTCGTTGCTTTCAAGTTTTGGTTTATTAATGAGGTTGAATGTAGGTTGTTATTACTAGTATTTATACTCTCTATATTAGCATTACTAAGATTTTTTTGTGTATTTTAAGAGTACACGTTATTAAGAGATTGTTACTATGACCATAATTTAGTTTTCTTTTTCTGTTTCAGGTAAACTACGTTTCACATCATCCTTGCATGTTAAAAGAATATAAACTGAAAGATTCATGTGCTGATTTGTACTATTTACTATTGTGGCTTTTCTATGTTGCGTTGTTCTAAGTTTATTTGTATTTTAGCTTATAACAGTAAAAAATACTTATAACGTATGGTTTATAGTTAACCTTTAAAACCAAACAAATAATAATCAAATACCCTATGAACATGTAAAGAATGTTTCCTTAACACAATCAAAAGATTAAACTGATAGTAAATTAAATAACTCCATATTTAATCATTATTTTTGCAAAAAAGACTATCTCAATTTCAAAAACATTGCAAAATACTGCTCTAAAACCTAGTGCCACAGCTATTTTATCCTACACAAAGGCACCAACAAAAAAACCTTTTATTTTGATTACCATCAGTTTATCTAAAATCAATCTTACGAAATCAGATTTTGATGGCTTCTAAGGCTGAAGCCCTGAAAGGTCTCCCATCTCTTTCTAACATAGGCGTGGTTTATACCCGCGCATGCGTCGACCGAGCGATCTTAAGAATAAGATACTTGATTTTTTGCGTCGTCTGTGATAATACATTAGATATATACAATGGGTCTACATAAAAGTTGTATATACTTTATGTATGGTCGGTGTGGCCTTTGTAGAATGTATAAGTTGGGTGCCTTTGAAGAATTATCATTGGATTGTAGGGACGAAGTTTTTGTTTGACTTCCAAGAATGGTTTTATATTTTCACTCGGTTTTCTTTTGGTGTTTACACTATTGTGCTTATAGTTATTCCCTGAAGGTTTAAGAAGACGTGTGTAGTAACATAACCTTGGAATCAACCTGAATCACGTTCCATCTATTGCCATATCCAATGACTAATTAGTTCGTAGGGTGTCATAAAAATAAGCTATTAGATGCTTATTTGTTTAGAATATATGACATCGTATGCATATCTGTAAGTATGCATGCAGCTAGCTAGACCAAGCATCTTTGTAGATTCTAAACTAACCAAGAACGTATCATAATAGTCAGAATAGTATTAGGAAGCTTACTCTACACACAGTTCGTATTTTGATATTTACCATAAAATATTTAGGATAACTTTTAAGAAGGTTTTGAACATACTTACTCTGAATATGTCGCTGTAGTCCTGCCGTGACACGATAACCAGACATGTTTTTGGTGCATAGTAAGTTAATACTGGCTATAAGTAGGTTTAAATCTATGTATTGATTTGATTCTTTTCATACCCGTTTACATGAACTACTATTTTTATTTTGAGTTAACAGTACTTACTTCTTTTACTTCTTATCGAGTTAATGGCAATTAAATGAATAATAATTATACTGATTAAATTATCAATATTCTGTTTGCTAAATATTAGTATACATTACTACAGTTTAAATCAACATAATAATTTTATATTGAGTTCCATTTGATATCTACAGAAGACGCAAAGAGAGGTTATCAAAATAATGAACTTTGTTTTGCAACAAAGGTATTAAAATAAATTACGATAGTGTATGTGCACTACTCTTATACACTTATTACTTGTAATATTAATACTAAATATAATTAATCACAAGAAAATTTACATTATTGATGCTTGATTTCCAATTTAAAACTAATAAGCAGCTCCTATCAAACTAGGTTTGAACCTTCAGTATTTGTGCCTCTCCCCTCAGAAAATACTTCATCGTGAGAATCTTTCAAGTTTGTGGGTTTTTTATACGTTCAGGTCGTTCAGTACAAAATTTATCTGGATGATAACCTCACAAGTATATGTAGTATTTTTATTTTATTGAGTTATTATTTTTAGTAACTGACAATGTCGTTGGAGTACCAATGTTTGACAACCAAATAGTACTAAGTACTACCTTTTTTTTTTTCGGGGTGAAAATCTAATGTTTTCGACCCACGTCGAGGGCACGACGTGGGGATATGTCGGACTTGCACCGACCAAAAACACCCCGGTTCCCTTCTCGCCTTTGCTGGAGCCGCGGGATCGCTAAGCATTTTCACCGCAGACTAAGTACTACCTACTTGAATCTTGTATTAATCAGATGAACATAACTCTTTTAAAAGTGTCCTGAGTGAAATATTTTTCTTCTCACTTATCACTAAAAGCAAAAGAAACAAGTACAATTTATTGTTTATGTTACTACTAAAACTTTAACATAAATTTAAATACATTTTAAAACACCAGCCTCAAAACAAAACCGTCTCCCACTGCATCAATAAGAATAGAATCCAAAAGAATTCTCAGTGTATTTCGTTAGTTGTAAACGTGACACGTCCGCGCATTTCGGAGTTCGGTCACGGAGTGCCACGTCGCTGCACAATTTTGCCGCGAGACGCTAGGTGGCGCTGTCAATTTGTAGTGCCAAGCGTCTTGGCGCCCAACGTGGGACATGAAGTTATTGTGTTACATGCACAATAGTATGTAAATGTTTTTTGAATAGCTTCGTATCACGTCGTGCTTTTGTAAGTGAAAATGTAAAAACGTTTTTTTTTTTGTGTCCAGGTTTTGTTTTTTTTTTAAGACATTGTAAATGCCTCCCTTGAGTACTTTTATTGACTAAGCAATAAGCTTAAGATCTTTTTATTTTAATGTTGGAAAATACTTATAGTAGTTATAAACATAGCTGAAGACAAGGACCCATGTAGGCAAAACCATAATAATGAACTGTTAACTTTAAAGTTATCGCTCGAAAGCTGGGTGCTCCTAACACTTTATAAGCAGAACCTTCAATCAACAGTTACATAACATTATACAACATTGTGTAACACGATAACATTTATTAATAGCATGTAACAATATTCTAATTTGTTTAAAAACAAATGTTATAAGTCAGTCTCTAACGTTATATAACTGCTGTGTGGGAGCACCTTGAGTATTTTATTTGTGATATTTAAAAGAAAAACTAAACTAAATAGGTCTTTCATTATTCCTTTGATAGGTATCTATTTAATTTTATTACGTTTCATAGTTTGATGACTATATTGAACGGTAGATATTGTCGCTAAACAACATAGTTCTGAAAAAAATCAATAAAAAAAACTAAACAACACATCAATAAAATAAAAAAAATATTTAAACCATTCACAAAGATATAAAACTACGATTGAAACAAACGTTTAGCATCAAAGGTTTTCCCTCAGGAGGCTCGGTTAGCCGGCGATTAAAGGGCAAAGCCACCATTTGATGTATTCATCCCCTAACCCTGTACCACGAACTCTTAAAGCTATACTGCACTGTGGAAGCGAGACAGCACTACACTGCGCATAGCGCCGTCTCGCTCACTCAACGGTAACAGGACTCGTTTAAGAGCTCATGGTAAGCGTGCTGTAGCTGTGAACTGAGATAAAAGTACGGGTTAATACGCCCAGGGGAGCGGTAAGTGATTCCGTTCGATTTTAAATGTATTTTTCGAGGTGTTATTTTGTTGGACCAGTTTTTATTATAGACAAACATACTTAAGAGTACAAACAAATTTTGACCATTTTATTGTACTTAAGAATAAAGGTCTAATGAAGCTACAACGTCAATTAGTTTATAAGTCCTTTTAGCGTCGTGTCTCTTTCGCCTTAAGGTGGAACAGTGCAAGATAAGTATTAAGAAACCTTAAAATTAAGATGTTTTTCTGAATTCAGGGGTAAGTAAAATATTTACAAAATACGCATTAAGTTATGTAGAAATCATTTTAACGAAAGAAAAATAGCTGATATAATACCGACCTATAAACCGCTGGGCACAAATTTCTTCTTATAGGCATAGAGAAGGCAGGAGCATTGGGTAACTGGTGATATATCAATAAATAAAAGATCTGTGTGTAACGTCTACGTAAGTCAGGTCTAGGGTAATTACATAATATACTTATTTCTGGATACATGACACCCCCTACTGCTACGTCATTTGACAAGTTTATAACTAACGATTTCGGTTACTATCAAAATCAAAATAAAACCCTTTTTATTTTTATTTTGGTACTAACCTCTTAAGAAACGTTACGTTAAATTCTACTGACTCTAGTTGCTCGGTTCCAAAGTGTCCTTCCTATGGAGAAGAGCCGCAAGAAACTCCATAGGTTACTCCAAATTCATTACGTACAGGTACGTACAGGTCATATTAGTGTATGAGAAATAAATAAATATAATGTCTAAACATTATTCTTGAGTCATGATTTTAATCCCTTTATTAATACACAATTAAATCTAATATAAGAACAAACTCTTAACTATACTAAAATTAAAACTTACATAAATAAAAACTAAACATTTTAATTGTTTTATAAAAATATAATTTTATTTTGTTTTCATATATGTTACATTGTATGGATCCGAAATAAAGAACTATTACATCTTGTATCTCGTTTTACGGGATATCCTCAGTAAGGAGAAAACCCGGGCCTTTGAAAGGCTTACGACCATATACGTGCATAGGACCAAAATGCAGCGGCCTTGCTAAGAACTTCAATATGAGATGGCATAATCTACCAGGGACCTATTTTTATTATAACTAAACACTACACACTGTAGATACATGTTAAAATGTTTATGTTAAAGCTGTCTCTGCTTTTGACGTAGAAAAAACGGTTATTTAACTGTAGGAATAATTCAAAAGTAAATTAAATTAATGTTTATTTGAGTACCTCTAATTGTATAATAACTTTAGATATACTCGTAAGTGCTGTTATCAACTGGTACGACAATTCCAATTTCAATGCCTTAACATTTTAACTGTTCATAAAACCTAACTAATTAAAATTATCTCTTAAACGTTGTCAAACATCAAATACTAGAAAGACTAACACATCAAACAAAACGCCGTAATTTGCCAACTAAAACTTCCAACTAATTGAATTGAAGTAAGTCTTGTTAAGGTGAATACGGCGCCGCTATGTCGCCGGCAGAACGACGCCGTGTCGCGGAAACTTTGAAAAATTCCCGACTAGTTTGTTTCACTGTAACTTAATAAAAACTACCGTCGAGCTCGGGAAAGTTAAGAATTAAGTTTAGAAAACATTGCCTTCGAGGTGGAGGTATTTTGTCATATTTCTATTAAGGCGGAGTTTGCTTTGAATGTTATAGTTGTTTAGTTTGTTTGAATGGGTTTCCGTATTGAGTTACTTATAAGAGATTAATGTTTATTTTAATAACGTTTATTGCTTTTAAAATAGAGACTTTGAGAACTGGCTTAGTTGATCGAATATGGGGATGCAAAAATATAATTTTCTTTAATAGATTCGATTCACGTAGACCTGTTGATAATCATATAATTAAAGTACGAAGAAAGAAAAACCGCGTATGAAAATAAAATATATTTAGAGGAATTCGTAGGACCGGTTAAGGTGTCTACCACGACTCATCTAAATACAATAAAACTTAACAGCGTATGTCTAATTTGCCCCCAAATAACACTAATCAAGATTACAAACGAATCTGGGAAACCAAGAGTTCTCGAGATTCGTCTCAAATGCAAATTATGCAAACAGTTCCCCGCAATATTCTCGTTTTCGACAATATATTTAGCATTTGAAATAGAGTTGTAACGGAATAAATGGTTGTCGCGGCACGTCCGCTCGCTTCGCACTCAACTCACGAACTGATTTGAATTTGGAATTTCGTTCGCTCGGTTGGCGCCGCCGCTGTCGATGTTTAGCTTTTTTCGTATTAAAAATTTGTTTTATTCATTTTTATCGCTTTGGATATTGAGTGTTTTGCTTTAAACGTCTGCATTTTGAGTGAAATTCAGCATGTTTAACTAGCTTACAGTTGGTGATTGTTTTTAAAAGCGATATATTTGTAACATTTTAGAAAGACGAAATCAATACCGTAGTCTTTAGTTTTACTAAGTGCTGCAGTAAGATGTAAGCTTATATGTTTTGAAATTTTAAACACTGAAGAAGAATCTCTTCTAAAATTAACGCTCCTTCGTACATAATGTATATAAAAATGAGGTGTATAAGTAAAACAACGTATAACTAGTAACCCGGTTTATTCACGACTGCTTGACGCGCGACGCGCGGCCGCGCACACTGTCTATGATCATAGATCTATATCCATAGATCTATGACCATAGATTATACTAAGCACTAATACATAATAACCATAGATCTATGACCATAGATTATACTAAGCACTAATACATAACACCTTCACCCTTAATCTCGAATACCCTTATTCTTTAAATACAATAGGAGAGGAAATCACATGGTATTTAAGTATTAATACAATATATTAATATATACATATATATTTTACATCTTATAATTAGCTGGCTTATTTAATCGGCATTGGCGAATAGGACGAGGCTGGGTCGGCTCAGGAGAAGGCAAGGAAGGCAGTGTCCCACTTTGAACCGGTTGTTCTAGGCACTCTTCAAAATGATCCCCTTCCCCTTGTTCTTGATCCCTGTCGGTGGCGGCAGATGCTTCGGTGCCCGGACTGTCCAGGCTGGGCGCTCCCCGCTCCTGAGTTACCTCAGCCATCCCTGCTCTTACCGGGCTAGAAGGACACAATAATGAACTCCGTATCCGTGGTTTTAGCTGATCTACATGTTTATGGAATTCCCTACCTAAAGTGTCTACAACCTTATAGTCTGTGGTTCCCATCTTTTGTGACACTTTTCCCGGTAACCATTTATCCTGACCCCTATAGTGGCGCAGCCAGATTTCGTCTCCCGGACGCAGTTGACGAGACCCACTTGCACCATATTTTTGTTGCCGTTCCTGCGTATCCCTGACTTTGTTGTCTCTATCGGGCCGTAAGGCGTCAAATCTAGTACGCAACCTGCGGCCAAACATAAGTGACGCTGGAGTCTCGCCTGTTGTACAGTGTTCTGTGTTTCTGTAGTGAAGTAAAAAATTATTTAAGAATAATTGTATGTTAACATTTTCCCTAAAGGCTTTTTTTATCGCTCTTTTTACCGTGTGTACTGCATTCTCCGCTGCCCCGTTTGAGGCAGGGTGATAGGGTGCTGAAAATATATGTTTAATCCCATTGTTGCCAAGAAATTGAGAAAATTCTTGACTAGTGAAGGGTGGACCGTTATCCGAGACGATCTGTCTTGGTAGACCAAAACGTGCAAACATATCACTCAAAACACCGATTGTGTTACTAGCTGCTGTATTAGGTACTTGACACACTTCTATCCACTTACTCCTGGCATCCACCATCACTAAAAATATTCGCCCCTTTATAGGACCTAAGAAATCGATATGTATGCGGGCCCATGGTTTGTCTGGCCACGGCCAAGGACAGGGCATATGTCGAGGTGGCGCTTCTCTTTCTGCAGCACAGACATGACAACTCTGACACATCCTTTCAATCTCTTCGTCCATACCCGGCCACCAAACGTAGCTTCTAGCAAAAGCTTTAGTTTTGACTATACCCATATGGGCCTCATGTAATTCTGATAAAACCTTATGTCTGCATGCCCCCGGTACGACGACCCTATGACCCCACATCACACAACCTAACTCCTCATATAGCTCAGTTTTACGATTAAAATAAGGTTTAAGTGATACTATTTCATTATCCGCAGGCCAATCGCCACGTAAATATCCTAAAACTCTGCCTAACAATTGATCTCTACTTGTCTGTTTTTTAATCTCATTATAATCCAATAACATAGAATTCTGAGCGAAATGTAAGTGAGTTTGTTCTGGAATTTTAATAGTTTGATTATTCGGCGTAATTGCGGGCAGCCGCGACAAACCATCTGCCCCGTTCTGTTTAGACGTAACATATTCGATATCGTATGTGTAGGCTGATAATTTGATAGCCCATCTTTGAAGCCGACTAGCCGCCATCGGTGGTATACCCTGTTTGGGCCCAAAAATAGTGACTAACGGCTTGTGATCTGTACGTAGTGTAAAACGTCGCCCGTATAAATATTGGTGCAGTTTTTCTAAGCAAAACACAATAGCCAAGGCCTCCCGCTCGATTTGCGAATAATGTTTCTCCGC
The DNA here is from genome assembly GCA_905146925.1 of Autographa gamma. NCBI lineage: Eukaryota > Metazoa > Arthropoda > Insecta > Lepidoptera > Noctuidae > Autographa > Autographa gamma. The sequence goes on from LR989865.1 coordinate 7,571,743, forward strand.
GTCGTTTAATGCGCGAGACACATACACTACTGGTCGTTCCCGGACTGCGACTGCGCCAGCGCCCGCGTCATTATGCTCGCACATCTGACTCAGTACGCCGCCTATGCCTCTAGCGCTCGCATCGCACGTTAAGAATAACGGTTTATTCGGTTCATAATGAGATAAGACGTCGGCGCTAATTAAAATAGATTTTACCTTTTTAAAAGCAATCTCACATTCGTTATCCCATATCCATATCACTCCTTTCTTAAGTAATCTGTAAAGTGGTGCTAATATAGTGCTTAAATTCCTCACAAATTTTGCATAATAATTAATTGTACCTAAAAACGCCCTCAATTCGGTGATATTATCCGGGCGTGGTATATTTAGTATACCTTCTACCTTTTCCGGGTCCACCTTAATCCCCTCGGCGGAAATGATAAATCCTAAATATTTAACTTCGCTCGTCATAAAGAAACACTTACTTTTCTTAAGCTTCATTCCGTTATTATGTAACCTTCCTAACACCTTTTCTAACGTATCTAAATGCTTCCTAATATTTGGTGATCCAATAATAATATCATCGAGAAATACTTCTACGTTTGGAATATCGTTAAAAAGATTCGCCATAATTCTTTGGAATATACCTGGGCTCGAGGACAAGCCATAAACTAATCTTTTATATTTGAAAAGGCCCTTGTGAGTATTTATAACCGTACAATTATCGGGATCCTCTAATTCTATTTGATTATACGCCTGCGTCAAATCAATTTTTGTAAATATCTTTGCACCGTTTAACTTCACCAGCAAGTCGTTTATGCGTGGCAAAGGATATTTGTCAACTAATAAAACTGGATTAAGTGTTATTTTGTAGTCAGCACAGATACGGAGTCCACCATCAGCCTTACGTACCGGTACCAGTGGAGTCGCCCAGTCCGCACTGTCCACGGGCTCGATGACGCCGGCGCGCAGCATGCCTGCTAACTCTGCCTCCACGCTCTCGCGCAATGCATACGGTACCGGCCTTGCGCGGCAGAACACTGGTGTCGCCCCCTCGCGTATCCGTAACCGAGCCTTGCCTCCCGTGAACCGGCCCAGTCCCTCGGAAAACAAATCTTTATATCTGCAAAGTAATTGCGTTAATTGATTATTTCTTACATTTTTAAAATCTGTTTTCATTGTGAAAATATTGTTTTGGTACAACGGTATATTTATCCCCAATTCGGTAAGCCATTGTCGACCTAATAAAGAAGTGGTGCCCCCTTTTATTATAAACAATTCTAAATATTTGGATTTATATCCATGTTTGACTAGTGGCCTTATTACACCTATTGGTTTAATTAAAGTACCATCATAGAATCTAAACACTAAGTTAGAATTTTGTACAGGTCTATGAGTAAATAATTTATTATACATTTCCATACTAATACACGATACTAACGACCCTGTATCGATTTCCATAGGTAATTGGGTTTCATCCACCCATAAGGTTAAGCTCACCGGTTTATAACTATTTAAACTAAGTTGGTGCAAATCTTCTATCGCCCCAAAGTCTTCCTCATCCGACAGAGGAGGCTCCTCCTCCCTTGATAGGTCACCCGAGTATAGCTGCCTAGCTTCTCCGCCCGCGGCTTGCACGTGTGCCACCATGTTGTTGCTGACGCGTCGCTCGCCCGGACGCTCACCCGGACGCATAGGACAGACCCTACGAAGGTGTCCTTTCTGGTTGCATCTACCGCAGATAAACCGTTTGTATCGACATCCTTCGGTCTGGTGATCCGTCGCTCCACACGCCGAACAATTATATTCGTTAGAATCGGCAACGGTAGTTTTGATTGCGCGCCCCGAGACGCGTGCCTGCCCGCGCTGACCGCCCCGGCCGCGACGGCCCCGGCCGGCCCACGTCACCGCATGCAGCGCGCCCGCTGCACCCTCACTGCCACTGCCAGCTTCGACTGTTTGCTCCACGGCCGCTGCATCACGCTCCGCCGCTTCCATGGCACATGAAATTTTAACGGCGTTGCTATATTGCAAGTTCTCTTCCGTAAACAGTCGTTGCCTTATAAGCTCACTCCTCAAACCGCAGACTAACTGGTCCCGTAAATTTTCTTCCAACACGGACTTGAATTCGCAAAATTTAGCCATTTTTTTTTAATTCCGATATGTACTGTAAAATTGATTCACCCGCATTTTGCCTTCTTTGTCGGAAACGATACCTTTCCGCCATGAATGACGGCTTGGGTTGTAGGTGGTCCGTCATAATTTTTACCACTGTAGCGTAAGTCTTGGCACTAGGTTTATCCGGGCTTGTTAAATTACTCAAAAGTTCATATGCTTCATCACCCATCGCCGCAATTAACGTGGGTAACCACAGATCCTCCTTCACGTTGTTTACTTTGAAAAACATTTCAATACGTTCCACGTACATTGTCCAGTTCCCCGACCGCACGTTAAACTCGTTTAACTTCCCGATAGACATGGTAATTAAAATATTTACTAGCTTGTCTTTACAATCGTTATCCCATCCTCGTCGCCACTGAGGTGTATAAGTAAAACAACGTATAACTAGTAACCCGGTTTATTCACGACTGCTTGACGCGCGACGCGCGGCCGCGCACACTGTCTATGATCATAGATCTATATCCATAGATCTATGACCATAGATTATACTAAGCACTAATACATAATAACCATAGATCTATGACCATAGATTATACTAAGCACTAATACATAACAAAAAAAAAAAAAAAAACAGATTTTAAGAACTCATTATCACACAACTGATAAAATTAATTAGGTAAATATGTGCGGATCGATGCAAGATATTGCAAGAGCATCTCATTTGTTTAAATACCTCATAGTTAACTATTTTACAATACTCAACGAATATCACATAGTTATATCGGAGAGTTCTGATCTGAGTTTTTGTGCATGTGTCCCATTTAACTGCAATTTCCCGCTTAATCTAAAATAACTCACAAATCTCTACTCTTGTTTACCTACTTAGAAACGCTAAGCAGCTTTCCCGTGGAAATGCTAATGTTTACCGCATTCGTCCAAATTAAAAGGAAAAAAGGACTTACAGTTTTATGTGCTCGAAGGAAAATGATCTTTGTGGTGTGGAAAGAAGATTGGAATTTGCTTGAGGGCTTTAATGTAAACTGTCTAATGAAGTCAAGAGTAATGGAGTGGTTTCGCGTTTTGTTTTTCCGTTTGGTGTTTGACTATAGAGATTTGAGATCAAGTTTTATCCGATTGTATAATTTTAAACTTGTTTTTCGTTTTTCTGTCGCAGCTTCGGGGAGTATTTTTGATGAATTATTTTTGTGTCGCCTCTCCTATTTTTCATCAGACTTAAAAAGTTTTGCACAAATGATGGTAGTTTGGCTTAATTCTTTCTTTGTATTACTAAACGGAGAAAAATAGTGAGTGGCCAATTAGTCTAACATAACATATCATCACGCCTGTATCCCCGAAGGGTTAGGCAGAGGTGTACCAATGTGCACCCACAGTTCGCCGATATGTTTAGGTCCCATGTAATAGGGGGCGAGCCTATTGCCTATTATTAGTCTAGGCTAAACAAAAATGACATAGTATGGTTTTCGTTCCCAAAACTATTCGATGTCTTTAAACATCTAAAGCCCATTAAACAACCTCCTAATAACTGTAATCACAAATTATAATACTTTATTTATGTATTTTCTTATAAAATAATCAAGTCTCAAAATTCACGACGTTGCAAATACTTACATTTACAACAACTTACACGCTCGTTAGCCGACGAATAAATGCAAAAATACATAATTTGCTTTCAAAATTGCGTACAACAATTCTTAGCAGACGTTCCAACGTAACTTGAGCTGCCTTGCTTCAGTTACTCCGATAGAACTCCTTCAAGGAAATGGAAATCGCGAGATAGGTCAGAGGTCTTGTTCAGTTGGTTACATTATAAATAACGATGGTTGTATGGCCCTTGGTATTCGTCATGCTTTAAACGATTCCCTCATTATGCGTACTTTATAGTAAAAGCGATTAAGTTTTTTTGCTTTGAGAATTTTTGGCGTATGATGCGTATGATTAAGATTTGATGAATCCCGGATAACAGAAAAGATAAGACGAGCAGTCTTTATCTATGTGTAAATACTACTAGCGTTTTTAGTTTTATTTTATTATCTATTGACTTACTTCTGTTTTATCGAAATAATATGAAATAAAGCTCTGAAATTAACGGAACTTCAACCTCAAAATACTGTCAGCGATTTTGATGAATTAGGGACTAATTTATTCTCACGATCTTAGTTTCTTATTCTTATATGATCAAGTTACTCGACACATATTTACAACCCTTCAGAACCGTCAAAATAACTAAACATAAAACAATGCTGCAATGTTCCAATCGCTACACCCTGTATATTATATACAGGGTGTAGTGATTGGGGAACAGTAGGTATTCAGCAAGTTTATTGGACAACTCATCCGAAGCTGCTCCGGCTGAGACATGTTTAGGCTTCCAACATGTTTGCTATGCTAGATGTGCTTTTAAGAAAATATTTTCGGAAGCTCTTTAACTTTTGGACAGCATTATCATATGTGGTTGGTTTGAACACAGGCAAACGTATAACTTATTTATATAAAATTTATGTTATCAACAAGAGTTGAAGATAGAAAGGCTTTCTCAAAATTAAATACAATTTGTTTAACGAAAATTCTGCACATAATTTGGTTTTGAAATAGAAACTCAAATATTTTTTTACAAAGAGGAAGAAAAATCTCCTTTCAATGACATGATAAATTTTAGTGTTAGTAAAGTATATGGTTTAGGAGCAAAGGCAACATAGATACAAATAAAAATTAAACCTAAGAAATTTACAATAATAAAAAAACTAAGCCTACACAATAAATAAGAAATATTGTACTGTCGAGAAGTTTATCATTATTGTATGAAACAGTTCATTCTTCTCGACCAGTCACTGTAATCTTGGATCAATGTTCTATCGCTTCCATTATCCCTAGTTCCTAAATCCGCGTTTGAACCTAGTTCAATAGAAATCGCCGAAACTCGCGAGACATGTGACAGAAGTTTCTGGACACTACACGGTGCCGGATGCTGGAGAGTTGGACCGGTTCCCGATACGAATTGGATACATCCTCCCATACTTTGTTGTTTTAGAACATTTCAACATTGGGAATAGGGGTGCAAATGAAGGGTTTAGAATATTGACGACCTCCGTGGTCGAGTGTACACAGTGGTTTTTAAAGTGTCACTAGCTCTGAGGTCCCAAGTTCGATCCCCGCACGGGTAAATGTGGAAACCACTTTACTACATTGTCTCAGGTCTGGATGTTTGAGGTGCCATCGTTGTATCAGAATTCCATAACACTAGTACTTAAGCTAATTATTTTGAGTTCAGAGCAATGCACTCGTATGTGATGTTGTTTTTATCATGTTACAGCTCAATCGAAGAATTTTTGATTTCATACTGAAATTCAATAACATACCAAAAAAAACGTCTGTGGTTCGTCAATGAAGTTGTATACAAAAGTGAGATTAACTATTGACATACTGTAGTAAACTCAAATACACTAAATGAAATAGTCCATTTCGTGCCAGTGACATCTTAAAGCATAAGAAAATTAAGTGCTGCATTGCTCTACATCACGACATCTCCTAATTGCGGTAAGCAGAAATTAAGCTTTGAATTTGAACTGTCACTTGATTGTCAAGTAATGCAATTATATTATTTGTTATCAACAATACTAAGGACAGGTATCGCAATGCGAGAGTTTCAGCCAGATAATTAAATTAGACAGCTGAAACTCCTTTGAGGGAGACACTGCAGTATTCTACAGAGGAATTTAGTTTAATTGATAGAACCTCTAATATGAATATTTGTGTGGTTAACGTTACTATATTTAGATTATAGTGTGTTAAGGTAAAATTAGTTCCAGTCGGATGCTTCCGAGAAACTGTATTATTATCTTGAGAGGTAAATAAAGCTATATTTGTTGTGTTCTAAATATGATATACCATAGTTAAAGTTATTACATATGCTATGGAACAAAATAAAAAAAAGGATTTTTATAATTTTACTTACATTTGTACTAAGTAGTGAAAATTTCAAAGTTGAAGAACGTTTGTCTGAGCCTTGTAAGTAAAACTAGAGCCCAAAACGTAACCTATCCATATAAGAGTAGTCATTATTAAAAATGCCTCGTTGGCCTAGTGGAACTAAGCGCGACTACTACGCTAGGTAGAGGTCTTGGGTTCGATTACCGAGTCGACCAAGGTGATGTTGGGTTTTTCTATGAAATTCTCAGTAGCAGGTTGGAGTTTGGATTTGTGCCCGGTTAGTGGCAATAGGCTCGCCCCTATTACATGGGACCTAAACATATCGGCGAACTGTGGGTGCACATTGGTACACCTCTGCCTACCCCTTCGGGGATACAGGCGTGATGATATGTATGTGGTATTAAATCAAGTATCATAACTTTTTGTATAAAATAATGTCGTAAAACAAACCTAAAAACAAGTAACCAATAAACAAAAGTACCAAATACCCTTAAAAGCTTACAGACTACAAATCCCACATTTCACTACACAAAAAATAATAATCTAAGGTAAGAGCATAAAAAATTCACGGATGACAAATGACAGTGGCGGGCCGAAAAGTAGCCGACATCCGTCTTCGGAATCCGGTAAGAACCGGGCCACTTCGCCCGAGTCAGGGGGCCGGATCCGACTGACAACCATACTTTCTCGTTTCGCGAGCGTATATCAAAGTCGTCGCCATTTTTTTCTTTTGTAACTTCATAAATTGTTGCGCATTTGTTTCTTTTTAATGTTGAGTAGGAATCGCAGTTAGTTTTTTTTAATCTATGCAGTTTGCTTGAGCGCGGGCTTTGACTGCTTCACTGGACTTTTAAGAATCGCAGTTTTTAGATTTTTGTAATGAGGCGTATTACTATCTATTTAATTATAACATAAAGTCAGTATATAGCTAGCCAAGTCAACAACACATAGGTAATATAATCACCCATAGAAAATTGTTAAAAAAAATATCACAAAATAAGCATGGTTTATAGATTTTGAGATCATAACACCAATAAAACCCTGATTACACTCACTTCAAAAACTTCAATTATCATATACATTTAAATTTCGAACATAGCTTAAAGCCGGCCTGCATTCTGCGATGAAAAAGCCGGAGCCATCGTCGGCAGCTTTCCTCGCGACAGGACAATATCATATTTTTTATTGAGGATTTGAATTAAAGACATGTGCTGTGAAAATGGTGAAATTAAATGTATTTATAATATTATCTTCGACATTTGACATATTGCCTCGCTATCGCATTCGGTTGTAAATGTACCTTGAAAGATAGTTTTAGGGTTTTGTTTATTAAATCCAAATAAATGAATAAATATTTATTCCTGCTTTTTAATTAGTTCATTTGTATTTACAGATTGAGATGTTTTCTTGTGAAATGCAAATAAAGTAAAAAAAAATCTATTGTTTTATTTAAGTTTTAATAAATCTATGCCTGGGAATTTGCCTAGCATTTGCCTAAGTAGGTATAACATCAGAATAATTCAAACAAATAGTTATCACAATAAAATTTTGATTTCAACATACTTTTTCAGTCTTTAAAACTATACGTATTACACATACAAATAAATTAATAAAACGCAGTCCACAAAAGCTCAGTCGAGATACGAATATCAGAATAAAAGCCGATCATTGAATGAAGTCGCCACCGCACGCCTGCACCGGGGTTTATAAATAAAAGAGAAGGAATGGACTGTTTGATTGAATGGAGCCTTTATGATCCCCGAATTAAATATTTATTATAGGAACTTATATTAAGTGTGTTTGTGACTTTATTTTATTGCCTATGTTTTTGTACGATTGATTATGTAATACGTGTGAACTTGTTATCATGATATAGTTTTTTATCAATATTATACAGGGTGTTACGGAACCCCTGTCCGAACCGAAAAGGGGGTATAGGGTTCACCATCACATACTCAAATAAAATGTTAAATTTGGAATTTTCTTGATAATAACAATAATAACGAACTTTGAAGTAGCCGCCAAATTCCCTAAATTTCAAGATAAATCAAAAACTACACCACCATTTTCGTCGGTGTTTATGGTGGCCTTTTGTATGATCATTTGACAGAACCTACGACGATGCCGTCACTCTCACTACCAATTTGGAGAAAAAAAATAGTTTTAGGTTATATTTTTTTTATTTTTTCCATCTTTTTTCTACATTAATGTAATCAGACATCGATACCTAACAACCTCTTAACGGATCGGACAGGGGTTTTGTAACACCCTGTATACCTAGATGTGTACCACATTAATTATATCAAAATAGATCCAGAAATTAGATCAATCAATCTAGTAGATTTGTGTCTTTAAAAGTCGTGGTGGCCTAGCGGTCCAATGAACGGATTTGTATGCACGAGGTTACAGGTTCGAACCTGGGCAAGTACCAATGTAACTTTGCAAAGTTACATGTACTTTCTTAATTATTCTAAGACACTTCTGGCATACGGTGAAGGAAAACATCGTGAGGAAACCTGGATTTCAAAATTTGGCATCTAAAATCGCCAATCCGCAGTCAACAAGCGTGGTGATCAATGCTCACGCCTTCTCTATATGGGAAGAGGCCTGTGCCCAGCAGTGGGACGTTTATAAGCTGGATTATTTATTTATTATAAGTGGAAGTTGATCTTTTTACATATTTGGACAATCATTTATATTAACTTGTGTGATCCTAAAGAAAGCTACTCGTATATCCAAGTTCAATCTAATGATCTATTTCTTGAGGTAACACATTCAATAGCCTCAGAGATATAATTAGGATATCAACGCGTTCGCGAATGTTTCAGTGCTCGAGTCACGCGATGCACTGGCGATCAATCTCACGCGATCTGCGCATCTGTATTCACCTGATTAGCCTGTCTTCAATGAATAAACTTTATTTTAATGTTACTTTGGTATGTATACGATGAAAGAGATACGTTGTAACTTAGAAAGGATGACGTTTGGGGCTAAATACAACAAGTAAATAATGAAAAAACGGAAAAAACTTAAGAGGGCGCGTTTCTCTTCAAGTTAATTGTGCCTAGCGTAAACAAATATATAGATGTGGTACATGTGTTTACCGATATAAGTCATTTTCCGTGCAACGAGGGACATTTATGAGAAAATGTCCATAGTTCTATCATTACACTCTAAATCTAATAGAGAGTGTTATTTGACCTGTGATCATACTCGTACACTGTAATAAGTCCTACTCTGATATATAACGCTAACTTTTTCTAAGGAAAGCGCGTTATTTAGACAGGTTCATTAATAGCTCATGACATGTTTTTCATAAATAATTTTCGGCCAACTCCATGATACAGGCTTGATTTTTTGATAAAAAATACAGTAAAATAATAATAATCTTTATTTATAAAACACATTATTTTACAGACTTTTTGAAGCTGTGACTCCCGTGCTAGGTTGAAGACCTGTGTTACGGGAATCAGTGTATTCGCCGCTTACGTTACATTACAAAAATAAAATTATAACATAACATAACATAACATATCATCACGCCTGTATCCCCTAAGGGTTAGGCAGAGGTGCACCAATGTACACCCACTATTCGCCGATATGTTTAGGTCCCATGTAATAGGGGGCGAGCCTATTGCCACTAACTGGGCACAAATCCAAACTCCGACCTGTTACTGAGAATTTCATAGAAAAACCCCATAACACCTTGGTCGACTTGGGAATCGAACCCAAGACCTCTAGCGTAGCAGTCGCGCTTAGCGCCACTAGGCCAACGAGGCATTTTGAACTAATAAAATTATACTAGTAGTAAAAGGTCACAACATGTCACTGCAGTTCACTTTTTCAATGCAGTGCGTAGTAATGTTTTGTTTATTGATTTTGTTTATTTGCGTAAAGGCTTGTTGTTGAGCGATGTGCACTAGTGCAAAAGTGATGGCTGTCCGGACCACTCTATTGATTTTTAATGCTAAAGTTTTTAGGCTGTGACTAAATTGTTTTTTAAACACGAAGATGTATATGTAAATAGCTGTACAACAATTGGAATGACTAATCAATAATGTTTTATACAATTTTACTTTAGAAATATTGTCTTAATAAAGTAGTATAATAGCATAATATTACCTAGAATTTGTTTGAATTTTTCTACTTTTCATTTTATGCATTATATTCACTGGATTTTTCTCGATAAAAGAACAATAAACCAGTGATATCAATCTTAAATCACATAGATTTAAACAACGTAAAAGCAAGTAGTATTGAATAGTTTACGTTAAATCGTTACATAACTTTCATTATTACAAAAAATATTTAATTTAAGCCCATAATTGCAAGACATAAACAGGCGATATTGATTCAAGCACACACGAAACTTAGACAAATGCAGGCAAAGGCTTTTAGCGGTGTTCCGGCGGGCAGAGAGCTCTGACGTCACATCCGCTTGGTCCGACTTCCCACAGGTCGGCAAGTTTAATGGTTGTCACTGCGATGTGTGCAGGTACACTAGGTGCAGGTAGGTATACTAGATCAATGCCTATGATGTTTTAATACGAGTATACAAGGTGGTTCAGATAGAGGCGACAATAAAAAAAACGACGGCTGGCACTCCAGGAGTGCCGGTAGAAGTGAAAACTTGAATGTTAACGTTGTGCATTTATATTTGGGAATGTATAGGTAATAATTTTGCACGAGTTGCTTTAATTCTCAGTATAAAAGTAGCATCATTTTTGTGCAACCAGTCGTGGGTTGCACTCCGGGAGTGCCAGCAGAAGTGAAAACTTGAATATTAAAGTAGTGCATTTTTGATATTTTGCAATGGTTTGGGAATAATTTTGCACGACTTGCTTTAATTATCAGTATAAAAGTAGCATCATTTACGTGGTGAAAAAAAACATTTATTTATTGCGCTATCGTACACAAACATGAATATCGTTCATCCGTCTTACGAATTTTCGATCAGGTCACGTGTCCTGACGCGAGTTTAACATTTTTTACCCATTACCTAAAAAGTGTACAAGGCCGCTAAAGAAGTTTTCACTTCAAAAATCTCAAACCTAGTCACCCGATGACGAACACCATGTATATTCAGCGATTTTTGATAGTTTGATGCAGAGGTCATTTATTATTTTTTTGGAAATTTTCAGGAACGTCTTTTAAAATCTATGTATGAACTTTTTTCTGACATACTTTCCGAATGATTTATTTTTAAATAGTATAATTATGACGACACAATGTCATGCATTTCGTGTGAAAGTATGACAGCATAATATATGTCAGTGGCTAATATTTATTTATTAACTGACTAATTAGATTTTCGGTTTCATACCCGGTCACTTACAATTTTACAAAATTATAAAAAAAGCAGTTCGATACTTACAATATGGTAGTTACATTTAAATTTCTATTATTAATATATCTGGAAAAATTATCAAAAAATAACAAGATTGTCTCATTGTGTGTCTGTTAATTGAAAAGAAGTCAATAATTTTGGAACTACACTAACTATTCCTAACGAGTTAGAGATTTAGTTATGGATCTATTCGGGGAAGCAGAGTTTGTTAATGAATTCCTAGAAATGAATGTCCAGTGTGTCCCTCAAATAGTAATGAAAGTTCTAGTTCATAGGAATATTATTAAATGTGTTTTCACTCGAATTTGTTCTCATTCCCTTAATACAATTTTCGTGAGAATTTCCGATGTTTTTGTTGTTGTTCTGCTATTCCGGATGACGAACAATCAAAGAAATGATGGATAATAGAACTCGATCCAATCTTTCTAAAACACACAAACATGATTTTTTTTATCAGTATCTCGTGTTTGCTACCTTAAATTTTCTCAAACAAACTTCATAGCGATAGAGGGTTATCAACAACTTTATATTTAGACTAAGCTTTAAGAATCTAAACAAATACAATAAACAATTTACTATCAATCCTTTTCCGAAGAATTTCAACGAAATATCGGTTCAAAAGCTCGTACCAATTAGTAAGTGAGCCATCTCGGGTTCCTTAGAACAAACGGCTGAAAATAAGCGAAAAACATCTAAGCGCAGCGGTTTAGGGTTTCTTCACTGTGTAATTGCTGTGCCTTGGGCGGAGATGGCAAAGAGTGGGGATACAGGTGGGTAAGTAGGCAGAATATCAGGATAAGCCTTTTTTTCAACTATGCTTCAGCCAACTATGTTATCGTCTTCCAGTCTTACCGGATTCCATACTACTGAATACCATATTTTACATGGACTGCTTTTCCGACTTCCTCAACCCATTTTACTAGGTAACACAGTCATCTACTGCCTACCCTATTCCCTTTGGGGTCAGCGCAATGAGTATTCAGCTTCCATTAATCTCTTCTACTCGTCATCTCAGTATTCACTGGATAACACTGCATCCCATACTAAGACTGGTTATCAGAATTGACTTAACGACCACCAAAGATCTACGTATGACAGTTGCTACCAACAGCTTAACGTGCTTTCCGAAGCACGGAGGCGTCTTGGTATGTTTATAAACGATCACCAATCCAGGGACCAACCGTGACTCTGTAAATTCATCAACCGGCTTTAAAAAGAAGAGTTTTTAATCGATCTGTAGGTTATTTTTTTCATGTTACTATCTTTTTTATGAGGTGTGGCTCCATAACAGGTTTTGGCCTACTAATGCCACGCTGGCCATACGGGTTGGCATTGGGTTTGGTCTCGAGTTTTCCTTCTCTAAGCAGTTGTTATTGGCTCTGCTCAAATGCGGATGCGGAAGGCGGAGGACCGGGTGTTGTGGCGCAAATTAGGAGAGGCCTATGTCCAGTAGTGAACTATGATTGGCTAAGTGATATGATCTTTTTTATAACTACGAATTGCATTGTTTTTTTTTGCTAATCAGATAGTAATAAAAAAAAAATATCTTACTTACTTATTATTTATTTGCTTTGAAAAACAAAAACCGTCTTTTTTACTTTTGTGCATTCAATTATGTTTTAATCTTTGGCCCGGCTTAGAAAGGCGCTTCATTCGATTCCTTTACTCCCAATCAATTGGCGAACGCATTTTTATTGTAGATTCGTTTTAAAGCGTATTCACTGATTGATTGACTGTATCTATGGATTTCTTTAAAGGTAAATAATGTAGGTAATATTATTTACATTTTATTAGTTAACGGTTAGTTAGTGTGTTACCGATGTTTAATCAGGCTTTTGTATTGGTTACGAGCGGATATTCTAAACTAAAAAATGATCTATCTAACTACTGGGATCTTTGTTTGATTTTATTTATTTAATTACGTGTAAGCAATGTCAACTTTCACTCGTAGTCGTACTCGTTTCACTCGCAGCCAAATCGGTTCATTTTTTAAGAGCTACGATGCCACAGACAGACACGTCATACTTATGACACCCCTGTTTTTATTCCCGGAATTAAAAATAAGTATGAACTTACAGTTTATTCCTTATGTAGAACTGAATGGTATTATTTTGTGAATAGACCATGTAATAATTATACTTAGAGGACAATTAACCGGCCACCATACATTTTTATTTAACTTCACAAAATCCTTATGCTATGGTTTTTTTTAACTTGACTAATAAAGTAAATTCATTTCTGTCAATACTAGGACTTTGTGAAGTTACATGCTAAAGGTGGCCGGTTGATGGTGGCTCTGAGTATATATACATGTCGCATAGATATTCGGATTTACTAACTTGTCTTGATAAATCCACTTAAGATCTAGTCTGCCTGTACACTATCGCTCTTATAGGCTTAAATCTCAATAAGACACAGTGCCATAGTAAATCTATTAATATACCTAATATTATCTAGCGCACCTAATTTCCGAAATACACATTAAAATTTGGTATAACGATACTTTTTCCCATTATTCTCTAATAGAATTAAATTTTAAACGAAACCAGTAATTAGTTGGCAGTCAATATTTAGATCCAATAAAGTTATTGAAGATCCCTAAAATAGATTACATATTCTTTTTATTTGTTGTATTTTTACAAGACTTTTGTTTATATATGTGTTTAATTAGTTAAGAATGTTTTGACTAGTTTTACAAGGAGAAAGAAAAATCTTAAACTTACAGTACGATTTTGTTAGAGACTAATTGAAAACATCTTTCTTGAGTCTTTTTAAAGGTTTTTTGCATAAATAAATGTTCAGAATAGGGTTGTTCAGCCTACAAGTAACCGAGAGCGGTAGTTACCTCTCATTATAGTGTCGTATTCCCCCGGGTAAGCCGAGAGCGGGCTGCGGTTAAATCACTAAGAAAATTGCTCTTAATTCGATGTGGGAAACTGTAGTCTACATGTTTTGTGCTAGATTTTTTTTATGTAATCCTAGGTACCAATATTACCTGCGTATACTAAGTTTTAATTTGACAGAATTTGTTCTTGTTTTTCAAAGTTACACTCGTTAACTTGTTTTTCAATCAAACACAAAAAAGGTAATTAAAATTGGTTTCCATATGTAAATAATCCGACTTGGTTTTATGCATAAAGATTTTAAAATACCTACTGTTATTAAGACTAGTGGCTAAGTAGGCTAGTGACTAGAGGCAAACTGTTCCGCAGTTTGGCAGACGACTTCTGTTTTTATTTGTGTGTTTTTGCTTATTTGAATAAATGATTTAAAAAAAAAAAAGTTGTTGTTAACCCACATAGTTTGTTGCTGTTCTTTTTTTTATGTTTCTTTGTGCTTTTCATATTAATTTTAGTTTTAAACATTGCTTCTCAGTAAATGAATAATGCATCCAATTCTTTATGAGTAGTAAAGTAGTTCTTACCTATACTGTACGCTTTTAGTATCAAAGTTTTGCGTAGACTTGTGTACGCAGGGCCTAAGGTTAATGTTATCTGACCAAAACATAAAACCAACTTACATCAAGATTGTTCTTACCAAATGGCGTAAAAGTATAAGCATTAGTTATAAAATAGAAGGTAAAGGTTATAAGGCAGAATCATTGAACTCAAAAATAAATTGAATAAAAGGGTTTCTGATTGCAATCATTGGTGCTATTGTAATTTATTTATGAATTCAAAGAATATATTATTGATTGAATATAAATCAAGAAGTCAAAAAGGTTTTAGTTAGACAGTCGACAATTGTGTGTATTTTAATGTTTGTAAAATTATGCCTAGTGGTTATAGCCAGTTTAATTGAGGCCACTCGTCTAGTTTCATCTTATAATTGTACTAAATCTAGTCGTAATTGCAATTATAAATGTAATTGATAGTCAAATATCTTTGTTTTACTAACACTAGCTGTTTGAGAAAATTGTTACTTACCATTTTTGAGCTCTGAGCTTGAATTAAGGATTTCTATTCTAGAAGGGGTCCTTATAAGACCATGGTCAAACGGAGCTGCGCTGAGCATGCTTAGCGATCCAGCGGCTCCAGCAAAGGCGAGAACGGGACCGGGGTGTTTTGTTCGGTGCAAGTCCGACATATTATCCCCGCGTGAAAATCGAAATACTTATATTTTCATCCTGCAAAAAAGAGGTTAATTGAGGCACAAATTAACTTTCTTTCAATCAGAAAAAGTCGCGGGTGAACAGCTGGTGTTAAATAAATGAAATGTAAAAAATATTTTCTGAAAAAGGCTTTAAAATCGGTTCAGGCAAACGATGGATTATCGCGGACAAATATACATACATACAGGTCAAACTGAGAACCTCCTTTTTTTAAGTCCCTTAAAAATCAAATACAATTCAGTTAATTTAGTATTTATAATCTTGGTATTATTATGCGATTGCTTCACACCTAGCATTACCTTGATAATACGTCTGGCACTACATTAAAGTTCTGCCAACATATTGCTACAAAATATGGCGTTGTTCAAGACTGCTTCAGGTAAAGTTTAGATTGGGTTTCAGCGGTATTGTTTATAGCCCACCTTGTTACTTGTTCATGTTTATGTATTTATGGAATATAATATTATAATCAGGTATGTCGAGATGGAAAACATATCTGCGGATTGTTGGTATAAAGGTTTTTTAAGTAAGGTCGTTGGCGACTACATTTTGGTATCGATTACAAAAATCGATCAACAATTGCGGGGGGTATAGAATTAAAGATCTCGTCATTTTAAGTTTTGTTAAAACTGTGGTTATAATTTATAAAGCTAAAAGTCATATAATTATAAATTATCTGATGTTAGATATTATGGTACAATCAAGTATGTCGATATAGAAAACATTTTAACGGATGTTTTATTCTGAAAAGCTTTTTAGGTAAGTTCATTTGTGAAGACTAAAACTTATAAAAATTGATCCTGTATTAATAATTATGATTTTGTTAAGCCTTTTTTACCCTTTTTTTTTCGAAAGCAAGGGTGCTTAGGAAGCGGTAAAGCAAGATGCTAAATATGTTTGTGGAGTAAATGCTTGGTAGTAGACTAATTTAAATATTTTACATTAATTTAAAGCAATAATTTTATTTAATTTAATGGGACATTGACCTTAGCTAGGTACAGGGCCCACGTTACTAAGAGCAGTTTCCTGAAAACCGGTCATACATAATAACGGGTATGAATTTCAACAGCGAACAATAGTAACTGTCGTACGGGCGAACGGTACATTGATGTAGTTTGGGAGACATGGAACTTTATTGAAAAATCATCTGTGTAAAAAATAATATTTTTTCTTCAATAGTTATGTGTTACAAGATTATTAATAAATGAAAAAGTAGTTTATTTACATACTTTTTCGCTATTAAAATTTATCTGTTTTTCTAGCTCTCTTCCACAGATCACCAAGTAGTATTCTTTCAAGCTTTCTGCATACTAGACTATAATAATAAAACCTTAAAATTATTCTTTAAATATAATATTTAAATTACTTATTTAAAGTATCAGCGCAAACACGAAATTCAATTAATTTTGAAACGAAAAAATAATTCAATGTTACCAAAGTAGTCAGAGGTTCTCTTGCTCTCGGACTAAGTCGAATGCGTTCAAAATACCTCGCGCCGACGTACACACAGTGTACAGTTTTCAACGCAATCGTTATCTGTACCAAACGGTTTTAAGTTTCTGTGTATTTGTTCACCATGGGCACTATTATACCTAATATTAATAGTATTTTTACTAACTTGACTAAATTATATGTTTCCAAATATGTTGGACACCTATAGTTGATGGAGCAGGAAGGTTCTCAAATGGAGACTACGCTTAGGCAAACGATGCTCCCCGAGTGGACCGATGACCTGAAGAAGGCAGCTGGCAGTGACTGGATGCAAAGGGCGGGAGATCGTGAGCTGTGGCGTTCCTTGGGGGAGGCCTATGTCCAGCAGTGGACTGCAACAGGCTGATATGATGATGATGAAATATGTTGGGTTCGATGTAGCAATGGCCTATCTGGCATCCACAACTATTTTACTGGGCACCATCTTTATCTAGACTACGTTTCACATAAAAGCGTTTTGCTTACAAACGGAAGTCTTTCTTTAAGAACTCATAGTAAGCCCGAAAGTTTCTTATAGTTGCACTAAAATCATAAAAACATCACAGCACTCCATAATGTGATGTTACGATATATGCAGGTATATAAATCAAGTATTTCCAATAAATAATGTAACTTTTTGTTATCTTCTCACTGCACGATCATTATTATTATAAATTGCACTAAACCGTAAAATGTAAAGTCGAAAGCAAAAGTTTTAATAATTAGGGTATAATAATTATTTTTATCATAATTTCAGTCTAAAAGCTGCATATCTGTTTATTTGAATCAACCTTTTTAGTAAGTGTATCTTTAAGTGGCGGTACATATAAAATATTAGGTATAGTTTACACTTTACATTTATGCAATAATGACCTTACCTTACCTTAATAACTTATACCTATATCTGTAAAAATGACATTTGCTTTTTTTAAGGATCTAAATTACTCTCAAAATGTTACAAAACCAATAAAAAGCCTTAAATACTTACTCGTTGCTAGAACAGATTTAAAACTTAAGTACAGTCACTCAGAAAATACACAATTATACAACGAAAATGGCGCTGATTCAAAATTAGACCACCGCAATTTTTTACTTACATACAGCATGAGAAAAGGACAGAAATAGACAACTAACTTAGAGGTGTCAAACCAGTTTTCGCCATCATCACTGTGTTTTTAGTGCACACAATTATTTGCGTGTTAAACAATTATTTTTTATTTGATTTTATCCATATATATCATCCCACTGCAGGGCAAAGGCCTCCCTTTCCTTCTTCCAATTCTTACAGTCCTGGGCTAGGACGAATTGGATATAGGAAAGGGAGAAATTGTTATCTATAATATGGAAAAAGAGTCAAGCTAGTCCCGCCATCTCCTTCTGGGCCAGCCACGAGGTCTTCTGACGTATGATTTCAAGCAATACATATGAGATAATGAGAACTTAATTTCTGGCTCTAATTTTCATCCGTCTCTAACTATGAACAAGTGAAAAAGATACCGAGATTTTTATTCGAATTGGGACCATCTTTAAATAACCAGTCCTATCACTTCTCTGCACACCAGTACAGGATAGTACGCATCAATAAATCGAATCTGTAGTCCGAATTAAAACCGATGCGAACGGCTTGGCAATTTAATTTCAACTCATATTTAGTGATAATTCGATAGCAATTAAACATGCATTATAAACATCTGTAATATCAAATAATTTATGAGTAAATACAATCGTTAATGTGTTACGCAACAATGAATATTATTAACATATTGGGTAAGCTTTGGTTGCAAATTATAATATATTATGTGAGAGATATTGGTGTATTCCCTAAAGATGTAAGTAGCGATTTTGTTTGCAGATTTGTTAGTGTATTTTGATATTTATCCAGGAATTTTCGTAAGTTTTTTCTTTTTTTGTATTTTTTTTGTTATACTTGAAAGCTTTATTGAAGTTTCAGTATTGAGGTCCTCTGATTGCGGGATTTAACAATATCAATGTCTTTTTACCCTTCAGTATACTATAGACTATTTAAGTCCACAAAATAAATACTGAAATCTTAGCCATCAGTAAACCGTCCTTATACTCGGAAGGAAAAAATAACAATACAATTCTATCCACATACAAAGGCCACAAAAATAATCGTTAGCCCTTCGATACAATCTCCTAATAAGTACAAAACTCAAAACAATATCTTCGCAATTTTACAAAAAAAAGTTTATTTTCTAACAGTAAAATTATTCTACATCCCAAATCTTCAAGAAATTGTATAATTAACCACAGAAACAATCACAACATACTAATGTAGTAACCAGCCACTACATAGGCAGTTAAACAGCTTAGGGGAAACACATAACTAAATTAAGGTGCACTTAACCGACCGCGCCGACGTCACTGATAGTTAGTAAGACTGTCTTCTAATGCACAGCTAATGATGTTACATGCGGTTTAAGGACAAAAGTTTGCTCGTAATCGGCTCATGTAATTAGGAGATTCGGATTTCGGTTTGGTAAAAAGTAGGTTTGATAATTAGGTTCAAATAAAGTACACGATAAAGGTACATAGTTTAGTTTTTACGCCTAAGGTGCTTTCTTGTATGCTTCTATAATAAGCATCGATTCGGTTGCATAGTAATATGATGTATGTTATAATATTAAAAATAGCCAAAAAATTAAACGTCATTCAATTGCAAGATCGGTTTCCTTCGTTTCAAAAAATTGAAAAGGAAAGTAACTTGTCTGTATACCTAATACAGATGAATTCAATGACCAAATAGTTTAATAAAAAAAAAAACGCCGTCATCATAAGTCCTATATTGATTTCTTATTGATGCCACTGTCAAAACTGGACCAAAATAAAACAGGAACAGTAAAAAGTTCTGTGGTACCAAACATAAAATAAAAAATAACAGTCGAATTGAGTACCTCCTCCTTTTTTGAAGTCAGTTAAAATTATACTCATCAACAATTAAAGATCTAAACTCAACCATTTAAAAAAAATGTTTTTATTTATTTCTGATCAGCCCATAAAATTTTAGGTCCACTATCACACACATACACCCTTAATACACCACACATCGCGAACACAATAGGCACTGTATCAAAACCTGTCAATCAAGAAAAATATGTCACAGCCTACAATATATCAGCAGTGGAACAATAGCTTGTCGTACCGTTATACCCACATGTCAGGAACACATTTTTTTACTCTATGACAAGCATGCAGTACAGTCTGCAAGAGAAATGTGTAAGATAACATTTTGTCCGTCACGCACAGAAGTACGTATCTGTTTTTATGTAACAATGCTTTTGAATAACTACTTCACCTATGCAGTTTATAAAAGATTTTTCTGTCTTAAAAAGTAAATGTTTGTAGATTTCATTGAAAAATTTACGAGACACGAGACAAAACGGTATAATGATTTGGGTATTTTGAGTTTATAAAAAGTTAAGATATAAAAGTTACTGCCTGTGGTGATTGATCAAAACGTATGACGTTATATTTTATTACATCAAATAATATTTTATTACATTAAATATATTTTGTTGCATTGGAATATTTTTTCTGCTCTTTTATTGAAATTTTCATCCTAAATGCACGAGTTTGTAAGTGTTTTTAATATACATAATAATAAAAACAGTAAATATTTATTTGAATGAAAACCCCTAGCTGATATTTTTTAAATTTTTTGACGAAAAGGAAACATTTTAATCTGCAGTAAGCAATTATAGGCGATATTGATACTGAATAAATATCGTCTAAATATTTACTGTTTTTATTATTATGTATATTAAAAACACTTACAAACTCGTGCATTTAGGATGAAAATTTCAATGAAAGAGCAGAAAAAATATTCCAATGCAACAAAATAATTATTACTGAAAAAAACTAAGAGGAAATAGAACAGATCTCTTGATACCTCATTCCCACTTCTGGAAACGGAAAAATGTATTCCAAAGTACTTTCCACCGCATAAAATATATGCAATATCCATTCCGCTGGCGTGGCTAAGCGTCCAAATTTATAGAGTACATGAAGGGCAATTTTTAACCAATCCCTCTGGCTTGTTACCGAGTGAAATATGCCTTGATACTGTAGAAAATTGAGTGGCGACTGTGGCTACGAAAGCCGTATTAAGCTTTAACGTAGAGTAAAAAAGTTTCGTTAGCCAAATTGGTAGCTGGAATGAAAATGTGTTTTTAATCTTCAGGTCTTCTGATGAAGTAATGGACGAGGTTGGAAATTGTTTTTCTCGGAGTTTCAATTTGCACCTAGTTGTAGATTTATGTAGTGGTTTCGGTTTTCTGATGAATTTTGCTTTCGTGTTTATGGAAGTTTATGTATTAGCTTGGAATTTACACTGCTTATGCTTAGAGTTTTTCTAACCTTAATGTTTTTCTTTTAATATTTTAAAAGAAAAACATTTACCAGCTACGGAGGTGTAGCTTGCGTAGACAGTGTAGCGCAATACTGCTACGACGTAGCAAAATAATCTGACAATCATTTTAGTTGTAATTTTTTATTTATAAACCACTCAGCCCTTATAAATAATAAAATAATGTTAATGTATTACAATTAGACAACTTATAAATATTAAATACTAGTAATTACAAACTGGTCACCGCAATTACATATTAAAGCATACCCAGTCAACAACGCAGGATAAATTAAACCGAGCCCCGATCAACTAACACGAACTAATCCGGCCGAATGTTCACATAATCATATTAAACTCATGCCAATGGCTTCAGATACGGACTTTCATTTCCTGTCTACCACACAACGGATATTATGGGAATGCATATCTCTTCCTACCTGTTCAATATTTTTATGTTTAATGAGTATTTGGCGGATTAAACTGGTTTGGGATTTTTTTTTTGGTATCTTGAATTTTTGATCTGAAAAAAAAATATTTTTCCAAACTGCTCTGTAAAATTACAATAAAAGTTTCAAGGGAATATTTTGTAAAGAAAAAAGGATCACGGTTGACTAGTGGGTTTTAACAATACGATTAATAAAATTGATGACTCTTAAATGTTTATTTGTTGGCAAACCATTGCTTTACAATACAAGAAAGGAGCTCTATAATCATAATTATAGGAATATTCAAATATTTTAAACAATAAAATTAAGGTACACACACAAAACACTTTTATACAGGTTCTTATTTTACATTAAACCTTATGTTACATCGCCACACCAATAGGTCACAAATAAACATCAAAACTCAAACCACAATCGAAAACATCCAGAAAAATCCTAAACATTATTGTTATTTATATACCTCATAATAATATTTTATAAAGGCAAAACCGAGAAGTGAATTCGCTTTCATTTCCTGCGGCTTCCGTGGCTCGCTCTATGGAGTAAGGGTGCGTCCAACGCATTATCGACACAGATAAATATTTTGCGCCACTCCATAAATAACGGATAATGGATACCCATTCTGAATCGACTAAGGCGAGACTTCTTGGATCAGTGAATGTGGAATGGCGGGATTTGTAAATAAGTAATTAGGTGTAATGGAAGTGGTTGGTTTATTGTCATTTTGTAGCGAGCTTCTAAAATAGTGAAAGAAGCTCTAGTTCCTTGATAAAAAAAAAACATTCATGCTGCAATACTTATGTGCAAACTTTATTGCAATAAAACAAACACTTTAATACCAGTGTCAAATTATGTCAGTTGTATAATCAACACGTGTAACTACGCCAAGGATATTCGTACAAATTATAATAATCATAAGAAGAATGAAAATCATTTATTTGCATGAAATATTATGAGTACAGGTATAAGGTTTTTATTTAAAAAATCAAAAACCATAATATTCTACCAATATTTGATGTGCAAATGTTAGGTTTATTTATTTATTTATTTATTAGGGAAAATTAACGGTTACACATTCAAGTATACAAACAATATCTAATGCTAAAAATAAATCTAAAAGTATAACCAACATGTTTTTCCACATAATATAAACGATTATAATCGTAGTACAAAGCATTTGTAAATCTATCTACTACTACAATAACAAATTGTGATGATAATTTGCAAAATTAAAACTGGCACACAACAAGAGAGAAAGAAAAAAAAAGCTTACAATAAAAAAGGGAAAATTGTTTAGGACCTATATAATAATATCCTGTTTACATATACATACAGATTCAGATACCTTAAACTCTACAAAATAGTGAGCCATATACTGCCAACACCAAAGGAATCTAAGCCGTATCTTCCGCCATATTAAAATTATTCCGGCTCACTATTGAATCTCTGTTCACTTCGACTGTCCATTCCAATCCCACATAATCCGTGTCGAGTTTATTTCAAACTGATTTTCGCGGGTCCGCCCCATGTCCGATGCTCACTTGTTATTTAAATGTGATATATTATTGAGCGCATTTCTATGAAATATGGATTTTGACAGAGACGTGATATGTGTGGTGTATTTTTGTATTATGATTTATTTAGTTTAGCTGGGTTTCATTTAAGTAATGTTGCCGTCTAAGTAAGGAAGAACTGCTTTTATGAAGTATGAATTTTATTATTTTAGAATTTTTTATAGACGTATTATAAATAGCGGTGAACATTAATGATTACATTATATTCAAGCTTAGAATCCACTGGCGAAAAATACATGTATTAATAAGTCAAATGCAAAAATGCAAAAAAAAAATACAGAAACATTTTCTGTAAGAAATATTTTTACGAAATCAACAGAAAACTCACATTCTAAACTAAATTTAAAACTGATCTCACCAAATTCTAAACTAACAAGACACTTAAGTATATAAAATTACAGTCAAATTAAAACGACAATCAAGATGTCCCAACTGCACCGTCCCGAAGGCATAACGAAACGAAATAGTGTGAAAAGTACAAAAAAAAGGTAAAAAATGAGCCCGAGCTAGGATCCCGAGCGAATCCGACGAGAAACGGAATGAAAATTGGATTTGCTTCTGATTGGATTTTTATTTACTTAAGACAAGAAAAATTCTCGTCGCGGATTCTACGGCGTTCTTATAAATGATTTAGGGATCCTCTCGCCTTGACTGACTGATTAACAAGCGGGATCCGTACCTTTCGTTGTGGACTAAGATTTGTGGTCGTGTCTGTACGTGAGAATAACAGCTATTCTTTGTTGCTTATATGCTTTGTTTTGTTTTCTTGGAGGTCAATGTTTTGATTTGTATAGGGTTTGGAGTTTTGACATTTAGGCCTTAATTGACTACTGTTATGTAATAAACATCTACTAATGTGGTGCTTTGGAAACTTAACTATACGAATATTCATCTCGCTCTTGTCGTGGTGCTGCGTGAGCGCGCTCCGAACAACCCAAGTTTGCATACATATATAAAAACCATAACACAATGAGTGTCGCTCGATCGCCACCGCAGTCACCTAATACGTGTTACGAAGGCAATAGAGATCCGATAGCGATAGCAAGTGGTATTGGGAGGTCTGAAACTACTGGTGGTTCGCAACCAGATTTGCGTAAGACTGCTTTGTCTGACTACACCAACCAGGTTACCTATCGTACCAAGAGAAAACAACCACATGACGACTTTGGTGTACAATTTGAAAAATTCCAAGTGAAAATGGAATCGCTTATAACAGATATGGCTAAAACCCAGACGGAAAATCTGAACAAAATATCTCAAGATGTTTCAGCAATAAAGGAAGAAATTAGTCAAATTAAGCTAACTACTGACCTCTTGTCCACTGAACAGGTCAAAATAAAATCGGAGCTATCCATCTCAGGTTTTCGAGCTAATATTGAGCAAAAAGTGAACAAAATTGAAAATGAAATAGCAACATTAAAATCTAGTTCCACGCCCGTGATAACTACACCTCTATTCAACTACGAAGACATTGTATCGGAGACCTACGATCGAGCACTGAGAGAAAAAAATGTCATAATACGTGGAGTAAAAGAGATCAGATCCTCTAACTCTGAAGACAGGTAATCTTATGACAGCGAGGAGGTAATTAAGGTTATAAAAATGGCTGTTTCAGACTGCATAGAACCTACTAAAACTATACGACTAGGAAAATATAATCCTGATGTTTCCAGGCCTATAAAGGTCATATTCTCGACTTCTGAAGCAGCAAAATCAATTCTGCGCCACAAAGCAAACATAAAAGATGAAAATATCAAGATCTACTCTGATGAGACACCCAACCAACAAAAATATCGGAACAACTTAAGAGACGAACTGAAACGGCGACTGGACGAAGGGGAGAAAGATATAACAATAAAATATGTCAAAGGAATACCTAAAATTATGAAACACAGCCAAAAAACTAACGACACAAGATTCAGATGATGGAATTTTAAACACTACGCATGAAGTAACTTATTCATACAATAATTTAATAAAAATACTAAATCCCTAAAATTTCTTTACGCTAATGCACGTAGCATAGTGAAACCTGGAAAACTAGATGAGTTAAACTGCATTATACAATACAACATACCCAGTCCTGTGCATGTGATAATATTATCGGAAACCTGGATCAAGTCCGAATCTGAAGCCAAACGTTTGAACTTACCTAACTACACACATTATTATAATATTAGAGAAAACACAAGAGGAGGTGGAGTATCCATATTTGTCCATGACTGTTTGAAACACAATTATATTGAAGATTTATGTATAGAGGATAATCACTTCCTATGGGTTCATTTAGATAAATATTCATTGGATATAGGCGCCGTATACAAAACTCCTAAATCAAGCAATAATAGGTTTTTGGAGGAATTTTCACAGCAGCTGATAAGAAGAAAAAGAGCTTTAGTGTTCGGTGATTTCAACTACGATCTGCTTAGCCCGAATCGATCAATTAATAATTACACTAAAACTCTAACTGAAAACGGACATCTAATCCTTAACAAAATTGAGGAGAAGTTTAGTACCCGGGATACATCGACAAAAAAGTCCATTCTTGATTATGTCTCATCGAATCTGAAAAATCACAAATTTCATTTAACCATTGTGGAGTCACCAATGTCAGATCACAAGCAAATATATCTAGAAGTTGGCAAATACACACCAGAAATGAAAAAGAAAATAAAGTACAATACCTTGAACTACATAGCACTTTATCATACAGTAGAAAACATGATTACAAATATCTCTGAGAGTGAATATGGCAGCTTTGGCAGATTGTGTCTTCTAAGACACAATAAAGGAAGCAGTAAAGAAAAATGTTATATCGAAATTTAAAATCCAAAATACGTTAAAATCGGACTGGATTAATAAAGACATAATTGAAATGCTTATTAAAAGGAATGAGCTGTGGTCTGCTTATAAAGAACATCCCAACGACGACTTAATAAGAAACAATTTCATAACCCTACGAAACGCCGTGACAGAACAAATACAAAATACCAAAAATAGTTACTACTACAAAGCTTTCAAAAATTGTGAACGAAAACCTTTAAAGATGTGGAAGTTAATCGGAAACTTAGCTGGAAGTAAGTCTAAATCATGCACCGCTCCTTCAAAGCTAGAAACACAAATTGGTCAAATCACTGACACTAAGGAAATATGTATTTACTTTAACACCTTTTTTGCCACCATAGGGTCTATCTTAGCAAGTAAAATAACAAAACATAGGGAACACATACATACTCAACCAAGAACTCAAACAACTATTTCTAGTTCAAGCCATCTTTTGGCTTTAACCCCAGCTACTGAAGAGGAAGTCAGCAAAATCATAGATAATCTCAACCCTAACACTAGCAGTGGCCTAGACGGGATTAGTTGCAAGACAATAAAATGTATCAAAAATCTAATATTACCCAAACTCACAATGAATATCAACTTCTGTATGCAAAACGGCCTCTTCCCTGACTCTCTGAAAGTAGCTAAAGTGAGTCCAATTTACAAGTCAGGAAAAAAGACTGATCCAGGTAATTACCGCCCCATTTCCGTCCTCCCGATAATCTCTAAAATATTCGAGAAAATTCTATATAAGCGTCTAGATGATTACCTCAAAACTAAAAACTTCCTCTCTAAAAAACAATATGGTTTCCGCGCAAAATCTAATACCTTAACTGCAACTATTGACCTTGTGACAAATCTGAAAAATAATATTGATGAAAAGTGCGTTGCTCTTGGTATATTTATCGACCTGAAAAAGGCATTTGATACAATTAGCCACAGCCTCCTTCTCCAAAAACTATATGATGTCGGCATCAGGAATTCTGCCCACGAAATGTTCCGGTCTTATCTGTCTAATAGACAACAATTTGTTCGGATTGGTGATGAGCTAAGTAATTGCGAAACTTTAACCTACGGCGTACCGCAAGGATCCATCCTTGGTCCCCTGTTATTCATAATATATGTTAACGACATACACAACCTAAACCTGACAGGTGACATAATACTATATGCTGATGACACTAGCATATTTTTGTTTGGAAACAGTATAGAAGGAATCCTTGAACAAGCACAACAAGACTTAGACACTTTGTCTGGATGGTTCCAAGACAATTTGCTTACTGTCAATTCTTCTAAAACCAACTATATTATTTTTAGTGCTAGGAACAAAAAAATCGAAAGTCACTCTAATCTTTATATAAATAACGAACCCCTAACCCAAGTTTCTTCAGAAAAGTATCTCGGTCTCCATCTAGATAAACATCTGACGTGGCAACCGCATCTAGATAAATTAAGATCTAAACTATCGTCAGTCATGGGAGCGCTTCGAGGGATAGTTCGCTGCCTGCCGACATCTGTTAGGTATATTATTTACAACTCAATGGTAAAACCCCATCTAGAATACCTTATAGAAGTGTGGGGCACTGCAGCTAAAACACATTTAAAGTAAAAATAATAATGTACACAATATTTACCAAAAGATTAATGTGAATTGTCGCAAAACACATAAAGTACCTCAAATTCCATCTTCACACTTCGCCGCTTCACACACAACAGATGTCTATTCCTCAGCCCAGTGTTAATAAACTAACAAGCAAAAGCAAGGTAACAAACACGTCCCTATTCGTAACCAGGAATTCTAAAACTTGTTAGAACATGAATGATTAAATTTGTCGGTCATAGCTGCAAGTCCCGCGGCATCCCTTGGGCCGACACTCCGATGCACTTGCTACGAGAGAGTTCAATTGAAATTTGTGAGAAACTTCCGCGCTTTGGGACTGTATTACGTTGTGACGTGCCATATATGCCTTGAATTTGACCAGAAATATGATGTTTAGGGTTTATAAAGGCACTAGAAACAGCAGTGAAAATATCGAGGACAAGATAAAAAAAAACTTGGAAGTGTGAAAAGAAATAAATGCGTATCATAACGTACGGATAACATATATGAAATTATCTACTTCCACAATTCAATATAATAAATAGATTATTCTATAAAAGTAACTGTGCTAGGTACTACATGTTTTAAAATACAAGCTTGAATTAGATGTAAACATGTAAGGTAAAATTCAATGCAGGAAGACCTTGTGATTTATTATATCTATATATACAAAAATGAATCGCTAAATAAGTTGGTAAGCGCATAACTCAGTAACGCCTGGACCGATTTCGCCAATTCTTTTTTTGTTGTGTTGGTAATTATCAGGAGAAGGTTCTTATGAAGAAAAAAATGGAAAAATGAGATTGGCTTTTTTTTTTAAACCTTTATTACGAATGTTACGATAGTGATTTGTTGGATTCATCTCCGCCCCCAATAATATAAAGGCACCGGGAACGGGACCTATGTATTCACGCGGGTGAAACCGCGGGGCACAGCTAGTTTATTATATATATTTTATATATACATAGGCGGGCCTGTTGGTCTAGCGGTTGGTGACCCTGACTGCTATACCGGAGGTCGTGGGTTCGATTCCCACTCTGGACAAATGTCGTGTGATGAGCACGATCATTTGTTTTGTGTCTGGGTGTTATTTATCTATAATATGTATGTAGTAATTGTCCAGGAATATTATATATTATGAAGTACTAAATTTCAAAATTTTCGTCTTAAACATAAACATATTGAAATACGTAAGTTTTATGTTGGCTCATAACATAACTATTCATACTAGTTAATTAACAAAACAGCAGCTATATCTATCTTTATATATTTATTCTAACTTTGACTTCTAAAAAGTATAAAAACAACGAGCCATCTTTCAGTAAAGAGAAGAAAAAAGTTAAAACTCTCGATTCGACCGGCAACAGTGTGTTTTTCACGTTTCCATTCAATTTGCCGGCCGGAATTAATTCACTTCCCCTACAGTGTTAACCAAATGTATTCATGAGGTTCACACAGACAAACAGACAACGACGGTGAATTAAAAATATGATGGATTGTTTTCTTGTAAGCTAAGTCATGCTGAAGAATTTGCGGCAGATTTTGAGTGAATGAAAATGGTGGTGTGTTATTTTTTATGTTACTCATCTATCTATATAAATACTACAAATGCGAAAGTAACTGTCCGTCTGTCTGCGAGTATGTTGGGCTTTGACGTCTAAACCGCTGAAGTGATTTTAATGAAACTTGGACTAAGGTAAACTAGGATCCCAACAAATAATATAGGCTAGTTTTCGTCGCAAT
Source organism: Autographa gamma (assembly GCA_905146925.1). Classification (NCBI taxonomy): domain Eukaryota; kingdom Metazoa; phylum Arthropoda; class Insecta; order Lepidoptera; family Noctuidae; genus Autographa; species Autographa gamma. The sequence continues at coordinate 7,601,277 of LR989865.1, forward strand.
AACCGACATACACGCGGGTGTAACCGCGGGCTAAAGCTAGCTTACTTATAATAATAAAAGATTGTCTTAAAGAATTTTAGAATCTTAGACAAAATTACACGTACCTTCGGGAAATAAGCGTGATTTAATGTTAACATTATCAACAGCAATAAAACTTTTCTTACAATTTCATGCAGAATAAAATAATACATATGAGTATGTGAATATAACGCAATGAGTTTCCAAGATTTGTTTGTTAATTTGTAATTGGTAAACAATATTTAAATAATAGAAACTAATTAACATTTTATCTTACTACTATATCATGGCAAAAAAAATGAAAGTAAAGTTCTACACGAACATGTACAGCTATTTCAAATTGAATTTAAACTAAATACACTTTTCAACGCAGACTAAAAATAAACAGATAATAAAACATCTATCTGTAATGAAATTCTTATCTCGAGTCTGCCTTGGGAAATGGAAATATTATTTTTGCTGGCATTAATGCGAAAACTCTGTATTGTGGTATAAAATGATGGATGGGTGCGCCCTGCCAATGTATAATATGATGAAGAGAGCCAAAATGATGTATCGGTGATCGGATTCATTTTAATATCGAATAACTGTTAGTATGGTGGTAAATGACAACGCATTTATAGATGTAGGTATGGCCTTTTTAACCGACTTCAAAAAGAAGGAGGTATTCAATTCGCCTTTTTTTATATTTGTTACCTCAGAACTTTTGACTTTGTGAAGTGCTTTTGATGATTATGCTACTAAAACTACATTTTACTGATTTTGTCGCGGATTATTTTAGAGTTTAGGTCCTGACTTTTCGAGACCCTTGCAAGTATCATGGTCACGGGCAGACTGAGGTGGTGTTCGTCTTGACAGTTGATGCTGCTAGTTATACCTTAATATTTATGAGTTATTAATGTTCCGTACATTCCGTACATTAAGTAGTTTAATTTGGACATTCGTTGTTGCTTGAAGTCTTTTCATATTGGTTGCAAGTAATGCACACAAATATTCACTCTTAAATTGCCGGATCACCTTGTTAATTAAGCTTCTGGGTTTTATGTAACAATTATTTGTAGTAAACCATACAATTTCAGTACTGGATAATATTATAACTATATATACAGTCATATATACTACTTAGTCTTGAAAAACAGTAAAAAAAAATCGCACTAGCCGCCGATTTTTATTGCACAATCATTTCTTTGAAACAAAAGCACATCTTACAATCCTACAAAAAATATTCAAAAGCAATGATTACCTTCCCTTAAAGCATTTCTATTCATTCTTCATTCGCATAACGTTTGCTCAATGTATTCATGAACTTTGTACCGCGCTGACGCCTGCGAATTTTTCGCCGACACTTTTCACCGACATTTTTTCGCCGACAATTTTTTCGCCGACAATTTTACGCCGACTTTTCCCATGTTTTTCCGCTCTTTTGACGGATACCGACGCACGACTAATCTGTTGATATTGATACAGTCCTACGGCTATTTAAGAGGGTTTTTTGCGGCTTTTTGGCGCCACCTCGTGTTTTCATCTGTGGAGTAATGTATTAGTTGCTTATCTTTTTTAATATAGCGTAAAGGGTGCTTTACGGCGGCTTATATTTGTAACTTTATGAATGTCATTTAGGTATGTTTTTTTTTCTTTTGAAAAAGAAAATTATTGACAATATTATTGAAAGTGTTTTAGATAAATTTGATTAAACAAAAACAAACAGTATAGATATTGAAGCAGAACTATATAATGTCTTGATATAAATTATCTAAAAACGTACATGTTTTAAATTGCCTAATGTAACTGAAACACGTATCAAATACAGTAAAAACGCATGTAAACACTAAACCTCTTTGCTTCGTAAAAGATATGAATAATTCGACTAAGTATTCTTCTTTTATTTCGCTGTAGATTGCAATTTTACGCGGGCTGCGCGCGAATATTAAAAATTAAAGTTAATAAGCAAGAGCTGCTTTGTGGGCGAACGTGATACACTTTGTGCTGTCCTACACCTTTATGATAATATTTAAATATATTACCTTTGTTTTTTATGTCTAGAATGTCTTTATTTATCGTGTTAAACTGTACTACTGCTTCGTTGGCCTATTGGTGCTAAGCGCGACTGCTACGCTAGAGGTCTTGGGTTCGATTCCCAAGTCGACCAAGGTTTTATTGGGATTTTCTATGAAATTCTCAGTAGCAGGTCGGAGTTTGGATATGTGCCCGGTTAGTGGCAATAGGCTCGCCCTCTATTACATGGGACCTAAACATGTCGGTGAACTGTGGGTGTACATTGGTACACCTCTGCCTACCTCTTCGGGGATACAGGCGTGATGATAAGTTAATGATAAGGATTTGTAGACATAGTAGGTGAAGAAGTTAGGTTAGAAATGCGTTTTGTTTTTAACTCAAGACAGCAAGCAATCAAGTAATAATTGTATGAATATGTATAAGTATTTGTTCTACACTCGTTTTTGACACGATATTGTGTGAATTGTTATCGTTAATGATAGATTACGTTACCGATATTGATACCAGGTAATAAATAAAATAGGAATAAACTGTTCCTATTAAATTTATTTTCCACCAATCAAAACGCTGATATCTAAATAAAATTCAACAATACAATATAATATTCACATATACGCTTAATACAATAATCCTGCAAAAATATCAGCTTAAATAATTTTCTTTTTCCAAGACAAGTACAGTCGCGCGCTCAAGTGCCGAGTGGCTATATATTTTCATTTTCGAGTGTCGCCAGTCGCGCCGCCTGGCGGTGACGCCTCGAATTATTACACTTCAAGTGGAGTGGACCGATGTGTCTATATATCCTTTTTATTGCGGTTAGAAAAAATGCGGAATCGGACTGTTTGTGACCGTTGAGAAGATATTAAAGTTTTATGTTTGGGTGTGTTTGTTCGGACAGCAATGGTTTTTATTGATTGGCGATTTTTTATCATGATTAGATGAGTTTGGGATATTGAAGTGAGTTTTGAGTTTTGCTTTTTTCTTATAGTTATAAGAATTATTTATATCTCAGTAAATAACTTTAAAAATTACACAACAATAAATGGCTCTTACACTAGGTTTGTTTAACATCTTCCGATATAAAAATGATAATAGTGCCTCGTTGGCCTAGTTGTGCTAAGCGCGACTGCTACGCTAGAGGTCTTGGGTTCGATTCCCGAGTCGACCAAGGTGTTATTGGGTTTTTCTATGAAATTCTCAGTAGCAGGTCGGAGTTCGGATTTGTGCCCGGTTAGTGGCAATAGGCTCGCCCCCTATTACATGGGACCTAAACATATCGGCAAACTGAGGGTGTACATTGGTAAACCGCTGCCTACCCCTTCGGGGATACAGGCGTGATGATATGTTATTTATATGTTAATAATGAACATAACCTCGTGCTAATTTCAATGTTATACAATTATAATATGTGTGAAATTATATGGTACTGTTCGAAATGTAAGTCAGAATACTTCCCCACTTTATAAAATAAAAAGGAAGGGTTTCGCAATGACTTTCTGAATCAGAACCGAGAAGGGCCAAATATATATTAATGGCGTCCATTGGTCGCTACAACACTGTCTTATCATTGAATGGTAGACGAAATGCTGACAAACAAAACGCGCCCTTTTTTTAGTACTTTAGAATAATAAATAAAATACCTCTGATCTTCGCGTTATATAAACAACCTTTCACGACCCCCGTTTCTGTATTCAGTCGGACTACTGATACCTACTTTTGGAAACATACAAAAAAATGTTTTATTAATATAATAATACCAGCATATACACCCACTCCCGATCTCAATCCCACTGCTGGGCATAGGTCTCTTTCTATATAGAGGCGCAATCATTGATTACCACGCTAGCTCATTTGCTGATTGGCAATCTCAGAAATCCAGCGTAAGTCAGAAGTGACTTAGATAAATTAAGAAAGTACATATTACTTTCAAAAAGTCATATTGGTTTTAGAATTGGGTTATATTTTTTATTACATACACTATTTTTACCATGAAGAACGTATTATGACTTGAAAAACATTGTAACATTGGTTTTATCAATTTACTTAAATATTTCTTTATAAATACAGTAGTTTTAACCATGAGTGAGTATAGGTTAAGCTATAACCTATATAGGTGTGTCCTGTCAGTTTATCTGCATAGCCTAACACATGTAAATTTTAGAAGCTCGCGGCCCGTGTTCCTAACAAGCTCTAATACGCAATATACTGGAAACATGAAACCACTGCAGCTTTTAGGCATATGCATAATTCATATATATTCTACTTTTATGTTTTTAGATTATAAAAAGTTTGGTATAACGTTTGAGCATAAAATTACGTGGATATCTACTATGACTAGATGTAGCCCGCCATTTTGCACGCATATCTTTTTTTTAATATATCCTATGTATTTTCTAAATATAAACTATCCAAACTACTAATGCTGCCAGCCTTCTGGGCACGTTCCCCGCCATTGACAAGGATGACGATGAGTTCTTTGACGCCTGTTAGTTTTTATTTATGTAAGTTTTAATTTTAGTATAGTTAGAGTTTGTTTTTATATTAGATTTAATTGTGTATTAATAAAGATAATGTTATTTTAAAAAAAAAAAAAAAAAAAACTATCCATTTGCAAAGTTTCATCCAAATCCACTCAGCCGATATTGAGTCAAAGAATACAAACTATTCTCATTTTTATAAAAGGAAAATGTTTCCACACATAAAAAAAAATATTTACCATTGACCAAAATGTCAAGCAATAAAATAAAAGTATTCGCGTTACCCCAGAAAGCCCCAGTTAACCCCTAAAGAGTGCGAAATATATATAAATGGGAACAAAACTGTCTGCTCATTGAAGGTACAGTCGTCGTCAATATTAATATTACGTCGGCGCCTGTATCGGACTGTCTTATTCCATCCAATTGAATTAATAGTACAGGCGGTAGCAAAAGTGATTAAAGAATGTCTATTATTCTTATGTTTTAGTTTTGTAATAGAGAAAATTAAATATTTTTTGCATGTTCTCAAATTTTATGGAAACAATGAGGTGTAAATTGAATTAATAATATTTTCACTTTAAGCACTGTAACCTTTGAGGAACAAACTATGGCCTACACAAATCAAAGTTTTTACAAGATCATGCAACAAAAACAGATGTAGTTTAAAAGGTATTTTTTTTGTAAAATGTCTCACAACTTTACCTAACAAAACTAATATTACTTACATTAGTCTTTTATTTTTTTTATTCTTGATACATTAGTACAATAACGCACAGCAATGAATTACATGAGACACTTTTCTCGGTAATTATACCGCTCCCTGGGGCGGTGACTGCTTCGGTAAAAAAAAGTCATCTGTGATTTTTCATTTCGTTCGGTGGCCCGCCTATGTTAGGCGTACTTTATGCCGTATAGTGCGACTGATACTAGTTGATACTTGAAACATGGATACTACTACCAAAAATATTATAAATAGAAATAAGCAATGATAATATTGATGATGAATATTTTTTATTTGTACGTCTATCTTTTAGATATTAAAAAGAAAAAATATTTTGTACCTAAAACAAAAAAAATGGGTTTGGTTAGTACAATTATTGCGTTACGTCACGTCTCAGAAAATAATGTACCTAACAATGACGTCAGACTCTTAAGTTTAAATTGGTTTTGACTTTTCATACCCTATTGCAGTATGTTTTTAGAACTGTCAATTCTTTTGCTTATTTATACCTTAACCGTCTTTTCAAATACTTGAACAATGAAGATGTTCATAATAATATGTGACTCACGGGGCAGGGAAGTAACAAATCTATTTAAATTTCAGCGGCGTATAATCTTGGCAAAAAAATATTTTTTTAATACTTTGAAGTTAAAATTAGCCGTGGACAGATAAAGAGTAAGTTGTTTAAATAATTGGAATTAAGAGTGAATATTTATATTTAATATCACCAACATAAGGTATCAAAACCAATCGATAGATTCTCGATAGCAGAACATTCTTCCCGTAAATTATTCGCATTGCCATTTAGAAAACGTATTGCCACCCGGTACACCCACAGCAAACCGTTGGAAAACAGAAAAAAACATCATATTATCGTGTATTCTATTAGACTATAACAAATACGGCTTCATTGTACTTGTTGTCATAATAATATAAAAACCAAGACTACACTAGAATAAAAAAATATATAAACTAAATAAAACTAAGAACTAAAGTAAGGCATCAATAAATAGATATTATATTTAGTTATAACGTAACGTAGTGATTGTACTTTTTCCCACTGCAGGGACCTCTACCAACCTTCCATTACTTGGCAACTATATAATAATAACCTAAAATCATAACATATCATCACGCATGTATCCCCGAAGGGGTAGGTAGAGGTGTACCAATGTACACCAAGAGTTCGCCGATATATAATAACCTAATTTTAGTGTTAATAATAACCTAATTATTAAGACTAAAATCACAGAGGTTAAGTTTATAAGTAAAAATTAAAGTTATAATCAAAAAACCCGACAATAATGTCTGAAAAGAGGACAAATCTTACAAAAACTTTCAGAATTGGTACAAAAAATACGAATAGCGTGAAAACTGTTATAAAAAGAGGTAAAAAATATCGCGTTGCAAAAAGATCCGCTTTGTGAAAGGTATCGGTTACTTGTTAGGGAACTAAAAGATATTATTGAAGAACTGCTGTAATATTTTATAAGGAAGATATCTTAAATTGTTTTAAGGTAGGATTTTTTTCAGGTATTTTTGCTTTTTAGACAGGATTTTAAGTATTGTAGTATTAAATAAAACTGACTTTTATTAAACCATGTATCGGCGCAACAAATAGATGTTTCTCATGTTTCAAATTAATTAATTAATTTAATATCTAAACAGTGTAACTTCCAACTAGGTTGGAATATTTCCGCCGCTTGAGGTTCTCAGCAGCCGCAGCAGCAGCGCCAGCACAGCACGACGTGCTAGGAAGATGGGAAGGCGCAAGAGTATCGACGCAAGTAGCGTCCCACACTAAAGGCCTACCCACCTTCCACGGGAACAAAGACATACCGTCCGGTCTCTTGCCGTCGTCGCGTGCCAGGCCATTGGGTTCGAGTACAGCCGGAACGCCCACGGCGACAAGAGCTCGTCGGATAATATCGTTTATATTAGCATGCCGCGCCATGCGGCCCGCGCTACGGCTACATGACAGGCCGTGGTGTCCGAGGCTGTTGACAACTTCGCCACAGTGACAGCGATGCGGGGTACAAGACGAAGCCCCCAGGCGTAGAGCAGCAGCAAGGCGGAAAGTAGTGTCGTCGAACAAGGTGCCTATGTTCGACGAAGGCAATGCTTGAAGCCAAAGGCCTGACTCCCACTCTCCCACAGCCAGTAAGCGCGCACGCTCAGCAGAAGTATTTGAAGAAGAGAGTAGATTTTCTTGAACTACTCTGCAGAGCGGCTCGTCCCACTGTCTCTGGGAAGATGGGCAGACAGGAGTATTTGAATGCGGGCAGGCAATTTTCCAGGCATCCACAGCCTCGGTGAAGCAAAATCAATCAGTGTGGGACTGAGAATATTCCTGATTAATTTATCAGTGCCGTGGACCGAGGATATGAATGCCGGTAAGCTAATACTTGTAATTTTGCGGACGCCGAGCCCGCCCATACGGATGGGAAGAGTGGCTTGAGCCCAAGCTCGGTCGTCCAAGGCCACATTCAAAATTGAAATGAGTGTATGTTTTAAAATTTGGTCCATTTTATCCAAAAGTTGAGGGTGCTTCCATAAATGGGAAGCACGAAGGAAATAAATTAATTTAGGACCGAAACAACAAAACCGAATTAGGGTAATGGCCGAATGCATATTAATTTGGTGCAGTCTATCCGAAACATCATTAAAATTTTGAATTTTTTCGTCTATAAAAGTAGGAAAGGCTTCGTCGAAGATTGGAGACCCAAGGAGACGGAGAGAGCGTTTTTCTGTAATTTTTATCTCAGGGGCTATTGCGAAAAATTTTGATAGAGTCAGTCGTCTGTCAGTGACGTTATTTAAAAAAAGCTCACATTTAGAGAGGTTAAGCTGAAGTCCGATGGTATTTAATTTATTTTTTAAAAATATAAGGTCGTTTACTACTGTATTCACGTCGCCTCCGAGGGTCCCGTCATCGAGATACCACACGTTTAATTTTGAATTTAACTGCCTAATGATTGGGAGAATGGCTAGGCTAAAAATCACCGGCCCGAGAGGATCACCTTGCTGACAACCAACTGCAGATTCTAATAGATTTTCCCGATACAGTAATTTTGATGGATACCTGTAGCATTGCCAAAGGAAACTAAAAATTTTGGGTAATTCTTTTCTAGTTTCTGCCAGCAAGATATCCCTATTAACCGAGTTGAAGGCATTTTTGATGTCAACCTTCAGAATAACCTCTCCTTTGCCAGAATTTAGATAGGTCGACAACGCGTGTACGGCAGCCTCACAGCCCCCTTTGGAGCCATAGCCAAGTTGCAGGGGCCGAAATTTGTTCGAAACGTCCTCACCATAAAATTTACAACAGATCTTGGCTGCCATACGACGGTATGTGGTTCCCACGGCAATGGGACGAATGCCGCCATCCTTCTTGCGCAAGGCACATAGATTTGCTCCGTACAAGACATCGATGACGGCCTCGTTAACCTTGCCGGAGAGCATGAGGTTGATCAAAGCCGTTAGCTCCTTCAAAAGTAGCTCACCAGCTTCCCCGGCGCCTGAGCAGACAAGGTCCTTTAAGTGCTGTGGGCTCAGGCCGTCAAGGCCGCCAGCAGAGCCACTCCTGAAGGAACCAAGCGCTGCGATCACCTCTTGACCTGTAACGGTGAGGGAGTGAGTGTCTGAGTCAGGAGGGTCGGGAAAAGAGAGGTCGTCAGCAGGGGCAGGGTGTTTGCTCTCCAGAGCTGCGAGAGTTTCTGGAGAACAAGGAGCCACCACATCGCTGCTAAAAAGAATTCTGGCTGCTCCACTTATGTCACCTTCCCCCAATTTTGATTCGACAACATGGGAAATACCTCTAGAGGAGGTAAACCTATGTGTCAATAATTTGGAGTCTAAATTGTAGGCCGAAACGATACATTTTTCTTTAATTTGGCTAGTTAAAGTTTTTTTGTTTACTGAATCTTTTTGAACATGTAAAATTCTGTATGGGAAGGTGAGCAGGTTTTCCCAGGCACTTAGCGAGTTCTCTCGGACAGCGAGGCGAACACAGCTGGCCAGGTGTTGTGCCACTAGTGGTCTAGCGCCACGAGGAACTCGCTTTAAAACCGGTAAAGAATTTTTGAATTTAGAGAGGGTTTTCCAAAAAGGGACAAAACTGCATGTTGCTGATGGAGTAATGACAGGGTCCGAAGAGAGAGCATGTTGGGGTTTGTGCACCCGCCCAATATGCACATTCAGACCCCGCTTACCTTTAAAAAATCGTGCCTGGGTGCACAGAGGGCACCTCTCCAGAACGTATGAAGGTTGACTAGCATTGTCCACTTCCGCATTACTTCTGGCACTATCCATGCATAAATTATGCTTATAAATATTAGTATATTACAATACAAAAAAACAAAAACTGGATAAAAACAATCACAAAAGTTAAGTCATATTTGACGGCACGACGTGACACGTAGCGCAGCCGCCCTGGCACGGGGCGCCGCCACGCCTGTGCTGAGAACCTCAAGCGGCGGAAATATTCCAACCTAGTTGGAAGTTATATATTCGAGCCGTTTGGGGTTGAGACACTTGGTCCGTGGGGTCCGAGTGCACACAGTTTTTTTAAAGATTTATCCAGACGCCTGGTTGACACTTCGTGTGACCCAAAGGCTGGCTTCTACCTAGGTCAGCGCATAAGCATTGCCATACAACGTGGCAATGCTGCCAGCCTTTTGGGCACACTCCCAGTCGACAGCGACGTGGGTGAATTTTATGACGCCTTATTTTAGTGCTTAGTTTTATTTAGTATATAATTTTTCCTATTCAATATGTAGGCTTAGTTTTTATAGTATTGTAAATATTTTAAGGTATTCTGTACATATTGTTAACAGTGTAAGGTCTTGTAGAAATAGGGTTTTTATAGCAATTGTAAAAAAGTAGCTTTTCATGGAATATTTAAATCTACCAGCATAAGAAAAGTCACCAAGTGTGTTAACCAACCAAAGTCCACACTTACCAAAAGAATAAAAACATTTCATTTTTTTATCTGCATTCTCTACGAATTTAGTTTCCACACAAACAAAAAAAAAACTGTTTTCCAACAAAGTAATATCATACAAAAAGATCAAAGAAAAAATAACTTTGATATTAACCACAAGACGCTTAAAGTCATGCCTACATAATCTTCAGCAAATTGTTGCTTGATCTAAATAAAGAAGCGCCATCAACTTTTGTTGTTGTTTATTCACTTAAAAATCCATTACGTACAAAAAGACCAACTAATAAATATGAAGAACGAACGGCTTTCTTGATAAAAACCTTAAGGAGACTACCTTACAAAATGCAACCATATTCAGAGGAGCGCAAAGTTGAATTTACATTGCGGAGATTTTCTGAGACATTTTAGCGTGTTTTAAAGTAGAGAGAAGCATGTCAGAATCAATTCCTGCAGCCATTTCTCAATAAAGTTCGCGAAGGAAGTGAACACATGCAGAGGCTTTTAAACTTTGACGTATATTACACACGGCCGCAGATAAGTTCTTTGAAATAAACAATGTTAGAACTCTATAGAGAGGTATGCTGTTTTAGGGATGAATAAACATGAATGATTGTGAACTCTGGAATTGTGAACCTTTTAAATGATCGTATTTCTAGTTTTAACTGGTAGAACCTATGGTCATTTTAAAAACGTTGGTTTCTTTGACGACTTCTTCTAGAGTTTCTTTTCAGTAGATGAGTTGTGAAGGTCAGACAGACAATAACTTGAAGAATAGTACGTACATTTTATTGAATATAACTTAAGTTAGGAAATGTTAGGCTGAAGAATTTACTTGCCTACATTTTAACTTACCAAATGTGTCAAAAGCTGCGTTATTGAAATTAATGTTTTCTTAGTTTTAATTACCAACAATTCTTCACAAAACTAAGTGCAAACGTAATCAAACAAAACACAATAATTACGCAGCTCCCTGACTATAAATCAACGTGCTACGATACCCAGGGAGTCATCACAGATTTTCCCAACGCTGGGCGTAACGGTACCGCCCAGTACAAAGAAAATTACGACTGTGTACACCGATTTATAGTTTTGATACTTGGACTTTTTCATCTAAATTATTTTGGGGAAGTTGGCACGAAAAGGTGGTTGGAAGAATGAAAGCGACACCTTTACAGAGGACCATATTATATATATTATTTTAAGGACTATATTTACTGTATGTTTTAAATGAATACCTAGTAATTTTTCAACATTTTGTTATAACTGCACAAATCCTTACAAGTCCAAGAATAAGGTTGGTATCCATCCCATCATTACTGACTAGACTTTATGTCATAAGTCTAGCATTTTCAAACAAAACTAAAATTTCAGCGCACATTACTAATACTTCAATTAAACAACAACTTTTCTACAACACCTGCAATTCAATTATCTAACAAACATCAGAATCTCCCAAAGGGATGTACCGCAAAAAAAATGTTATGCAATTTTAACCCCATGTAATGTCGTCTAGTATGAAATTACCCGAAAAATGGCAGCGCTTGTGAGTGGATCGTTGGAGGGAGATAAAAAAATATGCGCGCCAAAATGACAAGTCGGATACTACGTATTCTAAGATAAGATAACTCGGGATCGGGTGAAAATGGGACGATAAGTTCGTAGGGACCCCATTTCAGGGCTGTGAAGCTGTGAAACCTAGTTCTCTGGTTGATAAAAGTGTCTGTCTTTGAAATTTTGTAAAAGATGTCAGCATTTGTAACGAAGAAGCGTTGAAATGGCATGTGTCAATTTATGAGCATCCATCAGTATGTCCCTAAAAGTATTAATAGGAATCCACCACGCGTATTTCAGTTCTTGTATATAATTTGTAAATAGAAAGGAATTGATTAGTCAAAATATATCAGTCAATATCTCTACGGTCAAAAAAACTACGATATAATTGATTGACCAGAAACCTTCTAAATGTCAAAGCAGTTTACTTAAGAGCAAATCGTTCCTTTCACCACCTGCAACGTTACTTTGAAATAGGAAGTGACGTAATAGAGGAAGTGAGGTAAAGGCCAGTTACTGGAACTACACACCTTTTATTTTATGAAGTCAATAAAACGACCGTGTCCGTGCCAAACGTGCACACTAGAAAAGGGAACTTTGGAAAATATGTTGCAGCCGGAGGGTAGTTCGGTATTCGTATTTTTATTATACATATCGGTATTGAGGGGCTAGTGGCTAAGCAGAAGTCGTGCTGACCGATCGATAAAGAGGGTTTAAGCTCTTGCCGCGGTTTGTCTGTTAGTGTTCGCTCGCTGAGAGAATGCATTCCTGACACACGTCAGTTGGTCCTGAGTTTTATGGGGAAATAACAAACCGTGTTATATTATTCATTGTAACCTGGACCAATTAATGAATGATATAAATAGTTTTGGACAAATGAGTGATGCTAGTTGGTGTAAAGTAAACTCTTCTCCACATTAAAGTTATATCTTCTTATTGACTACAACCTCTCAGTGGCCGGAGTATAAGAGCCAATATCCTTTACATTTCTAAAGCTTCCCCTTCGAAAAATTAATGTCCCTCCATCTCTTCTCATGCCTGCCGCGAGGTTTTTTCTTGCTGTTTCAGGTTCTAAAGCTCAAAAAGAACAGCGTCATTATCTTCAGCTATAGCTTGTCTGTTAGCAGAGAGCAAGGTTCCACGGAAAGCAGGGCTTGTCATCCCTTAAGAAAACAATAATAAAGAACACACAGCAGAACAGTAGTGCACAAAATATCATCTAACCTTCTTGCCGTTCGCTCCGTAATTTGTTGAGAGAGACGTATTTAGATACATTAGTCTGACCTCTGGATGTTAGGCCCAGCTCTTAACTAATTACAAACTAATATGACTGGTTACGAGAAGGTTCTATCTTAGTCCAATTGTAATTACTTTAGCTGGTTTCTGGTTTTGGGGAATGAAATACATGATTTGGAAATGTTACATATATTACCGATTTTATGTAAGATTATGTAGGTATTGATGAAAACTTTCAATTTCAGCGTTCAGGGTTCTTTTTGTGCAAACTATGAAACTCCTTAATTTTATGTAAATTTTTGCCTAAAATATTACAGAAACCTCGAATAATAAAAAAAATGCTTTCACGTTTTCTATACTAAGCTTAATTGAATTTTAAAATACATTCTTTAATTTATATGAAACCTTGTAAAACCTGTCTTCACCACTGCACTACATGGTACCAAAAGTACCATACAAATATAATACGACAGAGGAACCGCAAGTATGAAATTATCACTAAAATTTACATCCAAACTTCAACTCTAACTGAAGTCAATAAGATTGAAAATCGCATAGCATCAAACATCCACGTGTCACTACTAAGAGATAAACACCTTTAGTACTATTTCGGAAGCCCTAGTTATGTCAAACCAATTTGTAATTTATTCTTAATAACATTAGTTCTAAATTAGATTGCAGTGTGTTCTCGTCTAATGAAATGCAATGGAATATTCATTAAGTAAGTGCAACTCGCATACGGGAATGATTATTTTCTTGGATGTGTTTATATTGAACTGAGTGAAAATACTCTAACTTAGCAAACATCCTTGACATAAGTAATGAGTTTTTGATTAAAGATATTTTCTGTTTCCAGAAAATTAATAGTTCTCGATAGCCATCTATAATTTATTAATAAAAATTACTAGTAGTTTTGATTAAAATTTATCTCTTCGAAAAACTAAGAAAAATAGCTTACGCATAAAAAAAGAAAAACTATGAAGCACCGGCACTTATTTTTTGAGGTCGGTTAAAAACAAAAACTTAATAAAAAATAATTGCTCTTTAAAGTCTAGATATCCATAGGGTACGAGTAAAATAAAAAAAAAAACGAAAAAACTATATACAAAGGACACAGACAGTTGCCAAACCAGTTGAAAAATTCAGTATAAAAATCATTTACATTAAAAAACACAACTGTCAAACAAGACGTCAATAAAAATAAAAATGGCGTCTTAAACGTTGAAATTATTGGTGAAAGCCATTAGCAGGGCACAGTGTCTGTTCACGCACTTTGACACGAAATAAACTGGCAATCAGAGGAGTGCGATGTCGGAGGGAATCCCCATAAATCCGGCGCCGACTTCACTCCAGCCTTATTCAATCTCTGAGGGGATGGGCGACCATAGATAAGCCAATACTGGAAGTGTTTATTATCGACAACATTATGGTATATTTCAAATCATGTGTATAATTATAACGTGCTAACTTTTTTTTAAAGACGGTTTACTTTTCGCTCAGTGTTTTGTTGAAAACGGCAATTTCTTTATGAAGAGGTTTCTGAAAATAAAAGGTTTTTAATCTGATCTTACTTGCGTTCCCGATATTTAATATATTAATTAAATTTCTTAGGAAATGAGTAATCTGAGAATCTTATGTAGGTATTGCCCATCATATTTAAAGTTAAAGGTTTATAACCTTAGCTTTAATTAACCTACTTTAAATATGTGTTATAACCGCACATACACAATCATACCACCAACTACATACATGGTTTAAGTATTTCTGCTATTCGGGACGACAAATCAACATAGAAAGAACTTTGTTAAGACGTTATGGAAGTTTACTTTTTTTATAGTAACTGTAATGGAATTTTAGAGTCATATCTAGCAAAATATAAATCCGTGTAGTATACTTTACGGAGAGAGGTCGTGTTTCGCGGGCCACCGATATAAAAGTCCATTTTATAAAGGCTGACCGCAGACGATCGCCTTTGTACGTTTGTCTTGCCCGCACAACCTCAGAAACTCTTAATGTACCATTGAATGGGGATCTACTTCATTTTGGAGTTCGCTTTATATCTATTATAAGGTCGAGCGATATTTTAAGTGGTGTTTGTTGAGTTTAACTGAAAGTTTTATGTTTGATTGTTTAATTTATGTGTTTTTTTCAATGTTAAATGGCTTTTTAAGATGCCTTTTAAAGAAGCTTTAAATGTGACTGACATAACAGATGTAGGTATTGTACATTTCCAGACATGTAGTTTTTAAAAGATCGATGTTATTGATATATTTATTTAATTACAGTGTTACGCTTCAAAAAGCTTGCAGCTTTATCCAGATATAAAAAGATTAAGCTTAGGTACTGCCTACACTACAACTGTCCAGGGCCTCGATTCAGCTATTTTAAATGCATTTCAGTGGTCGGTCAGTGTACTTATCATTGTGCCTAATTTTCTTATTGAGATAAGCCTACAATCAAATCCCATTGAACTCTCAATGAGAATGATCGTGATTACAGTTAGCAGAATGCCAATAATGAAAAATCAACCCAACATTAATCAAGGGAAATTATGTATGTAGATTAATTAACCTTGCTTAGGAATGAGAATTTTATCGTAAAATGACCAAATAAAGCAGTAGCAACTCTTAAATAACTGAATCGCGGTCCTGGCAATAGAAGCTTGATGAAAATAACTCATTATTTAATACGTACAGACACACTATTCTTATACATAATAATATAAACTTCAAACAAAGTTGGGGTTATTTGACACGGCCCCGTCAAATAGAATAAGCGAAGTAACTTACCAAGTTATAGTTAAGTTCAAACATGTTAGAGCACGTCAGATTCAATGAGTGTCCAGCGAAACATTGAACTGAAACTGAATAACGAACTGTTAACACCGTGGCTGCCTCGTTGGCCTAGTGGTTCTAAGCGACTGCGGTCTTGGGTTCGACTCCCAAGTCGACCAAGGTGTTATTGGGTTTTATATAAAATTCTCAGTAGCAGTTCGGAGTTTGGATTTGTGCCTGGTTAGTGGCAATAGGATCGCCCCCTATTACATGGGATCTTAACATACAGGTGAACTGTGGGTGTACATTGGTACACCTCTACCCAACCTTTCGGGGAAAACAGGCGTGCTGGTATGCATGTATGTAACACAGTGGCTTAGATAAAAGACCTATGTTCGACCTTATTCGCTTACTGAGAAATGAGTATACATTGCTTGTTATAACCAGTTTCGTAGAAAGCTAATACGTTAATGGCAAGCAATGGTTATTGTGCGAATATCAAACGAAGTTAGCAGCGAGAATTAATGATAAGCAAAATTCTGAAAACGGCACAAATACATAGGTATTTTATAAATACATAAAAAGTTTTAGGAAAATCTATATTTTTTTTTTTTTGTATAAATTTGAGGATACACTAATGATAGTATATTCCACTTTGTTATGGGTGATATCACCCAGGTGAACAAAGTGGAATATACCCTAATGATGACTTATGGAAAAAAATATCTAATTTTTTCTTAATACCTACTCAAAACAGCGATTTTCATCGTAAACATTTGAGCATTTTAGTTCTTTATACAGATCTTTTTCAAGAAACAATTGGTTGAAAGTCGGTCTGGACCATTTTACAACACTCCCTTTATTGAGCTATACAATACGTCAGCAACTCGATAGGCTGAGAACAGCAAAAAATATATTTGTGTATGTAAAAGTGAATACTTTATTTTTCTCTTTAATTAAATGTAAATTTTTATTGCGCAACTTAAAGGACGCATTGTTCGTTTAGGGTAGCCACTAAGATCGCCTATCTAAACGTAAATGAATAGTTTTAGCATACATAAGTAAGTATTTTACGACGTCTTAACAATTATGTCATCACCCCACAAACCGAATGTTTAAAACAATCATAAAGTAGAAACATAATCTCGACACCACATTTTAACTCTTCCCGTTTACTAACTTCTCACACATAACTTAGAATAACCGTAAAACATTCGACAAACGACCAAGTCGTTTAACTTTAACTCATTTTCAGCTTAACCGCAGTAAAAGATCAGCTTTAACGTCATGGCGGCGACAGAGGATTTGCTGTAGAGTTGCCAATCTCCGCAACTAGATGGCGCTGGGAGACATGTCGTAAACATTTTATGGTCAGTCGTGCACAGGCAGCGATGCGGTGTGCACGTCCAGCGGATATTGAATTTAGATTTCATCGTTTTAAACCAGGTTGAATATATGTGGAATTTCGAATGTTAATTACTTCAACTATGATAATATATTTAAAAAAAACATGTTTTACATCAATACCTTTTAATTTAACCCACTGTCTTGTTTTTACCAAAGATGCGAAATCAAATTCAAATTTTACTATTTCTGCCTAATACTAGTTTTAGAAAAATATTTACAGACGTAAAGCATATCCTTTTAGAGGGAATAGGTAGTGATGTACTCAGACTTGCAATTGAGCGAACAAGCATGCTAATAAAGTTTGTTGCCACTTCCGCTGTGAGCTCCTTTACGGGCAAACCCGGGAGGAAATTGAATGTTGAATGCGGGTAGAATGCAAACCACCCATAGGTAGCAGTTACAATGTTATTAGGTTCTATTTTACTTTGAACCGCGTTATTTTATAATGCTCTCCTAAATAGCGTCAATTATACGGATATTTTTTTTCTTTTGGTTGATTTAAGCAGCTGTAACTTTATTAAGAGATGTAATTACTTGTACAGTTATTTTTACTTGAAAGTATTATAACTGTAGGCAGTTAAAGGTGTAAAATAATTAGTGGAATCAAAGAACTACTGTCAGGAATTTCTGGAGACCTTTTCCAGCTGTGAACACTTAAAAGGTTATAAAAAAAATAATTGTTCTTCTACTTTACAACGCGTTCCATAGAAAAGGGGTATTTAACCTAAAGCACTTTACATATAAATTTGCTAACAAAAGAAACACATAATATTTTAGTAATCGCTGCAATATGCACAAAGTACTTTACCATAACTTCGATAGTAAAACATTCTGCCGACGTAAACAGAGAGCAATCAGAGAAGTGCCCCAGATTTTACTATTTAATAAACCATGGGCCGTCCGCGTCCAATCGTCATATTTTAGTTGTTCATAAAAAATATAAAGGCAATTGTATATGAGTGAGTTTTATGCGGCATTATAAGGCCGCGGCCGGACTGTCGTTTTACGACGGACGAAACGGCGCGTTTTATTTCACTTTTATTGACAGACAACGGATCACTATAGCTTTGGACTATAGCTAGCCGTATGTTGATAGATCCGATCATATTGTTTGAGGTAGCTAAAATATTAAAAACACTGTTCTTTTATTTTACTTAAGATAATTCGTTTTTGTCTGCAGAAGTCAGACAAAAATATAGCGTCACACACGCTATAATTTTGTCAATGTTCCAGGATTTGATATATTACTTTCTTTAACATAGAAAAATAATCATTAAAATAACACTATGTACAAGTTCTTACTGCGAATAGTTACTACTACGTACTTCATACGTTGTTTTCGGAAAAAAAATATCCTACTTATTGATTCCTGCAAAAAAAGAATAACACAACAAAAATCTCATCAAGAAAACAGAAAAAAATATTGCTCTCTACACTCATTTATTGCCTACCTATACGAGAAAAAAGAAAGAAACTATTTTTTTATAATTATGAAGCAGGATTCTATTTTTTTACCGACGAAAACAGAGGAGGTTCTCAATTCGACGCGCATAATTTTTTTTTTACATTTTCAGTCTCTGTTCTTAATATAGGCAGTAAATATAACAGTAAAAATAGTCACGTTTAAACAAAATCAGAGACATATCTACAATAAGGTAGAGAAGCTCAATCGTAGTCGTATTAGAGGGAATCCGTACTTCGTTCCATAGTTCGCAGTCCGCGAGTGTTTCGCAAACATTGACGGACAGACAAACATTACTTCTGTATCGGTTATACGGTTAACCGGCTAAGCTATCTTCCGGATAAAGGTTGAATTAAGTAAATAAAATATTTAATAAAGGAATTATGCAGGCTTTTATTAAGATTTTCAGGGGTTTAGTTGAAAAATGTTGTAATTTCGGTACTTAAGATCTTTTAACTTTTTCACTTTTTTATTTATTTAATAATTTATGTACACACACAATAGATTATAGAAAGAAGATATTAGATTATTACAGATGATGTACAAAGGTACTGCTTATTTCTAAAGAAATTTCTGCCAGCAGACCCGCGAAAGGAGATGTCGTCAATATTGGCAGTCAGTGTGCGATTCAATTTATAAAAACTACAAATTATAAACATACATATATAAATACACAAATACTACATACTTATAACGAATATATATATATATATATATACATATATATGTATATATGTAATATATAAATAAAATATATTATAATAATACAATTTAATACAATAATAGAATTTTTTATTGATTTTCAAACTATTCACTTGAACATCATCACAACTTATAAGTGAAGTGTTAAGTCAAAGAGTTCGAAGTAAGGCTAATCTTAAACTTGAGTCCAAGCGTATCAAAAGAGGAAGGGTCTGTTTCCTAATATATTTCTAACCAGAAAACATCTAATAAGTATGATATAGATTTAGTTCAATATAATTTCAATTACCTAATGACAAAAAAAAACCGTTTTCACTATTAAGATACCCAACAAAGTCATAAAACAGTTAAATTAACTATTACGAAATAAGGTAATCAGACATGTACCTATGCACTACAAAACTGCATGAATATATGCCTATATAAAACATATTTTTCTACAAACTACATCAATATTTCCAAAACCGCAAAATACAGGAAAAACGCTTTATGAATCCCAAAAACATATACACATACATAAGTCATCACATAATATTGAAGGAGCCAATAGATCTTGTGCCCCAGGCGAGGTCTCCCTTGGAATCTTAATATAAAACGCCTTTTATTACTGCAGCTCCCAAATTATAAGACCATATTAAGGCTCTCATTTGATTGATCGTCTCTTTTGAAGCGAAAACATGCGTTTTTAGGCACAGACAAAGGCATAGACTTTGTTATGTAATTTTTGAATGCCATCACTTAGACGTAACAAAATAAAAATAATTCTTATAAAAAAACGACTTCAAAATAAGTATTTTATGGTTTTCTTATAGATTCCTTCGTCCAAATTAAAATGGGACAACATGGGAAGCACCAGCTTTCAAATAAAAAATTCGTTCAAACAGTAAAAACAAATGGCAATTTCAAAACGAAAAAGTTCAGTCATTAACTTTTGGAAAGTGCCTGAAAATGCTGTTTTGATTTTAATATATTAAACTTTTAGCTTAATTTGTATTTGTACTTCAAAATACAATTTATTTTCCGAACATCTCTATCAATAACATCAATATAGAAATATAAATCAATAAGAAAACTCAAAGAATATCCGTGTCCACACTTTTATGTTTGCTATAGAGCATTAGGGGGTTGCAATACCATCCAATAACCCTCGTTCGCGTATGGATTTATTTATGAAGTTCACCACATAACATAAATATCTAATCTCGGTATTGGCTCCAGCGAATATTAGCCGAATATATCTAGATTTATTGAGCTTTAAAAGTTTTACTAAAGTAGTTTTCTTAAGGTATATCAATTGAACTGAAATGTTTGGGAAATTAAAATTAAATCTCTCACAAGTAAATAATTTATACCTTTACACAGTTCTATAGGCAAAAAAATATCACCATCATGTTTGCAATCATCGCGAACACGCAAAACTAACTAAAAGAAAATCTTTAAAAACTGAAAAATTATTACCTGGTTTGCGATGTACTCTGGCAATGGCTGAAAGTCCAGCAAAATAAACTAACTAAATAATACACAAACGCCTCTTAATTTTAAAAAGTTCTTATTTCTATCTGTCGCCACTATACAGCTTAAAGAAAAAGAGATAGCATGTAACTCGGATAGTACCTAATAATGGCTTACGAATAATAATCTTCCGCGACAACTCACATACGGTAATCTGATCCCAAGCTAAGCAGAGCTTGTGTTACGGTAACCAGACAACTGTACAACATACAGTCAGGGTCACTAACCACTAGACCAACAGGCACTCAAACTGAATGACAATTATATTGCATGTTTCACTTTCGCATGTTTCACGCTATACAAAAAACAAATGACAACCAATAAAACTACTTTTTACGGATTTAATCGCGGTTTATATTAGGATTTTCGGTGCCGACGTTTCGAATATCAATTCGAATCCTTTGCAGGTATCATGGTCACGGACAGACTCCTGCAAAGGTGTCAAAACGTCGGGGCCTAAAATCGACAAGATCCGTAAAAAGTAATTTTATTCCAATGTCTAACATTCGCGTAAACCTAAGAAACCAAACTGACAACCAACCTTAAAATTCAAACGTTTCATAGTTCGCGAACGATTCACGATACCTAAGTATATATTATCAACATAATCACTAAAGAAATACAGGAGAGAAGTTAAAAAGTCCGTGCGTACGTGCCTAGCATCGAACTCCAGTTCGCCAGTAAAGTGGAGTGAACTATCTCACTTTCAACGGCCTCACCTCTCGAAATAAAGTAGCTAAGTTAGATTCTAGGTTATGAAATGTGGAGGAGGTAGTTTGAGCACAGTTGTTACATACACTTTTCAAATATATACTTACGATGTTTACGGTCCGGTATAATAATATGTAAAGTTGTTTAACAGCCACCTTAACAACACGAGCAGTTTGGATTCCATCAAAAATATTTATTTTAATAAAAAATATGCACAGATAAATCAATCATATTCAGAACAGAAAAGTTTGTAATTGTTGAAATCAAAAGTTATTAAATTAATATAGATATCCGTCAATTATACCTCCTACTAATTTTAACGTCATCGTGCTTGAATCATCCTTGAATGAAAAAAAAAACATTTTTATGATCCACAAAAACAGTTCTATTTTTAACCGACATCAAAAAGTATTCGACACAAACATTTACCGCTAAGCTTTTCACTGGGTGAACGGATTTTGATGTTTTTTATTTGAAAGGTGGTGCTTCCAGCGAGGAATTTTTTTGGTCAAAATTGGTCCAGTTATGACAGAGGGATCCAAGAAAAACCATATAAGACTTATTTTGAAGTCGGTTTTTTTTGTAAGAATTGAACAAAAAAAATATTCAATAACAAAGTTTGTTCAACAATTAGAGGTTTTTATTATAAAACTAGCTGTGCCCCGCGGTTTCACCCGCGTGAATACCTAGGTCCCGTTCCCGTTGCCTATTTATATTATTGGGGGCCGAGATGGATCCAAAAAGTCACTATCATTACCAAAGTAAGGATTACTTAATATGGTTAAGTATTTTTTATTTTCTAATTTTCTGCGCAAATTTTCATGTTTTTTTCACTCATAAGAACCTTCTCTTGACAATAACAAATAAAACAAAAAAAAGATTTAGCGAAATCGGTACAGGCGTTATTGAGTTATGCGCTTACCAACACATTTAGCGATTCATTTTTATATATAAGATAAGATAATTATTCTTATACGCCATATCCTGTAACCTTGAGAGCTTCACAATCTTTGGCTAGGGATGCATCAGTATGCGCCCCGTAACCCCTAAATGCTGGACCGACTTGCAATACTTATAGCAGTTTAGTGTTGGCCCCAGTATTGTATTACACGGAGTATTATGTGCATAGCAGCGGAGGGTTGCTTACGTGACCACCCCACTTTGAATATATTTGCAATTGAGTTGCTTTGTTTATTTATAATAATATTAAGGTGTTATTGTTTTGTGATAGATTTTTGTTAACCTTGTAGCGTTAGATGTGATAATTTCTTCTTAAAATTTGGTAGAAAGTAACGTTCGTGTGCCTTTAAAATTTTGAATTTTGTTTAATCGTTTGAGTACCGTTAACAAATAAATAAGACAGTACAGTAAATTGATATTAAGAGGACAAAGACTAATTGTTTATTTACTTTTCAGCAGAATAAGTGACTTATAAATCTTCATCTAAATTGGCATTTAATCCTACAAAAGAACAAAAAGCATAACAATGCGCGTTCCACCAGTCTTTTGTTAATTTTGTGTTTATAAGTAAAACTAAAACAGCTTGTACTAGTTAATATAATTTAGTTGGGGATCAAATGTGGCTCCCTAGGGATGGTAATCAAATGTTATCCCGGACAAACAGCCAGCGGCGTTCTTCCTCTGTTTACTGAATACCAGAGATATTTTATTAGCGAATAAATGCAATTTTTCATCGAGAATCTTGTTGAGTGGACGACGGAAATATTTTCGTTGTTTGTAAATTGTGTTGGTATTTTATAGTATTGTTTGTTATATTACTTTCAGAGAATTTAGTTGGTCGAAGAGTTTATTTAGGACACAAGGTGATTTGAAAACTAGATAAATGACCTACACATAAATGCACAATGGACTTGACTTGACTGAATTAATACATAACATAACATACATAACATATCATCACGCCTGTATCCCCGAAGGGTTAGGCAGAGGTGTACCAATATACACCCACAGTTCGCCGATATGCTTAGGTCCCATGTAATAGGGGGCGAGCCTATTGCCACTAACCGGGCACAAATCCAAACTCCGACCTGCTACTGAGAATTTCATAGAAAAACCCAATAACAATTGGTCGACCTGGGAATCGAACCCAAGACCTCTAGCGTAGCAGTTGCACTTAGCGCCACTAGGCCAACGAGGCACTGAATTAATATGGGACCTTTTTGGTAAAACATATCCATAACAAAATCATTTTTGTACATTACTCCATCATGACAGGAGATACCACGGGGCACAGCTAGTAAACAAAAGCTTCAGTTATTATATAGCAAGTTGTCTCATTGACTTTGTAGACCATAAAGCTACTCGTTTATAGTTTATGAGGAACTTTTAACTAAATGAATCTTAGTTTGGTATGCTAGTGGTAGCAGCCAATATCTTAAAAGTGTGCAGCGCATACATCGGGACCAGACTGTTTATGTAGATAAGTTGTCTGAATACGTGTTCTCCATGGCTAAGCAAGATCTTCTAGATTGAACTATATACACACTATAAAAGATAGACCAAGGAGTATAGGTAAATATGATTAAACATCTATTAATAGTAAAAAGGAAAAATAACAGTCACACATTGCACTGAACTCACAATAAGTAGCTAAACACTTGTATTACGGAATCAGAGACAACGAAGATACCAAAAACCCAGAACCGAAGCAATACAGAAACAAGATTTTTTACATTGACCCGTCTGGAGACCGAACCCGGAACGTCAAAACTTGGAAACCGGTGTTTACGTCACAAAACCACTGAGTTCATCAAAAATATATTGCTTTCAGTAAGTAAATATCTTAAAGTAAAACTATAAAGGTAAATAAACTATAAATAAATGCTACGTTTAAATAAAACTCGGCTGAATTTCAGAAAGGCCTTGTTAAAGGTATAAGCGCTTATGGTAGAGTAAGCAGACTTAGCTATGCAGGGGCGGTGCACAACGATATCATATTACGAGCCGAAGGCTTTAACAAGGTGTTTTATATTTTAAGTATGCCGGTTGAGTAAATCTTAAGATGATAAATATAATCGTTATACTACCTACGTCTCTACCTCTGTTATTTTTTCATATTTCCTGTCAAATCTAAAAGTTGTCTGGAAGATATCGCTATTAGCGATAAGATCATTGTACGTCTGTACTGTTTTTATTTGTCTGTTTTTTTTTCTAAAAATTAATCTACTCGTGATCAGAGGGCTGTTTTGTTCCTTGCACAGAGAATCGGCATAGCCATTCAACGTGGCAATGCAGCCAGCCTCCTGGGCACGTTCGACGCCATTGACAAGGATCGTCATCCTTTGGAGTTCTTTGACGCCGTTTAGTTTTTATTTATGTAAGTTTTAATTTTAGTATAGTTAGAGTTTGTTCTTATATTAGATTTAATTGTGTATTAATAAACTTAAATCCCATAAAACTCTATTTGTTTTCAATTAAGAATATTCTATTGTATTATGTAGTTCAAACATGCTGTGTCAGCTATTTAAGAAGTCGAAGAAATGCGACTTTACGACGTATCATTTTGAAAACCTTTTGAGAAATAAAGCTGTCTTTATTTTATTATAACTTCGTCTTAAAGCAACGCCATACGTTTTATTGCTCAAGCCTTAGGCGGAACCTCCATAGATATTTGATCCTGAAAAAACATTGTCCCAACAGTTTAAGCCATTAACAGACATAGAAACTCCACAGACTCAGGTCAGCAGAAACAACAAAACGGGCCTTATTTAGCATCTGTCCTTTGAAGGAATAATAATAATAATATTCCGGGACAACTCACACACGTTTATCTGATCCCAAGCTAAGCAGAACTTGTGTTATGGTAACCAGACAACTGATATACATACTTATATATTTCTAAATACATATTATAGATAAATCACACCCAGACGCAGAACAAATGATCGTGCTCACCACACAAAGATTTGTCCTGGGTGGGAATTGAACACACAACCTTTAGTATAGCAGTCAGGATCACTAACCACTAGACCAGGCCCGTCGTCCGAAGTCTTTTTGTTAGTGAAAATGTAGCTCCACGTGTCATGATACCATTAACACGTTTATTCAAAGGATAAAACGTGCGTTGAATAAGAATATACGGAACTCACAATGCGAAGTCGGATTAGGTAATCTATACGATCTCCTTCGAGTTTTAAGGACCCGTTGAGCAGACGCGGCACGTGTCGTTACATACTTTTTTGAACATGTTCCACTTTTAAATTGGAAAGGTTTCGTGCTATTGTATTTTGATATTGGTAGTTAGAGATGGTGTTTTAGGATTCAATTAGATGCAAATATTTGTTATTTTAAAATATTTTTGCTTGTTTTTAAATGAGAACAATTAAAAGGAATATAATATCTATAAGAGTAAATGTAAATGTTGTTTGTATTCTAACAGAAAATTTTCTATACATTCTTTTTTTATCCAAATTAGGTGAAGTGCTTATCGGCACTTTAAATTCGCACCTTAAAATATACGTAGTTTAATAAAAGTAACAAATTATTACATAAGTTAAGTTTAAAAACAGTTTTAGAACGATATTAAACGTTTTGAAACTGGTACATGCCGTTCCCAAATATAATTGCTATCGTAATATTATATTTAAGACCTGAATACCTATGGAATGCTAATAAAATAAAATCAAATCATTTATTGGAACATAAACCAGTAAGTAACATTAATTATGCGTTAACAGCCACATTAGTTACAAAAAACTGTGTCGCAGCTTTTAGCGCCCACCTTCGAGATGAGGACTTCTCCAACATAAAATTATTAAGTATGAAAACTTAAAACTAAGAAAAATACAGAGTACCTAAATAATGAGATAAGAATATTAGTATAAGTGTGTGTGTGTGTGTGTGTGTGTGTGTGTGTGTGTGACTAAAATATTGACTAATCTTTTTTTATGACGACCTAATGTCCTGTCCAGTCAACTTCTTAAGCATTTTTTAAGTTTAAATTATACCTAAAACTTAGGTTGCATATGTAGCATTTTTGAACCTGTATATGTGAAGATATAAATCTTTACAAAAGCTACATAAAAATATAAATCCTTTTCTCAGGTAACTTTGTTCCGTATTGTCCACCGTTCGGTTCGTTTGGCAGAACAAACAACGTTTAACGAAATATACCGTATATCTAGATGTATGTATGTTTATACGCATCCTTCTCTTGTTTACTTGTAGAATTAGTTTTTGTTTCATTATCTCCAAGATATTGACGGTCCTGTTGGTCTAGTGGTTAGTGACCCTGACTGCTATACCGGAGGTCGGGGGTTTGATTGCCACCCAGGACAAATGTTATGTGATGAGCATGATCATTTGTTCTGTGTCTGGGTGTAATTTATCTAAAATATGTATGTATTTAGAAATATATAAGTAGGTATGTTTATCAGTTGTCTGGTTACTATAACACAAGCTCTGCTTAGCTGGGGATCAGATAACCGTGTGTGACTTGTCCCAATGATGAAATAAAATAAGGCCAACCTTATTATACATATATACCAATAATATTCCTGGACAACTCACAAACAGTTATCTGATCGCAAGCTAAGCAGAGCTTGTGTTATGGTAACCAGACAACTGATAAACATGTTCATATATTTCGAAATACATACTTATAATAGATAAATTATTATAACAATGCAGTTAAAACCTAAGCATCTACAGGGTGTCCGGTAAATAGTCCGACAAACTGTGGTGGCTGATACCTTAGGTCAGGCCCTAACAAATGAACACAACTTACGTTCACCGAAAAGTTACAGGTTTCGAATTACAATCGATTTACGAAAATTTTAGAATTTTCTACCTTGCATCAGACTTTTCCATTTTTCTTGCTAATACGTAGCTTTCGTACTTTTTGTACATCAAATTAATCCTGAATAGTTACTCCTTTAATCAGTCTCATATTTATCTAAAAGTATCAGCATATATTGACGAAAACGCCATTCGTTTTTCAATTTTCACTTTCCGTTTTTCTTAGTGCTCAACTTTGAACTGCAGTGGTGAAAAATAAATGTATGTAGGATTTTTGTACAACAATCTTAAAAACTTGCTTAAATATTGGTGATTTTCAGAAGGTAAAATACTTGCATGTTTTCTTTACAAAATTTGACAAAATAAGCTGCTGAAGTACACCCGGGCCTATTTTTTGAAATATTACTAATGTAAATCTGAGTAAAAATGAAATAATAATTATATATCCACGATAAAATCCATAATAAGTAAGTCGTTTTATTTCCGACAAAATGGCCTAGTTTTTATTTGGATAGACATATTTTTTTAATTATACATTTTTCTAATTCAAAAATCGTTAGTAAATATTGCTTGTCTTCTTCCTCGATTCAGCAAAAATAACGAAGATCTTTTTTCTTATTGCGCCCTCATTCCACATCACCACAAACCATCTTCCCATCCGTAAAAGATGTCCACGCTAACACTAAAAGATAAAAATAATCATACTGAGGGTTGGACCGGTTTTATTCGAACCGCGATCCCGATACCCGGTCGATAAGACCGGAGCAAATGGTACAGTTATCAGTAAAACAGTGCCCCATTGGGAACGGTGTAACCGTCTGAGAAGCTGCCAAGTGCTTCGTTGTTTTAACACTTTAATTTTTGTCACAATTTTGGAACACAGCTGAGCTAGGGTTAAAACTGACGTTTAATTTTAGTGTTCGATTTTTGGAACTGTTTTGCTTTGTGCGGTTTGAAGTTCATTTGTTTTTTAACGCAAATGTGAATGAAGGGAGAGATTTCTTAAGCGATAAGCAGCATCTAAGTTGCATATATGTACCTAATAATATTGTGTGTAAGTGCTTCAATTATTAAAAAAATTGAAACAAAAATTTTCAAAATAACTGAAAATCATTTAGAAGTTTTTCACATTTTTAATGAATGTAATCTTATAATTATTGTAATTGACGAGTTGTCGTTCATTGTGACGTTCTAGGGGGGAGGCCTTTGTTCAGCAGTGGACGTCTTCCGGCTGATGATGATGATGATGATGATGATGGTGATGAATCTTATAATTCAATACGTTAATAGGAACAATCTAAACTGCCCATCATTAAAAACTTAAAGTATGTCAAACAACGAACCTCAACTCTTTGAAGAATGCGGTCCGTTTTACAATCTTACTACAAACACCCTACAAATTTAAGATTCAGTACCCTAATAATTACAAAAACATTCTCAAAAAAAAAACATTCCTTACTGAAATGCGAAAGGATTTTCACAACATAAATACATACTCGTCTCAAACGAAATACGTTCACCTATCGACTTGGGTTACGTGCCTCGTAACCCTTTGTCACTGTTTATTAGGGTTCCGCAGTCATCCAAAACCGTAAGGAACCCTACACCGATAGCAGAATGGGTTTGATTGAAAACACCACTGTATAGGAGCCGAGAGTTTTGTTTTTTACAGCTTCCTCGCCTTTTCTTGTGATTTTCGATTCAAGGGAAAACGGGTTGCATGTGACTTCAGTTTTAAATTGAAAGGATCACTACTGAGTGTCTAATTTTGTCTATCTATTAAACTATAGTAAGTAAGTAAATGTATTTAATAGTTATTCCAAAAATAAATGCTAATAAATTAAACACCATAAAATTATATTTGTAAAATCCTAGTGAGAAAATATTAATCAATAAAAAAGTAATACAATAACGAAATAAAAAAATATAGCAATCGTATAATTTTGACCTAAAATTGTTATAACAATAGAGTTCAAAATTAATAAAACAATATTGCGTTGATATATTTTTCATTTACAACTTACATTGACTGCGCGTAGCTCGTTCCGATGGTTTTACTGTCTAAGGCTGTGTTCATATTGCAGTAAAATAATTGTATTATATACGTGTATTAGTAATAATGTTTACTTCATGTTTGTATACTTCAATAGTATAATTTTAAACTATTCAAGATTTATATATTGTATACATATAAAAGCCTCAGTGAAAATGTACCGATCATCATCTACCAAGTCTTTTCCAACTTTGTTTAGAAAACGGCCACCCATCCATAGAACAACCGCGGCAAGCGCTTCTTAACCTGTATTATCAGTCAAACTGTACGGCTCAAAATATAGCCATGAGCCCCTCTCTTAAAATCCACCGAATATCAGCCAAAACAAAAAGACAAAAGTTACACACTTTTTTTAAAATAGTGTGTAATATTAATGGCATAACATATAGAGCCCATTGCTTGAAAACAAAGCAAAAAGTATCCACAAGAAATAATTTACTCCGGCGTCTAACTTCAACAACCTGGGGAGCATCACCGCAGGTTCTGCGTACAACAGGCCTATGTCTATCTTTCTCTGCTGGAGAATTTGCATGCCCAGTGTGGCATCGATCCGCCCACGCTAGGGAGGTGGACATAGCGCTTAATGACACTTGCCGCATCATTACCGGGTGTCTCAAACCTACCCCTCGTGAAATGCTGTACCCTCTGGCAGGCATTGCTCCTCTAGATGTACGGCGTGAAATAGCCTGCCGTATTGAAAAAAATAACCAAGAGACCGATAGGCGTCATCCTCTGTACAAACATCATCTTCCACGGGCCCGTTTAAAGAGCCGGAAGTGTTTTTTGGCTCATACGATTCCTGCTAAGGATAGTGCAGAGGATGAGAGATATGATTTGTGGAGGACTAGACACCCCACCCCTCCAAACTTTGTCCTTCCAGCACAACATCTGCCTTCAGGACACGAGCTGCAGTGGCCCATTTGGAAATCTCTCAACCGATTACGGACCCAAGTGGGTCGCTGCAAAACTAACCTGTGCAAGTGGGGCATCGTCGACCCAACACTAGTGGCATGCGAGTGTGGTGCTCCATCGCAGGACATGGCACACCTTTTGTCCTGCCCGTCCTGCACTACCACCTGTACTCTCCAGGACGTGATGGAGGCCAGCGACCGAGCCATCCAGGTGGCATCTTTTTGGTCAGACAGAATTTGAGTTGGATCTTTGACTCAAAAAGAAGAAGAAGATGGCATAACAATTTAATAAATAAAGCTAACAGATCTTATTCTTTCTCACAAGAACAACCTTACGTAGTGTATGTTTGTACGATGAATATCAAAAAGCAACAAAAAATATACCCATCTCCCTCACTCCATGTCTCAATGTAAACAAGCCTTTACCCGCGCAATTTTCAGATTGAATTTTTACGACATCAACAAACAGTCGGATAAAGAGATAAACAAATGTGTAACCGGGGACTTGAATGACTAAACTGAGATATAAAACGGAACTGAACGTGTTAATACATAAATTTATTAAATGGCCGAAAGATACCCCGCGTGGCGGAAGCGGGTTAACATTATGACTGCTTACAAACAAATACGAGGTACTATAATAATGTGTAAATTGATAGGCCTTGATTACGTATTTTGAAGGTAAAATATTAGTTGATAATTATATACGACTTAGGAACGAAGTTTTGAAAATTAATCAGGTTTCCATTGCATAATGATGTTATTAAATTGTAGAAGTTTGTTGGACTAACAAGGTTTAAAGTACAATACCACTCCGGAAATACATTTTTAAATGTATAATCTAAATTTTTCAGTCTAGTCAAATTGACATCGAAACAACGTCAGGTTTGATTGAATCTGATATTGACGTATATGCGGTATACTACAAACATACCAAAAATAAAAATGCAGACGCATTGTTGTTGTATTTTTTGGGTGTTTAGATATTTTAAGTTAAAGCATAAAAGCTAGTTATCAAAAAAAAAAAATAACTAAACAATAAAATCATGAAACAGAGAGACAAACGAACCTTCACAACGTGTATATAATAAGCATAACATATTAAGTAATGTTCTCACATTACTTAACAATAACTTACTAACAATCTAGCGCGTGTAATCCCGTGATATTCTTCAGAATGTGAATGGAGCCTGAATATACGCTGCCAATTTAATAATGCCGTCTTGTAAGCCATTTTACATGCTCCAGCCGTGAGCAGATTTTTCTCTAATAATATTATATTGTTGGTCCTTTCGTAGGAGCGAGAAATGTTTGCCTTTTTCTATAGAAATGCGACGCAATTTGCTGATTCACTTAATGTTAAGGCATTGAGTTTTTTGATAATCCTATATTGTGTAAGTAAGGACGCTTTTTAATGTTTGCATTGAAGTACTAAACGTAACTTTGACTTCCCTGTTGGTATTCTTGTTAGTGACGACCCTGACTGCTACACCGGAGGCCTAGGGTTCGATTCCTACCCAGGACTAATCTTTGTGTGATGGACACGATCATTTGTTCTGAGTGTGGGTGCTATTTATCTGTAATATGTATGTATTTAGAAATATATAAGTATGTTTATCAGTTGTCTGGTTACCATAACACAAGCTCTGCTTAGCTTGGAATCAGATAACCGTGTGTGAGTTGTACCGGCGCATATTTATTACTCTTTAGTAAATTGAGATTGAAACAAAAGACTATCATAAAGAATTTTAAGGCGTTAATTTTTTTGAATGATTATTTTTACAGTTTCAGGACGCAGATTGTTTAACAAATTAGAGAAGTAGCGACGAAAAACATGCAACTTACATTAAGACAAGATTTTCAAACATACATTAAAATACGGGCATACAAACCTCGTTTTTAATAAACACATAGCGTAGTGGCACCAATGATCGACACTTTAAGGATCTTAATCGATCATAGTGGGTTTCTTTATTAAATTAAAGGTATATTAGTCACTTTTAAACCAAAAGTAACATTTGAGTATGGTAAGGTATATTCTTGAGATAAGAATAGAATGTATTATTTTTATTTGCTATAAACAGACAAGAAAAAAAATCAAAAAAAATGAAATAGTGTAAGAATCTCCAGTAACCGACACCTAGTCATTTGACTGTTACCAGTAATCGACACCCCAGTTATCGACACCCCAGTCATCGACACCCCAGTTATCGACACTTACCAGTTATCGACACCCTAGTTATCGACTATTATCTATAATGAGTATTTGCCAAATAATCACACCATTTGACCACATTTGTCGGTCTTTAAAATAAAATTACCTATTTAATAAGTATGCATATTTTGTTACAATAACCATATTTCTCTTACTAATTGCTATTAATCATGTAAATACTCGTACAAGACAGAAGATATTGACAAGTTGACTAGCACTTGGTGAAAGGTGGGCGATTTGGGGTCGTTTCATATATGACGGTGGTGGCGTGCTGTCAGTCGCGTGGCGCTGGGGCGGGCGGGCGCATGATGGAAGATTCGGCCTTTCACACTGACCCGACGACGCGTCAGGTGTGGGAGGCTGGATGTAAAGTTGTGTGCTTGTTCGTTCTGGGGTTGCGCGGCCGATGTTGCGCGCTGCTTTTTCCGCCGGATATGAACCGACCCCTAGGGTGCTGTCTTTTTTGTATTAAAATTTTGACGTTTGATAAGGGCTACTTTGTAGCTTAACTTAAATTAATGATTTTTGATTTTGGTTCTGATTTTGTCAGTGTTGAAATTTTAAATTTTTGAATTGAACACTTCTTTAGCCGCTTTTCGTAATGGGTAAAAAAAATTAAACTCGCGTCAGGTTAATAAACGTTCCAGTGCACTTTACACTTGTTATAGCCACTGGCAATCCTACAAGGTCAACATTGGCAAGTAGGTGTACCTAAATTTTTCATTAAACTAAAATTATCTGGATACGAAAATACCTGCCACTCACTGACTTAAAATAGAAACATCGGGCCCCTGGACACGTGACCTGATCGAAAATTCGTATGACGAAAACTTCTTTAGCGGTGCTGTACAGTTTTTTTTTGTAATGAGTAAAAATGATAAACCCGCGTCAGGACACGTGACCTGATCGAAAATTCGTAAGACGGATGTAATTTTTGTGTACGATAGCGCAATAAATTTATATTGTATTTCTACCACAGGTATGATAGTACTTTAATACTGATAATGAAAGCAAATCGTGCAAAATTATTACCTAACCGTATTATTTAACTAATTTAACGTATTATTACCTAACGTATTAAAAAAACTATAATTTTTATAAGTCCTGTATAGGACTTAATTTTTTTTTTTTTCGGAATCTTTCCTATTTTTTTCTTGTATTAGGTTGACCTTGTCTGTAGCAACTATTTAAGTTCTAAAAAACATGGCCCCACGACGCACCGTTTTCGAGTTATGAGCCTTTTACTTGAACGGCCTTTTAATGTAAACGGCCCATAAGTCGGAAACTGTGCGTCGTAGGGCCATACTTCTCAGATCATAAATGGTTTCTATAGATAAGCTTTTAGATGCTGCAATTAAAACGCTCGAATTCATATATATTATAAAAAAAATAAAAAAGGACTCCCAATTTTTTTTACTATTTTTTTTTTGTTTTCTTTGGTGCTCATAGTGCCCAAGCGTATGCCCCAACTCCTACCCTCCGCCCCTAAGACGACCCACTGAACCTAACTGGTCGGGAGTATAATGTTTTCTCAGAGCCATCTCTAAAACCAATCATTGACACATATTATTTCCCAATAATCGTCACTTGTCGATTTCTGGTAGGTCAACTTTGATTAGTTTACTTCAAATATCTAACGAGAAGCAAAGTTAGAAGAGCTATATATTCACTTATCAAATGAAAAATGTTTCTAATAATTACTATCGACACGTGTCGATAACTGGAGAAAGTCAGTTTGTGAACACCAATGATCGACACCAACATTTTACTAATATTAAAATAATCTTGAACTTGTGTTATAACAAAATTCCACCCTTTGGTTCTTATAAAAACCCGTAAAACTCATAAAATTCAAATAACTTACAATACATTAGCATAATTAACAAAGAAATGTACTCCCTTCGTTAACGATTTCAGTAAGAAATGTTGTTTTGCTCGCCGGTACTCGAGCCACAATCAGTTGTCACACCCCTACTTTCAAATAAAACTGTAAATATCGCTCAAATGTCAATGGGAGCCAGTAATAAGTGTGCTTTCTTTGTTACAGTGTCGTCAAATAAATAAATCGGTATCCTACTCTTTATTTTATTAAATAAAAAAATAAAGTGTCGATTACTGGTGCATGTCGATTACTGGTGCCACTACGCTATTAATGTTTAAAAGCATATACACTTCTCATCAAAAAAATCGAAACACCTCGCAGTTTATGATTTGATAAGGATTATCAGAAAAATGTGTATATTTAGGAATAAATGTAAAATGTCATTTAATTGTGAGTAGTATGAGGTTTTTAAATCCTAATGTTAATGTTCTAAATTCAAATTAAGTCTTCATAGGTTTCGTATTTTGTATAATGAGTAATTTTTACCCTGTATGGAATATGAAGGAAATGGGTAAAACAACACGCGTAAATGAAAAAAATATGTAAGAAACGTTTATTTAATAACTTATATTCCCTCCGCGAGCTCTTATTACTGCTTCCATACGGTTCTTCATCGATCGGATGAGAGTCACGATCACATGTTGTGGTATAGTATCCCATTCCTCTTGGATTGCATTTTGCAGCTGGCTAAGTGTTTCTGGGGCTGGATCTCTTGCTCGAATTCGTCTCTTTAATTCATCCCATAGATGTTCAATGGGATTCATGTCCGGGCTTCTTGCTGGCCATACCATAGTGGAGATACCGACTTCGGTAAGATAATCTCGTACGACGCCCGCGGTGTGAGCTCTAGCATTGTCGTGCATGAATATGAAGTCGTTGCCAATAAAATGTGCATAGGGCATCACATGAGGTTCAAGACACTGTTCGATGTACCGATGAGAGTTTAGTGCAGGCAGCCGTGGGCCAGACACAAAGGCAAGTTCTGTCTTACCGTCGGCGCTGATTCCTCCCCAAACCGTCCACGAACCGCCACCATAGCTGATGTTTTCTTCAATGCAGCATTGTGCAAAGCGTTCTCCATCTCTTCTGTAGACCTTGTTCCTTCCGTCGTTACCATACAGCATAATTTTACACTCATCAGAAAACAGTACTTTGCTCCACTGAAGGTATGACCAAGTTAGGTGCTCGCGTGCAAAGTTAAGGCGCGCTCTTCGATGGTCTGCAGTTAATTTCGGCCCATTCGCTGGCTTATGCGGTGCCAATCCGCGTTCCTTCAACCTTCTTCTTATTGTAGAGTCACTTACAGCTACTCTTCGTACAACGCGAAGCTGCTGCTGCAGTTGAAAAGCGTTAAGGCGTCGATTTCGTAAAGAAGTTGTTACAATAAATCGATCATCTCGCTCAGAAGTGACCCGATTCCTGCCAGATCCTGAACGGCGCGTGAACGAACCAGTCTCTCGATAGCGTTTGTAGACTCTATGAACAGATGATAAGCTTAGATGCAATCTTGCAGCCACAACACGCTGACTAAGTCCAGAATCCAGCAATGCCACCACTTGGGCGGCTTCTGCGGGCGAAGTATCCATATGTTTTAGAAAATAAAGTTTTTTCAGACGTCCCAAAGTCACAGTGAATGAAATAAGAAACAAAAAGTTTAAAGACAAGCGCTAATTTTTAGTTTTTAAACGAGAAACGTACTCCAACCCTAAATACACATTTGTCTCAAAACAGTGATTAATTTCATTTATAGGATAAACAAATGAAATTCTAATTTCAAATTTTGATTTTTTTCTTCTTACTGTAATGACCAAACTGCCAGCTACACAATAATGTTTTTTTTTTTAATGGAATTAATTCTCTTTTGTAAAAAATTAGGACAAAAACAATAAAAACGAAAGTGTTTCGATTTTTTTGATGAGAAGTGTATTATTTTGGTTGCAATTTGCGAAATGCAAGTTAAAATTTTTGCTGTATTTCAGTAAATACCTAGGTACGCTAGATCTTTCCTGTGACCTAACTAACTGGTTTCTCTTATTTCCCATAGGAACGTTGCTCGCGTCTAATACTTTTAACGTGTGCAATTTTATTTTTTGCGGACTTAAATTGCACTTTTTTTGGTCCCAATGTATATTTGTATGTTACGTTTTTTTATTGAATATTTTTGGAGAATGATTCGTATTTCCATAATTAAGAAAACTGGATAAATCTAATACTAAAAA
The DNA here is from genome assembly GCA_905146925.1 of Autographa gamma. Lineage (NCBI taxonomy): Eukaryota > Metazoa > Arthropoda > Insecta > Lepidoptera > Noctuidae > Autographa > Autographa gamma. Next base: position 7,637,843 of record LR989865.1, read on the forward strand.
TATATTATTAGAACCGAATTTTACTTTTTTTATTTTGTTTATCTGTTGTTACTACGTCACCGGCAATCTCTAAAAAAGCGACCAAATGGAAATATGTCGTCATTTTTGACGGGGGACGTTCGAGCGGTGGGATCGTTGGTACACGTGAGTCTTTGATGGTTGATTGTTTTCTTGATTTAATGTTGTAGATTTATTTTTGGTATTAAAATTGTAAATTGATTATAACTTAATCGATGTTTGATTGTTTTAGTAAATCTCACCCCTTCTGATTCCTAAAAATATATTTTTTCTAGGCTTTATAGTAATCGGCTGGACAAAATTATTATTAAACATAATCTACATTTATCTATTCCGCGGTGAAGCATTATTAACCCTCCCTTCTTCTAAAGCAGGCACTAAACAACTGCAATCAAAAACAAGAAAAAATGATTTTCTCAAATATTGTAATATCCAAAATGTCGCACAAATTCTTAGTATTCGCTTTAATATTCCCGATGTAACCATTGCCGGGTCTAGATGTTAAATATAGCGCTTAGATTATGAAGTCTGTGGCGGGATGTCGCCGCTCGCAGATTAAACAAATATTACCCGCCGATCGACACGGCTTATGAAGATACTAGACGCTCCGACAATATTTATTTATTTGATTTTATTAATAAAACAGGTTTAAAAAGTTTACGTGCCGGTGTGCCTGTGTGTATGTTGTGACATCGAACCTCGTTTTCTTTCCTTTTTAGCCAGTAGGATGGGTGTTACCTATAATTCATGCAAATCTGTCTGAAAAGTTTGAAATATATGAATAATTTTTGAAATTTGTAGGGGCATTCTTTTTTTTTGCAACAATCTTTATAATGTTATTACTTACAAACTTCCCTTTTTAAAGCTAAGATCATATCTTGACAGGCCTGTTGGTCTAGTGGTTAGGGACCCTGACTGCTATACCAGACGTTGTGGGTTCGATTCCCACCCGGGACAAATGTTTGTGTGATGAGCACGATCATTTGTTCGGTGTCTGGGTGTAATTTATCTATAATTTGTATGTATTTAGAAATATATAAGTATGTTTATCAGTTGTCCGATTACCATAACACAAGCTCTCTTAGGGCTTAGCTTGGGATCGGATTATCGTGTGTGAATTGTCCAATACCTAGAAAACAACAGTAGTACACATACAGTAATACATACCAGTATTAGTTTTACCTAAGATATATTTTATTACCATTATTAAAGTTCTCGTTTTACTAACCTACCTTACTTCAAAACAAAACATTCAAGCGTCAAATACAGTTCCGTTTTACGATACACTAAAAGCCAAGTCCAAAATTTTCACAAAATACTAAAAGAAATAAAATGCTTAACGCTCTAAACCTTATTGGATCTGTGAACAGCTTTGGCTGTAATACCGAGCAATATCAATACGGAGTCGAACCTGAGAAATGAGCGTCGAAACCCCCCGCTGCACCCCTGTACCAATATTATTGCAGACTTATAGCAAATGTTCTATAGTGGCGCTTTTAATTACAACGGTTGAGTTTTGGGCTAAAGATTAACTTATAGGTACTTAGCGATGTGGATGAATTTTTTGATGCCTTATTTTAGTTTATATTTTTTCTTATTTACTTGTGTTGTGTAGGCTTTGTTTTTTTTATTATTGTAAATATCCTAAGTTTAATTTTTATTTATAAAACTAAGTTTTTAATTTGAGCGTTTTAAAATCAGATTAAAAGGTTTATTTATTTAACTTTTCTTTATGTCGTGGTGGCCTAGCGGTTAAATGAACGGATTTGTATGCACAAGGTTGCAGATTCGAACCCAGGCAAGTACAAATGTTGCTTTTTCAAAGTTATATGTTCTTTCTTAATTATTCTACGACACTTCTGACAAACGGTGAAGGAAAACATCGTGAGGAAACCTAGATTCCAAAATTTGGATCTGAAATCATCAACCCGCAGAGAGCAAGCGTGGTGATCACTGCTCATGCCTTCTCCACATGGGAAGAGGCCTGTGCCCAGCAGTGGGACCTTAATAGGCTGGATTATTATTATATATATTTAACTTTTACACAAGGTATTTTACACTTTTACACGAGCTTATTATTATTATTAAGTTATTTAATCTCACATAGAGACCTCCCTTTAAGTCAGTAATAAGTTGTGGTACGAGATCCCGCTCTTCTTAACATTATAATATTATTAAATAAAAGTAGGATACATGTTGACTAGCCTGTTGGTCTAGTGGTTAGAGACCCTGACTGCTATACCGGAGGTCGTGGATTCAATTCCCACCCGGGACAAATGTTTGTGTGATGAGCACGATCATTTGTTCGGTGTCTGGGTGAATTTTATCTATAATATGTATGTATTTAGAAATATATAAGTATGGTTTTCAGTTGTCTGGTTACCATAACACAAGCTCTGCTTAGCTTGGGATCAGACAACCGTGTGTGAGATGTCCCGGAATATTATATTATTATTATTATGTTATAGGCATGCAATAAATGCAATAAATGAGACACAATAAAAAGCTCGTCGCGCTTAGAACCACTAGGCCAACGAGGCAGTTGACCTAGTGGACTGCTACGCTAGAGCTTTTGGGTTCGATTCCCAAGTCAAGCAAGGTGTTATTGGGTTTTTCTATGAAATTCTCAGTAGCAGGTCAGAGTTTTAGTCGGGACCAAAACATACCGGCGAACTGTGGGTGTACATTGGTACATCTCTGCCTAAACCCTTCGGGGAATACAGGCGTAATGGTATGTTATGTTAAGTTAGACATAAATAAATCTTAATAAAAAAGTATGAGATAAAGTGTGCGTTTGTTATCAACGTTTTCTTTTAAAGTAAACTAAAAAAAAAGTGATGGACATACAGTGAATTGAAATTTCGCGTGTCTTGGCTCTCTTTTGTCGCGGTGTGTGACGACACAAGCTCTCCTGAACTTAACCTTTACTTAAGTAAACTTTAATGATTTTGTAAATATTAAGTTATTTTATTGATTGGCGATTCATTTTCAACCCTGTATAGTATAGCTATTATTCATTTATAAATTTCTTAAAGAAATTCACAATTGAAATTCACAATTTTTTAAAGAAATTTCATTTTGCTTTCCTATCTAAGTGTTTTTATTAACTGCAAAAAATGTCCCGTATTTTGTTTAAGAAACCATGTTATATTAAATTTATTAGTATTTAATCTGGTTTGTTGCAAGAAATATCGTAAGACATTCATTATTTAAAGATTTTAATAAGATATCCAATGATATTATTACTGATATTATCACCAAAATCACACATAAATCACACAATTAAACCCTATTTTACATGCGAAAATAAATTCAAAATACCCATTTTGCGTTCGTTAGGCCACGTTAAATAGGTTCCACCGCGAGGGTAGACAAAAATCTCATTTCCTGAGTTAGAGTGAGCAGATAAGCGATGTCTGCACTGTTTAACATATAATACCCGGAGTATTTAACCCCGCGGTAGTCCTTATATACCTTACAGTTAATATGAGATGTTAATAAATTTTACAAAAAAAAAGTGAATTATCGTACAAACGAAAACCTCTAAATCGGTTATAAAATTAACTGAACAATAACTGTAATACTTTTTCCTTTATAGTAATCAAAATATTATTTTTTTATTTCAAACTTCTTTATTCAGAAAAGGATGATCCCCATGTATATGAGATAAATAATAAGACTACGATTTGTATTGTAACAGAAATGTTTCAAATTAATTAAATACAATAATAAACATTATGTTCTTAATGTGTCCACATTATCAGTTTTATAGCAGGTAAAAAAAAATATATAAATAATTTACGTTTGTTGTCTTTCCAAAGTCCTTTATGAAAAAAATAACTTGTGTTCTTTTCTGCTTGTGACTGGCGATACAATAATTACAATTCTTGCGTGATGTCACGGCTAAGTGTTTGTGTCAAAAATTTTACCTAGCAGTGACGTCATAAGCCCCCTTGAACTTTAAAGTGGTTTATCTTTGTTCTATTTTAATGATTTAGTAAAAGCAAAAAAATTGTCTATTATATTTTAATTATCCTTAGAGTTATTACTAAAGCATTATCTAGCTGGCGGTCTAAATTAATTTTGGATTTTTTTACCCAGTCTCAAATGTCAGAGTCATATGTTTGCAACAATACGGTATTATAATAATATAATATAATATTCCGGGACATCTCACACAAGGGTGTCTGATCCCAAGCTAAGCATAGCTTGTGTTATGGTAACCAGACAACTGATAAACATACTTATATATTTCTAAGTACATACATATCATAGATAAATTACACCCAGACACCGAACAAATATCATCGTGCTCATCACACAAACATTTGTCCCGGGTGGGAATCGAATCCACGACCTCCGGTATAGCAGTCAGGGTCTCTAACCACTAGACCAACAGGCCCGTCATCAATTGTGGCAAACATTTGACTCAGAGAGCAGCAAACGACGAAGATACGAAAGGAGCATATTCTTTGAGGGGCGTTCACAAAATGTGTAAGATATCGTATATCTGGAGTTGCGTACTTCAGTGGGACAAGTGCTCGGTAATGGTTATCTATTAGTCGCAGGCGTGGACGCAACGTAGGGCTGCAGAAAATGTTTTAGTATAAAATATCGCTGTAACTGTCTGTCCGCATAGATTTTTTAACTACGCTAATTTTAACCTGTTGTATCTGAGTTGAAGCGCGGATCCACGCGAGACACAATTGAATTCTATTGTCTTATTTATTGCGGCATACGAGAGGTTAATGCAGTTTTCAGCAATGTAGGGTGAATAAAAATGGAGGTTTATATGTATAATACAATGCATATGTTATGGACCAAGTGATAAATTGAGCAGTATACATAATGCCCGGTCATTATGAAAAAAGGCCCAATATGAGAGTGCATTTTGACAATATTTATTCAAATAATCAAATTGACCGGGCACTATACATATTGCCGATCACCTTTTGGGCAGACAAACATATTTAATTACTATTTTTTATTGTTATTTAACTTAATATTAAAAAGTTTGTCTTTTTTGTAGGTTAGTTTGAAAAAAAGCACGCAATCGTTAAGAAAGACTAATTTTGAATTAGATACATAGTCGCTAGCTTCGCTCGCTCTGTTGCAGGGTCACAATATCTAACCTAACCTAACCTATTGATCTCGACATAATCTTGACATAATTAACTCGAGTAAAACTCATTCACGTCCGTCCGTACACGCTTTACAATGCAAAACTAAGTCCGTTTGAGAGCCGAATGGCGGTCTCTGATTTTCAAAGCGTGTCACGCCATGAGTACCACCATCCCACCACGTTAAATATAGCTTTATTATCAAATTGGCCAACTATCATTTAGCAATATAATAATGACCGTGCAATGTGATAAAAAATAAAGTTAAGATAGTAAATAATCACATAGCCCGATAAAGCTAGACATTATTCATAATGCTCGTGCAGTATAAATAATGCCCATATTAATCACCTGGTCCATAACACATACAATACTACGAAAGAAAAGCCGGGGCAGGTTTCTAGTACAAAATATATTTTCATTCTAACGATGGAACCTTTTTTTAGTTAATATGGCGATACTATGTCTATAGAATTATTCTGTAAAACTTCAAAGCACACATTAACATGCTCGAGTTGTCTTCTTAAAACCTATACCTACGCTAAAATATTTTAATACTAGATTAGATATAGATTTATCTGACGACAACCTTGTCATCAGTACTTTTTTAATATTTTCGCAGTAACAACAAAACATATAATTACAGATATGTAAAAATATGTTTCGTCTGTATAACTACCTACTGAATTTTATAATTTTATTCACCAGAAATGTTATGTGGTACCGTTATTGTACTTTATTTTTTAAGTTAGTAACTTAATTGTGTAAAATAAAGAATATTGCACCTATTTTTATTAAAAAAAAAACAAAAATCTTTTAAGTATTTAACTTAGGCTACAAAGTAGCACTTATGAAACGTAATTTTTTTTACAAAAGACAGGATTATTAAGCATTATTATTATTAAAAGTCAGGATTTATTACCAGGATCTGTTGTGTGACAGCCCTAGCTCAGCCCTCCATCCATTACAGTGATTTCCGACACTCAACGCTGACGCAGCCTCTTGCGGCCAGATCAAAGAAACTCTTGCTCTTGACTCCTGGACGCTAAAAGCCAGGTAAATGTATGTGTTTGTTTGGAAAACTTTTCTCGACGTCACTTGACTTTTCACTTTTTTTTTAGACATATCTTTGTCGTGTTATGTTTTTTTTTAAACTGTATAGATGATTTAATTTTCTGTAGTTTTCAGTGCGTAGTTCCACGCCCCTTAAGATCCAAGTTTTCTGTACGTTCAATTTTTTTTTAGATTTTTTGATTATTCATCTGCTATTTGAAAGAGAGAAAAATCTAATATTGAAGACGTGCGGTCTTGTCGTTCGTGTAATTAACCTGACTTTATTTTATAGTAGGTTATAGTTAGCCCGTACTACTAAGCAAAAGGACATTTATTCCTGGTTAATGTTATTTTCTAAAAATATAGTACATAAAATATTCAATGAACCTTATTTTTGATGTCAAGAATTTGATACGAAAATGGCCATAAATTATTATGTTAACTCATTTTGTAAACTAGCTCTGTACCAGATGTACTCTTCACCCCTTTTGGATAGATATACCTTTTTGCTACTACCCTGTATACACATAGGTATGGTATAGGTACATTGAACAATGGTACGCTCATAGAGATTCAGCACTTATTAGTAACTTCAAATATGCCAATATATCTGGTCTGGTATGTTTCCTCGCCCATACCTACATGTGTCGAATAGGCAGCGAATATCGAAAACAATGGAATGCTTTTAGCTTAATCTACTTTCGATGCAAATACGCGTAATCCAACCTTATTTAGTATAATTATATTAGATTTAATTCGATTTGGATAATTCACTAATAATTTAAATGGTTATTTTGGTTAGTAACATGGCTAATGGAGGTATTCCAATATTTAATGTACATTAAGTATTGGACGTAAATGGTTACTAAAGGAATTTCTTCCCATTTAAGGGATTTTCTAGTATCATTAGTAAGTCTGCTTTAAGAAGTGGAAAAGCTTGCTTCGTAAGTCAATAATAAGAACCCTACCTTAAGGTCCTCGCCAAAAGTCCGGGGAAGCAGTCAAAGCCTGCGCTCAGGCTAACTGCGAAGATCTCTACTAAAAGAAAAAAAAAAACAATAATAGGAACGCTACTATCTGTTAATCCACTGATCAACGTAATAACATACATGTATTAGGCATATCTACGATTTAAAAAAAAAACTATTTCGTAAATACAACCTAAATATATTATAGTAATGCAGCACATACTATTTAATTATTTTCACTATTTATTTAGAGTTTTGACCCCCCTCAAATCTCTTGACAAAACAACATGAAAATTTATTTCGTTTAAAATACAAAAATCCACAAAAACACCAAAAAAAAAAACAAGAACAACAATAAATAAAATCGAACATACATCTTTGAATGTTTCCGCCAAAAAGGCGTGTGCGCGATGCGTGTCGATTGACCGGAAATAGTAGCCATGTATTTACAACTTCCGGTCGGGATGGCGGGAACCAATTAATAACTTTTATCGCCTTCTGTACTGGCAGCTCGCTCAATTAGCACCTCCATAAAAACCTTCACGGCTGATTGGAAACGACGAAGAAACCCGGATAAATCTGTAGGTACTACTATACCACCTACTTTTATTTAGTTTTTAAGATTGTACTAAACTTATTTTATTGAAGTCTGTTTTTTATTACATGATTTTAAGATTTGATACTAATTATTATTTATTTATTTCATTTGACACTGGGGAATTTTGGGGTTCCACACAAAACTGCGATGCGATGCGAAGCAGTAATTACTTCTTAAATAAAGTTCAAAATGGAACGCGAGCTCGCAGTTACTCGCGATGCGATGCGAAATCGCAGTTATGTGTGGGAACCCTTAACTATTAGGTATTTGCCCGGTAAACACGGTTTTAATTAATACACAATTAAATATAATATAAGAACAAACTCTAACTATACCATACTAAACTAACATTAATAAAAACTAACAGGCGTCAAAGAACTCATCGTCATCCTTGTCAATGGCGGGGAACGTGCCCAGAAGGCTGGCTGCATTGCCACGTTGAATGGCTATGCCGATTCTCTGTGCAAGGAACAAACCAGCCCTCTGATCACGAGTAGATTCTACCAAACGTTTAGAAAGTTGGTAACTATGTTTTTATTTTCTTTTGTTAGCTGTTAGTCCTCCATATTCTAAATAAAATTGACAAACAAATTAAGTCTAGCAAAATCTTCGAGCTGTTGAAAAAGCTAAAGGGAGGTGTTAATCTTGAAATCAACACCTACATCACACTACATTTACCATATTAAAAAAATACCTTTTTATGTTGATTTAGTCACTATAAGGTATATACATGTTTGGTAAGTTATAAGAAAAAGTATTCGCACGCCGTTCCGCAGCCCGAATGCGTATAAGATGCAGTAATTGAATGAGGACGGCCGGGGGCGCGTTGTGTGCTCCACAAATCTACTTACTTACTCGTTGTATTGACTACCGCGAGACCTAAGAGCCACGAAACACGCCTTTACAGATGAGCCATACGATTTTCTTTTATTAGTAGACATCGACAAACTGTCATTTTAAGCGCGCGATCTTGACAGAATCTATCAGGGTTGCCATTACGTTGACGGGCCTGTTGGTCTAGCGGTTAGTGACCCTGACTGCTATACCGGAGGTCGTGGGTTCGATTCCCACTCTGGACAAATGTCGTGTGATGAGCACGATCATTTGTTCTGTGTTTGGGTGTTATTTATCTATAATATGTATGTATTTAGAAATATATAAGTATGTCTATCAGTTGTCTGGTTACCATAACACAAGCTCTCTTAGAGCTTAGCTTGGGATCAGATAACCGTGTGTGAATTGTCCAGGAATATTATATTATTATTATTATTAAGGTTAAATTGTTATATAATAATGTGGGTAAAAGCTTTGTGTTCGTGTGAATTTAGTTTTAAAAGTCGTGTCGGCCAATACCTGACACCTGATGACCGTTGGCGACACACTAATACCAGTGCATTAAAAACGCAGTGTATGTAAACGTAGTGCTATAAGTTCATTTTATTTTAGTTTGCATATAAGGGAATCAACGACATTATCTGTCAACAATAGTTTACGTTTGTTACATTATAGCTCTAAGAAAATGCTGTAAACTTTATCAAAACAATTTTAATATTATTTGAAACCGTGGCCGAAACTCGATCAAGTGCATCCAATGGCCTACTTCGACTTACTGCTAAGATATAAGTTGCAACAAGATTGTGATATTGACCATGAAAGCTTCCAACATCGCATAGACTTTGAATCAATTGTTCTAAATCAGGTCAGGGCCCACTAAGCCTATCTAGAAACCAATTCTATTCAGTGTAAAACTACTTGCAGCTAAATCAATAGTTTTGGACTAGTTAATTCTGTTTCTTCTCTTCAAAAAGCAGTTTATGAACAAGTTGAGGTATTATTGATAATTTGGATCTCTGGTTCTTAGATTTTATTATATACAGGATATTATATGTGGTCTTTTAACCCTCAACAAGGCTTAATTTATCAGTAAAATTCAGTGCTTTTTCAGTATAGATAGCCGAGTAGTAAGTATAGTACACTGCATGACTTGCAGCGAGTTCAATGCTCGCTTGGTATTATCTATGTTCTAAAATAAAACTTTGTTTTTACAGATTATATCGCGGTTTATTCTAGATTTTAGGGACCGACGTTTCAACACCTTGGCAGGGGACATGGTCACAGGCAGACTGACAGTCTGGCCTAGTTTTATATTAATGTCTAACATTTGCGTAAACCTAAGAAAGCTATATGTTTTAGGTGTAGGACATACCTACACTCATTTATGTCCCATTTGAATGTCTGAAAAAGCCCGTGACACAAAAAAAATGCTGACTCAAAGGATGCTGAACCAAAAAAAAAATGAACTTGGTACTATAGTATCTACATACCTTCTCCAGTTGATATTCGTATATCCTTGAATACCGCAGCAAGCCCGAGGGCTCCCATAATGACATCACCGAACGATAGGCACTCTCTCGCTTATTCCCGGAGATTTTTATCTAAAACGCTACCGATGTACCAATACCGACATATCTACGTACACGCTACAAGCCTTTACTAAAACTAGAACAGAACCATTTGCAGTAAGAAGTTACTGAAATTTTGACGGGATAGTTCACAGTTGTTCTTACAAGAGAGGATCCCAGTAGGCGTATTCGCTATCGCTTGGTGTCAACCTAAGCGATGTTCAGTAAATAAAAAAAAAACGGTATAAACACAAAATTAGCATCGACTATGATCGGTGACCAATTATTCAATAGTACATCTCGTTATTAATCGAAATAAGACAATGCGAAATTTGTATTTTCATATAGTATTTAAGGAATAAATTATTGCTTTTGTTGACAACTGCCATAGCGAAAACACCCACAGAAAAAGCTACTGTATACTAACGTTTTGATTCGAACTCATTTCAGCAATATTTTTTGAGACATAATCTTTAATTAATTTATTATTAATTTGAAAACGCAATACCATACAGTATACAGTGGTAGTAGATTTACGGATATACCAATTGGCTGTTGATTCTCAGTTATGCGACTTATGAGTGTATACCACGTCATACACATCATATTCGAGGGCGAGTCTAATGTCAGGATATATTGTTATCTCAAAACCACAGAAGACTTCAAACATGTAAACGTCAGCAGGTGTTTTCAGTCTTGCACGTTTCAATTAAGACCCTGAAAAAGAATACGCATGAAGCTGTGCCGTCAAAAACAAGTTCCTAAAGATCCACTTCTCGACATCTCGACTAGCCACGTACACATACAAAACCACAGAGCAGTAAACTTTTAGAGTGGTTAATAATCCAGCCTATAAACATCCCACTGCTGGGCACAGGCCTCTTCCCATATAGAGAAGGCATGAGCATTGATCACCACGCATGCTCTCTGCGGACTTGTGATTTCAGATCCCAAATTTTAGGATCCAGGTTTCCTCACGATGTTTTCCTTCACCGTTTGTCAGAAGTGTCTTAGAGTAATTAAGAAAGTACATATAACTTTTAAAAAGCCACATTGGTACTTGCCTGGGTTCGAACCTGCAACCTTTTGCATACAAATCCGTTCATTGAACCGCTAGGTAACCGCTAGGCAACCGCTAGTTAGAGTGGTTATATGATTAATTTTTAGTTTTGGAAGCCGACCACAACATAGTAGAGAAAAGGCTCGGGAGTTAATGGTGATGGTAGGATGACTTTTAACCATGAATTAGCATCGAAATTCCGCGTAGTTTCTAGTAACTTCGGTAGAAAAACCTTTGGTTAGGATTATTTTATTATATTTCATCATATCCCATTATAACACATCCCAGTTTTTTTTTTCAAGAATATACTAAGCTGTAGCAGCTTAGTATATTCTTGAACATGTGACCTCAATTATTATTTTGACGGGTACAGTTTTCTAATAATTAATAAAAGTAAAGTTTGTTTTCCTAGGACTGATACCAGTGTATCAGTCCTAGGAAAACAAACTTTACTTTAAGTTTTAATCTTGAAATGTTCTCTAATTTTTAGGTTACGTTCATACTTAAGTGATTGCTCTATTCGGTCACTACTCTGTGTCCAACACAAATGTGTGGAGAAGGCTCCAAACTTTCCTAATTAAGTTCCCTGGCAAGTTTTTTCGTTAGCTCCGTAGTTCTTGGTACCCACTTTTGTTATACTTCTAATGTGATCTTTGGGAGCCAACTAGTTATCTGCTTAGCTTACTTTTTTGTTTTCGTACAAATTACAATGAACGGGGAAATACAACATAATAATTTATTTATTAAGCTTAAATTTCCCTCTACAAGTTTATGTTAACCTAGTATCTTATTTGTATATAATATACAGTATATATGCATTTGTTAGTACTTTTGTTGGGATTAAAAGTTTTATATTTAACATTTAAGTATTGTTAGTTAGATTTAATTGTAGGGGCCGCCTTTTGCGTTATAAGCCTCCTCCAAACTTAGCCAGGTAAATCTGTCTTGTGCCAATCTAGGCCATAAATTTCCTGTGGTCGCCACAATACATAATATACCTATGGTAAATAGTTGCTTATTATTGAAACCTTCTTCTAAATCTTCCCCAGTCAGTCCTCAATACTAATAAACTACTACAACAGGGGATAGAATGATTATATTATTAACAGGGGTGCAATTAATTAATCACAAACAACAAAATATAATACAACAACTTTATTAATTATCTTTTCATAGTCATATAATGTCTACGTTATTCACCAACAATTAAATTTATAAGGCTTCTTGATACAAAACAAAGTCACTTACAATATCTAATAATACGATAGGCCAATTATTTTATACTACGTTCGCGTACAACAATCTGCCTTGTCAATTCAATACTGCAATGATTGTTCATAGTTAAGTACTTAATTTAGTATAATTATATAAAATACCAAATAATAATAATAATATTCCCGGACATCTCACACACGGTTGTCTGATCCCAAGCTAAGCAGAGCTTGTGTTATGGTAACCAGACAACTGATAAACATACTTATATATTTCTAAATACATACATATAAAGATAAATAACACCCAGACACCGAACAAATGATCGTGCTCATCACACAAACATTTGTCCCGGGTGGGAATCGAACCCACGACCTCCGGTATAGCAGTCAGGGTCTCTAACCACTAGACCAACAGGCCTGTCAAACCAAACATTATACAGGGTGTTTAGAAAGCCCTGTCCAATCTGTGAAGGTGTTGTTAGGTATAGTTAGATTCAAAGGTAATGGCGGTTCTGAAGTTAGCTACACGCTGCACAGTACCTCGCCCCGCACCCCCGCTGGCGCATAAGTTTGTTACTGCGCAGCGACTCGCCTCGTGTTCAGAGCCGCCATTAAGTTTGCACCGTACTGTATAGATATCTGATTACATTGAGGTAAAAAAAATGGAAATAATAAAAAATAATTACAACCTAAAACATTTTATTTGGGCATGTGAATGTGAGCCCAATATCACCCTTTCCGGTCGGACAGACTTTTCTTAACACTCTGTATGTAAATGCCAAACATTGTTACAAAATCAAACATCTTGTACTACATATTAATATATGCCTAAATTAAACTAAAAACGAAGATTTGATTTATTAATTTTGATCATATTTGAAAACCTATAACGAAACATGACAAATAACTTTCGATGTTACATGCAGAAAATGCATCAAGAACAGGCGCCAGACAAAAATCTATATATGACAAAATGAATCGCTAAATGTGTTGGTAAGCCCATAACTCAATAACGCCTGGACCGATTTTAAAAATTATTTTTTTGTTGTGTTAGTTATTATCAGGAGAAGGTTCTTAAGAAAGAAAAAAATTGGAAATTTTGTAAAAAAAAAAAATTGTACATAATCCTGACCTTTGTCACGATAGGGATTTGTTGGATTCATCTGCGCCCTGAATAACATAAAGGCACCAGGAACGGGGCCCAGATATTCATGCGGTTGAAACGGCAGGGCATAGCTAGTACATGAATACAACAGTCAACCATTCACACTACCGATGAAGTGCATCAAAATAATTATGCATTTGAGTTTCATAGAATTAACAATTTCAACAAGCAAGAATACTCTATTGAAACTGCTGTTTGATAATATAATAATAAGGATAATATAATAATAAGATATAAAAGAATAATATTTCGAGACAACTCACACACGGTTATCTGATACCAAGCTAAGCACAGCTTGTGTTATGGAACCAGACAACTGATAAACATACATATATATTTCTAAATACATACATACTACAGATTAATATTTAAATTACACCCAGACACAAACAAATGATCGTGCTCATCACACAAAGATTTTTCCTGGGTGGGAATCGAACCCGCCACCTCCGGCATAGCAATCAGGGTCACTAACCACTAGACCAACTTATTCTACAGATATGAATGTACCCACTAATCACATATTTTACAATAAATATAGTTGTCTACTGGTCAAAATTGAGATTTATGAGCGAATATTCTTAAGAAGTTTACTACATAATAATATAATATATAATACCTATCTAGGTAGGTACGAAATGGAAGTAACAAGTGTTTTTGTAAGTCTAACAATTTTGCTTATTCTAGAATCAATAGATTGTTCAATTCACATCGTGGTTTCTAAACAGCTAAATACATATTTATATACTTATACAAGGTGCTTTTATTATTGTATTGGAAACGTACAATATGACCTGTAAGTTATGCAAACAGAGTGTTAAGAAAACCCTGTCCGATCCCTGAAGGTATTGTTAGGTATCGATATCTGATTGTATTATTTTTTTAAATCTAGATAAGCTTAAAAAAAATAGCCCTGTTTTTTTTCTGAAAACGAGTTTTGAAATTCGGGGTCATCACGGATCCAAAGGATCACACAAAATGCCGCCAATAATAACGTCAAAAATGGAGTCCACACAAAAAAAAAAAACATATTTCATCTCATTATCATGAATATTTAAAGTTTTATATTTTATTTGGTTTTGTGATTGTGAAACCCATTACCCTTTAGGGTCGGACAATGTTTTCTTAACATATTATAAACGATGGATATTGGCAATTCAACAAACACAAAACAACTCCACCTTTAATATTATTACCGTAAAAGTCGAAGGAGTTACTAAAACGGTTTGGACTCACCCTGTATCGCAAAGTAGCTTCAGTAACGAAAATAATTATTTTAAGTATTGTGACAAGAATTCTACCAAAAACATTATCTATGACACATAGCTACTAAACAAATAATAATATGTGGCCTATCTGGGATCTAAGCACATATTTAAAAAATATATAATTGAATCCTTTAAAAAAGAGTAACTTTAAAAAACTAAGGTAAAATACTCTACTTTCAACAAGTAAACTTACTCAATAATAGTTTAAAAATCCATAACATAAACAACAGTAGCAGTAGCTTACATTCCAAGCTATAACGTAAATATATACTAAAAAACATTAAGGCTGCGTACACACGGAATGCTTCAAGCAGCATGCTTTTATTTTGTTTCAATTGTTTTTATAGCACGGTTGTGGAAGGAGCCGTTGACGAGCGAGGCCGGTCGTCAGCTCGCGCAGTCCATGTGCGGTGATCATTGAGGCCCGAGTCCGCTATTTTTATTCAGTGAGTGGTGGGTAAAAAACGTTCCAGTGTACTTGTTATTGTGCCTAATTTCCGTTTTCAGATAATTTTAGTTCAATGACAAATGTAGACATGCTTGCCACTGTTGTCATTGTAGGATTGCAAGGGTCTGTTCTTATCTGAATATCGAGTGGCGCACGCACCGGGTTTAAGGTGTCGCTAGCTCTGAGATCCCGGGTTCGATCCCCGGACAGGTAAATGTAGAAACCAACTTTTCTACATTATCCCGGGTCTGGGTGTTTGTGGTACCTTCACCACTTCAACACAAGTGCTTCAGCTCCTTACTTTGGGTTCAGAGCAATGTATGTGACGTTGTCCGCGTTTATTTATTATTTATAATTACAATAGCGGACTCGGGGCCCTGATCAGCTGCCCGAGCAGTTCGTGTACGTGTAGCCTAACATAAATATCAACAAACGACAAAGTCGCTTAACTCGTTAATCGTTTAAACCTATACATAAACTACTAACGTTAAGCAACACTAGAAAAAGATTAATTACATTTAAATATCACACCTTATTTAATATAACGAGATAAACAGATGAAAGCAAACAAACTAGATTAATTCTATGATTCTTTGGAAGCAAGTTGGTTGGGTAGTTCGACTACCATAGGAAAATTTGAGAAAAAAGCCATACTACCGCTATATTATACACGGTTTCTGTAATACATACATACATACCTACATATAATCATGCCTGTTTCCCGTAGGGGTAGGCAGAGACCACTTCTTTCCACTTGCTACGATCCTTACATACTTGTTTCGCTTCATCCACTGTCATAATTCCCTTCATACATGCTCTTCGGTTTAGGGTACTCTTGACCTGGCCTTTTTTCAAGACGTCTCCTATTTGGTCTAGAAACGTCCGCCTAGGTATACCCCTTCCAACACTTTCATTCACACTCGCCTTATACACTTTTTTCGTCAATCGTTCCTCATTCATTCTCTCGACATGGCCAAACCATCTCAACATACCTTTATCAATACAATCTGTAATACAACTAAACCCATACATCAAAATCTGTACAGTAATCCAGATTTTTTGGTAGTATAAGAAACTATCAGAACACATTCCTATAGGAGGAAACTCTGAGATATTATTATTTTTATATAAACAATTTTTATTATCTTTCCTTATACCACCATATTTAAACTCTTGCAAAATAACTAATATGTTGGCCAGTAGTCATGGCTTTGTTCAAACTATAAACAATTTTATAACCGTTTAGCGCGCTTACTTTGAGCGCTTAAAACAAACCGTTGCTGGTGTGCAAGCGAGACACCGCTACAAACAGTGTAGTGCGCCGTCTCGCTTACACACTGTCAGCTTTATGCCAGTTTCAAACGAGGACAGAATATTTACAAAGGCATTGGTACATAAATAACTAGATAGAAGGAAGAAGATAAAATTAAATATAATTTGGTTCACAAATTCGTATTCCACATTTGTATTTGGTGTGGAAAAGTAGATAATAACTACAGAGATTCAGCATCATGGCAATAAACTTAGTCTCATAACTATAAAGATAAGGTATCGTACTGAATCCAAAACAAATAGTTCATATCTACCCATTTAGTTGAAATCTCACACTTTATAATAGTAGCGATAATTTTCTTACATTCGATTTTTTTTATAAATCTATTCTTTCGGCCCCGCAGACAAGTGACAATTCTATAAGAATTTACTATGATGGAAATTGCTTAAATTACATTAAATGTACGGAATTGACATTTCGAATCGACAAGCCATGTGACTTAGATGAGTGAGTATGGAAAGTCAAAAAATTTGTCCACCATTTAGACAGTCAAAATCTTATCATAATGTATACATACATAATAATATTATCTATTATTAATTCAAAAAAAATAATAAGAAGATAAACCGCTTCAAATATCAGGAGTGGGACCTTCTGACGTCACGGCTAGGTACAATTTGTGGTTGGACGTGACGTCACGCAAGAATTGTACTCGCTATATCATAATTATATGTTTAAGGGACAAAATAAAAAATACTTGTCTAACATTTTTTTTTATGCAAAAGATGGACATAGATATAAAAACTAGTCATCATCCCAATTGTCACTTCCAGACATTTGTGAGATTCGATTAAAGTTATCGCTTATAGAAATACTCGTATAACTTGTCTAGAGGGCCAGTTTCTTAAGTAACGGAAGCCATTTTGTTTTTAACTAGGATTCATGGTTTTGTGATAGTAAAGGCGGAAACATACTTACGTGTCGTGGCGTGTCGTGACGCGCCAGAAGCACGCCAGAAGCATATCGGTTTCATACATTTAATATGGTTAGAGACTAATTTGCATGTCGACACGACACGACACGTAAGTATGTTCCTAACACTATTAATTGTATGAAACCGATATGCTTCTGGCGCGTCACGACACGCCACGACACTTAAGTATGTTTCCGCCTTAACACATAGGTATTATGAAGACATAAGTACAGTCGCCATCAGATATATTGTAGCAGACAAAGTGACCAAATACTTCTGAACAATTTAAAATGTCAATAAGTTCCGTTCGCTACAAGCTACCATTAATATCTGAACATTTATTACCTCGGTAATATCTGAGCAGATGCTTGTCAATAATTTCTATACAAACTACAAACCAAAAATATCTGAACACTCACAACGTCAAGTGTATCTACGCAGCACACGCTGAGCTCAACTAGTTCGTTATTGCGTGATATAAAGGAGGAATCAAAAATAAATATTAGTATTTTGTGTAACCTCCTTCTGCATTCAACACGTCTTTTAACCGTTTCCGCAAGGAACCAACAACGTTTTCACAAAAATTTCGGCTTCTGAAAGATACACTTGACGTTGTTAGTGAGACTGTCCAACCACTAAAAATAATTGAAAAAATATTATTTTTTTATTTGTTCATTAATTGCAATAATTTTATAGTTGAGGTTTACCTAAAGTACTGTTGTTTTATAATTTGCTTTCATAAAAGTATTTTAGAATTAGAACCGACTAGTTTCGGTGTCAAACGTCCGACTAGTTTCGATGTCAATTGTCTGGCTAGTTTGAAAGTCAATCGGATTTTGTCGAATGTTAATTAATACTTAAAAACAAAATCAAAATATTGTTATCTTCAGATCATTCCCTCTAACCTTAGTTGTGGTTTTTGCTTATTGCTTAAAATATATATTTACATTGAGAGAATTTGTACATATTAATATGTAATACATAAAAATAATGACTAACATTTTTTAAGGAAAAATAAAAAAAAACTGATACGGCGTTCTAATGAAATTAATTCCACTTACTTCGCCTATTGAGTCAGTTAACGGTCACATTTTTCCTAGTATTTTAATATCAATTCTCGATATGTGTAAATTGACAAACAACTTAGAACAGAATTTAAAAATATTAAAATACAAACATCCGAATTGAGAACCTCCTCTTTTTTTAGAAGTTGGTTAAAAATGATATAGACAAATATTTCTCCAAACTCTTACAAATAACTTACATTTATACAAACGGTTATTTTTTCTTTTGATATGTAAATACGAAGATCATCGTCTGTTTCAGAAGACCGATATTTATTTATCTACGGTACGTACTTTTATTTCTTATTTCATCATCAGCCGTATTCACTAACTCTCGGGACAGTAAAATTATAGCGAATTCAGTAAAAGAACTGTCAAAACGCATATTTCGTATCCACTAAATAGGATGAATACAATATGGTCTCGAATTTAGTTTCGATTAATAGAACTTCAGCATTTTTATTGGGAAACTAGCAAACCCGGCAAACTCCGTTTCGCCACCAGATGGCTTCGTTTTATGTAACATTTCGTTTAACGATTAAAAGATGAAGATTTTTTTCCTGAATTTTCTTTGCTATAAACCTCACGGAGCCCGAGACCTTTCCAATGAATGCAAAACCGTGGAAATCGGTTCTTGCGTTCTGGTGTTATAGCGTCAGGAAGGAAAACCCGACTTATTTTTATATGAAAGAAGAAGATGACAATATTCTTTCAATGATTAAAAATAATGTAATATAAAAAATATATGTAACTAAAAAGGTAAGTTTTTAATGGTTAAACTAAAACCTCTTTAAATCCTACTTAAATCAATTTACACGAGGCGATGACGGCGTTCATATTTATGATAAATTTCCTGTTTTTTTTTGTGTTTTTTATACTTAAATTCTACTAATTGTATAAGACCTAATTTGATTTATTGAATTGGTAGATAATAATAAAAAAACCCAACGAAACTAACTGAAATGGATGTTTGTTAAATATTGAAGATATAATTAATATTATGCCAGTAATGTTCCCTAGATAATAAAGATTGTATAACTACTTATCTACTTTCATAAGAAAAAAATAAAGTATCAGTTTGTAAAACATGTAGATTCTGTAAATGATGTGTTGCTTAGGCTTTTCTGATGTGTTTACAGGCTTACCTTCAATATTATCAAAATCATCGCCATCGTCTTTGCACTCTGCTGATGCGTTTTGAGGTTTTATAATTGTCAAAACCCAAAGCCCAGTGAGAAAAAAACGGTCAGAGAATTCGAGTCTTGCCGAAGATCTTCTCAAAGGGCAGAATAAAAAAAACTTTGTCAATTTGAAACAAATTTACCTCGAACATATTATACTGATATTATAAGCTTAATTTGGTTTTTATTTTTTTTAAAGACTCGGAAAGCACTACTTAGCTGTATTCCAGTTGCAAAATAACTCTAAGCAATGTTTTAGAACTAATATTATTACAAGATTCATAAGAGATTCAAACGTAACGATTGTTTGTTTTGACATGTCACGCAGTATTTGCCGCAAGCAGAATAAATACCAAATTGAATACGTCGAGTTAGGTACGATAAACTATAAATCCTCTTTAATTTCTTTGGCTTATCAAGAGTATTGTAAAGCTCAAGGGTCACAGAATTAAGCCGTATAATAGTCGACTAGTAGTCGATAAAAATAGAGCTGTCTCGAAAGCAGTCGAAGCCGCAGGAAAGCTACCAAAAATAAATATACAGAAAAAGAGTAAGGGAATCTCGCTAGCTTACGATTGGTACAAAGCAAAGATTGTCTAAGAAGTTAATGAATTCGGCTGATGGTTATCTAAAAACTAATTTACAAAAGATAACACAAAACTGAACAACTTATGAGTATCCTTTTATATTATTTTACTTTTCTCTCTTTTTTAAATGCAAATTATTATTAACTAGCGGCACGCCCCGGCTTTGCTCGGGTGCAACGCTGATACCAAATATAACACAATCATAAAGTTCTGTAGGGCGAAGCACAGCCTTAGAAGCATTTTTTGGTATAGGCACGCGCCCCCCGGTCCCCGCGCGGCCCCCCGGCCTTTACCGCCGCAACCGCTATGTCCCTGCATTTTAAATCTGTAATATCTTCGAAAATATTCATTTAAATTACATGCTGTAAAAGGCAATATTGATCTATATTACATGCACAATTTTTTGAAGGTACTTAATTGGATAAGGATTAATGCTGTATTGCTTAAAATCGTCTTTTCGTGAATAAGTAATAAATAAAGGATAAAAAATGGTTATTGTGGGTTACCCTCAAGAGATAGACATATACCATCGCGGACTTTTTTGTAGATCTTTTTAAGGTGCACAATACTGTAGTACATTATTTTGATCTATCTCGTAGGGTTCAGCCAGCGTTTGCAATAAAAGCGCAAAAAATGAGTTGATTTACGAGCTGACGTCAAAAATCTCTAAGATTATCCATGTTTCTCTACTATATTATGCATGTATTATACATATAAACCTTCCTCTTGAATCACTCTATCTATTAAAAAAAACCGCATGAAAATCCGTTGCGTAGTTTTAAAGATTTAAGCATACATAGGGACAGACAGCGGAAAGCGACTTTGTTTTATACTATGTAGTGATTAGTTTCAGTTTTCAACATCCAAGATTCGTTGCAAGAAGCAAAATATAAAGCTAAAAATTGCTTAAGTTATACCCTAAATCTATAATTATCAAACAATATCGTATCACTATACATACATGCAAGGTAAAGTCAATCAGTCACAAAAATCTAATAAGATCAAGTTTATACAAAAAGCCAGTCTATATTTATGATTTCTCAAAATACTGATACTAAGAATCACAATCTTAATACTGACTTATGAAGACTTTAAAATTGTCCCGTTGATTATTTGGACAATTTTTGTATCTTATTAAACACTATAAAAATAAATCTTAAAACGTAAAGGTAAACAAATATGTTTTGTTCTTCTATCTTGAATACACCGTTGGATCATTCCGTACATTTGTATCGGAGGGTCAGATAGGGAGCCGCTCCATGATAATTGCATTAAAATGGATGGAAGTCAACCCAATGTGCAACGCTAATTGGGAACGGCTAGGACATAGGCAGAATCATCAAAATTGCGAAACCTTGAGTTATTCAAACCCAGGCCCCTTCAATCATCGCACCGTATCTCATAATCAGCGTTCCACCATTCCCTGAAATTCTCGTAGATGGTAGTCTCTTGAACCTTCTCCTTGTTATGTAGAGCTTCACAGAGCGCGCAAACATTCTCGACTCCCGACGGGTTATGGTAGGTGTAGTAAGGTTTCCACTGGAAGAACTGGCTGTAGTCTTTCGGAGCATGCATCAACCTGTCCATGAGAGCAGCTAGTTGAGTCACGCTCTGCTTTCGCCCGTCAATGTAGGAGCCTGGTGGCAGAAACCTGTAAATTAAACGATAACTATTTTTTTACGTCTGATTTAAGTTTTGTGTCTAAAGATTTCCGATCCCGGGACAGACAAAAACTTGTGAAGATTGGCAACTTCGACCAATTATAACAAAAACTTTATTGGAAATACAAATTGTGATTGTTAATTGAACTGTAGAATTTTGGGTTGAGGTGTCGAAACTTAGTCGTTACATGCTTATTTGTTGCTAAGTATTATTTAACTATAATAGCGGTTTCGCAATACGTCCGATCCGAATCCGATCTAGACCCGTGACAGCATGGTCCGTATTAGCCGTAGAACTAATTCTATGGTAATTTACGCAATAAATCCGATCTCCGTCAACTGATTTTTTTTCCCACTTTCTACATATTCCATTCCGGAAAAGATTTTTGGCGGTAAAGTAGCCATAGCCATATTATTTAATACTATGGCTACTTTGGTGTATGAACGCTCGCGAACTGAGTCCAAGCTGCATACGAGCAGAGAGGCAAAGATGAGAACACTTTGCTGTGGCTCCGCGTAAAATCATGTATTCCAAAACATTTTTCCTGAATTGCTTGGATTTGTATTAGAGATAAGAGTAGTGATTAAGCAATATCCAAATTCGGTCCGTGATTTCTAGACCAATACTATCGCAGGTTCGGATCGGAAATAGTGCGAATCCGCTCTTCCACTTTAAAAAAATTATCTGTTCCTTTAGTGGTTATCAGACTTTGCTGCCAGTCACGAAAAATAACTTTACCTTGAATAATCAGCTCCACCATAAAGAATAGGGACAACATCGTGCTGCAACGCCGTCAGCAACTTCTCTGTCACGTAGTCTCGATCGAAGGAGTTCTCCAGTGCCAAATAAAAGAAGTAGTCTCTCTTCAGCAGGAAGTCACAATCAGACTGCTTGTTCCTAGGACATTGTAATGAACCACATAATCCGTACACATCTACCGTAAAGCCATAAGGTAGTAATGCAGTTTTCAGTGCCTCCGCAAAACCTAGTCTACCACTTCTGGTCCTGCAATGTGACACAAACCAAGCTGCGGCTTTAGTTTTATTTTCGATCCTGTACGCAAACTCGTCACCTACTTCTGCCATGTCCTCCTTCCATTTCATATTCAATTTAGGCCCCACCACTTTACCTGATCTATCCCGTATTATTATGTACGGGACTGGAATATCTGAATCTAGTCTGTAGGTAGCAGTCCAATTAAAAAATCCATCCAACTGTGGCTCACATATGGGATAATTGTCCGCTGACTCCATGTCAAAAAATATATATTTTTGGTGTCGAGAGCGTTCGCCAGGTAGATCAAACGGATTGAGATTTCTTCCATTAAACGCTATTGCATCAAACTTGGTTAGACTACCGCCGAAAAAGTATCTGTTCGCGGTAACGTAGCAGTCGACCACCGAACAATTGTTTTTGAGGAACGCCCTTTGCCCGTTGCCGAGGTAGTAGAGAGGAGCGAAGGCTGTTGACGTCCATAGTAAGATGTACTTAAAGTCTTTCGGCAGCCTGTTCGTCTTCCGATAAACATCCTTATACCTGAAGTCTTTTGCGACATTTTCTAAGGCTTCTTGGACGAGGCTCTCGGTGGATTCCGGTTGATTTTCACGGACAGCCAATTGTACCCAAAGGAGTGAAATGGCGAAGCTTGTGCAACTGACTAGGAAGAAGAACTTGACAGATCTCATTTGCCTTAAGAAGAGCAGAAGGCACTTGGCCCGGGTACGTGAAGGCATCGCTTTCGCCTCATATTCGGACAAATCCGAACGTAGGCGGCCTCTGAGTGCATTTGTGCTGTTTCTGTACACCAACTTCAGAATGTCGTATACCTGGAAACAAAATATTAAAATTATAATACGTACGTTACTAGCGCTTGTTTTATGGTTAAAGTAAGACATAAAAAAGTCGTAAAGTTATTAGAAACAACTCATGTTTCAGATTAAAATTTACACAGAGCTCATATTCCAATATACTTGATATAAAATGTGTAACATGATGCCTATGAACATGTGAACTTTGTCAGAATTATCAATACAGAGATAGATATTGGTATCTATCATATTTTACAAAAACTCGATAGTATTAATACCCACAAGCCCCGTGCTGCGCCAGATGTTACTAATTTAGAGAGTTTAAAATTATATTTCTATTTTAACGCAATTCTTTAGTCTGCCTCCAACAAAATAAACTTCTTGACTTCGATATTTATTTAAAATCTTTATAAATTAGACGTTTCGTCTACTGCTCTTAGAATTAGTAAAAAAAATGCAACTTATAGGTAGCTAATGAGAATTATGAGTATAATTTATTACAATTCAATGTCAAAATGACTAGCAGACAAAGTACAAATGAGGACGCTGCCTTGTGAAGAATAAATAACGACGTAATTTACGACCATGTCTTATTAGCGGTTTTAACAAGACGTAAAAATGGCTTATCATTGTCAGGAAGATAAAAGAAGGAATATTTTTGTACCTGACAGATACAGGCTGTTTAGTCTTTATCAACATTGAATTGATAACCTTGTCTCGAGAATATGAACAATTTATCAATTTTAAGAAAGTTGAAGAGCTTGTTTTATTAATGACCGAATGTTTAAGATTATGCCTACTACTCATATGCCAGCAATCCGCTTAAATAGTATAATGTAATATAATAATTGATAACACATGAATGTCAAAAAGAACAGACTCAGTCGAGTAATCGATCCCCATTTGCCGTGATGAAGAGGCGAATTGAGAACCTTCTCCTTTTCAAGTCGTTTGAAATGAATGCCCTAGCTGACTAGAGGGGTTGCTAGAGCTATATACCCGGGGCTGCAAGTCTATTGGTGAAATACCGAGGAGTCCCGCTTCGGGTCTGCTACTATGACCCTCCATTCTCAACACGGCCGGTCCGTGCTGGAACTGTGTCCCCAGTCCCCCACATAAGCCTTTCAAAAGACCGTTTTTCATCTTTCGAAGATACTCCGAGAAGAAAATAGGTAAAAGTAATAATAGGTAAAAGTAACCCAAATCATCTGTCATACCTCCGGTGCCATAGTATGATTTTAGTGTTTAAACCATACTATTTTTTTTTCAGCCCTTGCTGTCCCACTGCTGGGCAAAGGCCAACAACCCTTCCTTCCATTCTTCTCTATTGAGGGCAAACGGGACCAGCCCTTCATGTAGGAATCCTCCTCATCTCCCGTTATACCAATATAATTATAGTAGATACAGCCCTTCAAAAAACAGAGGTTATTATTTTCTTTTGAGTGGAGTGTCCTTAAAACACAATAATATTAAAAAATGTGGTAATTAGAAATTATTACCATATTTTTTTATATTATCAGGTTTGACATGTTTACTAAGAGAATTCATAGATGACATTACATTACTGAAAAAAAAACTTTTAACTTTTTGAATCGATATACATCAGAAACTCGACAGAGGCTCAAAGAAAAAAGTATTTAGACACTCTTGTAGATAATTATGTGATCTATATTTTTTGTCTGAACTTTTATGGTAAACCCTAACTACCGATTGTTGAAAATCGTGAAAACCCCATCCTGCGTACTTTGACCCCGGGATTTTGTTTTATGTATCGCTTCGTGAGATTTTGACTTTCTATCTATGAGTTAATAGATCATTGAATAATCGTACCAACTTTCAGCTGGGTGCGAATTATACCCTCGGATGTCTAAATTGACTGGACCAATTGCTTTTAATTCCATTTTATCCGTCCGCTCTAATTACGTTGACATTTTAGGTTTTCACAATATTATCATTGAAATGACCATGTGCCTGAACTTAATTATTTTGTGGCGAAAAGGACATAGCTCATCCTTTTACCACATAACATTTATATTTTGACCCTACCTGTGATGCACAAAAAATAATAAGATTATTGATTAATTCATCGAAACTTATTTCTCAATGTTACTGTGCTGGTCCTCGATTCAGCTATTTTAAATGCATATCAGTGGTCGGTCAGTGTACTTGTCATTTTGCCTAATTTTCCTATTAAAATAAGCCTACAATAAAATCTCATTAAACTCTCGAAGAGAATGATCGTAATGACCAATTATCGTCGTATGTGTAATAATAATCGTCATGACAGTTAGCAGAATGCCAATTATTGTAAAAATTGCTTAATGAAGCAGGTCATTCGATCAATTCAAGCAACTCATAAATAGCTGAATCGAAGCCCTGGTGAAAGAACACTTATAAATTTGTTTGTTTAGTACTTGGATGACAGAGTAGGATATTCACTAGTCAACTGGAAAAGGGTTGTCGGTTCGATGCCGGCTTGGAAAAAACAATATCTGACTTTTGTCCTTTATTTAAGTATTTACATCAATTTTATTATTTATGATGTTTTTTGTATCCAACTAAGGAGTATTTCATAGCGCGAGACAACAATGACTGCATAATTATAATAATATGAGTAATTTGTTTTAGTAATTACGTATTGTTAATTCTAGAGCTACCAGTAGGATTATAAACAACCTTTTTGCATCTGATACATACGTCATACATTCACACATATAATCACGCCTCTTTCTTTTAGGGGTAGACAGAGACCACTTCTTTCCACTTGCAACGATCCTAACACTTGTTTCGGTTCATCTACTTTCATTATTCCCTTACAAGCTCTACGCATTTTGCTTCTGATAGCCTGATGTATGTAAAACAGTGTAGACTTTTTATGAAAAAGAGTTCCGAAAAAAACAGACAAAGACGCGGTTAACGGCTAGTTTGAGAACAAACCACAATTTTAATCAAAGGTTTAGGTAGGTATGTATATGTTAGGATTGATGATGATTAAAGGAGTATGTATATGTTGAAGAAGAAGTTAAGGGGAGAATTGCTTAAGAGAGCGTAGGCAAGGCATTCTTTAATATTTACCCTTTATAATGTGTATTTATGTTTGTGTTTTGATTTTAGTTTTTTTTTTTTCTTAGTTTTATATAAAAATAGTTAGTAAGAAATAGAAAAGAGCGCTTCTCGCCTTTAAACGAAAAGTTTGGCGAGGATTTTTAATTATAAGAACAAAATGTAATGATAAAAAGTGTACTTTTTGTTAAATAAAAAATAAAATAGGTTATAACTCTGGATTGTACTTAGATGTAGGTATTTCTAGTAATGAGTTCATTTAAGTTATGTGCCTTTTAAAACAATCACATTTTCTTATTACGGTTGATGTTGATAAGAGCCTACCTATTATAGTCTTTATTACTCATGATTATTAAGATCAACGACCGAGGCTGTTACACATTTAAATAAAACAGTTTTTACTTTTACTAGGTTATTGAAAAAAGTACAATTTAAATAACCGCGCAACAAAACATAGAGTAAAATAATCGCCATGAAGTCCGTTATTAAATGTATTTACTAACCATATTTTGTAGTTGAAATTTTTTTTAAATATTTAATTGAACACAACAAAAATTATCACACATGTTTTAAATCAACAAAAACAATAATAAACTTTTAATAGCACAATAAGGCACTGATAATAAACCATTCAGCCACACGAAAAGTTCACTTATTGTACGAGTATCATTGGTTTTTTTTTCTACTTTTTTAATTAAATGCTCATGGCATAGCGCGGTCAGCCATCGACAGCGCGTATCGTGCGGCGAGTAGTGTTGTACCGACTGACGAGCATGAATAACCATTTCGATCCTGGTATCATGTTACACATATTTTTAATTGGTATTTACGAACATTATGTTTTATAATAACACTGTTATCAAAATATCTTATTACTGCGTCCAGTGCGTATGACATACATAATTATGTTTTTGCCGTCGAGGTAATAAATATTATTTTTAATCGTTTAATGATTGTAATTATCGTTCATTACA
The DNA here is from genome assembly GCA_905146925.1 of Autographa gamma. NCBI lineage: Eukaryota > Metazoa > Arthropoda > Insecta > Lepidoptera > Noctuidae > Autographa > Autographa gamma. Next base: position 7,665,742 of record LR989865.1, read on the forward strand.
CTAATCGTTGTAAATGTTTATGTTCAATACATAATTTAAAAGAAACGTCAGTCACAACTTATCATTAAATTTTTAAAACTAGTTTAATATTTCAACTAGTTTTAAAATTTTAATGATAAGTTGCAGACAGTAGGTAATTTTGACAAAAGTATGTAATTGGTGCTAAATGAATAAGCTAATGAGATGATTTAGTTAATGGTTTTAAAACCGGTTCTTAATGGGTCTTAACGGTCTTTTTCAGGTTTTTCTATTGGTGTGCCTAATTTCGTCTAAATTCGTAAATATTTGTGATAATATTACGAAAAAATAGAAACCTCTGTTTTACAAACGGCCAGTAACTTGAAGGATAATCATTTAAAAATGCACATGGGTACTAAATGTAAATATATACGTAAAAATATGTTACGAAGCCTTTACCCTACAGTGTGGCATTTAGGCTCAAAATAATATTAATAATTATATAACAACGCTACCTTGAGAATCAGAGGTCGATACCGAACTTGTTATTGTAACGATAATTTTACAAAAAAACTGACTCCAAAATATGTCTTACATTTATTTCAAGTCTTATGTACCCCGGTGTCAAAAAATGGACCACACAGGAAGCACCAATTTTTAAATATTAAATAAAAAAAGAATAATCGAAATCGGTTAATCCAGTCAAAATTTCTGCGGTAACAAACATAAAAAATACGGTCGAATTGAACACCTCCTCCTTTTTTGAAGTCAGTTAAAAAAGCATATAATTCCTCGTTAGTCAAGCCTCCACACTGGCCAATACTAGATTCTAAACATTTAATTAAACAGAAAAACAACTTGCACTAATAACGAAGAATTTCAATCAAAAATAGACCTTATAATCTAGCAGTAAAGATTATTTTAACTATGACTTAGGGTTCAAAGTTTATGCCCATAAACTGAAACAATAGCAAGTCCTTATTTCCACACTTGAATGAGAAAACACAATTTTGACACGGTTTAGTGGCACGTACGTGATGGTTATCATAATATATGCATAAAAGTAACCGATATTTATGCCCTTTTTTTCATAATATAATCCTACTAATATTATAAATGTGAAAGTTTGTGAGAATGGATGTCTGGATGTTTGTTACTCTTTCACGCAAAAACTACTGAATGGATTTTAATGAAACTTAACAATAATATAGCTGATACATCGGAATAACACATAAGCTATAATTTATAAAGATAGTGTATGTATTGTCATGCACGTGGGTGAAACCGCGGGGCACAGCTAGTATCGTTTAATATTCATAATACCGCGTCGGTCAGTAACTAATATTTTTCCCTGATCAGAAATAAACACAAACGAAATCTCATTATGATTTCGTTTCAATTGTTATTTTTTCATTATTATTTATTTGTTCTACCATTTGTAACCTAAACAAAAAAATGTGGGCACCTACCTCTAAATAGGTCAATTTCAACATGAAGCTATTTTAAACGGATTCCAACGACGTCTAAAAATAGTTCCTTTAAACTCAGAAAGCGTATTATTTCTTTATTAATTTATTAATTAGCGTATTATTAATTTCGATTTAACAGATATAAGGTAGGTACTATAAATCTGGAAAACAGCTGTAACTTGTGATCATTCGTATCCTTGTTCTTGATTAGTTAAAGAAAGGAAATCCAGAATCACTGCTGATGTCAGTGACTAATTAACTAATTCAATTTATTAATTAGCTTTAAGAATTTTAACGTGTACAATTTCATAACAAAATATTAAATTAAAACTGATGATAACAATAATAAGAATACAACATTTCTATCAACAATATAAAAAAAATACGAATTCACAATATTCTGTTCGAAAAACAAATTCAAAATTCGTGTCATACAAGTTTGTTCCTAAAACGTATGGTACACACCTGTTGTTACGTCGCAAACACGTCATTATAATCCAACCGGTTATAAAATACCATGTTACATCACTTTCACTTCCAATTTCTCGACCACCTTATTTTGGGCGCGTAACACGCATGCGCAGTGCGAAGACAAGCCATTATGATAACCCGACGATCGCGTAGTACGGCCGTGTAAAATGAAAAGCTTGTGTATTAAACGCGTATTTGTTTTATATATTTGTTATCGTAGCTATGGCACTGGTTTTGTTTTGTTTTTGGCCGCGAGGTAGTGTTTATTCCCGGTCGGGTGGGAGCGCGGGGGCCGGGCGGGTAGCGGGCTTAGCGCACGCTCCGCGACTGACACGAACAAGGTCATCGGAATATGGACGTTACGGGGTGACTCACCTACAAAAAGTATTCTGAACTACGTTTTTGGGAGAGATAGTTCGATTGTACAACGTGAACGGTCTGTCACCTGTGAGCCCGCTCACCGCACTGAGAAAAGTACTGATGTACTTGATTAGTCCAACCGTTTTACAAGGAACACGTTTTCATTGTAAGAAATTGGTGATCCGCTTCACAGAGGACGCGCGGTGATTTATTAACGAATTTTGAGGAAATAATTCACCTACAAAGAATTTCACTAAAGGAGAAGGGGATTTCTGGGCCAAATTGTAATAAGTTAAGACATGGCTGAAAAAAAAGGCTATTTTTTTCTATTTCAAAGTGTGAAAAATCAACTCAATTTACAATCTGGAAAATGAAATATCCAATAATTAAGTTTCGGTTACGCAGTAAATAGTCTAAGTAAATACTCTGTTGATGATGACTTTTTAATGTCATCGTCAACAGAGTTCATACTATTTAAGAAAATGCTTTCACTAGATGATACATTTAATTAAAATAATTAAATCCATTAGAATTAGAGTATTAAGAGATTAAGTTTTACATAATTAAGATAAATCGATTCACATTTACTAATCGATTATTGTATTCTTTAATCTGTGCTAACTCTGACTGGACATGCATGACATTGACATCGATCGACATTTGACACTAAACGAGTGTCGAATTATCTACCTTAGAGTATATATTATACAAGAAACTAAAGAGTGAGCCTATCTGGGTATGAATCGTAAGCACTAGTATGAACTAGTTTTGTCATGATTTTTTTATAAAGATGGAACGCGCCGTTTTAATAAATCTATCTAAACCACTAATATTATCCTAACAATGTCAAAACCATGGATATTTTCGTATATACGGCGGTCGTAGGAAAGCAATATTAAAATATTATTATAACTGCACCGTAGGCAAACGGACTGTGGGCTGCTGCGCCCATGTGATGTCAATAATATGGTACCTTAGTTAGGCTAAGTACCTCTACTAGATAACATAGTACCACCTGCACAATTCTTAGATGAAGTTCTTGTAATAATAGAAGATGAATAAAAATACTAATAAAATTCGATTTTCATTTTTGTACATCATCTCCTTCCCACTCTACAGAAATATTAAAAATCCTGTCTAAATTATAAAAAAAAAAAAAAAAAAACCATCATAAACCTTGACTGCTAAGCGGACTAAACAAACCATGATAAATTCACTCTTTAATTTCTTATCTATACTCTAAGGCAGTTAAGTATAGTTTTTTACTTAGACTTAATCTCTTTTATCTCAGCTCTCAGATTGCCAAAATCTGCCATATTTTCAGTGATTGTTTGTTAATATAGTAGCTATCAATTCACACCAATTTCATCTTTTTACATTCTGGCCCAAAATTGTATGAAAGCGTATCTGTCTCCTTTAAAACTTAATTTTTATTTAAAGTTCCAGTAAACTATTTATCGGCCTTACATCCGTTGTTACACTGACAATGACCTTTATTTCAAAGCAGTAAAGCTTGTTTTTGCAGGCCATCGTGGAAGTGATCTGCCATAGGTTTGTTTTTATCAAAACAAGTGCCTCGCAATCTTTTTGCTCCGCTATTCAGTCTACGCATCTTCATTACATAGTACATTCAATCACAAAAAATTTCTGTTTATATTTTAGTCGATACTATATTTTTTTATTTAAATTCGTTGGTCTGACTGACGGTTTTAGGTTATCTAAAGGTCTTATCTAAAATTTGAGGAAACCTAAAAGTGAGATAACTAAATTGCTTGATAATTCTTTAACTCGGAATTTATGATTTATTTTTATTTGTTACAAACATATTATTATCAATAGGGTAGATGACTAGGTATGAAAAGTCAAAATCAATTTAGTCCACCATTTGGATATCAAAATATAATAGACACGTATTTTTTCTTTTATCAAATCAGTTACAAAATACGAAGATAAACTGCTTTAAAGTTCTGGAGTGGGGCTTGTGACGTCACGACTTGGTACAATTTGCTTAGACGTGACGTCACGCAAGATTTGTACAGACTGTATGTTCATATTTTTTTGTTTACGGGACAAACGAAAACATACCGGTACATATCAAATATTTTGATATTTTCGAAAAGATCTGGACTGTGGACGTCAGTTCGCAGTCGAAAGCGTCAAAAGAAGTACTCCCACTTAATATACTAATGTCAAATAGATTCACTACTGGATTCTACTCAACTCTTACTTACTCTCTTCCAGGACCTAAAGACTTGTTGACATCTGTTCAGCATAGCCTGAAAGTTAAAGCATTGAGTTCAAAATTATTTATAAATATTTAATAAAAACACTTTTGGAAATCACTGTACATTGCATAAAACCTGGAACAGTCATGGTTAGACGAATATATTTGGTACCATCTGGTACCTTTGTGCGGATTTTTGGTCTATTTTCTATAATATAACCATAACATAACATAACATATCATCACGCCTGTATCCCCGAAGGGTTAGGCAGAGGTGTACCAATGTACACCCACAGTTCGCCGATATGTTTAGGTCCCATGTAATAGAGGGCGAGCCTATTGCCACTAACCGGGCACAAATCCAAACTCCGACCTGCTACTGAGAATTTCATAGAAAAACCCAATAACACCTTGGTCACCTCTAGCGTAGCAGTCGCGCTTAGCGCCACTAGGCCAACGAGGCAGTTAATAATATAACCTCTCCAAAATCAGCGGAAAATCCGAATCCACTTCATTTTAGGTTCCTAACGAAAGCCAATTTTAAATATGTATTTTGAATGCTAGATTATTTTGTTTTTTCGGTTTATAAATAATATGATCTCACCTTGAGACGCGATTCAGAAATAGCTGTGTTCACAAGAAACATATTATGCTAGCATCTGCGTTTTATTGACTCGTCTCGTTGCGGTCGACACACGCTTCTTTTGCCTTGCCTTGGCCAGCATTTAGTCACATGCTGAGGTCAACTGACTTCAAAAAGGCAAGTCAGAGCTGACCCAAGACTGAACTCGTGTAAATAATAGCGTCTGTGCTCCGCGGTTTCTCCGCGTGAATACTTATGTTCCGTTCCCGATGTCTTTCAAATCGAAGATCATGAAAATATTTGTACCCGATCTTAATTGAATAAATGGTATAACTAACCCGACATAGTTTTATGTGTTAAATGTATCTCGCGGTTCCATATCTATCTCGTATTTCTCTTTAACCATTATGTCCAAAGAAAGAAAATCCTTGTCCGACCTTAAAGGGTAAAATTGGTTTTACATGCACAAATGAAATATATTTTACACATTCATGATAGAAACAATAATAATTAATAACGACCCATTATTTGCGCTAAATTCCTCAAAATATAGGATTTTTTTCTCGTCTCAACACAATTTTTATTTTGTACAGAACTATAACTTGTGTGTGTGGTTTTAAACTGTAAATTCAAGTTGGTTATTATTAATAAATAAAAAATAAAAAATACATTATCGATCATATTATTGGCGGTATTATGTGTGATCCTTTAGCGGCACCCTTGACGATGTCGACTCTCCTTTTTATATTTTGAGAAATAAACAGCAGCTTTTGTAGCTTTCTTTTCAAGTTTTTGAAAAAACTATTGTTAAAACTATGTTTTTTTCTAACGTATACATTTTTTAAAATAAAAACTTACTTTAAAAAACCAGATAACAATATAAGCTTAAATTATACTATTATTTTGACATAACAACATCAACAAGTTCTCACATTAGAGTATACATAAAAAAACTAGAGTGAGCCTATCAGAGTTTGAACGTAAGCGTTCTTGCACTAGTGTGAAATGATTTTGTCGTGAATTATGTAACTATGATGATGGAGATTGCCGTTTTAAAAAATCTTTCTAAAACACTAATATTATCCTAACAATGTCAAAACCATCGATTTTTTCGTATATAAGTTTCTCGTTGCGCGAAAATGAACACAAAAATCAGTTAACAAATGTACTAGATACAGACTAAAAACTGCTCACGCTTGGCACAAGGGGAAACTAGCGATAGTAGCAGTCTATGTATATAGTACGTCAATGGTTACTTACTCTATCGACAAATTTGGTCGAACATTCTATACCCTATGACCTTTAGGGCCTGTTTCACAATGTACCGATAAGTTCTGCATAAGTTTTGAATAAGCTGTTTGTTACTTATTCGTAGGATAAACACTATTTTTGCGTTTCACAACTGTCAAATAGCGCTATGTGTTACATAAAGTCCACCATAAACTATGGGTCGGACGAAGTGGCGAATAGCACACTTATCTTAAACATAACTATAAGTTTGACAGTTAAAATTAAATGACATTGTTTTTCTTTCGTTCATGTTGTGTAATGGTTTCTTAGGTTACGGTGTCGGGACTTCAAAATCTAAATAAAAACTGCGAAAAAGTCCGTAAAAAGGAGTTTTATTTCATGTTGAATATTATATTATTAAATAAATAAATTATCGGAGGAATCAGCGTGGTTTTAGTCTTATTAACCTAGGTAGACTACTTATAACGACGATGGAGGTTTTTGAGACTCTTGAAGATGAGTTCGATGAATATTTTGATAGCCTCACGACACCACGCAGGAGTCCTTTTAACGTTTTAGCACTCCGAAAGTATGAACCGCTTGTGCTATTGAATGATGCCTCCAGTGTCTTCCAGCACTGTTCCTTTTCGTGCCAAGTGACTGCGTCACTCTTCTTGTTTTCCAGAACACTTTTATTTTGAGTAACAAGTGAGGTCTGAAGCTCAACTTCTTCCCGGTTGAAGTTGACGCTTCGTTCACGTTTCGGTGTAGTCATTTTCACTTCAAGTAGAGAGTAGTGCTGAGTACCGCAATTGTCCGAAATTACTGTTCAGAAAATGTACTTAGTAAGTACACTTAAATCGCAGAAATGACAAAGCAATGAGAAACTAATAAATGAAATAGCAAGTACCACGATATTAGTGCCTCTGTCAATTGTCATAGTCAAACGATTTAAAACATACACAACTTACATAAGAAAATATCGATGGTTTTGGCATTGTTAGGATAATATTAGTGTTTTAGATAGATTTTTTAAAACGGCAAGCTCCATCTTCATACATAATTCACGACAACACTTGTTCACACTCTATAGTTTCAAATGCAACCTCGTTGTTTAAAACGATCATATCGTTTCAAATCTCGTTCCTCATTCCGATTCGTTACAAGCAGTATTTAATTTCCGTAAAATCGTTTGTATAAGTTTTTATATAGAATATTAACCGTTATGCTGATAATAACAAATTATATAAAAACATTAAAGTAAAACAATACTTCTAGAGCAAATTAAAATAAATTTATAAGTATTTTATGTTAACTTGCTTTGTATTTAATGAAATGACATAGAAAAACGGAACGTGAGTAAATGGTGTTGCCACTGCGCTTAAGTATAGGTCCCATATAGTTATGTGTCAGATAAAATAAGTTTGTGAAACGTAAAGTTTCTTATCCAGAACTTTTATAGTCCGAATAATTTATGTGTAACATAAGTATTTGGAACTTTATCGGTACATTGTGAAACAGACCCTTATTAGTTTAATAGTATATATTACTTTAGTAGTTATTATTAGTTTAATACTTAAACATCAAAGCTAACTCTTTAACAGGAACTTTAGGAATATTTTTATTAAAACTCCACTGATGCTTCGTGTAGATAGTAAATAATGAAGACTGAAAAATAGCCCTCAACATTTAGAAAAAGGCTAGATGGTAATGTCTAAGTTAAACACTGCTATAAGCCGTTCAATGACAATGAGTCAGACCTAGGTTCTTTGCTATCAGCATATCCAAAAACTAGGTAACTCGAGATAATGAAAGCTGTCATCTTTTCTTTAAAAATGACAGATTTTAAACTTTAAAAAAACCTCTGCAGGTTGCTGTGATCCACTTTCCATATTCCATGTAGTTAGTTTTTAAGAAAGCACTTGTCCACATTTTTACTTTCCAAGTAACTGATAAACTCAATATATTTCTTCTTAATACACCCAATTACCTACTCTATAAAGCAATTAAATAAATAATACAATATAATATAATAATAAATAAATAATAAACATAATATAACTAGGAATACTACTATCAATACTTACAATGAATAAAATCCTCATCATTTCCAAACAATGGCCGACAACACAGGGTATTCCACTTCCACGCTCTATTCAAATAAACTTAAAACAGACAACCCTACCGTATGGAATTTCGATGGTATCTGACCACCAATCACGACAATTGAACCATAAAATGGTAGTCATACAATATTCATAGATTTTTCTTTATTACTATCTGATAATGCTGGCTCGATAGCGGTGGTACAAATTGTTTTTCATAGTTTCGTGACTGAATACAAGGTCATACTTCAAAGGTTTACGTATAATTTAGTGTAGGTATATGCATAGGAACATGTCTACATATAGCGTGCTTTTAAAATTAAAAAAAAGTGACTTCAAAATAGTCTTATGGATCCACTGTCATACTGGACCAAATTAAAATGGGACCACTCTGGACGTACCAGCTTTCAAATAAAAAAATAATCATCAAAATCCGTTCAACCAGTCGAAAGCTCTGAGGTAAAAAACATAAAAAAAACAGTCGAAAAGACTCGAAGACACCTCCTCCTTTTTGAAGTCGGTTAAAAACGAGACTTGCTAGCAAGGTACTGCATAGATAAGATGATTGCACAAGACATAAACAGTAATAGGACGTATGTGCAGTCTCCACTGCATGTTTTCAGTTGCACTATTCCTACAATTTCCTTCACCCTCAAAGTCTGATATTAAGGCAATATAATAAAACTAGAATGAGCTTAAGCTCAGCGGGCTGAGTCTGCTATTTACAATGGCTCCAATCGTCTGAGTGGGTGCCGTTAGTAAGTCCATTTTAGGATAATTACGTAGGTAAAACATCATTTTAACGTCAAAATTGGCCATTGGGGCGGCCAATGTTGACGTTTTGGTGTTTAGTAGAATGCCAATTATCCTAAAATGGACTTACTAACGCCACCCACTCAGACGATTGGAGCCATTGTAAATAGCAGACTCGGCCCCCAGTACGTGGGAAAAGGTTCTCGCTTATAATTATTTACTAAAAATCAAACATATTTCTTACCCATATACGTCTTTCTTCTGGGACTATTTCTCATCTGAACTTCAAATAAATCAGTGCTACTGAAACACGTTAAATAACATACACCTTACCTTTAGCCTACTACAATCTGCATTAAACATATAATTACGTAAATAGCTTTAACTTAGGTCTAACCTTGAATCGTAAACCAATGTAATCTACAGAGTGTAGCATTGATTTGACGACTCCATGGTCGAGTGGCGTACGCACCGGTTTCAAGGTGTCGCTAGCTCTGAGGTCCCGGGTCCGATCCCCGGACGGGTCAATGTAGAAACCATATTTTCTACATTGTCCTGGGTCTGGGTGTTTGTGGTACTTTCGTTGTTTCTGAATTCCATAACACAAGTGCTTCAGCTACTTACTTTGGGTTCAGAGCAATGTATGTGATCTGTCCGCATTTATTATTATTATTATTATTAAAAAAATATAACCCCATGTGTTACTACTACTAAGTTTATAGATTATGTTCCACTAAAACAGCTTTGAATTCTTTTTAAGTTTTATCTCTAACCCATAAATAGCTTAAGCTTAGAATATTATATAAATAAGTAAAGTACAGAATGCGCCTAGACTTTGATTACCAACTACAAATATACCGCCATTTTACGCTTTACTGTTGATGTATTTTATTTTTATGTGATTTTAATGGGGTACAATAAAGAATCTTCTATCTATCTACAAATGCACCTATACACTACCTACCTAATGATAGGTTTATTTTGTGTATAACTTTATTTTTATTCTTCACTAGCTGACCCGGCAGACTTCGTACTACCTCAATCGATAAATAAAAGCCAAAAATTATGTAGAAAATAACCTTAAACAAATTGTATTTTTTTTTGTTCGAACTTTTTCATATTTATTCACCTTTTCAACCTTCTCTGGACGTAAGACTAGACCCAAATAATTCAATGAAAATAGCCAAATCGGTCCAGCCGTTCTCAAGTCTTAGCGAGACTAAGGCAATTAATTTACATATATGTAAAGAAGTTCGCAACAAATATACATCACCTATTAAAATCTTCAACGACAGGAAACAACCTGTACATAAACAGTTCACGTGAAACAGTTGATTTGGTCACGCGACTTACCTACTAGCGTAAAGAGATAGCTTGTAATGGTTCCCTACTTGTTTTTCTAACTACCTATTACGTTTCGATTCTCACCGTGTGACAAACGTACGTGCTATTTATTATCATCATCATCATCATCCACAGCCCTTGTCCTCCCACTGCTGGGCATAGGCCTCCCCTTTTTCGTACGATTTTCTGCGGTCCTGTGCCAGCCTCATCCAGACTCGACCCGAGACTTTAACTATGTCGTCGATTCATCGAGCATTTATTATTATTATTATTTAAATAATAAGGTACATGGTACATCTTAGGAGAAATAAAAAGTCCAGCAAAACTATTTACATAGTTTGTCTGTTGGGTCACATTTAATGTTAAATATTATTTAAATCTATTTTGCTATTATTCATAACGCAGCTCAAAATAGAAGCTCCAAACGATCAATTTACTCCATAGAGGGTAGATTAGAATTTATAGAGTACGCCTTGAAAGGTATGAATTGTAAGCTATAGTATGAACTGGTTTTGTCGAAAAAGTAGTATCAAAACACAGCGCGCAGTTGGTTTTCGCTAATCGAAGCGTATTTCCATAGTTTTCTTAGTAAGATAGAAAATTTAAATATAAATCAAAAGTTGATTCACAGAATTACAATCACAAACCAGTTTGCTAACGGGAAAAACGCGCAGCCTTACTAAATAGCAAAGACCTAAACAGATCGCATTTATAAGGAACAAACATGGTGGTTGGAAAAACGAGAAGCAAACATCTTCAGTTCACAAACTCTCTCCATATGTAGGCTTTTTAGGGTTCCGTACCCAAAGGGGAAAATGGAAAGTGCTTGAGCAGTCTTTCTATGTTGGTCATTGGCTAAACTGTTCGACCTGTCCGTGTAACTTGATCTCTGGCTAAACTGCTTGTGCAGTCCTTGTATTTTGATAATTGGATAAACTGATCGACCCGTCCTTCTATTTTGAAAACTGGCTAAACTGTTCGAGCAGTCCGTCTATGCTGATCACTGGCTAAACTGCTCGAGCTGTCGGTCTATGGTGATAACTGGTTAAACTGCTCGAGCAGTCCGTCTATGTTGAAAACTGGCTAAACTGCTCGAGCAGTCCGTCTATGGTGATAACTGGTTAAACTGCTCGAGCAGTCCGTCTATGTTGAAAACTGGCTAAACTGCTCGAGCAGTCCGTCTATGGTGATAACTGGTTAAACTGCTCGAGCAGTCCGTCTATGTTGAAAACTGGCTAAACTGCTCGAGCAGTCCGTCTATGGTGATAACTGGTTAAACTGCTCGAGCAGTCCGTCTATGTTGAAAACTGGCTAAACTGCTCGAGCAGTCCGTGTATATTGATCTCAGGCTAAACTGCTCGAGCAATCCGTCTATGTTGAAAACTGGCTAAACTGCTCGAACAATCCGTCTATGTTGAAAACTGGCTAAATTGCTCGAGAAGCCCGTGTTTAGCGACTTAAATCAGTTTTCGCCTCAGAACACCTTATGGCTTTTTTACTGCGTCGTTATACGTCATTTATTTTATACTTTTAGTAAGTATAAAACTAACATACCTAATGTTTTTATTTATGGACTTTCCAATCAATATGTAATCAGTTTACTCTACTAACATCGATTCTTATCGAATAATGAATTACGTTTTAATTGTAAAAGGTTTTGTTGATGGGTAGTCCATGACTATAACATGACCAACAAACCTTGACCTGAAAACAACAGTTATAGGCTGTTGTCTGTACATAAAATTATAAAAAGAAAATCAAACTATTAAAAAAATAAACACATATTGCAACAAACTTGTTCGGTAAGGTTTAATGTTTAGACAAGCTGTGACCTACAGGTAACCCGTCTTAGTACCTAAAGAAAATAAAAAGCGAAATTTCTTATATATGTTAGAGCCTAGGTTACTCCTTATAACATTAAGCAAGCATTTGAAAGAGAAAGTCCTGTCAAAATTGGTTCAGATCAACGAGGTTGCATTTGAAACTATAGAGTGAGCCTATCAGAATTTAAACCGTAAGCACTAGTGTGAACAAGTGTTGTCGTGAATTATGTATGAAGATGGAGCTTGCCGTTTTAAAAAATCTATCTAAAACACTAATATTATCCTAACAATGTCAAAACCATCGATATGTTCTTATATAAGTTTCTCGTTGCGCGAAAATTTACTTAAATGAAAAACGAAATGTACTAGGATCAGACTAAAAACTGCTCTCGCTTGGCACAAGGGGAACCTAGCGATAGTAGCAGTCTATGCATATCATACGTCGATGGTTCAGATATTCAGGAAAAACCTAACAGACAAACAAAAAAATATTGTACTAAGCTAATATTTTCATTGCATTCAGTGAAAATCTTTTATTTTATAACTACAGACACAAAATTTAGGTATTGATTTTTATTTAGATTACCTTTGTTTCCAATTTTGCTTTGGTTTACGTTTCATACTGTACTTTAGTAGTTTTAGGAAATCGGTTGCCTGGAAGAGACTGCCAGGTGCAATAAGGCCGCCTTTTATACATCTTCTTTATTATTATTATTTTATTTTGTAATTTACACAATATAAACATAACATACCATAACGCATGTATCCCCGAAGGGGTAGGCAGAGGTGTACCAATGTACACCCACAGTTCGCCTCTATGTTTTAGGTCCCATGTAATAGGGGGCGAGCCTATTGCCACTAACCGGGCACAAATCCAAACTCCGACTTGCTACTGCGAATTTCATAGAAAAACCCAATAACACCTTGGTCAACTTGGGAATCGAACCCAAGACCTTTAGCGTAGCTGTCGCGCTGAGAACCACTAGGCCAACGAGGTAGTTTTTGTAATTTACAATGGACAATAAAGAACTAGATAAATATACTTTATCGATAGTGTACATGCGAACCGCTGATGGACTGGCCAGCGTCGGCCGGAGATCAGACTAAGCCGATTGCGATGCATCTCTCATTCATGTAGTCAACACGACCTCCACCTTTTTTGTCTCCATTTTTCTCGATTGCTACTAGAAAAACAATTATTCATAGTTAGGTTTGTATTATGTAATAACCCACTCAAGGTTTCAGTCAGTTTTTAACCAACTTCAATAAGAAGTTTTCATTCGTATACGTGTTTTTATTTTATTAATGTATTGATGTAAGTATATTATTATTGTGTGTGAATTTTAAACCGATTACGTAAATTATTTTTTCTTCTCAAAGATGGTACAATATTCCTTATATCAAGTTTGATCTTTTTTTTATTGAAGACGGTTTTTTTACACATATTTGATTCAATTATTTTTCCACTGAAAAGGCAGAGTTGTGTGGAATCTAGATAGTAGTTAGTTTTAGTTTGTCTATAGTCTAAACTAATAACCCGATTTAGATTTATGAATTGTGAATATTATAAAAGCTCATGTAAAATTATTGTTCTTCTGAAATTATTAGTTTAGTAATGTATAATGTATAATATATTTATATTATTTTAAAAATGTACCAAAACCAAATGGTTTTTAAGATGAACCGGTGCTCAAAAAATAGATGATTACGTTTTCCATTTGTATTAAGACACTCCTCAGTTTTTTACTACATAGATCATGATCTAATATAATCATTCAACATTTGAGCACCCATTTATCACAGGCTCAACCTAGTTCAAACAATTACAATGTTAGCATATACAGGGTGTTACAAAACCCCTGTCCGACCCGAAAGGGGGATACAGGGTTCACAATCACATGCCCAAATAAAATGTTAAATTTGGAATATTCATAATAATAACAATAATAATGAACTTTGAAGTAGCCGCCAAATTCCCTAAATTTGAAGATGAATCAAAAACTACAGCCGTTTTCGTCGGTGTTAATGGTGGCCTTTTGTATGATCATTTGGCAGAACCTGTGACGATGCCGTCTCTCTCAATATCCATGTGGAGAAAAAATCTTTTTAGGTTATAATAGGTTTACTAATTAGGTTTTTTTTTCATTTATTTTTTACATTAATGTAATCAGACATCGATATCTAACAACCCATATACTCCTATGTTCAAATTTTAAGAAACATTTTGTATTTTAGTGTGCACTTTGATATGTGAATAAATGATTATGATTAACATGGAACACACAACGACATTAACAAAATGTCTATTACAAGAAGGGCGTAATCTTGTATTACTATTACATCGATAGGTCCATAATCTTCATGAGAGTGGTCGAGAATGCTGACTGTGTAGGGGCCACAATAAATCTTTCCGAGGATAATCCGGAATAGCGCTGACTGGAAGTGAACTATCTTGTGTGGAAGATATCGTGTCCAGTCCTTTGACTACTTACCGTAAGCCTGGCTTTGTAACAAACTATATTTTACTATGTTTCCAACCTCATAATGTAACATTTTAGACGGGCCTGTTGGTCTAGTGGTTAGAGACCCTGACTGCTATACCGGAGGTCGTGGGTTCGATTCCCACCCGAGACAAATGATTGTGTGATGAGCACGATCATTTGTTCGGTGTCTGGGAGTAATTTATCTATAATATACATATTAAATTTTAAAAACATAAACAGTACAAGGTATGTGCTAATGATATCGTTATAAACAAGACTAGTGTAAATAAATAACTTTTTCAGGACCGAAAATACCGTCGATATATGCATTCCGTGAGTTCCGGTGTAGTGACAGGCCGCGCCGGATGTGGACACGCAGCGGCGGCCACTTCCGGTCGCCATAACTGTCGCCATTCCTCACTTCCGCCGCCCGATATTAACTCTGGCTATTGATTGACGTAAACCTTTTATATTGCTCCTCCAATATCATTGTTTTATACAAGTTTATGTACTTGAAAATAGTATACCAATGGTCATCATCATCTCCCGAGCCTTTTCCAACTATGCTGGGCTCGGCTACCAGTCTTACCGGATTCAGCTATATACCGTATTTTACATGGAGCGACTGCCTATCTGACCTCCACAACCCATTTTATTGGGAAACACGGTATCCCATAGTATGAATAGTTGTCAGAATTGACTTAACGACTAGTTGAATTATTAATTGATTTATTAATAGTACACCGATAATACTATTAATAAATGGGTGCTCAAATGTGGAGATCACTGACATTGCTCTAACCACAAGGTAAGGAGCGCGAGCAGTTCATCACCATCAGAGACAACAATCATACAATAGACACCCAGACCCGAGTCTATGTCGATTTTTCTACATTGTCATTTCATAACTGCTTGTGCTATCGTTTGAGGCGTCCGGGGTTATGTCCCATATCGGAGCCCTAAAAACCGGTGCGTACACCCTTCGACCACGTTCAGACATCATTTTCTTCAAACAAGTAATGAATTTTAAAAACCTAACATAAATACCACAGATATAATTTTCTCTTGAAAGACCTACAAAGGTATAATAGAAAGCAAGCGGTATGGTTTGTAAAAGACAATTTTCGTGAGTCCATTGTGATTCACAATCGTATTTAAATTTTCTACTTTCCGCATCTCCACGGCCGTTCACAAAGGAAGCATTATTTTTTATTATTATTTCTTTTATTTTACTGTCCGTCACAATGGCGTGTACACAGACAGATGCTTGGAAATTCGACGGAACTTCCGTAAGCATAGGGATGCGACACACCCGCATTTTTTTTATCGACTCTATGATTAAATTGTGTAAATAAAGTGAAATGGGGATGTTTTTTTAGTTCGTTTAGAAAGAAAGTTCTTTGTATTTGTCAATAGCAGTAAAATGGTACTTTTTGCATAGTTTCTTATTTGTACAGAATGACGATGGATACAAAAAAAACGATCGGTAATAAATCACAAAAGTTTTTTTTTTCTCAGTTTGATTATTAATTATGTGTTTGCGTCGATAATCACTGCCTCGTTGGCCTAGTGGCGCTAAGCGCGACTGCTACGGTAGAGGTCTTGGGTTCGATTTTCAAGTCGACCAAGGTGTTATTGGGTTTTTCTATGAGATTCTCAGTACCAGCTCGGAGTTTTGATTTGTGCCCGGTTAGTGCCAATAGGCTCGCCCCCTGTTACATGGGACCTAAACATGTCGGTGAACTGTGGGTGTACATCGGTACACCTCTGCCTAACCCTTCCGGGATACAGGCGTGATGATATGTTATGTTATGTCGATAATCAAGCCTAATATTTTTATCGAAACGCCGACATCCCTAAGAAAATATTTTAAGTAATAACAGAGGTGCGGTGTCGACGGTTGTTTTATAAAATGTTGTTGAAAACAATTTTAGGCCCACGTGTTGTTGGTGGCTTTCAGCTGTTTGTGTTATCGATAGTCGTTTGAAGTGGTTTCTATCTGTCTACACATTATCACGGTACGTGGTGTATGCTTAATAACACCGGAATTCAAACAAAGTATTAGAAAGTTTTTGTTTATTTATGAATAGAACTGATTTACTGAAACATCACTCAGTTTTGAGGAGCCTTTTGTTGTTGCTGTTTCGGCCACTTTTAAGTGCAAAGTAACCTATGTAACCTAGTCTGTTAGCATAGAGACTTAGGATCTTAAAAAGTGTTTTTATTTTGTTGCGCAAACTAATACTAAGACCTCTGGTCGATTATAAATTATAAAACGATTGTACACGTAATTTATAAATTGTTAAGATTTTTTTTCAACTCGCGTGTCTCTAGAACTAGAGTCAAATAAAAGAAAACCAGAAATCATGAGGAAGGTAGGTATAGGTGTATTATTCGGCATTAATTTTCTTTCTAAAAAATACCGCCGAAAAACCCATGAAACTTAAAAAAAAACACGCAGCAAAAATACTACTTTTGAGACATCTTAATAAGGTTTTTTTGTCTTTCGTAATTCACCTAAAATAAAATCGAAGTAAAACTCTTTGTTAGAAATCAGCTGAATACATAACACAGCTCTATAACATACCTTAGCAACAAACTGTTACAGGCAGTATATTCACAACTTCGTACATTCTCGCAATATGTCGCCAGACACCGCCCCATCCCCTTTTATTGCAAGACTTTTCAATAATTTATAACATAACATACGACGGGCTAGACCCTACGTATCGAATGTTCGCGATGTCTTTTACGACCAAAAGTATGTTCGAGTAAGTTATGAATTTTGATTCGAACTAATTTTACAGGCCTATTGAAATTATACCTTTTGTTTACTCAAACAAATCAAAATACATCTGATTAAATTAGTTAATATTATGTATTATGAGAATTAGTAACAACCTAGATTATTAACTGCGTTAAGTGTCATTCCTCAAGAATTTCTTCTTACACAATTTATTCGAAATATAGAACCACTAAATAGACTATATTTTTAAAACAATGCCAACCTGTTTTGTAAAAATTTTACACTTTTTAAGTACATACCATTTATTGCCTTTAATTAGAACGCCTACTAAAAACTTAGCTGCAATAAATCTGTTACGTAACTATTGTCTCTATATCAGGATACGGCGCTATAAAACGAATAGCAACCACTAGACTGGGTATATTCGCTTCTGTGCTAACAGACTTCGGCAAATTCCCACTTTTCCGACCATTCTAACGTTCCCGAGGCTTCGACTGACGCTTAAGCCGAAACCACACAAATACAGACCTATTTCAGATCGCTCGCATAAAGGCTGGGAGCAAAGCTTTGATAAATTGTCCCAGCAACTGTCGCTAGATATGTGTAATGTGAGTTAAACATCACTATTTCATACCACACAGTTTCATTTTACGGGCAATTATGAATTATTATAGATCCAACTCATGAAGGATTTCTAACTAAAAGAGATCTGATTACAAGATTAAGTTGGTTGATAGGTTTCAAATAACTCATTTTCTAATAGTAGTTCATCCCTTGCAAATATGTACAGTAACATTGGAATAAAAAATATATAATAGTTCACTCAATAAATCACCCATAAGGAGTTGTAGAGTGCGTGAGCAAGGCCCTAAGCAATTACTTCAGAAAATTGTTCAGGGTGCTTAGATACTTAACATACTAAAAGTCCATACTATAAGGGCACATTTTATAGATAATCTAAATAAGGTACATGATTAGATAAATAATAGAGTGAAAAAGCCTTGAAGATAATGCAAGTTGTGTCGTTATAACACTTAAGATTAAGTTTACTTATAACTAAGTACGTTCAAAGTCAAGTAGGCTGAATACATTAGTTTAATATAATTGTTTGCTGGAAGTTTTTCTGAGGAAGGAGAGAATAAGTGTGGGACAAACAAAAGCACAGCGGTTTCGGTCCGAAGTGAATAATGTAAGATCGCGCACTATTGTGAAGCATCCTTAGTGATAAGAGTAGCGGATTCATTTGTTATATAAACAATTTTTATACTCACAGGTTTAATTTAAACCCGTGTGGTGACGGGTCAGAATACAGTCACCAACTCACCACCCCATACCATCCCGTGCCTGTCGATAAAGGCGACTTAGGGAAAACTGGTATTTCAAGTATAACTCGCTTTGGCAATAGGCATAGGCTTACCTCTTATTACATGGAGACCAAATCGTGACCTGGTGAAATGAGGATTTCATCATCATGGTCATAAATGTCTTACATAGGATGCGTGTTGGTGCTTGCGATGATGAAGTCTCTGCCTACCCCTTGTGGGATATACAGGCGCGATGATATGCATATAACTATTTCATTTAATTTGTTTCTCTGTCTGTAACATTAAATGAAAGAATAATATATTATTTTGATTGTGTATGCTAGTAGACTAGCTAATCTACCAGTTCTGACAGTCTGATTTTTATCCAGACCTTACCTAATTTGTTAACAATAAAAATATAAAAATGAAAAGGCAAGGCCTATGACAATACAAAATACAAAAATGTTTCAAAATTCAAAATCATTTTTTTAACTTAGGCTACAAAGTAGCACTTATTAAACGTCAAAAATACAAAATGGACAGCACTCTAGGGGTCGGTTCATATCCGTCGGAAGAGGCAGTATGCAGATCTGGGCCACGATCATATACAAAAAAAATCGGTAATAGGTTTTGTCTAAAAGTGTTTGTATGTACACTGTCTAAAATATTCTATATATATACTTATGTGACAAGCAATGTCTAAAATAGAACAACGCTGGCTCTCGTCACCGTGTGCTGACCCGGTGAATTCAATCAGTCTCACTGGCGAGGTGATCTTGCCAAGTAAGGGTGCGTGCATAAATAAAACGACCGCGATTCGTGTCCGCCATTATTGCTCGAGTTATAGCTCACCTTGCTTGTGTAGACTAAGCCTTACCTGGGTGACCAGTTCCAAAAAATGTGTTTCGTGTTGTTTTGTAAAGATTGTTTTATTTTAATTTACGATATGACAGTGAAAGGATGATATAATAAAATAAATAAATATATTATTATGATGAAAGTTAGTGGAGTGATTGTAAGAAAATTAAAAAGCAGCTGTTAAATAAAATGGACAAAACATGCATTTACTATACTTTTAAGACAAAATAATTATAAAACTATTAAGATTAAAAAATATTATGTTCATAAATGTTTATTTGTTACGTACTCCCCATTTCCCCTAAGCAGTAGGGATTTTTGGAATCATGCTGGCAACTCCGAGTAGGGTGCTTTAACGAGATTGCGATGGCTCGATTGATTGATGGCACAGGATCACGGGCGAAGCAGGGAATTGTTTATGTCTTCCTTCCGGGAAGGCTTACTACTCCGTGATTTCTAACCGACTTTACGAATAGAAAATAATGCAAGTGTGGAATCAGAAGGCAGGCAATCTTTCAATGGAATGTTTTATTACATTAAATAAGGCTTAAGACTAAATTTTAGTCTTGAAATATTAGATATTTCCGATCTTTCCATAAAGCAAGGCACGAGCATTAATCCTTTATAGATCAACGTTGTCGGATCAAAATTTTTGGAATCCAGGTTTCCTCACGATATTTTCTTTCACCGCTCGCCAGAAGTGTATTACAATAATTAAGAAAGTACTTTGTACAGAAGACGTTCATTTACTTGCATCGTATCGTTTCGGAGTCCGATGCCAATACAGTGTCGGATAATGTGAAAACCTTAGAGTATACATAAGAAACTAGAGTGAGCCTATCAGAGTTTGAACGTAAGCACTAGTGTGAACTAGTTTTGTCGTGAATTATGTATGAAGATGGAGCTTGCCGTTTAAAAAAAAACTATCTAAAACACTAATATTATCATAACAATGTCAAAATCATCGATATTTTCTGATAAAAGTTTCTCGTTGCGCAAAAATTAACATACCTAAATCAGTTAACGAATGTACTAGATACAGACTAAAAACTGCTCTCGCTTGGCACAAGGGAAACTAGCGATAGTAGCAGTCTATGTATATGTTTAGTCTATGGTGAAATCAGTCCAAGTCAGACAAGTCAGGTAAATCAAAGAGATCAGGTGACATTACAGTCACAATTGGATGTTAGGCTAGACAAATGATAGCAGGAAACAAACCATTCGGGTGTGATCGATCGCGTCTGAACCTCTTACTCAATGAAAATGACTGAAACTCTGTTTATTACTGCTAAACACTTTTTGTTTTTTCTTTTCACGTTAACGATTTAATTTATATAATACACGTAAATTAGATAATAACAAAAAAAAAAAACTGTAAAGGATAAATATAATAATTATAAGATGCTAATTGTTTTAGAATGAGTGTTAGATTTTTATTAATTACATTGCTATGCTTGTAAAAGGAAACTAAGTAATAAGTCCTACATATTTTTATAACATCTAATGTAAACTTAGTATGCAATAAAACTTTTGACTTTTAAATTTTCATTCTTATGAAGGCGGTTAAAAATAACTTAATAGGGGTTTTTTTAATTCATTAAAAAAAATTCTTCAATTAAATTAATGAATTTAAATGAAGAACAAATGTATTTTTGTCTCATGTAATAACTAACTTAAGCAACTCCTAATTTCACTTTTTGCCGGCTTAAGTAAGCCAGCTGTAACCAAGAACAATTCTAAATTTTATGGTTGAAGAATCTTTTGTATCGAATTAATTAAATTGGCATATAATGTTAGTACATTTTTTTTATGTAACCTTTTAAGTGTCCCACTGCTGGGCAAAGGTCTCCCCCGTCTGACTTCAGACATTCCTGTCTCGAGCCACATGACACCAATCACTTAAGAAGCGATCGATGTCATCCCGCCACCGTCTCCTTGGCCTTCCTCGTCTGCGAGTTCCGGACCCACTCGGTAGCCATTTTTGCCCACCTGTCCGGAGTCATAATTAAAAAAAGAAATAATTAGAGAAAGTCTTCCACAGCATTGAAGAATATCTCAATGACAAAATTTAATTTCTTAAAACAAAAGTGTTACCTATAATATTTTAACCTGACTACCATAAATGAAAATTGTCGCCGTCCATTATAAATGATACATATATACTTTTGTTATTCTATTATAGTATATCGGTATATAAGTTACAAAACATCATCAGACTTAATTACCTATTGTAACATCTTGCATACCCTGTGTTTGGAACATATCAAAAATAAATATATAATAAATATATAAAAATATAATATAATAAATGTTCTTATCTCTTGTATAATATATAATACAGTAGTAATATTCAATATAATAATATTGAATATAGTTGTCTTAGCATAATGTCACTTACGTATAACGGTATTACAACTAAAATATATTCACATTGATTTCTCATGTTTGTTGATATAAAGCTCACACATTAAGATGGTTAAGCTGCAAGTATCTTGTAATGTCAAGATCGTGAGGCTTGCCTGCTGCCGAGGATTAACATGAGAACAGCAATCGATACTTAATCCTGCTCGATCAACATTATCAAAATCTTACGGATAACATTTTAGTAGCTAAAGCCGGCTTTACACGGTGTGTCGGTGCCTGGATATCGCGGATCGCTTCAAACTGCCGACCACGGACGACCACGGACGAAAACGGACGGCCACGAACGGCCACGGACGTCCATGGACGGCCACGGACGACCACGGACGGCCACGGACGACCACGGACGACCACGGGCGGCCACGGATAACCACGGACGACCAGGGACGACCACGGATGGCCACAGACGACCACGGACGGCCACGGACGGCCACGGACGGCTACGCACTGAGCGCCCAGAGTAATTTATTAAGAGTTACCTACTTAATAAATTAAAAATGACAATGCCAATTCCAATACACCATAATTAAAACATGAGTTCTACGACTTGCGTCAACATCTACATACAGTTAATACCGAATAATATGTACTGCTCTATGTAGGCGATTATTTTTTTAAGACTTGTATCAAGTTTCATTACAATCGTAAAACGTAAAACCGTACAAAACAGACAGACAGAGTATAGATGGATGTATATAAACTAACGAATATCCTCTGAAATAATTTGTGTTAGTAATAACGTTTATATTAGTTCAGTGGGCGTAATAGTATATAACTCCACAGAACAACGTTAACCGTTACCAATAAAACACGTGTTCTATGATTGTAACACGTGCCCCAATAAGTGGACCCCAGTTTATCGATGGACCCCACATAAAATGCACCTGTGACAAACTTCACACCTCACCTAACTCTCTTGTCGTTACTTGTTTCTAACTTTATACAGGGTGGCACGTGTACCGGACACCTACATACATAATGATACATACATCTTTGCTCGTTACGGCACAAATAAATAAAGTAGGCATACATCCTATTTTGGCTCAAAAGCAAAATGTTATGCGGAGAAAAAACAAGCGCCGTACCATCCTTTTCTCAACGACCATTTTCGACCTTATAACTACGTTGTGGATAAAAAGAGCCTGAACTTTTATGAATCAAGCAGGCATTATGTACATATAAATACGGCACAAAGAGCATATCAATCTGTAAAATCACCAATTTCAAAACTGGAAAAACATTCCAGGTAGAAAATAATCTATCAAATGACTAGATTACAATTATATAAGTATACGGTTCTGACATCCAAAAATTTGATTATACTTTTTTTTGTCAATCTATCTGTCTAGTAGTACCGGCTAATCTCTGAAACCTATCGAACGATAATGACCAGACGCGACAGTAGCAGATAACTAGTGTTAGGGAGTAACTTGAATAATATTATTTTAGAACATTTTAATATTTTAAGAGGTCAGTAGGTACAAACGCGGGTGAAATCACGGGACACGGCTAGTCTAGATTAAAACGAAAACGCCATTTACAAAATAAATATATTCCTAATTACTATTTACTAAAACATTATCTTATTCTATTACAAAACAACTAGGCCAAAAACAAACGAAAAACTCTTTTAAACCGACTTCAAAAAAGGAGGTTCTCAAATCGACTGTTTTTTATATGTTGGTTACCACTGATCGACTGGGTGAACCAATTTTGATGATTCTTTTTTCATTCGAAAGCTGGTGCTTCCCGTTTGGTCCCATCTTATCCAGTTTCGACGGAGAGATTAATAAGAAAATCATGTAAGACTTGCTTTGAAGTCATTTTTTTATGTTTAAAAAAGTAGATTTCAAAATATATTAGCAGAACGCCCACTTTTGTGTTTTGTTTGAATGTGTGTCAACCTAAGTTTCGGACTAGATAGCAATGCGGTCATTGCAAGCATTACGTATTCAACGCGAAGTGCAAAACGAGCGAACATTCGCAACATTCTAGTTTAGATTACCTTTTTCAGTTCTTATTTATCAAATATTTCAATCTTTAAAGTCGAATACAAAGTTGCAAATATATTCTATTGGAACTTTGTTAAAAGTCTCGCAACCCAAAGTTGTAAAAATAAAACATATTTATTACGGAAAATGCATTTAAACACTATTCTATTAATTAAATATCAAGATTGCAGCTTTGCAACGGATACCTACAGAAGGAAATTGTTATAACGAGTGTGACTGGCATGAAAATCATAAATAAAATACTTAACTGACATATCTCTATAACTTACTTCATTTATTTATTTAACAGGTTCTGTGTAAAGTAATGATTATGTATATTAATAACTATGTCTAAGACTTACATAGTCGCCAATTACTGGTTAACCAGCATTCACAAAATAAGTGATAAGTGCTAGAAAGAATATAAAACTAAAATGAATTGTAAATTAACTAATTTAAAGCCTTAACTTACATGAGTTTGAAACATAATATTGCAATAAACTCATAAAACAAATATAAAAAATTAAATGTAGTAGATTTACCGTACCAAATGCTACATATTATACATTGATTTGAAATATCGCATGGCGTCATTATGTCGCAAGTTTTGTGGAAGATCGTGACGTCATTAGCTGACTTTCGAACTTTGATTCGCCCTATCGTCTTTTTTTAAACTTAAAAAAAATGAAGTATCAAATATTTTGTTATTAACTAACTTACGTACTTTACAGCTTTTCCCTTTTATCCAATCAACATCTTTATCAGTATTTGTATTTTATTCATCACATTCCGCGTGCAGGCACATCCCGTTATTTTTCCTAAATGGGCTAGAGCTTAGCCTGATCTCATTTACTTGAGCCCGTCAGACGAAAATTATTCAATTTAATGCTTAAATCCTGCATTTTTCTCTCATTATTACCAGAATTAAGAGATGCGGTGAAACATTATTATACCTTTTAAAAAATAATGGATCCTAAGGCTTATAAGTCGCGGATTTAGGTGATTTATAAAAATGTTTAAAAACATACAAATGCGAGTTTTCATTCAGGAATGTTAGGAATATTATGTGAAATAATCTATTATTAATTTGATCTATTAGCTACAATTATGATAAAAATGTCGTAAAATATTGTTAGAATAGATTTACTTTCGTACATTACCGATTGTTAAATATAATCAGCTCTAAGTATTTAAAGAAAATAATGTTTTCTCTCATTACGTAAACGTCTTACAGATTCTGTCAAACCAAATGTGGCCACAGTTAGTGTTGTCCGGTCACCGCAAGCATTGCAATGTCCGCCTGATTAGCTGCATTCAATCTATTGAATACATAAACGGCTAATTACGTAAAAGGTTCACACTAATCAAGGATTAGTTCATGGGGATTATTGCAGGCTGACATCGTAGTTTACTAGCCAAAACTAGTTCAAAATACGCGTTTATTTAGTTGTAAAATATTCATAACCACACGATACTGCATAGGGGAGATGACTGGGTATGAAAAGTGAAAATTATTCACCATTTAGATTATCAAAATATAATAGACACGTATTTTTCTTTCATCAAATCAAGTAGAATATGAAGATAAACCGCTTTAAAATTCAGGAGTGGGTACTTATAACGTCACGGCTTGGTACATGCTGGTTTATGCTTAGACGTGACGTCACGCAATATTTGTACTCCACGGAACACGTCTTGCTGCAATTTAACAGGCCTGTTGGTCTAGTGGTTAGTGACCCTGACTGCTATACCGGAGGTCGTGGGTTCGATTCCCACTCAGGACAAATGTTGTGTGACGAGCATGGTCATTTGTTCTGTCATCTGTGTCTGGGTGTAATTTATCTATAATATATGTATTTAGAAATATATAAGTATGTTTATCAGTTGTCTGGTGACCATGACACAAGGTCTGCTTAGCTTGGGATCAGATAATCGTGTGTGAGATGTCCCAGGATATTATTATTATTTTGGGTTTACGGGACAAATAATATTTCTACATTATCGAAACATGGACAAAAAACAAAAATTGCTCATCTATATTTTATTTACTAACAGCATTCTAACAATAGTAAATAGACGTGATAGACATCTGCTATTTTTTTTTTTTTGTTCAAACTTATCAGCAAATATGTATACAATGTACTGATTGGGAATTTATCACTTGTCTACTTGCCCCACTACAAGTTTCGCCACTCATAGGGGGTTGTCCTTAGATTAGTATAAGAAGGAAAATTTAACAAATACCAACAATCTATTTATTTATACTAAAGTCAAAACTAATAAATTTTCAAGGTGTCGCTAGCTCTGAGGTCCCAAATTCGATCCCTGGACGGGTCAATGTAGAAACTCACTTTTCTACATAGTGTTTCTAAATTCCATAACGCAAGTGCTTAATAGCTACTTACTTTGGATTCAGAGCAATGTAGGTATGTGATGTTGTCCTCATTTACTTATTTATTTATTTAAATTACATAAATTGTTTCGGAAAGCACGCTAAACAGTAGGTCCCGGCTGTCATACAAACATCTTTGGCAGTCGTTAAGTCAATTCTGACAACCGGTCTTACTAAGGGATGAAGTGTTTCCCAATAAAATGGGTTGTGGAGGTCAGATAGGCAGTCGCTCCATGTAAAATACGGTATTCAGCTGAATCCGGTAAGACTGGTAGCCGACCCCAAAATAGTTGGGGAAAAGGCTCGGGAATGATGACGTAAATTAAACTACGTAACTTAATATGTATAATGAAAAAAAAACTAAAATACTTAACGTAAAAAAAAAATATAGCCGCGTCGTAATTATAATTTGAACTATCAATTATCTTGTCCATAAAAACTCATTTCGCACTCAAAAAAGGTTCACAACAATACTGTTGTTCTACAATCTGTAATCTGTAATGTAATCTCACAGTACTGGGACTAGATTCAGCTATTTTAGAGTTGCTTGAATTGACCGAATGACCTGCTTCATTTGGTAATTTTCACGATACTAGGCATTCTGCTAACTGTCAGTACGATCATTAATTGTTCCTCACGATCACTCTTCGAGAGTTCAATGTGACTTTGCTGTAGGCTTATCTGAATACGAAAATTAGGCACAATAGCAAGTACACTGACCGACCACTGACATGCATATAAAATAGCTGAATCGAGGCCCTGGTTACCCCGTAAGGAAGTGAGTAGCTAACGGCCCGGGCATCAAACGTTCACTGTATTCCGCCACATTAAACCCAGTTCAACATCCGACGCGTCATTACCCCTGTTTTTTAAAATCACTATGGTTTCTCATCTAATACTCGATTCATATTTTTTTCTATACAGTTTAGTAAAAACAATTGTTTGTTAATTTTTTTGATAAATATACTTTAAGGGAAAGTTCGGTGATGCAGTCAAAGCCTGCGCGCAGGCTCACTGCAAAGATCTCGACAAAAAAAAAAAAATTAAGGGTTCAACGCAACCATTGTGGTTTGAAGCAGTTATGAAATTATTCAGTTAATTGGGATGAAACAATGAGTAAACCGATAAGTGCTCAACTAAAAATAGTGATGATGAAGTAGGAGTAATATATTATGACAGTATTAATATATTATCATATAACGCAATAATCACTTCAGGAAATAAACATTTATAATTACTAATTCAATATGTTTATTTCCTGAAATGATTCATTACTTCGAGGACAACAAAAGGGCGTGGAATGTTGATATGTACATTATGCGGCCTCACTAGCGGTCCTCCAGATTTACTTGCGTACTTCAAACTGATTACTAAGCCACCTGTATTTCCTGAAGGCACTTGACATGCCTTAAAATCCCTGTATTTTGCACGACTACATTTGTATGTTATATGTAACTACCTGTGCCCCGTGGTTTCACCCGCGTTCATACATAATAATATATCCTATGGATACCTAAGTTTTTTGAAAATTTAATAAAGCCTATGTAAAAAATTCTTTCACTGTTGGGAAGCTATCTGCGGTTAGATAGCTTCCCAACAGTGAAAGAATTTTTCAAATCGGTCAAGTAGTTTCGGAGCCTATTCAATTCAAACAAACAATCAAATCTTTCCTCTTTATAATATAGTTTTACGTACGTTTTACTTTTTATAGGGTTTTATTTTCTGAGCTGTTATTCATCATATAACGCATTGATTTCTTTAACTTCTACCGTTATTAAATAAGTTGTCATTTTTATTTTGTATTAAATCATTCTTACTTCCTTTAGTTTATTGCTGCAGGCTACAATGAGTTTTTATCGAAAAATTTTAACTAATCATGTACCTATGTGTGACAAATTCATTTTTAAAAGAGTAACCTATGAAGTTCTTTTTTTGGTTTATGAGATTAATTATTATAAGATTTTCGCTATCATTTGTGGATATCGACACTAGATACATTTATTCATTATTTAAGTAATTAGACTTACATTTTCACTCTTTTTTTATACGTAGAGTGCAGTTAATTTTTGTTACTTACTTAATTAAAGGGCTGTAACGTTGTCCTCACAATATTCCACTCGTAGACCATTGAGGGCTTAACAAGTATAGTTTAGAACTGAACATCATTTTTTCTTTATTCGTCCGCGTTTATCGCTTCTCTCCTTAGAACCCAACCTATCCTCGTACGCCACAATCTATTTATTTTAACGATATGACTCCTACTTTTTCCGAAAGTCTTGTGACGTACGGGAAAAGGTACGACCTTAGAGTATACATAAGAAACTAGAGTGAGCCTATCAGCGTTTGAACTTGTGTGAACTAGTTTTGTCGTGAATGATGTATGAAGATGGAGCTTGCCGCTTCAAAAAATCTATTTAAAGCACTAATATTATCCTAACAATGACAAAACCATCGATATTTTCGTATATTAGTTTCTCGTTGCGCGAAAATTAACTTAAATCAGTAAACGAATGTACTAGATACAGACTAAAAAGTGATCTCGCTTGACACAAGGGGAAACTGGCGATAGTAGCAGTCTATGTATATGTTAAGTCTATGCTATCGATGCATGGTACTACCATGACAGACTAGCAGTCTAGGTAGTCGAAAGAGAAATCTGTATTTCTATTTAAAGTAGTTTTTATCTTGTACCTTATACGTGATAAGCGATCGAGTCTTGCCACTGTTGCCACATTGGTACTGCAAGGTTCCACGGTAATCACGGGCTAGCAGCACTCACTGAGACTTTGTCATGTAAACGAGTGATCTCACGACTTCGCGAGTCCGACCCGTGACGCTCGGTGTTCCTGGGATCAAAAAATAATTTGATAATAGCACATAAAATGTAGACGAGACTGTCTTTTCACAAATACAGTATAATTAGCTGCAAGAGAGATAAATCAAAAATAATTACAAATAAGTACGCCTTTTTTTCTAATATTATCATTTCCGCAGCGATTGCAAAAATTGCATTTGCAAAAATTGCAGATTGTGTTATGGAGTATGTATATTTATTATTAAATCACCAGAACAAACATGTAAAATTAGATAAAAATGCGTCACAAATAGAACCCGATCCTGGATAGACCTTTGTTAGAACTAGCATTAATAATTGGTGTTCAGAAATGATCAGTGATAACAATATTAAAAACTAGCTGTGCCCGCGACTTCGTCAGTGTGGAATAGTAACTTTACAGCTTTTATTCAGATTTTTCTCTGTATGTATACAATAACAAATGTACACCATGATTCTTAAAATTAACATAACTTTTTTATTTATGAACCGATTGACATGAAATAAACACTAAATGCTAAGTGAAGCTTACTACAATATATTGGTGAAACCCGCATCTAAATCGAATAAGCCGTTTTTTATATTAGCGTGCACAAACACACAGACAAACAGACAAAAATAATAACAATTATAATTTCGGGTTTGGCATCGATATAATAACAACTCCTGCTATTTTTTTTGTATATATTTCTATTGTACAGACACCACTTTTCTACAAATTTATTATATGAATAGAATAGATAGATATAGAAGATAGATAGATATAGATGTTGTTCTTCTTTTTAGCTATCATCGTTTCGAAGACGATGTTCACGATTATACTAATGTTGAAGTTAATATCTCCTTCCTGGAAATCGGTGATAACAAGAGCCGGTTCAATAGAAAACATGCTAATCATAGTAATTATTGCATACTTTGTAACCTCGGAATAGAACAATAATGTTATGTCCGACGTGGAAGTCTTTGAAAAGACTCTGGATCCAAGTCGGCGGGTCTAATGAAAATACAGGGTGTTAAGAAACCCCTGTCCGACCCGAAAGGTTGAGAGAGGGTTCACAATCACATGCCCAAATAAATGGAAAATTAATGATAGAAACGATATTGATTTTGATATAACAAATTTTTGCCCTGAAATTCCCTAAATTTGAAAATAAAACAAAAACAACAACACCAATTTCGTGGGTATTTTTGCGGCCTTTTGTTTGGTAATAAGGAAGCATCTGTGAGGACGCCGACTATCTCTCTCGACATTAGAGGAAAAAAATCATTTTTTCCACATTTTTGTAATGAGATATCGATATCTAACAACACCTTAACGGATCGGACAGGGGTTACTTAACACCCTGTGTACCGGTGGGGTTACAGCACACCTGGGGCCCAAGTCTGCTATTTACACTCGGTTCAATGTCTTCATAGTGTCATGCCAGCAGATCCATTTTAGGAAAATTGGTATTCTACTAAACGTCAAAACGTCAAAATTGCGCATTACAATTAGGGCATAAGAACCGGGTTTTCCCGGTTCCAAAAGAACCGGGAATTCCCGGTTCTGGAGGTCTCTGAAAGAACCGGTTCTGTAAATCTGGGAACCGGGTTTTTCGGTTCTTTCGGTTCTATCTTTCTTTCTTAAAATTAACTTAGAAATACCTCAATTCACGCTAAATGTCAAGTTATTATCATATAATATTGTTACAAGTATCTTCTTTAACAAATAAAGAGGAACTTAATAAGGAATTAAGTCAAGCTATTCTGCTCCTGAATTGATATCGAATGACCTGAGTACTACAGTCAGGGTAGAAATGGCTCTGTTCGAGAGTGGTATCATTGCCACGTTAAATGGCTATGTCGATTCTCTGTACATCGAACAAACCAGCCCTCTGATCACGAGTGCAGTCTACCAAGTCTACGTTTTGACAGATCTTTAAAAAGATTTCATGCAATCGGACCCCACGACCCGAGCGTTTCAACCCCAAACTGCTCAAAATTATAATTACCCATTAGGTTATTATACTTTCGCCGCTTAAGGGTCTCCGCAGCTCCAGCAGCAGCGCCAGGAGAAGCTGCTGAACTTAGAACGTGGGACGGCGCAAGGGTGTCGACGCACGTTGCGTCCCACACCAAAGGCCGACCCAATTTCCAAGGCAGCAATGACATACCGTCAGATCTCTTACCATCGCCGCGCACCTAACCATTAGGTTCCAAAACAGCTGGTACACCGGCAGTGACGAATAATGACATTATTATTTGCGTGACGGGATATACGCCCTGCGCTCCTGCTGCAGGACAGGCCATGGCGACCGAGGCAATTGACTGTTTCACCGCGTTGACAACGATGACATGCGAAACAAAATATACCTAAACGTAAACTGATGGCGAGCCGGAAAGTATTGTCATCCAAAATCGTACCAAGAGTGGATGATGGAAGTGCCTGTTACCAGACGCCCGATTCCCATTCTTTTCATTCATTCACAGCCAGGAGATTCTTTCTGTATCAAAGATTCTTTCTGTATCAAACTGCAAAGCGGCTCGTACCACTGGCTCTGGGAAAAACGTTGCTCGGGTAGATCTCACCCGGGCAGGACAATTCCCAACTATTTACTGCCACAGTCATGCACAAAATCTGGAAAACAACCAGAGTGGACCCTAAGATTCGCCTGATTAAATTTTTGTGGACCGAAGAAAAAAATGCTGGTTAGCCTAAACTGGAAACTTTACGTACACCTAGCCGACCAAATCGGATCGGCAGCGTGGCTTGGGTCCAAGCTCGGTCATCCAATGTTACGTTAAAAATGGACGTTAACGTAAAGTAATGTACATTTTAGAGCAAAACAACAGCCAATTAAAGTAATAGCAGAATTTAAAGAGAATTTGAAAAGTCTATTCGGAATTATTGAAGATTTTTTTTAGTTTATTTCAATACCTTATTTCAAACACAGTTTTCGATTTCTATAGTGAATTATAAACAACTTCGAAAAGATGATTTTAGTGCACTGATTATCGCTTAATGTTACTGAAAAACGATGTTGTAACTAGGAGTATAATTATAAAAATAATAAAAAATGCTTTTTCCAATAAAGTGTGTTTTATCTATTCTCTTTTATTCGTTATGGCAGTAGAAAATCAGCTTTTAAACTAAAATTTATCGAAAAGAACCGAAAGAACCGAAAAAACCGGGTACCCGGTTCCAGCCTGAGTTTGGAACCGAAAGAACCGGTTCCTAAAAATGGGCCGGTTCTCGATGCCCTAATTACAATTTGTGCCAAATGTATGAACTATTGGTCACAGTCGTTGAACATTGAACCGAATCGTTCCAATGCGCAATTTTGACGTTTTGACGTTTAGTAGAATACCAATTTTCCGAAAATGGCTCTGCTGGCACGCCACTATGAAGACATTGAACCGAGTGTAAATAGCAGACTTGGGCCCCTGCACTCGCGAGGACGGGTATGAGGCGAGGTCTGGAAAAAAATAACTACAAAGAAGACTACAATAAAAAAGTGGAACACCAAAAATCCTAAGGAACATGCCACTGCACTTTACCGAATGATTTTGCTGTTAGATAATTGATGCGAAATATTTGATACGAATAAATGTGATGTTGCCCGCATTTATTTGATACCAATCATGCAAAATTATTTAAGGTCCCGTTAAACGGCTGCCGTTTATGAGTATTAATATATTAATAATATTAATTTCTTCTGTAAATTATGCCAATAAATAGATAAATAATTTTTGGACCTTCATAATCTATACTATATATACTTATATACTAATAATATAATATTACAAAGAGGAAAGATTTGATTGTTTGAATTGAATAGGCTCGGAAACTACTTGACCGATTTGTAAAATTCTTTCACTGTTGGGAATAGCTTCCCAACAGTGAAAGATTTTTTCACATCTGCTGTAAACATAGGATATATTCAATTTTCAAAAAAGTTAGGGTTGCATAGGATATAGGTTTAACGCGGGTGAAACCACCACCAACTATCAATTAACAAAGATCACAAAATTACCTTAAAAATAAAGAAACAACCAAATCAAAAACGCTATATAAGGTGTTTCCGAAATATCTGCATCGGCTTTAATAAGAGGTAGTATTGTGTTTATAGATTACAATAGTGAAGAAATTTCGTACCCCCGAACAGTCAATAAAATTTTAGAGATTAAAATAGTTAAATGAATATTAACTCTATTCTGCATAAAGTGTTTCACAAATTACGCGCAATGTGACGGTTCGTCAATGAAAACAACTGCTATCTCTTTCAATCATTTCTGTGAATAAGAACTGTAATCAGCTGACTAGTTCGTCACTACAAAATCTACTAGGTACACAATAATACGCAGGCATACAAGTGTTTTAAAAGTACTTACCAGTAACCGCATATACTATAATTATATTCTTTACTTACCACCTACTAATTCCATTGTGGAAAGCAAATAAAAGTTTTGAGTTTGAGTTTGAATCAAGTTAACAATGCAATGAAATCTCCAGCGATAAACATTAAAATTTCTAAAAAAATTAAGTACCTGTATATCGTAATTAATTAATTTGCCTGTTTGGCGCCGACTCGAAATTACTTAGGTATACTCACATTCGTTTAAGAACTTAGTTATTAAGATTAAATAAAAAAAACGTTTCTTATTTTTTGCTTTTCAGTTTTTTCGGCGGTTTAATTTTTTTGTTAAAAAGTTTTTATTATGATAAAAAATTAGGTTAAAAAAACTGGCTCTATACCAGATTTACTATTCACCCCTTTTGTTGAACGTGTCTTGAAGAATAAGACACATTCATTTATCCGTTTGATTTGTAAATAAAAATTAACAATTTATAAACCGTTCGATCACGCAATCTTAGTTGAAAGCGGGTCTTAAGTTTTAGGTTAATTCAATACTAGTGCGTACCATTTAATTACAGGCAGCGGAATCGACTGTTGATTTAGTTCAATATATGGTGAATGTAGTCAGTTCTGTTATAATATATTACGATTAAGAAATCGAATTCATACGCATTTATGTCAGTTTCACCACTTTTAATATTAAAACAATATAAATATAATGTCATTACAACAATTTGGCCAAAAGTGATACATTCCTAGGATTATCCAAAACCAATGTCATTTTGTTTTCCATTATTGATGTGTTCTTTATTAACTAATGACTTAGAATCTTTTATTGTACGATAATTAACATGTATACACGGTCCTTATTAAAATCTAAAGAGTTAATTTTTATTTTACCCAGTTCATGACGCATAATGAACTGGGTAAATTAAAAATAAAGTTTTCTCGGCATCGTCACTTGTATAGAAGCTACGCGTACGCAGTACTGCGTTCATAGTTATCAGCTTTGATCATATCAGCGGCCTTCTCGGCGACCATCATGACTGGAGCATTAGTGTTACCACTCGGTATCCTCGGTATGACTGAGGCATCAGCCACCCTGAGTGCGCGCACGCGATGCACCCGCAGCCGCTCGTCCACCACGCCTCCTCGCCCCATGCTGCACGTCCCCACGGCGTGCAGTAACGACGCCACCGTGTTCTTCGCGTAACACTTCCAGTACTCGTCCGTGCCCCAAGCTATGTGCTCACACCCAGTCACACTCAACCTAGGCAGACTTCCCCGGACCTTTCTAAAATATGACGTATTTATCAACCTATTCATATACTTTACACCTTCTGCAGCTACCAATAGGTCATACTCATTTCTGTAATAGCCCAGCTCGATTATAGGATCGTCCATGGGATTATTACTTTTCAATCTAACCTCTCCCCTGGACAATGGGTGCAAGAGGACGAGTAAAACATTGTCTATTTCATTAACAATATTCGCTTTTCCTATCGACATACAAAATGCCTGGTCAAAGTTAGTGATGGTTCTACAACCTATTGACAATAACATAGAAGCCGCTGCCCCGATGTATGTATTGAAAAATTGGAAATGTGGCTGATACTCGTTCGGATAGTTGCTAAAACTATTATTCAACTTGAAAAATCCACTTTGCACTGGAACAGGTAATGTGTCGAGCTGCGGAGCTGCCGCTATGTTTTGAGCAGCCGTTAGAATTCCAAGTTTACCTTTAAAAACCAGTTGTACAGTTTGATGATCGTGGAAATTTTTACCTACGGGAAGATCTACTAGTGTCTTTATTCCAAACTTAGACAGTTCTTCTCTTGGGCCTATCCCAGAATGCATAAGAATTTTTGGACTATTAATTGTGCCAGCTGAAAGGATAACCTCCTTTTTGGTGTAAATTTTCATTTTTTTGTCAGAAGTAGATACTTCCACCCCGTAAGCTCGTAATGTATCTGGTTCTATCAAAATCTTTGTGACAGTAGCAAACTTAGCTACTTTCAGATTTGGTCTATCCTTAGCTGGCCTCAGATAAGCTTCCGCTGTGCTGGATCGTCTGCCGTTATAGAATGTAAAGTGTGGTCGAGAAGCACCCTGTATTTCTGGGCCGTTGTTTTCCAGAACTTTTTGAATACCCATCTCTTCGTACGCATCCAATCTGATGTTATCTATTGCCGCAGTCGACTGCAAGGAGACCGGCCTCGATACCTTCACTGGGCCGTCTGTGGAGTGGAGGTGAGCATTCCGCGGATTTTGGAAAACCGATAGGTCCGTCATACCTTCTAGCTTTTTAAAATAGTGTAGGACAGTCTCCCAGTCCCAACCGGGTGCTATTCGGTTCCATTCTTCGTAGTCTTCAGGCACTCCTCGTGAGTATATGAGGTAGTTGGTGGAAGAACAGCCTCCAAGGAGTTTCCCTCGAGGATAGTACAACACGCCGCCTGGATGTGCCTGGCCCACGCCTTTATCAAGCCGAGCTTTCATATTCCAGTCATACTCTGTGCCTTGCAGTGTCATGAACAGACCTGGAATCTGAAGAACATTTAATTTTGATTATTTTTAAATACTCATACTGCATTGTCTAAAATGTGTAAAATGCATTCTGAGATTTACGCAAATGTTTGATTGGAATAAAACTATGCCTAGTTTTATATCATATCATCTTTGTAATTCAAGTTGTTCAATTTTAATTTAGTTTAAAATATTCAGTACAATTTAGTTAAAATGAAACATAATTATTATTTAGGGTGTTAAGAAAACCCTGTCCGACCCGAGAGGGTGATGTAGGTTTCACAATCACATGCCTAAATAAAATATTCAATTAGGATTATTCCTTTTTTTTCGAATATTTATTTATTATTATATAGTAACTGACCACGCTGGTCGCCGGAGGGTCTCCGCCTGCCTCGATGAGCAGCACGGTAGCACTCGGGACTTCTGACAGTCGCGCAGCCACTACCGCCCCCGCTGAGCCACTACCCACCACGATGAAGTCAAAGCTTTGACCATCTGTAACACAATCATTAAACTTTATTTAAAAACAAAAATTTATTTGTAGGCTCTTCGACATTTCTAGTGTTAAAAAACGTGAAAAGGACAACTTCGGGCTATTTTCATAGTGAAAAGCAGTTCCGTGGAGAAAAGTAATAAGTAGGGTAGCTCTTTTGCTCGCGGCCGTCGGATGAAGAGGAATCTAGTGGCTCCAAATTATAATAATATTCCGGGACATCTCACACACGGCTATCTGATCCCAAGCTAAGCAGAGCTTGTGTTATGGTAACCAGACAACTGATAAACATACTTATATATTTCTAAATACATACATATTATAGATAAATTACACCCAGACCAGTACAAATGATCGTGCTCATCACACAAACATTTGTCCTGAGTGGGAATCGAACCCACGACCTCCGGTATAGCAGTCAGGGTCACTAACCGCTAGACCAACAGGCCCGTCAACTTGCAGCAAGACGTGTTCCGTGGAGTGTCGCTGTTACCCACGATAGCTCGGCAATCGCAAATCGTCGAAATAACATAGCAGTACTCATACTCGCGATATTTGTTTTTAGTTTATCTCTAATCTTCTTAATATATATAAATCTCGTGTCACAATGTTTGTCCTCAATGGACTCCTAAACCACTTAACCGATGATAATAAAATTCGCACACCATGTGCAGTTCGATCCAACTTGAGAGATAGGATAGTTTAAATCTCAAATTATAGTCGCAATTTTAATTTATTGCTAATTATTTGTCTGTTATTATTTGACAGTCACAATTATCTGTTAACTCCAAATGATTCTAACAGATGTCGATACCTTTCGACTGGGTTGAGTAAGTAATCAATAGATAGCGCTGCTATGGTAAATCTACGAACGTGATCTGCATTGCACCCGTGCGAAGCTGGGACGGGTCGCTAGTAAAGTATTTAAATCTTGACTTAAATTGTGAAAATGTTTAAAAGTGGTTGTTTGTTTATAATTATATTCTGTACCTTTACTTTGTTTAGGGTCAACCTACATAAAAACTGTATGTAGTTTAAATGCTTCAGGCGAAATACTTGGCAATTGTAAAAACAACTATTTTAGACCGATTGTGCTTTGTCAAACTCGAATTCAGACACAAATAACCACCAAAAGAGACAAAAAATATTTAGTCCTCCATTTAAATAATTAAAATATAATAGACATGTATTTTTACTTTTATCAAATAAATAAAAAAAATGAAGATAAACCGCTTAAAGTTCAGGAGTGGGAGCTTGTGACGTCACAGACAGTTACAATGTTTAGAATTGTACTCGCTGTATCTTTATAATTATTTGTTTACGGGACAAAAGAAAAATACGTGTCTAATATTTTTTTTATCTGAAAGACGTACAACAAATTGTCATCGTCCCTATTATATAGGTATCATAATTGATAGAAGTCCACACATACAACAGTATCGAACATTTTAGAGTTTCGTGTATAAACCCAAAATTCAAATTTGACGGGCCTGTTGGTTTAATGGTTAGAGACCCTGACTGCTATACCGGAGGTCGTGGGTTCGATTCCCACCCGGGTCAAATGTTTGTGTGATGAGCACGATCATTTGTGCGGTGTCTGGGTGTAATTTATCTATAATATGTATGTATTTAGAAATATATAAGTATGTTTATCAGTTGCCTGGTTGCCATAACACAAGCTCCGCTTAGCTTGGGATCAGACAACCGTGTGTGAGATGTCCCGGAATATATTATTATTATTCATTATGTAAAACTTTTGTTACGTTTCTAGGTGTGCCAGATCAAAAGATAATATAATTGATGACGCATGAATATAAATATCCGGCTACAAAATAAATGATAATCACTTCAAAATTAAAAAAAGGTCATAATAAACTTGGGATACTGTAAGATCTACCTAATTATAATTATTATACGCTACACAGGCTCGCTTACGCACTTAATGCACAGACTCTCAACACGTTCACACTCCCGCCATTATGGCTCTCGTGTCCTGACGTGGTGCGAGCGAGACAGTGATTGTCTGTGTGAGTGAGAGGGTAAATGCACATACACTACATCCCTTCCTTATCACATTTTTTATTAATGAACAAGTAATCAAGATACAAAACAAAATGAACAATGCATAGGTCTAGTACGAGGGTTCCTCATCGGAACTTTTTGCCACTTCCTGATTTTCCTTTTCAGGAGCTACGGATTGCCATTCCCCTTCTACTTTCTTCAGATGAATAATATTTCTCCGATACGATTGTCCCGTTCCATCATTCCTCACAACACAATCTCCAGCATTTTTACTTTCCACAGTATACTGACTTGGACTGAAATTAGGTGTCAATTTATTGGTATTTCCCATGCTTTTAACATAAACCTTTTCGCCCTCACTTATCTCTGACTCAACAGCTTTCCGCTTCCTGTCTCCATACTCTTTTCCTAACTCCTTCTGAACCCTATCCCTGTCTCTCACGTCCGAATCGTTTATCTTTTCACTTGTACTTCCTAATGCGGGTATCTTGTCCCTGTTTTGCCTTTGGAAAAACAATTCTGATGGTGTTCGACCAGTAACCGAGTGGGGTGTGCTATTATACATCATCAGATACTCGTATAAGCATTCTTTAATATCCTTTTTTTCTGTCCGACCAATCCGTAATCTTTTCACAATATCTCTGTTCTGTCTTTCAACCTCCCCGTTCATTTGAGGCCAATATGGAACTGTGTTGTAAAGACGAATATTGCATTCTTTGCAATAATCACGAAATTCTTCACTTACAAACTGTTTTCCGTTATCGGCTGTTATAGAAACGGGGAACCCAAGTCTGCTAAACATTTCTTTCAATATTTTAATTATTTGTGTGCTTGAGATTGTTTTAATCACTTTCACTTCCTTGTATCGACTGTAATAGTCGATAACAACCAACAAATAATCATTACTTGGAAGCGGTCCTAAAAGGTCCATTGCTACGTCGATCCATGGTGCCAATGGCAGTTCTCGCCGCTTCATGGGAACTGG
Source organism: Autographa gamma (assembly GCA_905146925.1). NCBI lineage: Eukaryota > Metazoa > Arthropoda > Insecta > Lepidoptera > Noctuidae > Autographa > Autographa gamma. Next base: position 7,705,456 of record LR989865.1, read on the forward strand.
TGGGTTTGGTAAAGCCACCAAGGTACACCCTTTGCATGATTTCACTAAATTTTCTACATCCTTGTCGATGCGTGGCCACCAAACCTTCGATCTCAAACGACCCTTCATTGCTACAATGCCTGGGTGACCTTCGTGTGCAGCATCTAAAACACTTTTGCGGAGACGGTTTGGTATCACGATTTTGTTTCCACGTAACAGGATACTCTCAAAGAAACACAATTCCTTTTCGAATATTTTATAGCTTCTCACGGTCTCGTCCCAGGCATTCTGAAAAAGTCCATTCCTAACACCACATATTTCTTTGTCAGTCTCAGATGCACTTACAATCTCGCTCATTGGTATTGCCTGGGGTCTCGCATAGTTAACCACCTGACACACATGTGTGTCTTCTCCATCCGAAGGATTGTTAATTAATTTGCACAATCGTGACAAAGGATCGGCGATGTTGTTTTTTCCTGGCTTATACATAATTTTATATTTATAGGATTGAAGGCGCAGAACCCAACGCTCTATACGTGCACAGGGTTTGGATTTCTTTCCAAAAAGGACCACTAAGGGTTTGTGATCTGTAACAAGGTCGAATTCCTTGCCAAACAGAAAAATGTTGAAATGTTCAACCCCCCAAACTAAAGCCAAAGCCTCCTTCTCGGTTTGGCTATACCGCCGCTCACAATCTGTAAGGGTTCGATTTCCGTACGCAATTATGCGTGGTCCATTTGCGTCAATTTGAACAAGAACAGCTCCTAATCCTACTGGGCTTGCGTCAGCTTTCACCTGGGTTTTATCATGGACATCATAATACCCCAACGATTGGATTTTTGTTAGTCTTTGTTTCAAACTGTTAAAGGAATCTTGTTGTGTCCTAGACCACAATTTCTCAATGTTGGCATTTTTTCCCAATCTCTTCCTAAGTAACTCTTTCAAAGGTTCTGATGTTGTAGCTAGATTTGGAATCCATTTATTAATATAGTTGAGAAGGCCTAAAAAGCTTTGAAGTTCTTCTATAGTCTTTGGCACACGAAAATCCATGATACTCTTTACATACTTGTCTAGAGGTGTTATACCGTTAGGTTCGAGATGATGCCCGAGAAAATCCACACTCGGTGTCTTAAAAATGCATTTGTTGTCATTAAGTAACACGTTATTGTCTTTCAATGTTTGCAATACTTTCTTCAACCTGATATCATGTTCTTTCTCATTATCTCCGTACACCAGAATGTCATCAATGAAGTTTATTACTCCATCACATTGAATCAAAATTCTCTCCATTATCTTCTGAAATAGCTCCGGTGCACATGTGATACCAAACATTAACCGCTTATAGCGATATAAACCATTCGGAGTTATGAAGGTGGTTATATGTCTGGAATCGGGGTGGATTTCAACCTGGTGGAATGCATTCTTTACGTCGAGTTTGGTAAAGAATTTGGCTTTATTTATTTTGGGAAGCAATTTGTCCATAGTGGGGAGAGGATGATTCTCTCTCATTATTGCATTATTAGCGCGTCTCATATCTACGCATAATCTTAAGTCTCCATTTTCTTTCAGGATCGGGACTATAGGTGAAACCCATCGAGAAGAACCTTTTACCTCTTCGATTATGTCCTCATTAAGAAGTTCCTTGATTTTGTCGTCAACTTTTTTTTCTAAAGGTATAGGTACTCTTCGGCACGGTTGAGAAACGGGTTTCACGGAATCATGAACTGGTATTTCTACTAGGACATCTTTGAATTTTGGGAACGGTGTAATCAAGTTTTCCACTTGATTAATACCGATACCTATTCGTAATACCCCTAATTTCAATGCTGATGTTTTCCCAAGTAAGTCTCTTGTTCCTCCACTAATTACATAAAAAGTAGTATAATGTTTTTGACCATTTGCTTCAATTTCAGCCTCAAATGAGCCTTTCACTTTTAAAGGAGACTTACTACCATAAGCGAGGAGAATTTTGTTGGCATCTCTAATTTGGTTTTTTACCTGTATTCCACAGTTTTTCATTGTTTCCCATGTTTTTCCTGTTATCAGGTTTGGTTTACAACCTGAATCTATGAGCATGTCGATTCCAACTCCACCCACCATACATCTAACAGTAGAGTCATTGTCTATTTGAAAAACATAATCCACATCTTCATCATCCACCATGTCAACATTATTCGGTTTTCCATTCTTTGGTCTCTTTCTACTGTCTACGTTCGTATTATGGTTTCCATTGTACCTCCGTTTTAATGGTTTTGTTTCATGACTCCGAGATTTACACTGCGCTGAAAAATGACCTATTTTGTTGCAAGAATGGCAGGTTTTGTCCTTCGCTGGACAGTTCGCATCAGTGGATTCATGAAATTTGTTACCACATCTAGTACAGCGTGAATTGTTATATGAACTTGTCCTTGATTTATTAGAATAGCTCTGACCTTTTCTATAGCCTTTGTTAATAATTTGGTTCACTTCTTGGTTTTTTGCACCATTTCCCTCATTTCCATATACATCCAGTTGGTGACTCACTAATTCCAAGGTGTTCGCTAGCGTCATTATTTCATTTAGCGTAGCTTTGTCCCCCATTGTTAAAATCTTCTTGCGCAGTTCCTTTGACGTACATTTCTCTGTTATTTGATCGATAATGAAATTGTCCGGTTTCTCAAATCCACATTTGTCCGCTTGATTGCGTAATCTCACTAGAAACTTCTCCATTTTTTCGCCAGTTTCTTGTTTTAATTGTCTAAACAAATGCCTTTCATATACTTTACTTTGTTTAGGCAAAAAATACTCATCAAGTTTTTCCAAGGCAATATCAAAAACATTTTGACCTTCCGCTGCAGTATCCGACGCTCCGGTTGATGCAGAAATGACTGCACTAGCCCCTGGTAAATTTGAGTAAATTTCCTGAAGTCCTGGCCCTCCAAAATGCAACAGAATGGCCCTTTTCTTTACAGCGATTTGAATGTCAGCAGCCTCAAGGTAAATTAGCAAAGACCTTTTCCAGCGCTCCCAACGGCTGCCTAAAGTGGAGGTATCACCTTCCACATCGAGTTTGTCTGGCCCAGGCATAAAGTTTGCCATGATGCGGACGTCTCTTCACTTCTTGGCTTCAAGAGTAGGACCTGAAAATATCCAGTTGTGGGCAATCATATCTAGTAAAACATATTCTTCTACCCACGATGTTGATCTCCCAACAACCAACAATGTCTACCAATTTAATGGCAACCTTAACTACCCCCACTTAATGGTAGCATAACATAACCTTCCAATTTAAAGGAAGCAACCTACCAATTTAATGGCAGCAACCTACCAATTAAATGGCAGCAACCTACCAATTGAATGGCAGCACCCTACCAATTTAATGGCAGCACTAAATTATTATATTAATTAAAGACCCTATAATTGGGTACAAATAAAAATAAAAATTTACTAAAACCCTATATAATTGTAAGGTATATAATATTTTCTATTTATATTTCTCTATTAAAAACAACCCCTAATATAAAGTACAATAAAAAAAACAATAATATAAGAATAAACTAGATATAAATTTTCAAACAAAATGTCATTAATATAACGCATTTTTTTTTCATCGATATATAAAAAAAATATATATATAACCAGGCCGTATAACCGGGCTGTACGGCGAATGCCTAAATACCAGTTAACTTTTGTTTTTTTTTCTGTTTTTTTTTTTTATGTTATCTATGTTTAAAAATTTGACTTTTTTATGCAATAATTATTAGTATATAAACCAAAAAAAATTAATATCCATCTATACATCTACTAACTATGCCTGTTTATTTTAATGTAAACAAACACATTTCATGAACTTTCCTGTATTTGTACTACGAATAGATTCATAGATCAATTAAAACATACTTCTTTCTATTGTGAGATTACATTACAGGATACGATTTTCGATCCCTAAAAAGTACATCCTAATCCCAATTTTTATCAGGGAATGATAGTCAAGTATTAAATCTGAAGCAACAAAAGCAAATTGAAATTACAACCCATTTGGAAACCAAATTCCTCTGGTAAATTTAAAAGTTCCCGCTTCTACGCGGCTGACAATAAGTCAACTATTGTTTTAATCGTCAATTTTTATGTATTTATAAAAAACTAATAAAATACCTTTTTGCTCGTCGCCACTTGTAAGATCTGCCTAATTATAATTATTATACGCTACACAGGCTCGCTTACGCACTTAATGCACAGACTCTCAACACGTTCACACTCCCGCCATTATGGCTCTCGTGTCCTGACGTGGTGCGAGCGAGACCGTGATTGTCTGTGTGAGTGAGAGGGTAAATGCACATACACTACAGATACGAAATGCAACCTATATAAATTAAGCATTGATCTCGGTTTCTCTATTTCAGCATCAAATTTTGACCTAAAGACCATTCTACCTGAAAATATCCCGGTAGGCTCTTTTAAAGATAAAAAGAAACTATTCCCAACCGGTCCAAGCGTGTTCGAGTACCTTACATAAATGTAAAATTATTAATTGGAAAATAAAAAGTCTTAGCAAGGAATTTCTTAAATTTAAAAGTGCGATGGATTCCCTGACATTTACGACTTTTTTTCAATTATTAACGAATATTTGTTTTCGTACCTTTTAATTCTTTCGGGTATTTTTTATTAATAATTTAACTGTTTGCGTTTTAGTGACAAGTTTTAAATTAAAGTTACATAGTGCAACATTTATTCAGCAAGACTCTCAATTTGATTATTCGAAAAAAGTGTCATATATCGCTTATATTGTCATATATCGCTTTTATATTATATTGCTTTATTTTTAAAGTCTTGGATTCGCCTTTTAAAACCCTTTATTTGGATACTTAAGTCGAGATTTTTATTTTTATCATTTATTTGATGAGGCTTTTTGCGCTGGCGCGCCGAACCTCGTAAGTTACCACAATAAACTAAATAGTAAATTAACAAAAGTAAAAATAATATAATCCTGAGAAATAAGGTAAACTCGTGGTTAAACTAGACACATCGTTGGCATTTACGCCTTCTACAGGTCACTGACGAAAAAAAACTACAGACCCTATTTCCATTTAGTAACACTTAAATTTTACATTCCATCCTTAAAAACACAACCTCAAGAAATTAATAAATTGCAATACTTTGCTGTGAAAAAGGCCTCTAAGGAAGGATCCAGGTATTTGAAATACAAAAATACGAATGAAAAGATTCGATTTGGTGCCATATTAAGAAATGCTTAGGAGGACAACCTCTGTTATAATGTAATTTTTTTGGTTGTGTCACTTTCGAATTTTGGACTAAAATGGATGGTGTCGTACCATCGACCATAAAATATTGAAATAATGCTATTCATGTTATCTAGGTATATAGGTACACCGTATCGACTCATCTACCTACGTGCTGTGTATGGTCCGATCAGTTGTTACCTGTAAGCTGGTAGCTATCAGGCCAGCCTGCGGGCAGTACAGCCTGCGAAAGTGCCAAGGCTCGCAGAAACCACTGCACCAATGAAGAAGTCGACCAGTATTGAAGAACTTTGAAAAAATCATTCACCACTATATTCAACTGCGACATTTCGAAAACCGTTACACGTCACGGTACGTTTAAACTATTTTATCACTCCCGATTTTATTTAACTACCTTAAAGGCTCTGCTTTTTTAGGTTACAAAATCATGTTTTGACAACTATGTAAACTTTATATTCTTACTAAAAAAATCGCACTTCTTGAGTGCCGCGATATAATTTAGTTTGTACATCAGATTTGGAACTTATTAGTGAGAATATGAAGTAATAGATATGTAATTAATTGCAACACATGACACTATAGTTTTTGGCACACTTGCATAAAATTAATGAACTATTGGCGGGCACACGACTTACTTAAATAGATAATACGGTCGATTGCCACATTTAATGCCAAGTAAATAGGATTAATTACTACTATACCATGCGGTGACCAAGATTTTTATTAACTGTCGGATACCCTTTGAACGTATCGTTGTAACACAAACATTTAAAGAAGGCATAGATTTACAAAAATATCTACCAGGTACTACATATAATATTACAGAGCATTTTCTAAAATGAGTTAAATAAATAATGTTTTTTAATAAAAAATCATAATAAATAAATAATGAAGAAGTTTTTTATGTTTAGGAACTGCCTAGCAGATTGTTTTTTTAACAAAAAAAAACAACCTGGACCATTGATTTTTTTAATAACTAATCCGGAAACCCACCGCTGTGCAAGCTGTGCACGGATGCGTGGCTCACCTCTGCTGCATGGGTTCATTAGTTCGGCGGCGTCGGTCTCCGTATCCACTGCCGCGCACGGACACGGATGTATCGCCCACACAGCTCACAGCTATGCACGGTGGTCGGTGTACAGTCTCGAGCAAAAGTATGTATACGTGATGCGAAATGTAAAACGAAATTAGTGAGATTTTTTGTCGAATCTCTTCTGCCACCTACTGCAATCAATGCATACTGACAGATGACTCTTTAAAAAAATAGGTAAGACATATTTTTTTTTTAATAAAAAAAAATACTTGAAGTAAATACATTTATTTAATAATATAGATAATAATTTCGCTTCCGAGTAACAAAAAAATATAATTTAGCTATTGTGTAGTAACATCTGTTATACTTATTTGTATTATAAATATCTAATTTATTACATAAATTATACTTATCACAACTTAAATGTATGTATATATACTAGGAACATTAATTGTACATCATTTATAGTTGCTTATTCTTATAATAATTTCTTAACAATATTATGTTTGTTCATGTTTTTGCTCGAGACTGTACATAGTCGTGGGTCGCCGAGAAATGGACGACCCACGCAGCTTGTGTGCGTCGCACGGCCGTGGGCTGAGCTACGTTCCGCCTATTCGAGTTAGCTACGCGTGTGTTTATGACGTCAATTGCTGCGTAGCATGTCCGTGCGCTGCGGTGGAAACGGTCTCGTACATTTTGTTCTAAAGCGAAGCTTAACACACGTGCACAGCCTCTCCGTGCGCCGCTGTGGGTTTCCGCCTTATTCGGCAGAAAAATCCGCGATTACCTAATATTGTGGTCTACCTACCAATGATTTCAGTTCAAGGCGCCGCTAGCTTATCCTGTGAATAATTGATACAATGCTGTATTTTTTCCGAACTACCATTAATTTTATCGACTTTATTCGAGTTAAGTATCCATTAACATCATTATTTGACTATGGTGATAACTATTACATGGTTTTGTAGTAGAAGCCTACTATATTAGCTGTGGTTTGAGTGCTGCTCTATGAAAGTAAGGTTTACAGGGTTTTAAGAAAACCCAGTCCGACCCGAAAGGGTGATATAGGTTTCACAATCACATGCCCATTGAACTTGGATATAACGCGAAATTCGATAATTTTGAGATTAAAACAATAATTAGAACACCATTTACGTCGGTATTATTTGGCGGCCTTTTATTTCATTATTTGGCAGCACATGTGACGACGCCGGCTATCACTCTCGCCTTTTGAGAAAATAATATTTTGTTTGTGATTTAATTTTTTCATGATTGGCATCAGCTATCGATACTTAACAACACGTTAAGGGATCGGACAGGGTTTTCTTAACGTTAGTGTTTTTATTTTAGCCAATATATCAAAGCACGATGGAAGGTATAATATTTATTTGAAGGTAGGATATTTGTTTCAGGATATACTATATTTCTTCTGTTGAGGATCGTGGAGGGATGAAAGGATGTTTATTTGATGTCCATAAGTAGGTGTGCAGACTGACGGCACCAACCAATGGTAGTTATTTCCCCGCAGCGCGGCTTCTTCCATAAAAGATACATTGTTCCATTATTTGTATTCTTCACTACATAGTATAAAATAAAGTCGCTTCCCGCTGTCTGTCCCTATGTATGCTTAAATCTTTAAAACTACGCAACGGATTTTGATGCGGTTTTTTTTAATAGATAGAGTTATTCACGAGGAAGGTTTATATGTATAATACATGCATAATATAGTAGAGGAACACGGATAATCTTAGAGATTTAAGTAAATGACCAAATTTTTTGCCCTTACATTGCAAACGCTGGCTGAACCCTACGGGATAGATCAAAATAATGTACTACAGTATTGTGCACCTTAAAAAGATCTACAAAAAAGTCCGCGATGGCATATGTCTATCTCTTGAGGATAACCCACAATAACCATTTTTTATCGTTTATTTATTACTTATTTACGAAAAAGCGATTTTACGCTATACAGTATTAATCCTTATCCAATTAAGTACCTTTAATAAATTGTGCATGTAATATAGATCAATATTGCCCTTTACAGCATGTAATTTAAATAAATATTTTCGAAGATATTACAAATTTAAAATGCAGGGACATCGCGGTTGCGGCGGTAACGGCCGGGGGGCCGGGGGGCGCGTGCCTATACCAAGTAGTGCGTCGAAGGCTGTGCTTCTCACTACAGAACTTTATGATTGTGTAGATATGTCGCAGACAAATAGTATAATTTGGCATTTTACATACGGCATCGTCAGTTTAAAAACGTTTGCGGTTATGTAATATGCCCATGGCAAAATGTAGATTGCCGTGTCACTTTATAATATGCCTCAACATTTCATCGAAGATTTAAACACCATATACATAATGCCGAGGCAAATTGAAGTATTTAGTTTTTGAGGTTATCCAGCACGTCAAAAATGCTAAGGTATCCATAGACCCTGGGTCGTGAAGGACTCCTGCAGAGTATTTTTGGTAAAAAAAACCATGTATTTGATCGAATATTCATATATTCATAGGCTCAGAAATTCATTGCTTGATTAGGTTCGACTTTGTGACAGAGATCAATAGGTTAGGTTAGGTTAGATATTGTGACCTTGCAACAGAGCGAGCGAAGCGAGCGACGACGACGTATGTAATTCAAAGTTTTTCTCGAGATTTTAATGAGCATAGTCACCCTAAAATAACACTAACGTCGCATTATAACGATTGAATGATTTGACATTTTGCCTTCGGCATATTACATAACCGCAAACGTTTTTAAACTGACGACGCCGTATTTAAAATGCCATATTATACTATTTGTCTACGACAGATATATAGTGTGGGTATCAGCGTTGCACCCGAGCAAAGCCGGGGCGGGCCGCTAGTCTCTTATAATTTGGTTAATTAGGGACTTTATTTCGGACTTAATTTTGACGGGCCTTTTGGTCTAGTAGTTAGAGACCCTGACTGCTATACCGGAGGTCGTGGGTTCGATTCCCACCCGGCACAAATGTTTGTGTGATGAGCACGATCATTTGTTCGGTGTCTGGGTGTAATTTATCTATAATATGTATTTATTTAGAAATATATAAGTATGTTTATCAGTTGTCTGGTTACCATAACACAAGCTCTGCTTAGCTTGGGATCAGACAACCGTGTGAGAGATGTCCCGGAATATTATTATTATTATATTATTATTTATAACAGTATACTCGAGACCTCCACCAATTTTCAACTCTACGCGAAATTAATGCAAACTGAAATGTCTATTTTGACTGGACTGGTGCCTACGACCCCTAGGCATTGTGTACATCCTAGGTACCTATTGTAATTAATACCTGAATTACACAATTATGTAGTTTGCATAACATTAAGTAACTCTTTCACCTTTTGTTACAAGCGGTAACAAGCGTTATTATAATTACTTATGCAGAGCATTGGCCGTGTGATTAATATTCTGCATGTCTACTGTGACTTGTTAGCAAATCATTTGGGGGGCATAGCTTAGTTAATTGAGGACTAGAACATATTATACTTGTATATGCGATAAAGAAACTCCAGCGATAAGGCGATAAGGGTTACGAGTTTGTGTATCGCCTTGTACATAAATGAATAACTCCGGATCATTGCAAAACGTTACGTTATACCATCTACAACTCCCTAGTCAACCCAAAATAAACTGATTCGGCTACTCATATCGAAGACAAACCTATAAAAATTATCAAGACACAAAAACAATAAATATTAAACAACTTTATCTTTACAACACATGTCATCACACACATCAGATAAATTCTCAAGAAAAGTGTTCACTCAAACTTAACACTTGCCCAATAGAAACAGATCACTCAACGCAGTACACGGTGGGCAAGCTTGCTAGATTTACCCAAAACAAGAACTTAATTAATAGTAATCCAGCCTATAAACGTCCCACTGCTGGGCACAGGCCTCTTCCCATAGAGAAGGCACAAGCATTGATCACTACGTTTGTTCAATTGCGATTGGATTGGCGATTTCAGATCCTAAATTTTAGAATCCAGGTTTCGTCGCGATATTTTCCTTCACGGTTTGTCAGAAGCGTCTTAAAATAATTATGAAACTATAGCCTGAAAATATGTAAATAACGAAGGAAATAATACAATTCTGATAATTGTATTATTTTCTTTGTTATTTATATATTAACGGGAAAAATAACAGTAGGTATTTACCTACTGTTATTTTTCCCGTTAAACATGAGCAATAGCAATGGGCAACTGCATTTCTCGCTGTTTATGCTCTATTTTTTATCAAAATATACGAGTAATAAATTCTACCCAATACATGCCGCTATTTTAAAAATAGTTTCAGTCCTTTCGTCACTGAAATACTAATTGATTAAGTTTTATTTAATATTTTATTAAATAAATGAAACCCTTATAACAGATTCCCTGCACAAGATACAGAGTTACGCCCATACAAAAAAACATAACACTAATTGAGATCTTTCATATGACATAGGTAGGAAAATGTTACAACACTTGGGACGAAACCGCCCATTGTCCTTTATCTACTCTTATCAAGATAAAAGTATGTACAGATTATTTGGCCAAGTTCAAGCCCAAAGTAAAATTTTGGTTGCCAGACTTTCCTATCCCTATTGTTTATGTTATTATATTCATTTTGTTTATATTATTTCCTATCCATATTATCCATTGGCAGAAAAGTGAGGCTCGTGATACCAAGGGACGTATTGTAGCATTAGAGAGGGGATGATTACTAGTTTAACCGAGTATCAAAATACCGAGTATTATTTTACTTTAATTAAATGTAAATGTTATTTTCCTAAATGGACCTACTAACGGCACCCACTCAGACGATTGGAGCCATTGTAAATAGCAGACTCGGCCCCCTTGAGACTCGTAATGTGGCCACTAGGCATTATTTTGATGACTAACGGAACGGATTGAGTGCACTTTGCACACTTATTATGCCTTATGCCTTATCATAGTGTATAAATATCGGTGCATTCAATAGAGCTGGACATGACCGCCAAAATGTCGTCCAATGAGGCCGGGTACGTGTACCTTTATCTAAATTTTACTTTCGTCGAAATAACTATATAAAATAAACCAAATCAACCCAGTGCAGCAGTGTTCCAAATAACTCTTTTGCTAATACTTTGATTTAACATTTTTTTTTCAAGATTTCATTTACTTGAAAATGCCGATAATTGTATTTTCTTCAAAATTTCCAATGTAAACGTACATAGGCGCGAGGATCCCATAAGCTGGAAGGATTATTTTATGGGACTGGCGTTGTTGACAGCTCAACGTAGCAAGGATGCAAGGATGCAAGTTGGTGTTTGTATTGTCAACGACGACAACAAAGTTGTTAGCCTCGGGTAAGTGTATTACATACATACTTAAAAAACATTTTTCATTTGTGCTTTATAGCGGTAGTGAAAGAGGGCATTCTGGCTAACAGTAACCACATGGTTGGATCGATGTGATGTGTTTGACGACCTCCGTGGTCGACTGGCGTACGCACCGGTTGTCAAGGTGTCGCTAGCTCTGAGGTCCCGGGTTCGATCCCCGGACGGGTCAATGTAGAAAGTGACTTTTCTACATTGTCTCGGGTCTGGGTGTTTGTGGTACCTTCGTTGTTTCTGCATTCCATAACACAAGTGCTTAATAGCTACTTACTTTGGGTTCAGAGCAATGTATGTGATGTTGTCTGCATTTTATTTATATTAAAGTTGGGCCGCCACCGAGTGACCATTTATTAATATACCTGGAAAAACTTATTACGACCTGACTGTCATACATTGATCTTTGGCAGTCGTCAGTCAGACAGTTTTGACAACCAGTCTTACAATGCTGTGTTGCCCAGTAAAATGGGTTGTGGTGGTCAGATAAGCAGGCGCTTCTTGTAGAATACTTCCGAAATACGGTTTTAAGTGGAATTGAGTAAGACTGGTAGCCCACCCCAACATAGGCTGGGCTAGACAGAATTAACTGACTGTGAGTAGTTAGTTACAAGCTATTTTCACGGTCTACGGTCATAATAAACATAATAAAAATAGACGAAATCATACCTAAACATTGCTCTGAAACAAAAATAAGTAGTAGTTGTGATACACTCGTGATATGGAATCCAGAGACAGCGAGGGTACAGACTCCGGGACCTCAGAGCTAGCCACACCTTGAAAACCGGTGTGTACGCCACTTGACACGGAGGTCGTCGTCAAGATCAGCCGCAAGATCGACTTTCACCCATATGCTTACCGGATGAAAACATCCCGGAACATTTGGCTAATACAATATGGACATTCGTGGTATAATCATGTACAAATATACCATGTTTTACTTTTCAGCTACAACTCAATGCCTATGGGGCGTGATGATTTATTCCCATCGAATGACGACACAACTGTGTATAGTATGTTCTCAGTATTTTAATTTATTACACACCATCTTAAAGCTTTGATACGACCTACAGGATTTCCTTTACATCACATATTCTAGGTATCATACTAAAGCATAGAAGTAAAATAGCAGAAGTACGACGTAGTTATTTGTTTTTATTAGAGTTTAATTGAACCCCGTTGGAATACTGTAGACGTTGACGTTGTTACCTACAGCCGGCAGGGGGGTGCAATGGAATATCTTTATGATTTGCGTTTAACTTAATTATGAACAATATAACTCGTTTGATTTATTTTTACAGTTTGCAATTGAATCTAACAACGCATAGTATGTAGTAAAGGATATCTCATAGATCGTATCAACCCTGCATACTTTGACAGGCCTGTTGGTCTAGTGGTTAGAGACCCTGACTGCTATACTGGAGGTCGTGGGTTCGATTCCCACCCGTGACAATTGTTTGTGTGATGAGCACGATCATTTGTTCAGTGTCTGGGTGTAATATATCTATAATATGTATGTATTTAGAAATATATAAGTATGTTTATCAGTTGTCTGATACCCATAACACAAGCTCTGCTTAGCTTGGGATCAGACAACCGTGTGTGATGATGTCCCGGAATATTATTATTATATTATACTATAACCGTTGTGTACTTTAGTATGTTTGTATGTCCGCACGCATACCTACTACCTGAATATATCTGTTCGACTGCTTCGAGCGCTGACAATAAAAAAGCAAGCGGATATTGTGAGCGGCCCACAGCTCGCGGACTCCGTGTTTTTTTAATAACTGCTGGAAAATGTTTGCTTTTACATAATTGCATAATAATGCATGATACATGGAAGTAATTAAAATAAATTTTACTCTGTTCACTATCTTCATTGAGTATAAATTTTATCAAATTCAGTCATTAAGTATCGAAAAAAAAGATAAGACTAAATGCATTTTATTGTTGTGCAGTTTTGTAATTCACATTCTGAAACTTAAATTGATATTTAATTGTGATAAAACATTTAGGTACGTAAAAAATAAATACCTACTGTCGGGATTTTTTGCTGTATTCTGTGTGTAAATTGTATACAATTATGAACCTAAAATTGGTGGGCTATTTCATATTATTCATGTGACTCCAATTGATACACAGAAGTTAGAACGCAATATTCATCTCCATTTTAGTGTGCGATTAAAATGCAATTATGTGTGTCAACGAATTAATTGTGAGTCTTTATTCTTGTGGATATTATAACCGTTAAAATGTAACGTAATGAAATACTTTTTATTACAGTATGCCATGCTGAACTGAATGCAATTTTGAGGACAAGTGCTTCTGATTTGAAAGGCTGTACCATATACCAAACCCAGCACCCATGCGTTGACTGCGCAAGGCTTATCATTCAGTCCGGAATAAAGAAAATTTATTACCTTCATGATAAGACGCCTGAAGAGGAAAAAGACAAAAAATGTAAACATTTGATAGAAACACTCAAGTTTGATATCAAGTATGTATATTTTCAATTATTTACTCATTCACGACTTTCCTTATACCGTATTATTATAATTATTGTGCCTACATTGTTTAAATACATGGTATACCTAATTACTCGTTTAATTATGATAGGTAATATTGTAAAGTTACGAGCAAAAATATATATATTTTTTTTTTTATAATATTCCTGGACAATTCACACACGGTAATCTGATCCCAAGCTAAGCTCTAAGAGAGCTTGTGTTATGGTAACCAGACAACTGATAAACATACTTATATATTTCTAAATACATACATATTATAGATTAAAATTATTATACTCTTCATTTTTTCTACTTCTAGTCTACTACTCTTCTTACTTCAATTCTAGATTGATATTTTAAAACGTGTTATGAAGAAACGATTGAAAATACCTAGTTCTTTTATTATGCACATATTTTTCTTTAATAGTTTCAACACAATTATCTCGCTAATTTCTTTTTAAAATTTGCTATGTGTATACCTTGTAATAGTAATAGTAACCTTTAAACACCATCACCATATGAAATAGGTAGCCCTGAAGTTTGGAAACGCTGTCTTTTTAGGTTCTTTTTAAGGTACGATTTGCAAAGCATAAATGTTATTATTTATGAATTAAATTTTAAATTATTTTACCGATTCGATCAACTTATTATTGTAGTCAATTATGTATGAAAATAATTATATCTATGTCATATATTTTATGCCATCCATAATAAAAATGACATCGAAAAAACTCTTTGAATGGTTTGTTTACGTTTATTATTTTGGTATAATGGATAGGTTACACATACTTTTGCTAGTAAATGTAAGGCGTGCACTTGTCTCGTCGTCTCTGTAATGTTAGAAAATGCAAATAAAACATTAGTTTTGATTAGACGAAAATATATTATGGCGAATTACCTACTGGTTTTGGAGATGTAAACATTTTTTTTTAGGAAATATGTGCCGACATCTCCGGACTCCGGCAGCATCATTCTCAACTTCGCGGACAACTAGCTACTAACTGAGCCTAATGAGAGAAATGAAGCGACCATTTTATATACCTACCTAGAAAGCAAGAACAAAAGTATTTTTTTTGTTGTGTGTGATTTATGTTTTTGCAAGAAAGAGCCAAAATCTATGAGTGGTTTTTAAAATTGTTATCTCCTCATTTAAATTTCATCTTTTATGTAGCCGTGTGGTATCCGGCAGAGCAGAATAGACCAACCTCTATCTTACCGAGGTGTCGTAAAAGGCGACTAAGGTATTAACATTCGTTTCCTTAATAGATCTGCAACAAGCATGGAAGCAAACTCGCCAAGACGTATTAGCCAGCGTGGCGTTTTATGGCTAAACCCCTCTTTTTATGAAAGTGCCTCTAAAACTACGGCCCTCAGTCCCCAGCGGCCCCACTATTCCAGATTACGGCAGCGATCTCGGAAAAGGTGGGGCAGAGGGTGCTAAGAATCTCTGGAAGAGACCCGGCTGCCACAATAAGACCAAGACCTTGACCCTAGCATGTTACAATGCTAGGACGTTGCGAACGGACGAACGATTATTTGAGTTTCTTTATGAAACCAGCAATATTAAATGGGATCTGATAGGTATAGCAGAAGTTAAAAGCAAAGGTGAAGATATGCTTACACTGGCCACAGGAGATGCTTTTTATTACAGAGGCCACAAAGACACTACGTATGGAGGCGTCGGTTTTCTAGTCAACAAAAGATTAATAACATCTATCAAGAACATCAAAAGTATATCACCGCGTGTCTGCTTTATTGCATTGAAGTTAAACGAACGCTACTCAATTAAAATCATTCAGGTATACGCTCCAACATCAGCTGCTCCAGATGAAGAGGTTGATATATTCTACGACGAAATTATAAAAGCCCTCGAAGATTCACCGTGCCACTATTCCACCATAATCGGTGACTTTAATGCCAAAATCGGTATGCCCCTCACCAACGAGAAGTGCATCGGAAAATTCGGTTTAGGGCTACGCAACAACCGCGGTCAAACCCTGGTAAACTTTCTTGAGCAGAAAAATTTATATGCTATGAACACATTCTTCAAAAAGCGGATCGCAAGAAAGTGGACATGGGCGAGTCCAGGTGGAATCACCAAAAACGAGCTAGATTACATCATCAGTTCGCATAAATACGTCGTAGAGGATGTATCAGTCTTATCCCAATTCAAAACAGGCAGTGACCATAGACTTGTGAGAGCCACATTCAAATTTAATTTAGCTAGAGAAAGAGCAAAGATGGTTACATCCCAAACAAAGTATGACAAACAGGGTTTAGGTTTTCTTGGAGACCAATTTCAAATAGATTTAAAAAACCAGTTTGATGCATTAGATCACATAAATTTAGACGTAAATACAATAAATCAGCAACTTAGT
Organism: Autographa gamma; assembly: GCA_905146925.1. Classification (NCBI taxonomy): domain Eukaryota; kingdom Metazoa; phylum Arthropoda; class Insecta; order Lepidoptera; family Noctuidae; genus Autographa; species Autographa gamma. The sequence goes on from LR989865.1 coordinate 7,721,985, forward strand.
AAAATTTTAAAAGAAACAGCAAATAATCATTTAGGTTCAGTAACTAGAAGAAACAATAAATTATCACCAGAAACCCAAGCTTTAATAGAAAACAGAAGACTCATGAAGCAAAATACAGCTATAGATTATAAACAGATCTTAGAAGCAAATAAGAAAGTACATAAAGCTATTAGAAAGGACATTAGAAAATATAACACAGATATTATTATTAGTACAATAGAAAAATATAGAAGGCCAAAAGTATTTCAGCGAAAATTAAAGTTAGGTAAAAGTCAAATAATAAAGTTAAAAGATAAAAATGGTAAGTTAGTGACAAATAAGCAAGAAATTTTAAGAGTTGTTGAGGAGTTCTATAGGAAGCTATATGCCTCAAGATCTGCAGATTCCATAACATCAGGAGAAAACCCCACTTTACCAGTACCATCCCAACAAAGTACTGTGAGTCTACCACCAATCCTTAACTCTGAAGTAGAAAGGGCACTACAACAAATGGAAAGTGACAAATCTCCTGGGCAAGATGGTATTACGGTAGAGCTCCTCCGAGCAGGTGGCTTACCAGTCCGTCAAGTTCTCGTAGAACTCTTCAATCAAGTTCTGTATAGAGCCCACACACCAGATTCGTGGAAAAACGCTATAGTAACCATCATTCACAAAAAGGGAGACAAAGCAGTAATTAATAACTACCGACCTATAAGCCTCCTTTCCCAAATCTATAAACTTTTTGCTAAAATCATTTGCAATAGATTAACAAGACAGCTCGATGATTACCAGCCATCTGAGCAGGCCGGATTTAGAAGTGGATACTCAACAATTGACCATATCCACACGGTGAAGCAGTTAATGGAGAAGAGCCAGGAGTTTAACCAGCCCTTGTGTATGGCCTTCATCGATTTTGAGAAGGCTTTCGACAGTGTCGAGCACTGGGCTGTGTTTAACGGTCTTCATCGCTGCTTCATCGATTCACAATATGTTGACGTCCTCCGCGAACTCTACACTTCTGCAACAATGCAAGTGAGACTGCACGATTTGACCGACCCTATTCCACTCGAGAGGGGGGTGAGACAAGGTGATACGATTTCACCCAAGCTTTTTACTACTGTCCTAGAGGACGTCATTAAAATGCTTGACTGGGACGCACGTGGAATTAATATCAATGGTGTCTTCCTGTCTCACCTGAGGTTTGCAGATGATCTGGTTATTTTTGCCGAAAATTCTACCGATCTCCAAAGCTTAATTAAAGATCTTTCAGATGCTTCCTTAAAAGTGGGTCTAAAGATGAATATGTCCAAGACCAAGGTGATGTCAAACGTCTCCAGCACTTTCCATCCAATTAAAGTTGGAAATGAAGTCCTGGAGACTGTAGATAGCTACGTGTATCTTGGTCATATTCTATCTTTTAGCAGGGAGCATCAGCTTAGGGAGATTTCCAGACGCGTACAACTTGGATGGGCTGCGTTCGGGAAGCTGGAAGACATAATGAAGTCACGCCAAATTCCACAGTGCCTTAAAACTCGTCTCTTTAACCAATGTGTCCTGCCTACTATGACCTACGGTGCCGAGACATGGACGCTCACACATGAGGCTGTACATAAGTTTAAAGTAGCACAGAGAGCCATGGAGCGCGCTATGCTCGGCATCAAACTTCAAGACCGAGTCCGTAATGTGGATATCCGGAAACGAACCAAAGTTCGAGATGTCGGTACCACAATATCGAGACTGAAATGGAGTTGGGCAGGCCATTTGGCCAGACGAAGTGACGGCAGGTGGACTAAGGCGGTGACAGAATGGTGGCCAAGGCATGGCAAAAGAAGCGTCGGTCGTCCGGGACCAAGATGGGTCGACGACCTAATACGGGTCTCGGGTCGTCTCTGGATGGGGCTGGCACAGGACCGTATATTATGGCACGAAAAAGGGGAGGCCTATGCCCAGCAGTGGGAGGAAAAAGGCTGTGGATGATGATGATGATGATGATGATGATGTACTTATGCATTTTTCTTGTATTTTTTTTGTTAATGTATGCGTTCATAGCGTACCTAGCTTTTTCAACATAATTAAATCATTGCAATATTTTTTTTGTGTTGTTGTTACATAATTTGTACTTACCTTATTTCTTAATTTACTATTACTAAGTACCTACGTACTTCAATGTAGCCGGCAGTATAAATTAAATGTAGTATTCTTACCTAAATCTTATTTTAAAAATATTATCATACCTATGGTTTCCGGTTGCCGTTTCCTCTCTATAGGAATGACATAGTCTATGCCGAAAGGAAGATATTCAGATTTTCTAAGAATTAGGAAATTATTATTATTAATTAGCAAAATATTATGTAAGTCAACGTTTCGTGGTTAGAATAATGGAAATTAAAATAACATGGACCGGCTATACCTATAGTTCTAGCATTACAACAACTCTTTTCCTTTTCTCGTTTACCTGTGTGTTAAATTTTAGTCAGGCACACAAAATTATTTATAAGAAATACAGGTATTTTAAACGTTCCTCATTTCGATACGATTGTTGGTAATATGATATCACTAATTCAAAAAATCTAAATGAGGTTATAGGTAGGACAGTGTAACTCCTATGTGTACTCGTACCCTACTTATTACTTTTCTCTATGCTCGTATTGTATAATCCAAACGTCAAGTTGTTAATCGCTGTCACTGTCAGATAAAAAACAACCTCTTCAGGGCTCGTAATGTGGCTATAATCAGCGCAATCACCACTCAGCATTATTTAATGACTAATAGAACAGATTGAGTGCACATTACACACTTAACATGAATTAAGCCTTATCATAGTATATATAAATATCGGTGCATTCAAGCGAGATGGACATAACGCAAATGACCGCCAACATGTCACTGGTCAATTCCGGGTAAGTGCATTGTTTACTTTTTTAGAATTACATAAAAAATGAACTTTAATTCTTTATGTATTTCATTTTATTTTTATTTTATTGATTGACTTTTCTGCTATTACATGGTGTGCCATTTATTCTTATATTTGTTTCATGACACGATTGTTACATTTAAGTCTTTAGACTTAACAAACTTAACTGTTCCTCTATATTTAAGTTTGTAGTTACATTCCTATTTAAGAGAGGGGTCCTAACACAGGTATTACTCATACTGTGAATATTAGAAATTTATGGGGTTATTAAAAATACAATAAATTTCTTATCATTACAGAATTAGACTAAATGCACTCTAAGATAACTCTTGCTACACTTGGCATTCACTGCACGTAAATGCTTTTGAGATGAAATCAAACTAATTGTATTTTCCTCAGAAACTCCAATGATACACATAAACGCACAGACTACATAGGCTGGAAGGAGTATTTCATGGGGTTGGCATTATTGACAGCCCAACGTAGCAAGGATGCAAGGCTACAAGTTGGTGCTTGTATTGTTAATGATGACAAAAAAATTGTAAGCCTTGGGTAAGTCTATTACATACATACCATATTCTGAATGACGTTTGTAATTTAAAGCACTTTTACCACAAAATCATTAAAAAAAATTAAAATGAATTGACCATATCTCCAATGTCAGTCATATATTAGAAAAAATATACCATTAATCTACTATTTCCAACCTGCTGTAATGTTTATAAATCAACTATAATTTTAGCTACGACATATTAACAAAATGCTTGGTACGAAGTAAGAGACTACTCCCTGGAATGGTATAATATCTTATTCTACATTGAAGATTATTTTTTTAAATTTATTTGTGAAACAGGTAAAGATTCTTATGTAAAGAAAGGTGCATGCTTTTCAATCAATAAAATACACTATTAACTTTCAGATACAATGGAATGCCTTTGGGACGTGATGATTTATTCCCATGGAATGCAGATACGAAATTATATGGTATGTTATCAGCATGATAATTTATTTACCACATCATACCTACCACAGTTTCACCATAGTTTCTTAGACCCTTGCACATGGACTACAGTATTTCAACTGCTTCATGCACAGACTGTATTCAGAGTATTTTTACCACAAATACGTAGAGTGTGTGCTGAAAGAGGCCTGTCATGGTGTAAAATGAAACTATGTGTATCAAGATAATGCTAAAATTATTATATAAAATCATGATTTTCTTCATGAACAATGCATCCAAAAAATATTACCTGGTTACATAATGTTACATACAGATTTTACAGTCACTATAACTACTTAAGTATGTGTACGGGTCTGCCAGACCCGTTGGACATTGAAACCCACACTTTCAGTGTTTAAAACTTAAAAGGAAAGCAAAGCAGAATCGAACCGTACACTATTTTCATTTCAAATTTATTAAATCATTATCTGCCCAGCCTTTTTCCCAAACTATGTTGAGGTCGGCAACCAGTCTTACCGGATTCAGCTGAATACCGTATTTTTTCATGAAGCAACTGCCTATCTGACCTCCACAACCCATTTTACTGTTTTATATAGTATCCCATAGTAAGACTGGTTGTCAGAATTGACTTAACAACTGCCGGTGTTTTATTAAAAGGCAAACATCACAGTCTACAAATTGGCATTATTTATTCTTCGCTCATTAAATAATGGATATACTTGAACGAAATACAAACTGTATTTATATTATGAAGATCTACATAATAATATGATATTATTTACTCTCGGTTCAGAGCAATGTATGTGATTTTGTCTACATTTATTAAGTATCAATTAGATTATTACTTAATGCAATTTGATTGTTTTGCAGTTTCTTACATGCTGTAACATTAAAGCCGGAAACCCACAGCGGCGCACGGAGAGGCTGTGCACGTGTGTTAAGCTTCGATTTAGTACAAAATGTATGAGAGCGTTTCCACTGCAGAGCACGGACATGCTACGCAGCAATTGACGTCATAAACACACGCGTAGCTAACTCGAATAGGCGGAACGTAGCTCAGCCCACAGTCGTGCGACGCATCCCAGCTGCGTGGGTCGGCCATTTCTCGGCGACCCACGACTATGTACAGTCTCGAGCAAAAATATGTACACACATAATATTGTTAAGAAATTATTATAAGAATAAGCTACTATAAATAAGAGGTACAATTAATGTTCCTGGTATATATATGTCGCAGACAAATTGTATAATATGGCATTTTACACACGGCGTCGTCAGTTTAAAAACGTTTGCGGTTATGTAATATGCCGAAGGCAAAATGTCAAATCATTCAATCGTTATAATGCGACGTTAGTGTTATTTTAGGGTGAATATGCTCATTAAAATCTCGAGACAAATTTTGAATTACATAGGTCGTCGCTCGCTTCGCTCGCTATGTTGCAAGGTCACAATATCTAACCACACAGCCTGCGCAGCGGTGGGTTTCCGGCTTGAATCGCATCAAAACATAAATGTAAAAGGCTGCCAAGTTCGATACTATGGGAAAGCTTTGCCTATAAAAGAAGTGAGATCTGAATAAGTACAAAGTTCCATAAAAAATCCTCAAATCATAAATAGTTATAGGAATGCACACTTGCTCTCTAGAAGTTTTTAAGATACATTTTGAATAAGTATCACGATACATAGAAATACCTAAAATTATAATAGTCAGAGAAACGCACACCGGTTTCCTGGTAACATTTATTATTTTCAGTACTTTTCAATAATGTTACTTGGCAAGTTTTAATAGAAAATTATATACTTGACACATTGCAGTCCAAAGGTGTGTGGTGTGTGAAAACTTTTAAGGACAGCACTCGGTACTCGATTCTCATTATAATTATGTAATAAAATTAGGTACTTAATTTTTGACCAAATGTCTCCATAAATAAGTTAAGAAGGGATCCACAGATCCCTTCTCGACGATGACTCGATCACGCGGTTAAGCACGCGCCGGTTGAAACTATAGTTGAAACATGAAAGAAACACCGCTGCCGCCGCTAATCAACAAATAGGTGATTTAAATACCTGGGTATTTTTGCCTGTCCTAAGCCAGCTTTAAAGTATGAAGGGAAAACTTAACTTACTACCCCGTGAGCACGCGGTAGTCGCGTAAACAATGTAATATACCTACGTACTTTGTGTCGATAGCACAGCACGTACGCCCGTGCGGTGTCCATGCGTTGCCTAATTAATAAAGTAACTTTATCCTAAGTTAACTAAATATTCAATAGATATTATTTATTTATTTTATATTTTTCATTCATATATGATTCCAAAATATCACATCCTCGAGAATCGTATGTGTTTCACCAGTCACCCTGTATTAGTTGTAAAATTAGAAATTATTTAGACTATGCGAGAAAAAAAGTCTTCATTTTTGTTCGACTGATTTAGCGCACCTAGTGTACCTAGTGACATGCTTTGCGCTTCGTAAATCGTTGGTTCGGTTCACACACACAGAGTGGTGAACAATTTTATTGTTCTTGTCTTAAATTGGTATGTATCTAAATTTAACTAAATCTTATCTCATTTCCACTCCATACCTTCTTATAGTAGAACAGAATTACACATTCGTTGTTTTCAAAACTGACTCACACTTGGCCGTTGTCAGGTTTTTCTTTATTTCGACCTAAAGCAAACCTTCGAGCCAAATTTCAGGTCGGTACGATCATTGGAAGAAAGACCCATTTAGTTCATTATGACTTCATACTAGAACAAAATTACACCTTCGCTCTTTTTAAAACTGATTCACACTTGGCCGTTTTCCTTTACTTTGACCTTAAGACCTATCTCCATGCCAAATTTCAAGTCAGTACGACCATTGGAAGTGGTTTAGGTTTTTGATGAGTCAGTGAGTGTATAGTAAAAATAGCGATTTTCTGACGTCAATATCTCAAGAACTGCTATAGGTAGTGTAATGAAATTTTGTATTCTAGACAATTAAGGGGATGTCAATAGACACTCAAAATTTTATATTCGTAGATAAAATATGTTTTGAGTTATAGGGTGGTCGAAATTGGCCCAAAATGGTTCGTGTAATTTTTGCTCGAACTTGGCGGACACACTGCCGTATGTCTAGATACTTATATGCGTTCTCTTTTGTTAAAAAGGCTTTTTTCCACAAAGACACACCAGCCATCGTAAGCATTCTTCATTTTAGTGTTTTCAAAAAGTCGATTGACAACAATATAAGCCTATAGAAAGGCAATGATTTTCATTTATGAAAAGAAACTTTATTCTGTTAAGTTTAATTATAAAAATATAAACTTTCAGTATAATTGATCAAAATACACCTCAAAAAAACCTATGTCTAATTTTAAACCAATTTTATTTTGTCCAACCAAAGCTTAAAACATTTGATAACTCATTGGGTTGTAATTACATTGCAATCTCCAACCTGACAAAGTTATATTTTCGCAATAACTGTTAACCATTAAAATTATTTTCTTTTTTAGTGTGCCATGCTGAAATGAATGCAATACTAAACACAACCGCTGCTGATTTGAAAGGCTGTACCATATATATAACCATGTTTCCATGTAATGAATGCGCAAAGTTAATCATTCAGTCTGGAATAAAGAAAATTATTTACTTGGCTGATAAGAAACCCAAAAAGCCAAAATATGTAGCATCTAAAACCATATTGGAAGAAATCAAGTTTGATATCGAGTATGTACCTATTTATTATTCATGCACGCTATTGGCTGCTTGACAGACGACGAAAAAAAAATGTACTTACACCATTTACAATCCAGCCGGCGTCAATATATTTCAGCGAAAAGAAAACACATTAAATTACTATTTTACGCTGTTTTATTGTTTAACCTGTCAAGTAGCCAATTCCCGATTCATCATTATATTGTGCACTGTTTACATATTATTATTATTCGGCCTGCACTTGTCCCGCTATATCTTTGATCTCAGATAATAAAAATAATAATGATTCTAGAAAGGTGAAGGCAAATGTCCGTAGAGAAGGAAGGGAGGCCTTAGCCCTGCAGTGGGACATCACGAGCATAGAAGATAGATGGAAGGATCATCGTCATTCTTTTGACCTAGAAGATAAAACCTTTATATAAAAAATAATTATATACAGGGTATACTTTTATTAACACTAAGATTATATTTACTAACACCTAATTAGTGTTCATGCAATGGTTGGAGGTAAAGACGAATTAAAATTGTTGCTTGTCTGGGGAGGCTTTTGTCTAATTGTGCGACAGAACGGGCAAAAAATGCTTATAAAGATATATATTTTTTTGTCATTTAATTTTATTATTTCTTTTTTAAGGCAGTATGAACCGATACGTGAACGCATTGAGATCGACTTCACGGGAAACAGTTAACAGAAATGAAGCCTAATTTTTTAATAATTGTATTTTGTATATTATATACATAATAAGAATTTTAAATACAAATGTATGCTATGTCATAGCACGTGATACCAGATTTTATAGTTTAATAAGATTGACATGTTTCATAAGGAATTTTACGAAGTTATGTAATAGAAACAGAAATATAAATAAATTTGTAAAATAAAATTTTATTACTTTATGTACAAGATGACGGGTACAGATACTCCGATCACACAACTTGAATACAATAAATCAACATGGCGATTTACAAGTAAATTAATTGAACATATTTTGTGTAAAGTAAACATTTGACAATATCCACAGAAAACACCTGTAAAAAGTTGAGAAATCGTCATTTTTATACAAGACAATTCAGCCACCTACATCCCGTGTAGGTTATTAACATTAGCTTATTGACAATTTGGAAGAAACAGCTTCCTTTTATGAGAAATGTCTTTCGCTCAGTGGATGCTGACCACATATTAACGGTTCAAGTATGTTTATGACACAGTAGTGTGCATTCATTTGTTACAATTTGGAGTTTTCAATTATATAATTATTGTCCAAACTTTACACATATCTACAAAAAATTAAATAAACGAAATTGTTATACATTTGAGTCCATGTTCACCATCCGTACGTTTTTCATATTAAACCCTAGCGCCCCATGCAGTCAGCAAAGACCTCGGAACTAACAATATGGTACAGTACAAACTTAAAAGTAAGAATTATTTACAAGCGTACCCTCAGTGCTTGGGGGCAACCGCGACCATTGCTTCACTTGCCACACAACATATATTTTTACACATTCAAATCCAGTCATTTGAAGTAATATATCCTAATCATTATTCTGTTACGTGAATATTGTTGAACACTTGAGGCCACATCATGTTAATTTTACAGAGGGAGCCAAATCAAAACATTTTTAGACCGAGTGCTTATGATATTGGTATTCAAAACTACACTAATTTAAGATTTTTATTGTACAAATAGCTGTGAGATGCCATTACAACATGGCGGTTAGAGGATCACAGGACTAGACATACTGTTTACATTAATAATTCGTCATAAGACTCTACATGAAGCATCGCTTGTTATTTATAAGTATTTCAACGTTATATTCATAATGGCTAAGTTTCGTACAAAAAGTTACATAACAGTCACTGTTGAATCAATCTCACTTAACTATTAATTTATACGAAATTTTGAACAAAAGAAAATAATTTAAATAGACATTTATCGTCTTAACTTTTTAAGTTTGTATGAAAACTTAAAAAACATAAGTAGTAACTTCTTCAAACGAGGACACTCGCCTAACAGGTTAGTGTGAAATAAAAAAAAAGCAGTTTGGTTATGGGAAAACGTTACATTAGAAACAAAGCCTTACAAACTAAAACATTAAGGAACATATCGTCACACTTATATTTCCAATTGAGAAACTCAGTTGGGATTTAAACAAATTATACTATTTTTCATAATTTGATCCAAATAGTTTGTTGGAAATAATTTATCTTTTAAAATTCTAGAAGTCAAATAGCAGTTAAGTATGCTCGATCGCCGCTAAATTCTTTATAAAACGCATTACAAAATGGGATCAAGCTCCAGTTGAGGTGGTCGCACATTTGTAAGCACCGTACACGCCGCATTTACAGATGGCACATACAGTCATATACATAGCTGTAGTACCTCTACAGGCACAACTGCTAGGCAGCAGCATCTCTAAGTAATCATGCCCTTATTATTTATTCTGCCACGTTTAACGAAATTCGGCGCGTGGAATGCTGACAAATTACGACCATAGTAAGAGTCAAGTATTATTCGCTTCAAGGCACACCTACGACGACACTTATGTCGCATACACATGTCAGATAAAATTGACACCTTGCATATGGATGGAACCTAGTGTCAAATGTTACTTGATTCATAACAGCACAGGTATTTTTTTGTAACCTAGTGTTCTCCTGTAAGGTTTAATGTGTAACCATCATGGTTTTAAAATTACCTGGATACTGAGATAGTGAATAGCCGGAGAAATAATGCGATTTTATTTCTATAATTCCGAACTGTGACTTGACGGAAATAAAATAAAATTGTATACGTTATTTGAGATTGCTCACTTTGCGATTAGCTAACAGTATACATAGAATTTAAATTAATTTAGGAGTGTTAAAATAAGCATAAATGTCATGACAGAATCATATTTCGGGATTAAAAGTCATCCCCTTAACAGTCTCATAAAGAACTTTCTATAAAACAATTTATAGAATACTCTAAAATATGTAAAAGGGTTATAGATTATAGCTATTCGCAATATTTTGTAAATTACAGGCAAACATCGCACGAATCTGAGTATCGTTAAAACCAAAACTGGGGAAATTCTTTGTGACATTAATTAGTTGATATAAAGCAGTGTGGACCTAAACCCAGTATTACCATAGTGGTATTTTCTAAGTTTATAAGATAATGTAAATATGAATTACAAATATTTTTCTGTTATTCAGAAATCGCTAAAGTAGAAAACATTCGTAAATCGATTGCCCAAAATAGATTAGGTATTTTCAATAAAATCAATTTTGTCTTAATAAGAAATTTAATTATGTGTATTAAATACATAGAAAGTCTAAACTAAACTAGTCCAAATTTTAATCCTAATGAATACAATCTTGAAATGTAACACAAAATTGATTTCATCGAAAAGGTTAAGATTTAGTCACTCAATGGGCGCTTACACACCTGTTAATAACAATTCGAACATTAAAAACAGTCAGTATTTATAACACTTCTATTGTGTAATATAAGATCAGGATAAAAGGTTCTAACGAGATTGCATACCAACATTCGGCACGATAGTTAGGTAAAGCGACACCATAATTTCGCTGAAAATGAACAAATTCCAAGTAATTACGTTCGGATTAATTAATTACACTATTATTGCTTATAACCCCGCACCTTAGTTCATAGAATTTATTAAGCCTTTTAAATTTGTGGACTTATATCCTAATTATTGGGATAGACCTGAGGCCTCGACGGCGCCTACAAAACTATGCACTCCATGTTTCTGATGATAAATAAGTAAACTCGAAGCACTTTTTGCATAAAAATAGACTTTATTAAAACCTACAATTATTACGTGAGGCGAATTCGTTCATTTTCAGCGAAATGGTAGAGGTAACCAGCAGACTTAATTTTGTAGGAGAAATGGTTGAAGTTGGTATTAGGGTGTTTCGAGAGGGAAACGTTGTAGTAGGTCGTGGGAGATGTGTGGCGGTCAGTTGTCGGCGGCGTCGAGCGCGGCGGCGGGCTCGGGCGCCGCGGGCTTGAAGGCCAGCGCGAACGGGAACTTGCTGCGGCACGCCTCCATGTACTGCTCCAGCTCCTTCTCGCACGGACCGAAGTCGCCTTCCCGCAGGCTCTCTACCACGTCTACGCAGCCCTGCAAATAATGATTTGACACATGAGACACGTGACGCTCCCGCGGTTGGTCCGTGGCTGGGTAGTTAGTAGGTTAGGTAAGTAGTATGGATTACCTGTATGGAGAGGTCGGGGTAGTGCAGCGCCGTGGCTTGCTGCAGCGCGGCGGCGGTGCGCGCGGGCTGCAGGCGGCACAGCGCGCGCGCGCCCCACAGCGCGCCCGCCTGCGACGCGCCCGCCGACGCCGACATGAACTCTTCCGCCATCTGCACTGCGCTGCGCCCGCGGACCATCTGCATCAAGGTTTTTCAGGTAACTAACTAATATCACACCAGGTAACACTAAATGGAAGCTGTAAGGCAATGGCATACGGGTTCGATCTCCTTGTTGATGACGGCGGCCACGGAGGCGTTGAGGCCGGCGAGGTTGTCGTCCAGCCACCGCTGGAACCGCAGCAGGCAGTCGTGCAGGTGGTGGTGCGAGCTGTCCAACCGGAACGCGCGCTTTATGCTCTGCAGCATCAGCAGGGGCTTGTCTAGAATACACCACATTTCAAATATTTAAGTGTTTTCATCTTAAAAATATTTAACGTAATTAACAAAAGAAAATTAACTTTTTGATTTCTTTTTTATCAAAAATATTAAGTCATCAATAATTAAACTGGTTTGAATAGTTATAACTCATTATTTTAACGGTGGTTACTACCACAGACAATTCATTTTATTATAATGGAAACCCTTTTGTTTATATTTTTGATATACAATTATATATCAGGTTATAGTCGAAAACTAACCTTACGGCAAGGGATTAAAAAGTATTCTTAAAAGCCTGGATTAATTAATGTACAAACCGCCAGAAAAATGTTGTATGTAAGTTATACTAAAGATAACCAATGTCGAACTCATTAAAGCTATTGATTTCTTTTAAATTAAGTGATATAGTAATGAAGTTTCTAAGATATGTGCCTACTTATATGTATCGTGCAGATCCCTCTTACCTTTTCTGTAGTAAATTTCGAAGGCCATTAAATGTGTGTCTATCCTATCAGCGGCGAGCGTTCTTAATGGTTGTAGGAACTTGATAGCTTGTTCTAGAGGATCGTCGGCCTGTAAAATAAATCAATAACATAATATATAAATTGCATTCTTTAGTAAGTATATATATAATTTACAAGATTAATATGAATCATCGAGTGTCATTCGATTATTTGATAAACAGAAGTTTCGACAACACTTGTAATAAGCTGGTTACTTTTTTCATAATTTAACTGCCATAAATAAAATTTGCTACTTTAAACTGTAACTAATTATATTTCGTATTTCTTAAGCCGTTCGTACACAAGGCAACACATGTTTTCGAAACGCGACGATTTTAGTCATCGAGCTATTGCCGCCAACCCATATGATAAGAATTAAGAGGTTTCATCAGGCACGCGTCGTTGTAGACTAAGGTCGATGGGTATGTTGCGACTTGCGTCCCCTCGTGTACGAAGGACCTAAATTGCTAACGACAGCGTCACGACATTCGCACACGTCGTGCCGTGACTCGCAGCACCAACTATCTCACATGTCACTGTCACTTGCGGTGCTGCGGCGCTTTTACACGTATAAGATAATTAGGTACTTATGTAACTTTGACATCTTAGTAGGTGTGCACCAAGGTAAGTATATCGTTTAATATTGTTGTGGTTTTGTAAAAACAACCCGTTACTGATTTGGGAATATAATGTTAATCTTATTTCAATGTTATTGTTATTTCATCAGTCATTGCCTGAGCGGTGACAGAGCTGTTAAAGGACTGATTGGACCGTCTTATCAAAACGCTGCTACCTACGTGGTAACGTGTAGTGCCGCTGTCTCGCTTTTCACAACAACAGTCCGGCTTTAAGAGGTCATAGTACATACAGGTACTGGCATACTCGCCAGTACCTCGAGCTAGCAAATAGTCGTAAATCACCAAATTAAAATTTGGTGATTTACAACTATTTGCTTACCTATGTACCACAACAAAGAATTTTGTATTTGTATTTGAAAAAATGTTCTTGTGGTAGCTTAGGGAAAACACGGCTGAGCATACTTTTTTTCTTATTTTACCTTTTATATACTGCAATAACTTAGTAATTGTCATTGTTTCAATCAAGTTATTCTGCATACCAAGTACCCTGGCTAGCCTCTGAGCACTGGTCACGGTTTTCTTTTACACGCCATGTATGAAACAATACCACACGTCCAGCTACCTTGACAAGTGTGTATCAAGTAGGAGAAAATGTTTTTAGCACTGAACTTGATTTTATAGCCTTAAGAAGTTACTGTACATAGGCTGACTACTTGGATACGTAGCTGCTCTGCATTATGTGGGTTCAATTATTATTAAGAACACAAGTATCCACCAGTACTCATTGCAAGTCTGAATGTTTTTCATGAATGAGATTATCCTCGACTTAAAATGCGAGGTGATTTGTTTTTCTTAACAGTATCTTATGATTTAGCGGATTTTTATTTAAACAATGCCCTCTTTCAGCTTATTAAAGTGCGTCCATATATACGAACGCCCACTGAACAAGCATTTCACGAACAGCTCGCGATGTAATAACTATGAGACTTGAAGCTCGTAAAATTTGATAAATGTACTGTTATACGAGTTTTCGTATGGTACCCATTTTTAGCAGATAGTCCGCGAAGTAGGGGACGGCTATTTTGGGCATTTTCTGAGATTGCTGTTTTTGTGACATGTGACATGTCATAACAACGTACCCGATAAACTGGCTAGAAGTTTACCTGCTTGTAACAGACGTTTACGAGAAGAAGAATTAAAAGCAACTCATGGACATCATTCTCAACAACAGAGATATGTAAGAAACAAAGTATTTTATAGGTCGCAAGTTTTTAAAGTCGGTTTAGGAAACCAGTCGGTTCATCAGATATAAACCCTTATAGCAGATTATCCTTTTGGGCAAAAGGTACAAAAAGGTCTGCTCTTGACCTTTAATAATAATAATAATAATAATATTCCGGGACATCTCACACACGGTTGTCTGATCCCAAGCTAAGCAGAGCTTGTGTTATGGTAACCAGACAACTGATAAACATACTTATATATTTCTAAATACATACATATTATAGATAAATTACACCCAGACACCGAACAAATGATCGTGCTCATCACAAAAACATTTGCGCCGGGTGGGAATCGAACCCACGACCTCCGGTATAGCAGTCAGGGTCACTAACCACTAGACCAACAGGCCCGTCAAGTCGGCTTTCTCACAAGGGTTGTAGGATAAACCACAAATACACTACTCAAAACAAAATAGGGCCCACCACGAATTATTCACTATTGTGGTTGAAATATAATTATATAACTGGTTGGTGACAAAGTTATGCATTTAACTATCAAGCTGACATGTTTAGGAGCCCTTGACAATGATTAGTCCGATAGCAAACTTATTCTTTTCAAGAGGGTAGCAAAAAACATCGATTTCACAAACTCTCAGTCACTTATGTTTTCAGCCTACACTAAAAGCTATTGTGGGACACTCACGTTTTTAACGATTTAGTTTGATTTCTGTGTTCATTGTGATCACAATGCCTGATTCTCGACGACCTACGGACTTGGAAACCGCTGCAAGAGCTGTAGCTTTGCTTCAGGAGAGACAATCTCAGACATCTGTGGCTATGCACATCGGTGTATCACGACGAGCCATCCGAAACGTTTGGGAATGGTATCTGGAGACAGGCAGTGTAGCTAGGAGACCGGGCACAGGAAGAGCTTGGGCTACAACTGCCCAAGAAAACCGATACATAAGGCTAACTGCACGTCGGGAGCGTACTGTAACCGCTCGGACATTACAAAATCGACTACGACAATCCACAGGAACAAGAGTCGGCGATCAAACCATTCGGAATCGGCTTCACGAAGATGGACAATGCTCCAGAATACAAGCTATTCGGTTGAAATCGACTAGGGCTCATCGTGCGGCACTTTTAAGATACGCCCGCGAGCATTTGGAATGGACTATGGATAACTGGAGGAATGTTCTTTTTACGGACGAGTGTAAAGTGAGGTTCACAGTGACGACAGACGGATACGCGTGTGGAGAAGAGAAGGGGAACGTTTTTCTAGACCCTGCGTCCATGAAACAGACCGATTTGGGGGTCCTAGTGTTGTGGTATGGGGTGGAATTAGCTTATATGGCAAATCGGAGCTGGTAACTCTTAATGAAGGTAACGTAACCGCCGCCAGTTACATCCAGCAAGTAGTCCGGCCTCATGTCATCCCATTTTCACAAAGAGTGGGCAATAACTTTGTGTTAATGCAAGACAATGCTCGCGCACACACAGCCCGCCTTACACAAAGAGCACTCTCTGAAGCCAATATCACCATCTTACCGTGGCTGGCCATGAGTCCCGACTTCAACCCCATCGAAAATTTATGGGATCAGCTCAAAAGACGCCTGAAAGCAAATTACAGCGATGTGTACAGCTAGCAGGAACTCATTAACGCCCTAAAAGTCTGTTGGGACGATATACCGGAAGTAAACGAGACCCACATGATTGAAAGTGTCCCGGATAGGGTCAAAGTGTGCATACGCAGCAGAGGAGGACCCACTCGTTATTAAAAAATGACAAGCTCCCTTTTTTTTTCACAATAGTTGTGTTTTTTCAAGATTATGTTTTTCCTTCGTTTTGCGTTAATTTTTCATAAAAGTGTTATTTTGGATTTTGAATTAACAAATAAGACTAATGTTTCCATTGTTTCTGCCTACACTATTTCTGAATGCTCACTTGCAACTTGTACATTCATAAAAACTGAATATATTGGTAAATTTTTAAGTTACAGCAAAAAAACACTGTGGGCCCTATTTACTTTTGAGTAGTTTATTTTATGTTTTGGTGGGCACAAATACTTGTTAAGATTTATATCTGAAATAAAATGCTACCACTTAAATATCTTAGTTATCACTTTAAGCTTCTATATAACTGCTTGAATTTTGTTTTGTTTTGAAGTTTGAAACTTTTCGATCAGGTAAGCCATCTCAACTATAGTTACATGATCAACTATAATAAAGATGAAGGATGGGTCTTGTTGGGACTTTCAGTTAATAATCATGGTCACCGAACACCGACATCAGAGACTTCCTGTCCAGCCTCTAAAGGTGGATTTTAACAAAAAAAAATCACAAGTTATCTCCAAAAACAGCAAAAAATAGTTTTGTACCACGCCATGTGACAGACTAGCAAAATGTGAATGCTCTCCTTTGCTACCAAATATAATGTTGTAACCTTATTGTAGTTATAAATAAAGAATGTAAGGTTTACTAAGATAACTCACCCTCGCTAGTTTGTCAGGTATGAGCTCGTCTAACTGTGGTGCTTCGGGGTCGCCCTGCTCCTGTTGTTGACGCGCCTTGTGATGCTGCTCGCGTTTCACCTGTATACAAGTTACTATAGAAATATACTACATAAATAGTACTTGACTGGTGGAGAATAAGCATTCTCTTCCAAGCATTCAATCCGTCTACATTCCGTCTACACACGTCTATGTGTATTACCGATGTCTAGAATTTGAATAGTAAATTAATGCGGATAACATCACATAGGTACATTGCTCTGAACCCAAAGTTAAGTTAACTAAAGCACTTGGGTTATGGAATTCAGAAAGGCTCAGTCGCAAAATGACCACTTCTCAAAATGACTACAGGTAGCAAAATGTCCCTTTCGCAAAATGTCCCGTTAGCAAAATGTCCCTTTCTCAAAATGTCCCTTTCGCAAAATGTCCCTTTCTCAAAATGTCCCTTTCGCAAAATGTCCCTTTCGCAAAATGTCCCCTTCCTCAAACAGGCTTTAATTACTTTCATCAGTAAAAAAACTGGTCAAGAGCCAGCAGGTGTACAACACAGAGGGGTACTAAACTAATGTTTCATCATTAAAATATGGGTAGGCGCATGCAAATAAACTAAAATTAAAATAATAACAATCGAAGTTTGCCAGAATTTATATAAAAAAAATAGAATTTTATAATTATTGTAAAAAAATATATATTACAATTATTGTAAGATGTATTCTTTTTATTTGGGTTAAGTTTAATTTGTTGATTGTTTATTTGTGTAATTTTATTGATGAAACATTAGTATTGTACCTGTCTGTGTTGTACACCTGCTGGCTCTTGACCAGATTTTTTACTGATGAAAGTAATTAAAGCCTGTTTGAGGAAGGGGACATTTTGCGAAAGGGACATTTTGCGAAAGGGGCATTTTGAGAAAGGGACATTTTGCGAACGGGACATTTTGAGAAAGGGACATTTTGCGAACGGGACATTTTGCGAAAGGGACATTTTGCTACCAGTAGTCATTTTGAGAAGTGGTCATTTTGCGACTGAGCCTTCAGAAACAACGAAGGTACCACAAACATGAAACAACCCAGACCCGAGGCAATGCAGAAAACTTGGTATGCACATTGACCCGTCCGGGGATCGAACCCGGGACCTCAGAGCTAGCGACACCTTAAAACCGGTGCGTACGCCACTACACCACGGAGGTCGTCAAATAGGCTTTGCATTATTGTCTAGCTAGGCCATGCAGAGGAACAGTCGTAAGCTATTGCTACTTCCTGTCATACCGTAGTTCTACTGCTGCAAGGGCCCAATTAGTATTTTGACCTACCTGTACCTGAGCTTGTAATGCGCTTTCTTGTTCAGCTTTACGTTTCGCTTTCCTTTGTTTATTTCTAAGTTTCTTCAACTCCGATGGCGCCAAGTTCTCTGTTAACAAAAATAAATATATTTAAATATACATCATAGTCACGTATAGAATACTTGTCTTTTATTTACTTATCTATACCAATTTGTCTCTTGTGTCCTTTTTCTATAAGTATAATTAAGTATGTATATCATTGTAAATACCCTATTCTAGTAGAAAGAGCAATATAAACGGAACATTGGAACCATGTTTGAAGCTAAGGTTAGAAAGTAGATATTTTTTTTGTTCTGAAAGAAATACTTACAGTGCATATATTATGATAGCGCTTTTTCTTGAATTCTTTCCGACAAATCTAGATAAGATAGTAATAGGTGTAGATAGTTTATTTTTATTTTAGACGACTATAACAGACATTTCCATGTATTATAATAGCGGGACTGACAAGCGTAATCGATAATGACCGTAGTATTTAATTTTATTAATGCTGGCCCATGTATGGCCGCAAAAGTGATTCGTATGAAGTATGCAAAGGTTAACTAACAGAATATATTTAGTTTTTACACGCAAGCGCAGTGATTAAATTAAATTGCATGATTTGCTAAAGACATTTCTAAATAGTCATTTTGACGTGGACCTCTTAATAAAAAGGTACAAGGACGTAGAATTTAGCCAAGTAGCAGAAATTTAAATGGGAAATAACTTTGGATATAAACATAGACCCATCATAACATATCGAGGGGTAACGGGCTATTTGGTTTAAGCGACATTTTTGCAACTTTACAGGAGAGCCATTTAAAGTTTGAAATTTCGAAAAAAAAATCATAACACAAAAACTTCTGCAGCTATTTGAACGGGGTAAACTGCATTAAAATTTAATTAAAAATATCTAGTTGTTGATGCTAATACCAAATAAAGCGGACCTTTAATTACAAAGATAAATGTCGCTTAATACAATCTGCCCTTTTTTAGAGACAGGAAAAACGCTTCAAGTGACTGCATAACTACAATTGGCTACAGGAGAAAACAATTAAGCGACGACGCATTCTATTTACAGAGTAGGCCAAAAAGTATGAAGTAACGAAACCCACAAATAATAGAAACAAGCTATTTATCTCAACTACCAATTTCAACTAAAATGACTGACAGGCTAGTTTACTTATGTGATATATAACATTGAAATTGTAACGTTTAATGCCTATGTTTATTAACATCTAAGACTACTCGTATCAATGGCTGATAAAACAAGCTGATTTTGCTGATTAAGACTGAAAAGTAAATAAATATAATTGATGTTCCTATTGAGACTGTACTATAATAATTATTTCGTATAAACAGTTTAAGCGACGAACCCTGTCGGATTTGGGTGACGGACAAATGGATTAAGTTACATCACACCGTGTGATTAGTGGGAAGTCAAAAAGACTCAAGTTACTTTTTAATAAAAATTAGAAACAGGAAAAACGCTTTAACTCTCATTGACTTATTTATGAGAGACAGGGTGACTGGTTTATGTCTCAGTTATTAATATGATGGCATGGTTCAAGTACATGATTAAATATAAAATGCAAAATTCACGTCGTTTAATACACTGCCACTTTGGAAACAACACGAAAATAGTATTGTTTCAAACGCCAAAAAAGTGCTCCGATTTTAATGAAACCGGCATCATTCGACGGAGAAAAAAACGCTGATTCCAAATATATATATAACTCAATATCACCCAAAATGTCGCTTAAACCAAATAGCCCGTTACCCCTCGATATAATGTAACTTAAGTGTGTAAAATTAAAATGTTTAAACCAGTGTCCGGAGAAGTCCATCAGTTCTATTAAAAGGATCGGCTGATAAGCGACCAACAGATAGCGTGTCGGGTTGGCGTGACGGCGGCGCGTGAGTGAACGCGCTGCGGCCCTGCGCCGGCGCACATGTACCAAGTATATTATTATACCGTGTGACACTTTGTTTAATACACACAGTTAGCGTTACACGTTAAGTTTTAGTTGTTAACCAAACACTCAGTATATATTGCACATAAATTTATAACGAACAGCACAAAGAAAAAAAAAACATTATGATATAGGTAAGGACACTAAATCATTATATATTGAATTTGGAACAAAAACCCACGATGAAACAAGGTTTTACTCATTAGTGTAAAATGGTGTTCGGTCTAGTAACCTAAAACGCACATTAATAATACAGTATGAAATGACACTGAAAATGTATACTAATGACTGGTACCATACAAATGTCATATTTTTATGTATGGAGGGGCAAATATTGTGTAGTATACACAATGGTGGGTCTTATAGCTAGCCGCTGACCATAGAGGCATTATTGAGACAGTTTCGCAAGCATTGCAACATGCGCCGGCGCACGCCGTATGAACAAGCGCCCACGCCACAATTACAGGGTTGTCACATACTGTGTAAATAGTGTTGGATGTCTAGAGCTAATTTACTATGAAATGTGTAATTTATGCCTGATAAATACTAGTCAATGTGTGCCAGTTAAAATCCATGTTGTTACATAAACAAATTTAAAGATAAGAGTGTAACATAAATAACACTAAATGTCATATACTCTAAATATCCAGTTTATCAGTCAAGTCTACTTGACCGCGCCATTGATTCGCATACGTAAAAAGACAAAGTACTAAAATTTACCTAACCAATTTATTATATTATATATTATGAGGTATCTCGGCATGATAACCGCGTTATCACAGTTATAATTTTGATTTAAGTGACACCAGTTTAATTCAGCCCTACAAACGATTGTCGGCAAATTCATGGTGATTACGTATCGAGTGGTCGGTTCGCAGATGTTGGCTCGTGGCGACCAATATTGCCACATTATGGCCCTTATTATGCGAAATGCTCCGCACAAATATATATCTGCGATACTAAATTTGACCAAGTAAGTAGTAGTTTCAAGTATAATTAAGCTCAACAAACAATTAATGTAACTAACGGCTTTGTCGCAAAATGACCACTTCTGAAAATGAATACAGATAGCAAAATGTCCCTTTCTCAAAATGTCTCTTTTGCAAAATGTCCCTTTCGCAAAAAGTTCCTTTCGCAAAATGTCCCCTTCCTCAAACAGGCATTAATTAGATACTTTCATCAATAAAAAAACTGGTCAAGAGCCAGTAGGTGTACAACACAGAGAGGTACTAAAATAATGTTTAATCATTAAAATATGGGCAGGCGCATGCACATAAACTAAAATAAAAATAATAAATTCGAAGTTTGCCAGATTTAATGTCAATCAAAATATCAATTAACACAAATAAACAATCAAAAATTAAACTTAACCCAAATAAAAAGTACATCTTACAATAATTGTAATATTTATTTTAATAATAATCGTAATCAATTTTTTTATATAAATTCTGGCAAACTTCTATTTTTATTTTAGTTAGATGTACTTTTTATTTGGGTTAAGTTTAATTTTTGATTGTGGGGACATTTTGCGAAAGGGACATTTTGCCATTTTGAGAAAGGGACATTTTGCTACATGTAGTCATTTTGAGAAGTGGTCATTTTTCGACAGAGCCTAACTAACTACTGAAGAAACAAATGTTACCCGACTACTCGTAGAAGCCTGGAGCTACGGCTGGAGCGATGTTTTTTATTTGGTATGTGATCCCATGTTAGTTACGTCACGGTCAGGTGCTGGGATGCCGGAAAACGACTTAATTTTGATAGGCACGTATTACCGTGTTTCAATGGGGTTCATATATTCTCCTCTCGTCAATAAATTTCAAGTCGGTTTTGCTGTTTTATTAATAACAATTTATTCCATGTTTCATATGAAAGCCTAACGTAATCGATCATCTATTTCAACGTAGCACTGTAGGGGGTCGAAGCATAAAAATAAAGGGCAAATAATTGGGTCTCAATTACATAGACATGTCTGTGCGGCGTACTGTGCATACATATTGGGTAACTAATTAGGAACGCTGTTGGAACACCTGTTTTTTCTAATTCTTGTTTATTTCCCATGGTCCTTGTTGGTGAGGGTAATGCCCTTATATCCGTTCATATATACAGATAGAAAGACGGAGTAACGGTGCATTGCATTAGTTTGATATCCGGCACACCTTGTTGCATTCCCTAGCTTTGCGGACCATTGCGGACAGCCGAACGAGGCCCGACAGACTCCACGTGACAAGACTGGCTTTAGACTAACTATTAAATAAAGGAAATATATATTGCAATCATAATAACTAGAATGCTAAATCAGCGATAGATTCAATTTGAATAATGATATGAAGATCAACGGATTTGTAACAGATTCGTGGAAGTCAGTTGGTTTTAACTTTTGTTTGAAGTTTGAAGTAATTGCTACGAAAGCTACATTGTTTGTTGGTTAAATAAATTATCTAGTTACCGGAATACTTATTATGACTGATCAAGAAAATAGTAGGTAATGCATGGACATAGTTTAAATTACTGCCTAAGAACTTGATTGGTTATTTAGCATGACAAAAAAAGGCGTTTCTACTAGAAGTATTTTTTTGATTTGGCACTTTTAATACAGTTTACAAAGTTTGTCACTTGCAGGATTGAACATTGCAGTACAAAGCCATGTAAATTAGACGTCAGCATATGCAAGCACGAATTTACGTAAGCATATTGTGCCTTAATACGTCTAGGACACGTCGCACACACAAATCACTGCTCTAATTCACTGGAGGTTTCGTAAAAGTAATGAAACTACGACCGTGGGGCCGGCCCAGCGAGGTTAGGGAGGTCATTTCTATAATTATAATCCAACGTTTTGTAGACACAGGTATTTGAAAATTGTAGCGCGACGCATGACTTATAAATATGTCACTTAATTTAGAGGACTTCATAACATACCTTATTAAAAAGTTAAACTAAAAATAACGAAACAATCATACAAATAGATCAACGAAGAGGGGTATGAACGTTCAGCTTAAATTAATTCTGAAATATAATGTTAAATAATTTAGGGTCTATCTTTAATATGACACAATCATTAGGGACGCCATGTACTTGTTTTCAATCTTAATAACTAAGTCCGTAAGTAACAAATTTAACATGATATTAGCGCGAAGCAGGCTTTTCGGATCATTATCAAACACTAAAGTATCCACAAAGAATATTGCAACAGACGCAGTGTCACGGCAGCCCTGACGCAGGGCTCGCGTTGCAACACCCGAACTTGTTCAAGTAAACTAGAACGTAATGACTACACTCAAGGGTTTTTAATTATTTTAATGTTTTAATTCTCACGATTTTTACATGACGCCAAACAGTCTGGCCGGCAATTGATAAATGTTGCAACGGCAGATTCATGATGTAGGTGACAATTTACTTACGCACACAAGTATTAAATATAATAACGAAAGTGTAAATTAATTAATCAACATTTCCATCACATGATTATAATAACATTGATTATTAAATAATCATGACGTGTAAACAACTTCACATCCAAAACATACATCCCCGAAACAAACATAGCTTTCATTACCTCATACAGTTTCATCCTCTAGATTTCAAAGATGTCTATAACTCTGTATTATCAGAGATCAAGTTATTTAATTTTGTTTTGTTACCTCTAGATTTATTCTTTTAGTTTTTGTAAATTTATATAATGCTCATACATAAACAACACAAAAATACAATAGTACAAATATATTGTGAATGCTGTGTGTACTGTTTCAATTTTGTACACAATAAATGTATGTAATTTTGTTGGTATACCTAATAAATGAGTACAATCACAATATACAATAAGGTAGAAAAATATTGTTACATCCTACTAATTTGTTACTCTTTCACGCAAAAACTACTCAATGGATTTTAATGAAACTTTCCACTTATGTAGCTTATACCTCGGAATAACACATAGGCTATAATTTATAAAGATAGTGTATGAATTGTCAATCACGCAGGTAAAACCGCGGGGCACAGGTAGTAAACAATAAGGTAGAAGAATATTGTTACCGCAGTAACTGTAATTTAAAACAAATAAATAGTTGAAAAGGTCCCTAAATGGTCCATAAAGTAAGCACCTAAATCAAAAAACCATCATACATTTAGCTAGAGCTGTAGGTTACTTTCTCTCTCTCTGATTTAGTTATCTTGACCGCCCTACAATATTTATATAACAAACGATGTACTTACTAAGAAGTGTTATAACACATCGCATGTAACATTATAAATGGTTCCACAGCGCATACTTCAAGTTTAGTGTTACTTAGCGTTTGGATCATCACTCACTTAACTGACAGAATACACCTGCTCCATCTTAAATAGTATCATTATTCAAATCTAATTAATTAATAGATGATGATTTATAATATATGTTATAAATTATTACTCAAAATTTTGTAATGAGTTACATTTAGACTAAGAGCTACTTTGCTAAAAAAAGAATTTTGAAAAAAGAAGCTCATTAATCTAAATTTATATCTAGAGCGTAGAGTACCACACTGAAATTCCGCAAATACTTACGGATTAATAGTAACCGCACTTAGACTAAATTACAAGTGTAATTCAATCACAATGTGGTCGAGTTAAATGGCATTTAGTCGAAGGCGCAGCGGCACGCGCGGCGGTTGTGAAAGCGACCACCTGCCGAACAATGCACACCGAACTTTTGTTCCCCGTTGGTTTTGTAAACATGTTTTAAACTCAATTCAGGTGATTAAAACGATGGTCATAGAAAGTTTAATGGTCTGATTGAAATGTATTCTAAAGTAAGCTTTTTAAAGCGCGAACTCGACCAAATAAAAAAAGTATATAAGTAGGTAGAAGTACAATAAGAATAAATTAATATTTTTTTTTTCTAGTCCTGAGAAAGTAATATTTCATGGCATAGGCATTGATTATATTCTAATTTACAACCACATTAAAATCACACACTAATATCTCAATTAATTGACCCAAAGAACCATATCATGCATCCCACTTACCTTCGACTTCTTTCCCAAAAGTTCTACATCATCGCATAAATAATAGAGCATGTGCACGTGACGTACCCCGACAAAAAGACGGTAAACAAGTACATACCTATCGTTCACATAAGTCGGTGACCCGATAAGCAGCTAATGAAGCATGGGGCATGCAATAAATCTGTTATTTATGAACAAGACTTCCACGTTGGCGCCATGTTCAGGCGCCATATTTGGTGACCACAAATGGACAACAGCTTTTTGATGGCAGTTTAAAAGTGACATTATATTGAAACAAATGATAAAACTTCCATAGTTCTCTAGAAATTGGTATTAAAACAAGGTGGTCTTTTAGCACAAGTCGTAAAATTAAATAAAGGCAATCGGTTGGTTTTATTGTCTCCTAATGTCGCATATCTTTACGGTTAAACAAATGGGGAGTCATGTAGCTATTTATGTTAATCAAAATAATTTTAATGTGATATTTTATGTCAGGGTTATTTGTTAAATCACATTTCAAAAATACAGTAATTTTCCTACAGTATATATGGAACTATGTAGTTGTATTGCAGTCACTACAAATATAACTATGAGATATCGGAAGTTGTCAGAGTCTCACAGCTACTAATTTATAACTCTCATAGTAAAAGATTTACCAATATCATATACATAGAGATTTGTCGAAAAAAAAGTATTTTCTTTCTTATAAAGTAAAAGATATGCAGACAATTTTATTAGATACCTACAACTGTATTACTGATCTAGAACATCATTTTTGTTTTTAGAGTCACGTATTTTAAAAAGTCATCTTCATAAGAATTGAATGCACAACTGCATACACAACGACAACAACATAGACACATGAGAACAGTATTAATGGCATTGAATGTCACACGGAAACCTCGTGACAAATTCACCTATAATTGCAGTAAACTGCCGAGGTAAGCCGGTCGTGCATCCGTATTCGATATCATACATAATCTTTACGTAAACGTTCGTAGAAACTGGAAAACCGACTGTATTTATGATGCGAACATATTGGAGGTGGACGACTAGTTTCGGGATCAAACGGACCCCTTAACCTATAGTAATTAAGATATTTAACTAGTCGGTCGTAAGATTCTAGTCTTTGCCGTACGTTAAAAGTATGCTATAATATTGTACAAGTGTAATAACGAGAGAAGGTATTCAAATTCAAAATTCTTTATTTGACTTAGGCTACAAAGTAGCGCTTATCAACGTCAACACATATAAACACAAAAACGACAGCACCCTAAGGATCGGTTCATTTGCGGCGGAAGACGCATCATCGGTCGCGCAGCGCCAGAACAGACAAACACGCAATGAGACATCCAACCCCTCACACCTGACGCACAAACGCATCATCAGTGAGAAGGATCGAACGCCCCACCGCGCATCCGCCCGCCCCGGCGCCACACAACCGACAACACGCGACGCACCTCGGCCAGAAATGAACCGATCCCAATTCCCAATTCTGTTTGCAATTGAAGTCATCATTTGTTTTCTTATCCTTTTCTGTCTCACTGTACGGCAAGGGCCTTTCTACCCTTCGTATGATTGCAATCTAGTTACGAATATAAAAATGAACAACCAATAAATAGCAAGCTAATACAAGTCGAAGTTAAAACTGTACCAATTATAATTTAATAACTATGGCGCCGGATGATATAAAAGATAACTTTCTTCTGGAAAGTAGTCAATATCCCATTGAAATATAACTGGTTTCATATTTTTATCTTAACTAGAACTCTGTCAAAAGGAAACATCAAGCTAGTTTAAGTGACTTTCGAGCAATACTTAATTGAACACTTGCAATTTAGTAATGAGAATTGTGAAATACACTAAGATGCAAGTAGGTAAAAATGTGGGATCTGCTAGGTACGTCTTTCACAACTAGCGTTAACCTGTTTCACCCGCGTATGTTGTTATCGTTAGCGTAAGACAACTATTGAAATATACAATAATTAGGTACCATACGATGCGTTAGTCGTGCTACAGTTAAATTTACAAAAAAAAATACCATTCGTGTGTCATGAGTAAATCAACACGGGTGCTCCACTTGCACCGCAATCAGGCACATAGCTCATTATATTATTATATCATTACTCATCGTAAACAACACATTTAACGGCCATTGTATTCAAATTTATTTATTCGTATCGTACACAGCCCGTGATAACTTGCTGCAGATATTAAGAGAATTTGGTTAGTCATTTAGATATTATTATGGTAGTACAGTCGCCATCAGATATATCGTAGCGGACAAGGTGACCAAAAACTTCTGAACAATTTAAAATGTCAATAAGTTCTATTCGCTACAAGTTACCATAAATATCTGAACATTTATTACCTCGTTAATATCGGAGCAGATGCTTGTCAATAATTTCTATACAAACTAAAAACCAAAAAACCTAAACACTCACAACGTGTTTGTGAAAACGTTGTTGGTTCCATGCGGAAACGGTTACAAGACGTATTAAATGCAGAAGGAGATTACACAAAATACTTATATTTATTTTTGATTCCTCCTTTATATCACGCAATAACGAACTAGGTGAGCTCAGCGTTTGACTGACTGACTTGACGTTTTGAGTGTAGTTATATTTCATAAGATACGCCGGTGTTCCTGTGAAAAACACTTATTGACGAGCATAAAGTTTACGCCACTCTGGAGAACGATCAATTGAGCGACAAGCTTTGTTTTCATTGAACAAATCTTACCGCAAAGGAATAAGATCTGTATTTCAGACGAAATATAGGCTAAAGTCTTATATGACGTATATTGCCGATGGGAATTACAAAAATCTACATATCATAGTATAAAGCATGTAAAAAATAGTAGCTTAGTGTACTATAAAATAAATAAATTTATTATTTATTGTATATTAAATTATATAAAGGTGCGTGTCATATGTTGTCCCTTTCTTAATTTTGGTATATAAGTTTTTTTTTTTTTTTTCAGAATTTTGATGTCCGGGCAGATTCCTTATGTTATTAGGCACACTTAAAAGGTTTAAAGCCCAGGCATCAATGAGTAAATTTAATCACAAACAGATTGCGTTATTAGGTCACTGGCAAACAGTTTTAATTGTATTTATATTTATTTATACAGAGATAAAAGGTAAGTTTGAACGAGAAATGTCGACATACAATTTGATTGATATACGGTTTGGTTGTAATGCTTATTAGGCCTGAGGGCCTAGTTTGGTTCCGAGTGCCTGTATCAATGACTATACATACAACAGTCTCGACGGACAAAGCCGCCAAGGCTAAGCAACATGCACGGTATCGAATAAACTAATAAGAATTATGGGTTTTTGAATGAATGAACATAGCCAATTACATTTTAATTTACATAAAAAACAGTACAGCTTATTTTATAATATTTCAAATCTCGATTGTGTTACTTAATAATTTTATCGTTAACTCTTGCTTTTTTATTGTTTGTCTTAATATTCGACTAGCTGTGACCAGGGTTTTCTCCCATGAGGAGTATTGTTTTGTGTATTTTGTCAATGTCTTTGATTTACCTATTAGGAACGAATCCAAAAATCTGAGTTAGAAATGATGTAACAAACCCGACTTAGTTTTATTATTTTTTTCAAATATCTATAAATTCTATAAACGCTACAAAGGGTAAATTACTGTGTATCATGCAAAAATTATAAAGAAGATAATTTACTAAACCCACACACGAACTAAGATATCTAACATGAAAAGCTCTTAAATGGTGATCGTAAGTTCGTAAGTCTTGATTTTCCTGTTGGCTTCTATCCAATGGATAAATGAAACTAAAATTGAAAGACTCGTTTCTTAGAACGATGATTGAATTGCTACGATTAATCGCTTTCAATTGAATCCAGTCGTTATCCACTCAAAGAAGTTAAAGTTGATTTCTATTTAACCACGTAATAGTTCATGGAACTACGAAGACAATGTGAGTCGAACGAATTCCCTACTTTTTGGTACAAAACTATTGTTTAGCATAATTAACGAATAAGCTTCTAAACATGGAGCATAAGCACCGCTACATTATCATATAGCAGTTCATTTGTTGTCAGGTTCCATTTTGTAAAATAAAACAGTTACAATAAACTAGTTCAAAATTAAGATGAGCTCTCCTTTTGGGATTCCCAAAATATTAGCACCAACTGTTCTAATCTTATATTCAAGGAATAATGAACAAGCATAAAAATATTACAAAACTTTATAAAAGTAATGGAACTTTTTTATACATACCATCAATATAAATTCATAGGTAAGATCGTGTTGCATCTCTATAAATATTTAAATTTTGAGCAATTTAAGTTATTTCTTCTTTTCTTATATAATTATAATTAGGCTCTTCAAGATTCTACATAAACCTTATTTTATACAACGATTTAAATATCAAAACGTAGCAGAAAACAAAGCACTAATGATGAAATAACGTGCAATAACAGCAACCGCACCAGTTTTAGTCAATGCTGAACATGCGCATAGTAGCCATTACTTGCGGATAACGGTGAGAAAATATGTAACAAACAGCTTACACGACGACTAAGGGAATCCTTATCCATTGCACTTATATAATAATTGTGTAAATGGAGCAGATTTCATCAAACGTATGAACTAGTTTGTGTCGTATGCATATGGACAAACTAACAAATGATATTCGTATGAGTTAAGATAGTGACGTTTTGAAACGGTACATATTTAGCTGGAAATAGACAACTTGGAACAAGATTTCTAGCCACTAACAGCTTTTACTACTAATAAATAGAAAATAAATTGGTGCCTTGGATTGCAGTCATATTGCTTGTAACTCTAAGAGATTATTGCATAATACAAGTATTGTATGTGCAACAATTCTTTCTAGTGTTTTCTGCGTCACTGCAGGGCAAAGGTCTAACTATACTCCTTCAATCTCTCTCTGCTTAGAGCTGTGATGAAGGCATCCTTATCGAAGGAGTCCAAATCATCCCGCCGCTACATCGCCGTTTGACGCTACCATGTTTCCAAATGCACCACATTGAACACAGCCGAGAATTTGCCTCAGGAGTAAATTATCATTATGATTTTCAAGTGGGAATTCGGCGTAGAATTATGTATGAAACAGGTAGATTTAAACTGGATAAGCAAGTGTTCCACTTTTAAGCATAAACTATAATTTAAGCTATAAACCGGTGCACTGCCGGTGGCCCGTATTGGTAAAATTTCATTGCGCCCTACTAAACGAGTTATAAATCTCATTTTGAGATTGTATTGCGCGGTTAATCCTATTCGTACTCCTTTTGAAGATTTCAAACTAATCATTCCATTGTCATAGGTGCAAATATCATGTGAAATGAAATAATTTAACTAATAAACATTGTAAGTTAGATATTAAATGCAATGCAAAAATGCAATATGTAGCTAATATCCAAATACGTACAACATATTTCGATACAAATTACAACGTCATTCGCTAACGCGATAATATGATATTGCTACGAAAACCAAATATCACATTTAATGCAGAGTAATTTCGAAAATGGTTAACAGGCTGTAAATAGGAACATTTGCGATAGGAGTAATTGGTATAAACGCCATTAAATTGCCTTGTCCGTCTATTTGTCGGTATTTCTCGTTTAAAATTCCAGCGCAACAGATTTCGTATGTTCAAGGTTGTTAAAAACGTTAATATGTCAACTTCCTCATGCACCTAAATAGTTTTCCTGACCCCGCCTAGAAGTGATGACTCGCTTGTTTTTTACATAAAATCTGTTTATTCGACTAGTAATTATCTGATTGACGTTCAAAACTTTGAGCCGTGTCGTGACACCGCGAAGGGCGACCGGCTGTTAGTAAAAAGTACGGCAATTACGCACCTGGCCAGGGCAAAGCGACATTTGTAGTCCTATAGAAAACAACACACATTTACTTTAAAAAAGATTAAAGGTCTTACATTGTTTAATTTCTAAGATTTTTCTTCATAAAGTATTTTAATACTTACTCTGCATATCATTCGTACAGCAACCTCATTTCTAAAAATAATTTAAGTTACTTATTACTCTTGAGGAGCACGTCCCAAAAAATCCAAGATGAACAACAATCAAACGTCACGTTTCGGCCAAACATCACGACTAGGGTCTGACGAAGCCGTACACATCCGTTACGCATAATTAGCAACAATCGTAAGCCCAACACAGTGTAAGCATACTGAGAAATACCCACTCGGTTCCTGGGTGTGACGGTCGAAGAGCAGCGCACTTGGAATGACCAAATACGTGTAACAGGTGCCTAATGTAGGCACGTTCGCGTTGCATGCGTAGAACCACGCACGTGCTGTGCATCAGGACGAGTCACAGCGGATCGTCAATAGCTGAGCGTAGGCGTGACGTAGACAAGGGGAACGTTAACCTTTGTGCCTAAACCACGCAACACTGTAAACGTCTGTGGTTATGCCGCCAGACTGGTATCATGTCAAGGCAAAAACATGAACTGAACTATGGATTGCGCGTCGTCAACTGGCGTAATTAAGAGGCACGCACCGCAATACTTACAAAAATAAAACAATGATGCCATGGTGTCAAGACACCTAAATACTCGAACTTAACGTAAAATAGATTAATGACGAAACAGAAGTAAAATGTAATTATAAGACCGCAGGTCACAGCCAAGCAAACACACCGCAATGACATCATTCTCAAGCTCTGAAGCTGTCACAGAAACGTCACGCGGCATACCTAAATGATGAGCGACAGACAATCCAAACACACGGAGTATTAAGCATACAATCATACTGACTCATTGGGGATTACAATTTTAATAGATATGCTACAAATATTCTAACTATTGACCGCAGATGACTAAAGTATCTGCGTCCGAGCAATACGATGACTAAAGCTGTAAGGAGATATGTATCAGTTATGTTAAAAAAAAACGTGACAAAAGGGCCAGCGACCCCGGACGCTAATTTGCTGAATGAAAAGAGTTATTTCATCCGGGTGTTTAATTGCAGCAAAAACTTCGCAATTCAAAAACATAAGTGCGCATCGACGTTTTATCTTCCAGGAACTATATTTGTATGATTAAGTTGTTCAATAAACGCCATACTTGTATCGATTCTATCTGCATTTAAATTAGAGCTAAACAGATTAGCATGTCATACTCGTTGCCCGTATATGGGTGCAGGACACTAATTTGTACATCATCTAATGATTTCTAGTAAATGATGATGTGGCTAGTACACGGATGATAAATTGTTTTGACCATAAATACCAAGCACGTGTTAATGGCAGCAGGATCATGTTTGCAATATATGAATGTCTTAACTTTAGAACATCTTTAGGGACAATGAATGAGAAATAATAAGTATTAAATAGGAATGTTGTACAGTATAGAAACCAAGTTATGATTGTCAACCCGGAATCTTTTATGCATCTCATCAATATTTAAATTATAAGACGACTTAATAGTTCCTAGGAAATCGATAATTGTTATGTGTTAAGAATAACACATTACATTAACTAAGAACGGATCTCACCCTGAGTTAAATACAGGTGGAGCGGTGGGAACACATAAATCTCGAGTGACAAGGACGCTGCTCAGTTTATTGTTAAAAACATTGAAATTATAATGGTTTTTCCGATGTAATCATTCATTTGCATGAAGTGCGATTTTATATAAAAAGAAAATGTTAAAGATGGGAAATACCCGACATGTTAACTGTTGTATTGTGCTCCATTCTGCATGCCCCATTGTAGTGCGTCACGCCTTCTTTTTATTTATTGCTTTTTGTCCATCATATGTCTTGTATTCAAATGTTAAAATTATACATATCAAAAATCCGACGACTGTTATCAAAACTGATCATAGCATCATTTTCTACGAACTAACCAATCATCTTATAACTGGTCCAAGTGTTTCGGTTGCACGAGGATGCATTAATTAACAAAACATGTGTTCATGAATCACAAGGGATGGTCCACGCTGAGTGCTGATCGCATCTCAGCTGCGCCCACCGGCAATGGCAGCAATTTGTCAATTCGCCACGCGTTATCTCCATTACTCAACTAGGTACCTCGGAGAATTAACATAAAACCGTAAACAGTGCCTTACTCATTGTCGTGCTTTAACCTTATA
Source organism: Autographa gamma (assembly GCA_905146925.1). NCBI lineage: Eukaryota > Metazoa > Arthropoda > Insecta > Lepidoptera > Noctuidae > Autographa > Autographa gamma. The sequence goes on from LR989865.1 coordinate 7,755,402, forward strand.
AGATGATCATTTCAGAGTCGTAGGTGTCGATGATGTTTGATCTGTGCAATGAAGACTTTACACTTTGTACTTTATGCATTGTCATAGTTTTAAGCCTTACGGGGATGCTCTTCGACGTTATATCCCGTGGGTGTTTTTCATCTCCTTCATTTTAATTTAATAATCTGTCTACATAAACAATTTTGTAAACAAACATTTGAAGCGCAGACCAATTTAAAGTTACGATCTGTTATGGTTAAATCAATTTCAGTCCATATTCCTATGATTATAGTCTCACAAAATGTTATGCTTTCCTTCATAAAGTAGGGTATGACAATTTTAATGAAAATAACTTTCCAATAGTTTACTTTCGTATGAATTTCTACTATTATCGTGATTAAAAGCCGAACTTTCTATTGATTCTCAATTGAAGTCTATTTCACTAGAACTAAGCTCGCGCTCGTAAGATAAAGGTTAACATGTACACTTTCCATCTAAACTCGTACCTATTTTGTATATACTGCTTTAGTTAAAAACATAAATTCATCAATATATTGGAACAACTCACACGGTCATCTAATCCCAAACCAAGCAGAGCTTGTACTATGGTAACAGACAACTGATAAACATACTTTATCATTTTTAAATAAATACAAATTATATAAAAAATACAACTAGACACAGAACAAATGATCATGCTCATCACGCAAATAGTCATAGGCTATTGGAAAGTTATCACTGTAAAATGATGCTCAAAATATTGTTTGTTGTATGAACATGTAAATAATAACTGGCCATACTGCACAACTATATTTTTTAAAACTCGTTGGGCAAGCCCTACTCACTGTTAGATGTAGGTAGCGATACGTTTTCGCATTCTAGTTACATTGTTGAGATAACTTTGTTTTGCAAAGGGCAAGATCAAGCGTTCCATAAATATTCAATGTCCGTATTTGCAGGTGACAATAAGTCGTTGACCAGCTTGATCCAAAGGTAAATAAAGTGGCTTTGATAATTCTAGCAATGGATTATAATAATCAGACGTACAAAAGGATTCAATTGACATTTAGTTTCAGGTATGACTTTTACGATAGAATGTGCATTTGCTCATCTGCCTGGCCTTTCACGGTGAAGTTTATGTTGGGGTTAGGTTTCGGCCTGATCAGATTATTGCATATCTAAACTTTGTATGCCATTCACCTTATCTTCTCAGGGTCGCGTTAGGTCGGACTGCTGTTTAAGACGCCAGACTACCTGTATATCAGGGACCTAATGAACTCTCTCGCATGTATTGAAATCTCGATATATTTGTTTATATAATTATCGTACTAGTAACGACCAATTTTAACATATGCAACTTAGTTCCTAAGTAAGTACGTCATTTAATTCATAAGTTAACCAGTAACCATTAGGCCTGTAGTACATGTTATGAAACGAAGTATTTATTGTAAGTACCACTTAGTAGGCATTAGAAACTCGTATGGGCAGATAGCATCCGTAAGTATAATTGGTTTACGAGGCTTGTTTAGTAAAATAATCAGCTTTAAAGTTTCAAATATGGCCGCATGGGAAGACCAGTATTATAAAAGTAACATTTCTTTTTAAGCCCTTCAAACATAATGACTTTACAAGGATACAAATTAATGACAGCCAAAAGACGTTTAATACAAGCCAACTGATAGCAAAACTAATAATTGCACAGAGTTTTAACCGCATAATTATCACATGTAGCAAATGATTGACGACGTTTCAAGACAATTAGTTGTTATATACGTTTAGATTTTTATATACTTATCTAGTCTACTAAATAATATAATAAGTAACCTAATGAGCTGCATACTGGTCGCAAACACTAGTTGAGCCCAAAATGCAAAAATGACAAAACATTTTTGTAATAAATAAATCTTGATAATTGAATCTTGAAAAAAAATACTACGTTGCTTACGTTGGTTATAGCGTTAAAGTTTTTATGCAACGTAATGGTGGCTTAATAACAACATAAAGTCAACCACCCCCGCATGGTGTTATTTGGCACGTTTTACCATTGCCTTATGTTATGCTACGTCATGGGTGGCGAACACCATCGATGATAGCCAAAAGTTCGTATAATATGATATAACAGATAAATAAATACAGAAGGTAAGGAGCAAAGAATTAAGTTAAATTAGGGAACAGTTAGTACATTGTTATTATGCCGTTGTTAACCGCTTTACCTATGAACTATTTATTGTTACCGAAATAGTTAATAAAACCGCTCCAAAATAGAGTGTATTTGAAATTTTAACTATGCCTTCTATTAATGATTTCATGATAAACCTCAGAATCAATAGGATGATGAAGATAAATATTTTAAAAAGAAACAAATATCATCAGCGGAGGAATTCAGATACAGACTTCAATGTGTTGCATGCGGATGACATTAAAGTATTACGTAGCGTCTGATAGCTTGATATCTAGCACATTTTATAGACGTTTCTGGTACTACGTGATCGGAGACTGCCGTATTATCTAAGATGAAAATACTGGACGTAAAACACGGCAAATACATTTTTTTTGGTAAGCCGAGCATTTGTAAGTGTAATGCACTATAGGTAAACATATATGAATCGTCGTTGACTTACCCTTAATCCTTAACATTATTAACGTAAGCTTTCTTAAATTAAGTAAAAAAAACTAACAGGTAAAAACTTTTATCACTAAAATTAGATCATGATTGGCTATAGACATCTAGTTTGATGAAAAATCCGGTTGAAGTTCAAATGTTTTATTAGTGCTTTTCAAAACACACGCAATCACTTCCTACGTCCAAACATAACTTAATTGTAGGGGTTCACGTGTCGTTTTTTAATTACAGGGCACTATTGTATTTACTGACCTTGTCTGTTACACTATAACGTTAGCAACTTAAACAAAAACAAGTCACACATTTAAAACTGTTTTTCGTTAGTGACCTTTTCGACATTGGCTATTTATCTGATGATACTTCAGTGCTAATCAATCACGGCCTATCAATATCATCTCCAACAAGGAAAAAGTTGCGGGATTTTAAAAGATTCAGAAATGGATGCCTTTTTTAGAGTCTTACCCAATGGGTAAGATCGGGGCCCTGCTAGGACTTCGCTGTCCGTCCGTTTGTCTTTCACCAGACTGCTAGCTAGTCAGTTGAAATTCAGTTCGGGGGGGGGGGGGGGGGGGGGGGGGTGTTACAACGGTGGTACGGACTCCTTCGTGCGCGAGTCCGACTCTCACTTGGCCGACTTTTGTCATTATATTTGTTTTTTTTTAACACCTTACCGTACTTATATGGTTGATAGCTGTGATCTATTTATACTACTACCCCCGAATACGAAAACGCAGATTATCTGTAAGGCCTTCTTGAATGTCTACTCTCTACTTTACACTTAAAACTGTCAGAGAAAGCATGAGATTTAAAGGCGACTTAAAACTGATTGACTCTATAGTATTCTGCCATTAGGAAAACAAATAGTCAAACCCTATTCATTAATATTTAACAACAGCATTATTCTTGAAATCAATAATTGCACAAATAATGATATAGTCGTTTAATTGCACATTGAAATGATTGTTTGTGTTAATTAAATGGAATTATACAGATTTATAATGATCCATTCATACAATGCAAGTTGAACTTTGATTGTCGATACTGTCATGCATTCCTTGGTAATCTGATATTGACATTATAAGTATTTTTAAGAACATGACTAAAAAGTCCCTGATTACAAGAAACTTGCAAATTTTATTTGGGACATAAATTAGGTAATTGTAGTTTTATTTTCTGTACTAATGCAGTTCTATTCTTGTGTCCGTTATAAACAATATTTAACGCAAACTAATTCACTGACTCACTGCTGTGAACTAAATATATCCTTACTCTATGTGGAACTTAATACCAGCGGATAAATATAGACTCATGTATAACTTCTCATTATTTATCGAACAGGATATCGTTGGAGTGAATAAATAATTGATTGTTATACCTGTGTATTAAATTACAAGTAATAATGTACGCTGAGGTATATTAGTAATGGTATGTGTACAAGATGATCCACATAAAAAGAAAGTTACCGACGCAGAATTGATTTCTAAACATTACTAAATGTAATTACCCGACTGAGAAAGAGGGTAATTTTTTTGAAGATTGATAGTATGAAGTAAATTATGAGTTAGAGAGAATCGGCAAAGAGAAGACCGATCAAACAGTATATAGAAATGCACGTAAATATTATGTTTTTTTATCACAAAGATTGGTTTTAATTAAGGGTTTATTTTATATGAAATATTGAGTATTTAAAGTTATGTCGCATCATATTAGCCAGCATCAATAACAGGCAGTAAGGGAAAGCCGTGTATTATTTTAGTCACATAGCGTAAGTAAATATGCAATCGCGGAAAATCAGTTGGCACATCGTACGCCTCGGAACATCCGGCTCGCATATAGTCGCCATTTATAACCTGCATCGCTATCGGACATATCAATGCAAAGTGTAAATAAACACTTTATTGTTATTTAACACTTCTCAACACCCACTTTGCATAGAGGAACTCGTATTTATTCATTTGTTAATGAGAGTACTCTCATTAACAATAATAATTGCAGTTTTATGTCCACATGAGGTTTATGTATTTAAATGCAACACTTGTGCAATCTGCCTTTGCGTGAGAGAGACGTGTTCGATTTTTTTTTTTAAGTTCTACTTATACGAACGATTTTTAAAAAGAAAAGTATTTTCTGAAACAAAATTTAAATAAAAAGGCCGAAAACGATTTCGGATCTAGAACAACGTTAATAAATACAAAAGAAATGTGAAAGACTCGTCAAATCTCATTTAAACGATGTGATCGGCTGTTAGTCTTTTGTTCATCTAACCACAGCTGTGGTCAGTGGACTTGATAACGGATAAGTTGATCAGCCTTCAGAAACCGGGGATTGGGCTTGTCACTTCCTTACATTTGTCTATGGGACTGATTTTCTTCTCATGTAACATGTAATATATTTACAAATGATTCTGAATTCATATTGAACTATAGTACACCTTCTTAGGTTTATAAGTTTGTCGTGAAACACGCTTTCCGTTCTAATGTTTCAAGGTTTCTAATATGTAAGGACTTGCCTGTACAGATTGTGTGACTATTTAGTGTTGTAACTGTAAAAAGAGCCTTATGGATGGCACGGAAAATGCAGTTAATAAACTGATAACGATTTGGATTTTGAAATATCATCGTTATATATAGACTCAATATTTTTTAAGCAAATGGAGCCCATCGATCGATTTCTATTACAATGATGTTTACTCACCGCTTTAGTCATCTCTGGATAACTATTCCATATTGTTTGTAAAAAGGTTGATTTGCATGTCGTCTTACCTGTAACAAATTAAAACAAACGTTGTTAATGGAAAGTAGTAATAGTAATTATACTTGTAAATCAAAATTTACATTTAAGTAAAATGATTTAGGGATGCTTGTGAGGTTTGATAAGACTGTTGAGGATATTTTTATCGAAACTAATACTAGAAATACTAGTAGCTTCAGGTACCATAAATATCAAATCAAATTATAGTCATTTTGGCTAAAGACACTATACTAGCAGCACAATAACAACAAAGTGTTGTGAATTATGAATTTTATTAAAGGTTAATAAAAAATAATTCTAAGAGGCACTTAAAGGGAAAATCATTCATAACACATACAGAAAGATACAATAACATACATAAATTGACATGAGAAAAAGTACAAAAATCCTCAATTTCACCAAACAAATATCAGTGTAAGTGCGTCGGTTTCATCGTACCGTTCCTGGCCATCATATTTTCAAGTATTCTTAATTTCAAGAACTACAAGTCATCACAATTATTACAGATGAAACATGATATAACAAGTATTTTATAAATTCATTAAAATTAATATTTAGCATTGGGAATATCCAGGGATAACAACAGCATTATATTCAATATTATGTTTCATACAAAGGTTTTTGCATCGTAAAATTAGATAAAACAAACAATGGCTGAGCTCTAAGAAGAGGCGAATAAACAATTTTGTGGTTTTTACCCTAAACCACATTTTGAATTTTTCCAAAGATGTGTAACTAACAAATAACTCGAAGATGCGTCACTAAAGCGCCTAGAAATCCATGCAACTGCTAACTTTGGTTACAAGTTGAGAGAAAAAGTAAAATCGTAACACTACAAAAATATTATTAATATCCTTCTCGATTGGTCGTGCAGAAAGACAAAGTTATCTCAGAGCCGATAGCTCATTAATTAGCCATTACGACGCCGCCGGGCGGCTATCTAAGGAATTCTATATAAATACAAGTCCAGATGGCAGGCGCGCGCCCCGGTCACGATCCCGTCTACCATGATTATACTACATTGTGCTATGCTACCCGTATGTTGCGTACCGAAAGCAAATTCATCTATGGATAGTTCAATACCACTTCAACTAAATTTTCCGTACGTATTTGTACCTGCACATTTAGCTATATCATGTGACCGTCATAGTCATAATTCTACTGCCTAATGTCAGTACGGAAATTTAATATACCTTACTGCTACATAGCTAAATTGCAATTGCCCTTTAATTCAAATACTTTAAACATTATTTCGTATGAATGAATGACCAATATAAAATAATCACTAGTTTACTAGTGAATTTGATAGTATCGTAAAACGAAGGAATCTGGTAGTAGCTGAATTCAATTAGACCTTTGACAGCGAATCACAACAACACCTTTAAAGGTAGTTCTCAAGATGAGCTCCATGAATTTGGAACACAACCATATAAGACTAAAATTATCCGTGTCAATGCAGACGCAGCTGACTGTACCGAGCATGTAATTAATCAGCCATTCTCGTCGCACGACGCTTTGGTATGCATGATGTTTAAGCAAATTAAAAATACGTTAAATACGTGCAAGACAGACAAAACGTATGATCGCATCTGTATTCATATTTATGTAAATAAAAACTGTTGGATAGCAGCTTATCAAGTGTCTGATTAATGCCGAAACGTGATCGTGGAATATTGAATACCGTTGCGATCTGCAAATCGTATAATCACGGTACATTACAATCGCTACGTCGTATCTTATACAAAGCTGTGTGTGTTCTTACTGGATGCAATTGATAAGAATACTAAGTATATTCGGAATGCTTTGATGACTTACAAAGGATGACCACAAATGTAGCGGTATCATTAAGCTTATCATAATTAATTAAATGGAAATCAAAACATTGTTTCTAAGAAACATTTCTTTATGTAAGATATGGTAAATGCCTAAGGTCGATCTAAGACAAAAGGACATGACATAGCCATATTTATTTCACTATATCACACAGCAAAACTACAAGGGCAAGATGGAGATACGAACAGTGCAGTCAAACTACGTTGATTTACTTCAATAAGCATCATACACCAGTAGACAGACCTATATCTTAACTGCACTGTGATGCCTTAACTAACAGAACTAGAGTAGAAAAAAATGTGACTAAGAAAAACCAAAAGGTTGAGGGAAAGAGAAAAGCTCTAAATAGAGTTATTTATATAGAAATGATAAAATTAAGAATGGTAGATAGAGAACTTATTTTATCAGGATTTTAAGTTAAATTGTATTAATCACCCATGAACGCAAAGTAAAAAATAATAAAAGGACATTAGGTAATTGCTATGCTAATATTTCCAATAAAAACTCCATAACAAAACGTTTTGTATTGAGGTGCATTGCATCAATCCATTGTTTTATTTAATTAATCGCAAATAACATCACGCTATAGACGATATTCAAATCACAAATTGCATCGTATACATAAGTAAATAGGGCGGCTACTTGGTACTTTTTACGCGTGTAGCTTCGTTACAATTAATATTATGGGCGTGATAAAACCTACGTTTTATTACCTTAAGTATTTACATTAATTGACGCGATGCGCTATAATGTTGTCTGTTTGTACCATTGTTAGCATACTAGGTATCTCGATTTGCAATGTTTTAATTATCTAATGTGTTGATTACATAACAGTTTAGCAATATGGGTTCTTTTGTGAGTTTCTAACGACGAATAAAAGTGTTAAAATAAAACAGGTATTTAACCAGTATATATCCCCCACATTTAAGTATTACCTACCAACTCTAGAAAAACTACGTACTTAAATGATGTTACCGATACATGTTTGATTTCTCTGTAGACAACGCAAGATCCTATGAAACTGTAACAACACAGTTGTTTCGCATTAGATAATGTTTATCGACATCTCGCAATTAGGGTGAAAGGTAAATGTAACGTTTCACTCTTAGCAATAGGTTAATTGGATCTATTAGCTTGTTATCATTCTGTATACAGGAGTCAGGAGTCAGGAGAAACGGGTTGACGTGACAGTTGTATGCGATAAGAAATCTGTCTGCCACTACTCTATTTATTGTTGAGACACTTCAACGCATTGGCCAATACATTAAATGAGATGTAAACATTAACATATCATTTAATGTATTGGTCAATACGCAGACGCTGAGTCAAAACATTGAAGTTTCTATGCTTTTAGTAGGAATTTCTTGTCATACCTCGAAAAGACAGTGAATGGACTGTACAACCTGTAATTTGTCTATATGTATTATTTATTTTTTCATTAAAGTACACCTACACCCCCCTAAGCCCCCTCACCGCGAGCATTCCGGTGAGGGAGCACCTTAAAACTACACTTTTTTAACTGATTTCTAAAATGGAGGTCCTTTAATTCAATGGGTTTTTTTAATGCTTGTTACGCGACAATTTTTGATATTAAAATAAAATGTCCTAAATAGGATAGTGAGGGAAACCTTCGGCAAGCAGTGAACGTCCCATGGCTCAGATGATGATGACTATGATTATAAACCTCAGAGATGGTCCAATATAAATTTAATTGAATCTTTGTTTCATTAGTGTAAACAATAATTTTAGAAAAAGGTGGCTTAAAATAACGGTTGTGAGAATAGGATGATTTCGATTTCTTCCAGGCGTAATTAGAAAACAATATACAGGGTGTCCGGTAAATAATCCGACAAACTGTGGTGGCTGATACCTTAGGTCAGGCCCTATCAAATGAACGCAACATATGTTCGCCGAAAAGTTACAGGTTTCGAGTTAAAATCGATTTTCGAAAATTTTAGAATTTTCTACCTTGCATCAGACTTTTCCATTTTTCTTGCTGATACATAGCTTTCGTAATACTTTTTGTGAATCAAATTAATCTTGAATAGTTACTCTATCCTTTGATAAGTCTCATATTTATCTAAAAGAAGAATATAGTGGCGATCGAGCCATTTGTTTTACAATTTTCACTTTCGGTTTTTCTTAGTGCTCAACTTTGAACTGCAGTGGTGAAAAATAAATGTATGTAGGATTTTTGTACAACAATCTTAAAAACTTGCTTGAATATTGATGATTTTGGGCAGGTACAATACTTGCATATTTTTTTTACAAAATTTGACAAAATAAGCTGCTGAAGTACACCCGGGCCTATTTTTTGAAATATTACTAATGTAAATCAGAGTAAAAATGATACGTAACTTAACGCTGATCGTCATTGTACAATTAAATGAGGTATTTTCTTCTCGCCATTAACTCTCTATGATAGATTAAAACATGTTTTAGTGTAAAGTTACTTTAACCTTCAGTATTTTCTTATTAGATAAATCGATTTTATAATACCTTATTTTTCATGCAACAACACTGAAATAGCTGGTTTTAGACGCCCAATCCATCTGCACTTAACGGGTTCCGTATAATTGTAAAATTTTAAACGAGATTTTTTTTTTAAATATTTTCCAAACTGAAATTGACGACAACTATTTCGTGTCACTAGTTAATCGCTAGAAAAAAATAACTTATTTCACTGGAACATAACGATCCGCGTTAAGTTACGTCGCATTTTTACTCAGATTTACATTAGTAATATTTCAAGAAATAGGCCCGGGTGTACTTCAGCAGCTTATTTTGTCAAATTTTGTAAAGAAAATATGCAAGTATTGTACCTTCAAAAAATCACCAATATTCAAGTAAGTTTTTAAGATTGTTGTACAAAAATCCTACATACATTTATTTTTCACCACTGCAGTTCAAAGTTGAGCACTAAGAAAAACCGAAAGTGAAAATTGTAAAACAAATGGCTCGATCGCCACTATATTCTTCTTTTAGATAAATATGAGACTTATCAAAAGATAGAGTAACTATTCAAGATTAATTTGATGCACAAAAAGTATTACGAAAGCTATGTATCAGCAAGAAAAATGGAAAAGTCTGATGCAAGGTAGAAAATTCTAAAATTTTCTAAAATCGATTGTAACTCGAAACCTGTAACTTTTCGGCGAACATATGTTGCGTTCATTTGATAGGGCCTGACCTAAGGTATCAGCCACCACAGTTTGTCGGATTATTTACCGGACACCCTGTATATTACTTGAATTGATGCTAACGAGTTTTTGATTTTGTCAAATTTCATTACGGTACTTAACAGCAGAGAAAATAGCCGTGACAATGCAAGGGGACAAAGAAATCAGTAATAATACCTAGTGGTTAATATTTAAGTGAGGTAATTGCAATTGTAAAAACCTTTGCAGTTTCATTCTTATTTTATTTGTTAGTTTTACTTATATGATGGCGATGTAGCTGCGTTGCGTGAATTCTTTTTTAATTTAGCCTTTTCTGTCCCACTGCTGGGCAAAGATAATTTATACTAAATAGATAGGAAACTTATAAAATTATTTAATTGACTGATTAGTGAATATAAGCATGGGTTCTTAAATACGAGATAGAATAATCATATACCGCAACAAAAGCAAACTTTTTAAGCATTTTTTGTTTCAAGATTACTTAATGATGTTTAAACTAAAATATAGTACCATTCATTCTTAACAATCATTAACAAATATTTGTTTCCCAAACTTCAACTGAGGCAAGCAAACCGATAGTAGGTACGTATTACATTGCCGTTATATAACGTTCAATTAGAAGTATCCATCGTAACTACACGCAATGTTACCGTTACATCAAAAACATGTCGACTAGATAAGGGGACATGAATAACAACTTTATAAGAATATGCATAACGAAACATTGCGAGCGCCTGTGAAGTGTGTCTCTAACCTATTGTTGAGTAGATTCGCCAATTAATTTCGTATTAAATACTTGATACGCCTAGTATACAGATAAAATGATAGTAGATGATTAATTTTTGTTTTTTATGGTAATTTTGCTAATGGACACTTTTTATTGTAAAACTATCATTACTTTTTTTATATGCGGTTAAATACATTGTGGCGGGCTAACTGTCCTATGGCATAAATACAAATTATATTAGATATTGTTAATGAAGATCCGTATGCAAAGTACTTATGAAGGTGGTAGGTTTGGATTGGAAAGTTGAGTATGGGACGTTAAATAAAACCAATAATCCAATACACAATTAACCATGAAAATTGAAAATTTCCTAACTGATAGAAGAATGTGGAATCTGAATAACTGTTTGTCTAAATCTCTACAGAAACAAGCGTGTCCGGTATTTGTTTCTATATTCAATAACGAGTCATAAACGTGTAGTTGCTAATTCTCATAATTTTCTAATTAACATTGATTACAAAAGTGTCAAGATGTCAAGAGAGAAAATAATTTCTTAACACTACAATACCTACCTGTGAAAGCTCGAGTAAGATCGCTTTCGAGATATTTTAAACAAACAATATTTACCGCGACTTTACGAGGAAAATTGCAATCGCAAAGTGCACGGTATCGCAAAAATAAACAGTTACAAAGGCTGCAATACTTTCTCAAGTAAGGTATTGTCGCTTAATATTCACGACCACACCACAAAGGAGACTTAAACAATAAGAAAGTTAAGCAAATGCAAACTTGCTAAGATTTCACCTAAAGTCTAAAACTACAATAAACCAATCACAATGGATGTATAATTTACATGAAGCAGAATGAAGAAATGAAAATCCCACTATTGAAAACAAAGTAAACAATTATCGAGACGAAGTAACAATTAGTTCCCCGTAATACATAGAAGCTATAATATTTCTTCGTACGAGCTGATATTAAGACAAACATGAAAAACAATTACCTGTGTAAAAAGGTTCCAAGGGTAAAAAGTGACAATGTAATTTAAATCTAAAATTTTCAAGGGTTGAGTTCGAGGGATTTGTCAGCATTTAAATACCTGTACAGATACTAACAAGTAGGCTTCAAAAAGTTTAATCAATAGACACTATTTTTAATTAATTAAACCCTTGGTTATAACTGCTACTAAAGTTGTCAAAATATCCGTTTTGACATTTGAGATAAACCCTAGAATGTAACTTGGAACAAAACTGAAAGAAACAATAAAATAATAATTAATTAAGTACATAAAGTGTTTTTAACATTAATTATTATTTTATTGTTTATGGTTTTCTCAAATGTCAAAACGGACCTTTTATATTTTGACAACTGTAACGGGCTCGAAATTTAGAATTAAATATTGTCTATACATACATTGTCATCATCTTTACAGGGCAGAAATGCTTTTCCTTAGTAAAAATCATTCACTTTTTACTTAAGTTAGTAAGAAATATATGTGTAAACAATAACAAAAATGGATTACTAATGTGTTTTAACTTATAACCGTCATAGCTAATTAGCACAAATTCAGTTCCGTATTATTGATTGAAATAATAGAAGTTAACAATGATTTTTCCCATTACATAACTTGTCACGAAACAAAGAAAGCTAAGTGATCAATTAGAACAAACAGTTCGTTCGTAAGTATAATTGCGTCAATCGAATACAAGGAATGTGAGACGAGTTAAGACCTACCCCAACTGACGTGGCTACACGGCTTATTACTTACTTAAAAGTCAAGTTTTTCTATAGATACGTTTAGCGATGCTAATTAGAGTTATCGTGCGAACTTTTCCGCCATCTAGATGTTTCTACGCTAACGTCGCCATTGTATACAGTATTTAGTCCCAATCATGTTGAATTGTTGATTGCCGGCAGTGGGCATCTTACATAAACGCATCTACGATTATCATTTACATGGCGAACAAAAAGTCAATTTGCATTTTTATATAAACAACTGTAGGTTTCAACGATGACATCTGTAGATACGCTCATTTATGATGGAATTCTCAGGTAAGTATTTAAAATACAACCTTGATCCCTTTGTTTGTAAAAAAAAGGAAACCTAAGTAAAGATGTCAACAATCAACATGTTTATCGTGAATGTGTTCAAATTTAAATAAAGGTCTTTACACTGTATAACTTAGTTTAAATACTTGATTTTCAGTCGGAATATCGACAGTTAACTTACCTTGAACAGAATTTTAAATATCAGTACGTTTGACACCTCTGAGATGGTATATCAATCAAAGTACGTGTCGTGAAGAACCAAGACAGTTAAGACACCAAACACAAGTGAAACGCGGGTGTCAATCAACTGTTACATATGTTACGAACCTGTCAAACATTATGCTCATTGCATACGATTACATACCAGTTTTAAATCACTCGTTATTTGAAATGACTTTGCTCACGATCTAGTTCATGAGATGATTGTATGATGTTAGAGCTGATCACATAAAAAAGGAATCGTATTTAGTTTTCTTTACATTACACTATCTTCATACTAAGTGTGGGAATACAATCTCGACTATGATCTTAAATGTAATAAAACCCACGTTAAAACATTAGCATTATTTAATGATTTACAGCGGTCAATATACGAAAGAGATTACGTTAAAATTGTGTTCGTTAATGCTTAATACTAAATACATTTAGTTATTTTGTAATAACGCCTCGTAAACACTACTCACCAATTATGGCTTACTTGAATGTTAGTTACAATTAATAAACCAAGGAGCAATATTTTTCACATTTTAATTAAGCAATTCGACGTCTATTAGCGATTGCTGGGTCAGAAACTTTAACAATTCACGGTCTAAATACTTTTCTCTGTACTTGTTTCCAATTACCAATTTCCGAGTTATTAGATATTTTCATTAGTTATTCGTGCAGTGGATTTAACGTAGCGTGTTAAAGACTGGACACTAACAATGATATTACACAAACTAGTTATCCAGTTAGAAATATATACAATTGTATACCTCTTACGTTGAGAAACATGTGAAAGAACGTGAATGAAGAAAATAATACATGTTATCAACTACATTTAGGCGATTCATTCAAATTAAAGTCATGCGATATAAGGCACTGAATCTTATAGCTCTAAAAGGAACTCTATCATAGTTGGCTCGCTTACTCATTACTCATATTGCAATTCAATATAATTATTACCAAATCTGGAAGGACTTGGTAATTAATTCGACTGAATCTCATTCACAGTTTCGCAACAAATGTCTTACATGGCAGGCCCAATTATTCTATCTTGATTAATTCCTTTATTCTGTATAAGACGTATAATTTCCAAGTTGTTGTCAAAAGTTCTTTGTATTCGTGATGAGATTCATAACAGAACTATAAAGTATAGACAAGGTCAAATGACAACATTGTGGGATGAACTGAAGCTAACAATGATTGAACTTTATCTTCAAATAATTGGGTATGACTCATCATTGAATTAAAAATGAAATAGAATCGGTTACGAGCACAGGGATAGATTAAGCCCTGAGAATCAAAAATGTGCTAGGTTTGTTTGGAGAAAGTACCAAACTTGTTTGTATTTTGGCCGATTTTATGTAGGTAAAAAACCTATTATGTACAAACTTTAGCACGTTTAAAACTTGTTTACTAAGATTGGCAAATATAAATCTATAGAACTTAAGTTCTGAACGCGATGAAGACAGATTGCCACGTCCGGATTCAAACCACAAATATTTACATTTTCCGTATCGAAGACGTTCAGGTGATTTCCCTGCAAATTGCGGAAATACCACATCATAGTAATATTCTTACCTTAGCTGCAGTATAAGAAAATAGCAATATAAGCGTATGTTACGGATGTTGACAGATTTTCTGTTAAAATTGCTACTGTCATGGCTACGCTAGTAACTTTAATAATGAGAAAATTGGTAGTCTATTCGTATTTCAGTAAGAATATTTTGAAAATTGATATAATACGGTTCTGACTAATACAATACATGGGATAAGTCATGGTTTCAAATACATTTGTCATTCGTTTATTACAAAGTAGAAGGATATCTAGTTTTATTCCATAACATAGTTGTTCAAAACAACATCTGATTATAAATAGGTGTTATTTGTTATAATACATAAATAAAAAATTGCCAAACAGATAATCTGCGTTATAAACCACAAGGCAAGTGTTAATGTGGTTTTCCTCATCCAGTTTTTGTTGAGCTTATTTTCTCTCGAGTTATTCAAAGCACGTGTATCACGGACAAAAGCACTGCCAAGATTTGCTTTTACCTTCTTATTCAGTAAAGGATTAAGCAAAGGCGACCCACTTAAAGAGAGATCAATAAGCAACACACAGCAACACAAACTTACAACACTTTCTGTCTTTATGTTAAGTTTATGAAAATATTTTTTATACTCATCCTGAATTAATAGCAAGTTTGGGTCTGTTTAGCAAGGAGTAAGGCAGTTACTTAGTTTGTTCTATATATATCACAACTTGAAAATTAAAAATACGTAGTTACAGAATTGTGTCGTGGTGGCCTCGCGGTTCAATGAACGGATTTGTATGCACAAGGTTGCAGGTTCGAACCCAGGCAAGTACCAATGTGGCTTTTTCAAAGTTATATGTACTTTCTTAATTATTCTAAGACACTTCTGACAAACGGTGAAGGAAAACATCGTGAGGAAACCTGGATTCCAAAATTGGGATCTGAAATCGCCAATCCGCAGTGAGCAAGCGTGGTGATCAATGCTCATGCCTTCTCTATATAGGAAGAGGCCTGTGCCCAGCAGTGGGACGTTTATAGGCTGGATTATTATTATTATTTATTATTATTATTTATTATTATTATTAGTTACAGAATTATATATCTTGATGTTAAAGTATCATAATAGTTCTACTATAAATCCACTGACTCTAAAGCTTTATACCGTAGCTCCATGATTTATAAATGCATATCACATTAGGTAATAACTATTTCTCTTTTACTTTGGGTTGTGTTTTTTGTTTTATGTACCATATAGTGTTAGTAGCAACAGGAGATTACATAGTACCTACTGGAAATTTGTTAAAACGTATAATATATAATGACAAGTTCAAGATAACTAACTGCTGTAAGTATGCACAAATGAATTATTATACGTAGTTCAAGTTCCGTCAACTTTTTGTGGCTATTCCAGGTGGGTTAAGCGATGCACTCGTTCGACCTTGCAAGGTCGCGGCGCATGCGCAGCCGACCACTGCATCGTTACAAATAAAACTACCAGCCGAAGATGGTATGGTCCAGTGCATTTTATGACGCTCTATAAAATCAAGTGTACATAATAATAGGTAAAAAATAATTAACAACCGTCTTAATGCCTTATGTTATGCGCTCCTCAGCTGCATAAAGTTTTATTATGCAGATGCTCTTATTGATAATTCCAATTTAGATAAACCTAACCTTGACAAACAAGATGTAACCTTACATAATATGGTATTATGATGATTAATAACTTGGATTTATTAGGTCATCATTATTTGTTTAAACCCGCCATTTTTATTCTTAACTTGAATTCTTAGCCTCAGTGCAAATTATATCATGCAAAGTAGTTACTGCTTAGTACCTAAATAAGACAAAAAGATTAAACTACAGAATATGTAATAAATCTAGTGTCACCGATGGCGATCTTGACGTTGCCGCTGCCTGCAGAACTCGAGACCTTCAAGCCAGCCAGCAACGGGACCGCACGGCAAAGTCGTGAACATACATTCGCCGGAGTACCATATATTTATCATAGAGAACAAAGCTGAAATCGTGTTCGGTGCGGGAGGCGGTGTGCCCCGCCCTATTTTCAATACATGTGCAACGTGAGCGAAATATGGAAGTTTCTAGAGAACAAAGAAAGGGCAGGCGAATTGCATATATCGATTGAATATATCTCCTCACTTCAATGATAACATAATAAAATTATTTATCATTGATATATTAATATTACGCGCACAATAAATTAGGAATATTGTAGGCTAATCATCCAAAACGTTTATCCTACGCACTGGAAAGATATCACGAGAACATAAATGGAGTAGAGGTTAAGAATTCCAACATGTCCGAGTATCATTAACTTGTACAGACAGCTTTGATAATATTGACATCAAAGGAATAGTATTGATACAATTACGTTGTAGAACAACGCACCATAAAAGAATCACAAGTATTCGAGCCGGTGGCGCCCACTAGACAAAGGCCATGCTTTCATAACCTTGCTGCATGTACTGCCTACCCACGGACCGACTATGATTCACGAATGTCTCAGGTAAATAGAGTGAACGCATTATAAATACAGTGAAATTTTATTTTCATCATAAAGAATCACGAACGCTTTAAAAAGATTCTAATAACAATGACGAATGTAAATAAGAGTCGCAATTCGAATGTACCACGTCAATTTCTTAGTAAATGAAAGTGTATGTATGTAGGTACCGTAAAATAAAAAGTTCATGATAAGCAATAATTTCAGCTGCACAAACAATATACACAATAACACGAAATAGACATGCGTATTAGTTATAATAAATACGTTATTTCTACGAACAATACAGAAGCTACAATGTTTCCGATACCAAGAATTAAAAACATCTGTGTTAACTTCATTAAAGATAATTTATAATAACATCCTTATAACAAGAACAATGTACTGGAATAATACAATATGAAGATACAAGAATTTATAAGTAACCAGGAATGTTATAAAACTAACAGCAGACATGGCATTAATAATAGGTACATTCAAAAGCAAACAAGTCGTACAATAGACTATATGGGTTAGTCTTAGGCGATGGTAGGTTTTGTTAGCTATTGCGATATTATTATAGTATCATAATAGGTGCAGCTACTCAGAATTAAGGTTTACACAACGTGTCTGTACTTAATACGATTAATTATAAGATAACTGTCAGAGAAGCTTCGCAATATACAGATGCCAAATATTCTAGATAGAAATGAAAGAACACATCACAGGTCACATCAGACACGCAGAATAAAAAAGAAATTGAACAATTAAAGAGTTAAATTAAATTAGCCAAATTTTGAATAATGAAATACTGTACAGCAATAATAAATCAAGCCAAGGGAAACTAATAATAGTATCGGCATAACACATGACGTTGATAACAAAGTATTGAATTAATGGTCCCATGCTGTTAATCCATCAAATTCACAGCGAATAACAACTAAAACTAAATAGCCTTTCGAACCTTGAGCTTAGTTAAATTGAGTAATCCAATATCAATGGCATCGATCAGATTATTTTAAAAGGTCCATTTATAGTCAACGCACAAGTCGTACGAAATAATTACGCGAAAGAACAAAATACCGTAACATTGCGACCTGAGCATGTCACGATTTTAAATCGCCTTTTGTTTTTTGGGTCAACAGCATCTCAGAGAAACATAACATCACGTGTGAAATGCATTTGTGGCCTATTTCACAGGATTTTTTGCATCATTCCGCTTCATCCTTATACGGTAGTTGGTTCTGACCTTAGCTGGAGTTCCGAATGGATATAGCCTGCCAGCAGTCATTCACAATCTCTATTTGGTAATAACATTCTCTGTATTTTTACAACTAGATACTGACAGGTGGAAAACTTTTGTGTTTCGAATTCAAAGACTTCTCATTTATGTTTATAAATACAAATAAGTGGTAAACACAACGAACTGTATTATCGCGTGCAGGAATCTTTTATAAGCCCAGGGTTTTACCCATTCGTTTAAAAATTCAGGATTCTTGATGAGAATTCATACGTCATTAAATGTATTCTTGTACCATTGAATAGACGTCATGTGTATGCATTTATAATACATTGTAAAAAAAAAACAGTAATAATGTAAATACCCATCGAAGGGACAATGGCATTCATAACAGAGACTTACGTAAGTCGTCCCTATCAATGGCATTAATCAAAAGCACACGACGCCTACGATGTAGCCGTTAGAATATTTTTAACATATCAAGATATCAGTAGCGCTCAGTAATCTCGTGTTATTTCATCCTATTTTGTTGTCAGAACATTTGTATTGCAATCCTTTTTTGGGGCCTTATTTGATTCTAATGCCGTATTCTACATCATTGAGTTAATTATTTATATGTTATTTGAATTCACCTTCTCTCCTTTAATATTTCAACGGAGAGTTAATAAATCACGTGTGGTCCGACCAATTTGTCGTATGTCAGTGTTGACAGCCGCCACATGTCATGTCGCACGGTCCATTGCCGCGAGCATACATACTTGCAATAACAACTGGCACATTCAACACATTTACTGGCTCGGGATCATGTTCACTGCGTAAATTGAAGAATTATAATAGAATTTATTTTGTAACTCTTTCGAACGCAAAGATCCTTTGAGTTCACACGCGTTAAAAATCCAAGGTATGGAATTCGTTTGAAGACATTGCGCATCTAGAGATTGCATTAGTTTATCTACACTAAATAAATAAGAAAGAAATGTGGCAACATTCTATGAGCAAAACGACAAACAACTAGAAACTAGACCACTCGGAAACATGAACACGTTTGGCAAATACAAGTAAACTGTATAAACAAGTTAACACTTACACACGTATAATTTGTGGACAGTCAAGCATTCGACCCACTTACCAACACTATATTTAGTTAAATCTTTTTACATTAGTCATGCAATACAACATAAAATACGTTGATACGTGTAAAATTAATGAAGCTTGGGTAGAAGTGTGTGCGACGAACAACGACAGAAGGACGTAAACTAACATTAATATAGAACAGGTATTTAGTAAATAGACGCAGATACGTGACATCCTGTTTACAAACATCCTAGTTTGCTTTCCAAATAAAACAAGAAATCAAATTAGATAACATGTGTAATAATATTTGATATCTAAAAACAAGGATCAGTTCGGGTTATTAAACGCCCGAAATAAATATTTTTTCCCAATAATTATTACGTTTGGTAATCAAGTAAAATTTCTACATGTAAAAGGAAAAACTATCTCATAGATTAATTTTGGTTATAAATAGATAGTTGGCCAAAGGTGGTATATATTAAAATGATAGATAGTATTGTCAGCTTGACGCCATGTTTATGTGAGAAGGCTGCCTGCGGCTGACCGATGCGCGTACGCATCCGCCGAAACGGTCAAGTTCACGGTGTCCTCACACAACCAACTGGAACTCTTGCGCATCGTGCCATCTACCATATTATCATACCTTCACATATAAATTATCATAATATGTTATTCAAACGAGTTCTCCGTACTTTTCGTTTGAAATGAAAGTTGTTACGATATAATAAGCGAGAGGGAATGTCTCGCAGGAAACCGAACGGAAAAGTCAGCATTACAAACGTACTGACAGGTATTTTGTCACAAGTACATAGTATACATTAACCTTAGAATCTGACGCCATGGTCATTTATATTACAGGAGACCAAGGATGAAAAATTATAAGCTTTATAAGACACCAAAAATAATTGCTTTGATTCTATTTAAACCCAGTTTCATCTCCGCTGATGAAGATGTTAATCAACGATAAACTTTTTACTTTATTTACGAACTATATTTACCGCAGCCACCTGGCCCAAACGTTTATCTTTTTGCTACAGCAATCAATAAATAAAAAAGGTAACAACTAGCAATAATAAATTGAATAAATCAAACACACCGGTACTCATCAAAGCGTCTCGAATAAATCAGTTAAAAAAGCGAATATTTACGAGCACTTTAATAACAGCATCGTGCTCGTATATTAGAAACATTTGAAGGTCATTCGGAGGGTCAAGTTCAAGAGGCTGAGGCATCCGTGCTACATTCACGGCACGCTCCGCTGGCCCCAGCATCCATTGACCCGGTCGAGTGACCGACATACCTACGACCAAGGCGGCTGTGAATCTATGTAGTTTGATAATCGATTACCTGCCAATTACATTTACCCGTACATCGTTTTTCCTTAGGTCACATTGAAAAGTCTTTTTCATCGTATGACTTATGTTTAAGTATTTATGGGATCGAATTTTGGCAGCGAATAACATCGTCCCACGCTAGCGCACACAGCATCCAAAATTAAAAATAATAATGTTGTTTTCGACGTCAAGTTATTATTTTGGCAGGTTATAATTTTATTTAGTTACGACTTAAAACAAATCATAACACTTTAATTTTACGTCACTAATCTAAATAGTGTCATTTAGGCATGGGATAGTTTTTATTTTTCAATTCGCTGATTCATTTAACAATTGGACATTCTACCAGGTCCTACAAAACAGAAATTATGTGTAACTAGATACTATAGCAAGTATGGATGCACTAAACTTAAACTAATCTCTAAACTCTCTAAACTATTCTCTACCATTTTACTGTTACAATGGTTTTAAGCTTGCGGAAGAATTCTGTTAAAAAACCTTCGTAAATGGAAGAAAGCTTGTGCGGAATGTACGAAAATATTACAGTTGAAATAACATACATTATGTGTATCCTGTTCTGGGTCTCTGGTATCGAGGATTAAATGAATGAGGCCAAGCAACAAAGAATGTTACGGGAAATTTTTTATGCGTTTCGTCTGCCCACCTTTAAGATTGCAGAATGCACTTGATCTGACCGTTTATTCACTTTATTGGTCGCCCT
Source organism: Autographa gamma (assembly GCA_905146925.1). NCBI lineage: Eukaryota > Metazoa > Arthropoda > Insecta > Lepidoptera > Noctuidae > Autographa > Autographa gamma. The sequence goes on from LR989865.1 coordinate 7,777,151, forward strand.
TTATTGTCACGATGTTATTTTAAATCAATTGATATATTATCATCAAATACCAACAAGTGAGTCTTAAAAGGCAAGAATTTCATTATCACTACGTATTATTACAAAAGTATTCCTTACCAATTACAAATACATAAATCTATTAATCATAGCATGAGTTCCAATTAACAATAACCTCGTCAATTTCTTTAAATTTTCTATTGTATCCGATTAAATTAGTTGAAATGATGTAATTTCATCCTACATGTCAAAGTGTTGAATCGAAGGCCTCATTCCCGGTACGGGCGGGTCAAGGTATCACATGTCTAATAAATTGCATTTCCATTACTTGTCTAGGATGTATTAATTTTCCTCAGAGGCATTAAGTATGCGTAGGTAATGAGCGCTTAGATAATACATAGTAATTGGTTAGCTAAATATGGCTTATCCTTATGTATTACATAACCGTGACGTAAAAGCTACTGCGGTCAGTCATGGACGTTATGGTGAACGTGAGAGATATAAAAAGTGAGATTAACAAAAATGGTGTGTGATAGAATCAAGATGACCGCTTTTATATGGCGTCCTATAAATATGGTCACGGTCTAGTTCCTATTTCCTTACGTATTATATGTTTATCAAAACTGTCATGACCCTAGAAATAGCTATTTACATTTATATGTACGTTGTCATTATGTGTGTAGCAAAGTATCCTGTAAATTAAAATAAGAGTTTGCTACTATTATTATTAATTTGAAATCAACTAGACAGATGTGTGTAGAAAGGAGAATTAGTAACACTAGTGGCTCTTCAATTCTACGCGATATAAGTAACAAGATTTACATCAGTGTAAATATGAATATTTCTATACATAATTTCAAATGTTTTAAAACAATACATTCCGATACAGCTGGGCACAACAGTAACTGTCCGTGACCGTGACATATTTATTACGAAAGTATTAAGAGTCAAGCTTCATATAACTCAACGATTGTTTGATATGGATCAATATCCTACGACAATGGCCTCTCATGTCACTATTAGATCATACATATTAGAATGGAATTATAGATTATAATCAATACGGGGACTGATATTGATAGTGATTCTAACTAAATTCATCTGCACATAAGTACATCGTGGATAGCTTAACATAAAATGCCAAACTGAAAGTATATAGAATGAACAGGCTAAAAAGAAAACCTATGAGAAACAACTACACTAATAATTTTCTTGAATCTCATTTTCAGACAGTAAATTATTTGAATTAAACCTTATTTAATTATGCAACAGTTTGTAAAAGGAAAATTGGAACAGTTTAGAAGTTTTTGTATAAAAAGATATTACTTTCAAAACTTTCTCTAAGCGGCTATTTTTTAAATTAATCTTAGCAACTGGCAGATTTCAATTTCATAGTTGAACAATTATATTTTTATCCCTTTTTTAATTTAATAGGCGCTAGTTGAGTAGTTAGCAATTCCGTGATATATTTCCGTGCAAAGTAAATTGAACAGCCTATTATTTAATAGCCATTGACCTTTACGGATTAGCGTATAACATTACTACACGCACTATTTTTATAACACCACAATGAACGCTGCCATTATCGTGCTGACACCACCAATATTCCGCATTGATTAACATTTTTTACGTAATCTTAATTAAAGTACTTAATAAGGAAGTATAGATTAATCTGCAAGTTCTGCAACATTATATATATGAAAACATCATGAAAAACGTGTACATTTATAAAAGACCGCGTGTAAGAAGATGCAATAAATGCATAATAATAATTTTCATTAGGTTATTAAGTGTTCATTTGCATGTTAAGGTGATGATAATTCATGATCGCGGAATGCATTATTAGCTAAGTTTTTGCAATAACACAATTGCATACACTAAAAGACGTATTATCATGCAGAGATTAAATCTTAGTAGTACGAGTCTCTGATATCTCCATTGGAAGAACCACGCATCGTGTTTATACGGTCTTTTGTTGTTAACTTATCATACTAGTACATATTTTTTTTAATCAAGAAGACAAAACATTAGAATGCATTACTGTTCATAACTGTGCATTTGCTTCAAAGCAAATTATCATTCGCAAGCGTGATTAACTCCGCATTCTACTGTTCAATAAAAGATTGTCTAACAAAGCCATAAATACAGTCGGTTTAGAAACTAAAATATCAAGTTAGTTGCACAAAAGCAGCCAGTACAAGAAAACCCGTGTAGATTACACGGCATTAGCACACAGCGTAGTATTACCGGTAACAACGAACAGGGGAAATGCTCGCTTACTGTGGCTATTAGATGATGAAATGTTTGTAACAGCTAACACCTGCTCCAATAACTGGTATGTACGGGGATAAAAACACGTTATTCCTGCACTTATGGAATTGTGAATAAGTGGAAAAAGTTAGTGGAAAGCAGACCCTTGTCGGCAAACGTAACTAAAGCGACGCATATGATGGACATAACGCATGCGCGGAGTGTTACGGACTGGACACTTGCCGGCTAGATAGATAACACTTCGGAGAAAACTATCAATGAGTGCAATTATTGGTTAATTTCCATGTTTCTTAGAATGTAATGAATGCGTATAATGTATCCTGCATTGTAATTATCTACATGTTTAATGGCCCTTATTTTAAATGTGTTGCTGGGGCGCTTTTTACACTACAGGTATTTTCAGAAAATCCGATTTAGGCAATTACAAAAAAATTATATAAAAATAATGATATCGTGGCTAATTAAAATAAACTAATATATATATTTCAATTATGTTCAGAATCTAAGTAAAAAAAAAATATTTATTAGAAACTCACATTACCTTCATACCACTTTGAGCAAGTGTTACATTGTTTGTAGTAGGACAAAAATAATCTACGCATTTATGTTTTAACCATCAATATATTTCTATCATATTATCCGACCTCTATTTTTCTCACACGTGACTTAATTATCTGCTTCTACCATTAAAAAAACGTTTGCTACTAGCAGAAAAATATTTATGTCGTACCTAAACGTGTATATGTAGATCAGGCAAAAAATCGATAAAGCCTTCTTAATAATCATAGAAATTATTAGAATTCTATTTTTACCACAAAAATAACAAACATTAATATGCTAAAAGGTATATCTAAAAATGACCGAGACGGCGCCAAATTAGCATTTCAAAACACTTAAGTTCATGTGTCAATTTTATTTAGACTAATATTTGTCATGCTCATAACAAATAACTCTATTTCAACATGTTATACATTAACTGTCAGTCTCATAAAAAAAAATACTGTTTATAATATAATAATATGTTTATTAGTTTAGAAATATCAAGTGAAGTCAGATTAATGTTTACTGCACTCGTGGTTAAAATAATTTATTTTTTTGTTTTGAGTTTAAATGCATATATTATACAAACCCGCAGACCGGTAGGTGGCGCCAACACAAAAACCAGATATATTACACAATTTTCCTTCTACAGAAATAGTTTTGGTCCACAATAGAAATATTATCTAAAGTCATTTCTAAGAACCTAACACATTGTCTTTTATTTGTTATGTAAATCAATCAATTTGTGGTATTCTTCGAATAATTTTAACGAGGTAAATACGAGCAACGTGTTTTGGATGATATCAAAGCATTTAAAATATTTATACATACCTCAAAATTGAAGTCCATCAAACAATAAAAAAGATAGGTAATCATTAAAGGTAGTAAGTACGCTTTTTGTTACAGCAGCAGAACAAAAATTAATCATTATATAAATTACTGGTAGGTAAGTATAAAAACAAGCATGTGAGCGATTTCTGCGCAAGCGCTAATTAGCGACAATACACCGGACACGCGCAGTTCACACTTAATTGGTCAAAATCTACGAGATCTGAATCAACTTTGCTTATACTCAAGCTTATATTGCAAATTAATCATACCTTAGAAATTTCACAAATTACTTAATAGAACAGAACGGATGGACCGATTTTAAGTGAAAAAATCCAATCATCAAATCAAGTTCCTTTTTTACTTTACCTACAGAGTTACAGCTTATTCTATTTTAATACTAAATGATGATACACTGGTTGTTAATTAACGTACCGATTTATAATCAATCAATTAGCATTTAGTATCGTGCACAGTGGATGGGTAAATTGATTGATTACGATTTGATACATAACATTACTACTAATTGATTTTTCAGATCAGTGCTATCTGTTCCTAATTGCAGATACGTTTTTTTGCAATAACTTTATAAATAAAGCTAGGAAAACTGTATTTTGTTTTCAAAACTAGCGTGTATTGTAATCATAAAATTCTTAAATTTCCGGAAAAAAAATTGACAAGCGTTAAAGTCGCGTTGTTCGCGCGCTTTTCATACAGCAGCCATGTTGTGGGAAGCGCGGGAAAGTGGAAAGTGCTCGGGTTATCTTATTGTCAGTGTCTAGGCCGCGTCATTGTCTCTTCCCGTGTGAAAGCTAAGATGTAAATGCAATGGAAGAAGCATTTTTATCCAATTACATAAGATAATTTCGTTCATTATACAAGGTTGCATAAGAGTGAGATGTAATGCAAATAATGTTAGATCATACAAAGACAATTAACAATTTCGTTTGGTACTCTACGTCAATAAATAACAAACAATAGACAACAACCACAATTATGAGTTATTTCTCATATCAGGAATAATATTATAATTCATGAGCAAACCGCGCATATGCTAAAATATACGATAACAGGTGAGACCTTCATATTATAAATCGACACCTGTTTGTTAGCATTCTTCTAGCGCACCTATATCCGCGAGAGCCGGGCATTTCACTCCGGCTGTGTTCTCATTAATTCAAATAAGTTCGCGATTACAGATAAGAAATACTCGGCAATTTTCATTCAGCACACAATGCCTAACGAAAGTGATCTCACACAGTTATGATCTCGATCAATTAGTTGCTTCGCACCAGGTGACAGATGAAAACGTCCTTGACACTATAATTATATGTCATTATGGTAATTAGAAACGACGTTCAAGAAACAGCCGGAGCTTACAATGACTATCGTATTTCCATCTACACGGTTACTCATCCTCATTTTCCGAACAGAGGTTACATGCGCTTGGCTCTCAAGGCGAGTCAAATTACTGTCATTTTCAAAGGAAATTTGTCACACATCTATGTAATTATTCCGTATCATCTATTTGCGGATACGTTTTAATATGATGACGAATTGGCAGTATTAATTAGTTTGTTTATTTTCATATCTTGTTAGGGAAATTTAAATACTAAGAAACATAATAACTTTACGGTCTATACCGGTTGTGCCCATATTTCTTTGTTTCAAATTAATTAATACGATATTAAATACAAATCTGTCGTCTATTTAAAGGTCATGATCCGATTATGTCTTATTTTTTTTTTCGGAATTCATAAATTGCGTAGGAATTTGTTTATTTCTACCTATGAAGACTTTGGACCAGAATGTTATTTACCATTGGAATTTTTATGACCATCAAAACATATTTTACTGATTTTTGAAATGTTATTTCAAATAACTTGTTAATTGTTATCATAGCATAACAAAGCGCCGTTTTAGTAAATGACTATGAATTTATAAGTTTGTTTTCCGTAAAAGCTGCCCGTAATAGCAATTTTTCTCAGTTATGCTAATACAGAAGTCGGGTCAAAGCCATTACTAGAAATATAACGACTTGTTTATAATCATTTTACATTAATCATGTTCATGGTCGTGATGACTTTTGGCAAAATTCGTAACAGTCGCTTCCATTCGCTGGCGCCAGACACAAATATAAAATTCTTTTTGATTAGATCTATATGGTAATATAATCCATATACTATCGGCGATAGCTTTTATTTATTGTCTCCAATAGTAAAGGAGATGACACGTTATTCTTTATCATAACAAATTATCTTCGAGCCGACATTATTAAAAAAATGTTAGGTCCAACAACTTTGATGAGGATAGCCTGATCTAAATAAAATGCACATACAAATAACCTTTCTCCTTTTTATATGGTGCTCTGGTTTAAACGCACTTAACGCTCATATGAAAACGAATAATACTGCAATGTAGTGCACTATAAAATACATTTCCTGCAATCTTATGGAGTCGCGTCCAAAAATACTGAACAGGTCTGCGGAATGGTGGCTATCTCTCAGTCTATATAGTTTTAGTATTATTATTGTCGCACAACGTCGTCGAGTTTGATGGGAATTCCGTTTTGGGTCGTATGCGCATGTCCTCGCTTGGAATGCGGAGATGACCGCTTGCGCGCGTTTCTTTTAGTCGTTTCGCCTTTCTCATTAGCATAAAAGAATCAGGTATACGATTGACGTCCGACCTTTTGATTTAAACGTACAATCAATGTCAATGCCGTCTGATATTAACATAATAAAGACAATAACACGTTTCAATTAAATAGATGAGTGTTTAGCCCCCGACCGAGATAATGATTTTAACTTGTTACGTGTGACGTTTTATTTTGACCTTTATACAAATTAATTTGATTGAGGATTAATTTGTATGATAAGTACGATAATTTGAAAGCGAATTTTCACGTAAACAACAATATACTTGCAAAAGTCAGTCAGACAATTTTATTATATTATTTACTGTCAGTCTAACATTTATGTAACTTTAGTCACGAAGAGTGTTTCCACGTATCGTATAAATATTTATTTGATTAGTAAGCCTCCTCACGTGACCGTAAACTTGGGTGTTGAGGTCGGCAGGTCGGCAGATCACTGGCACGTTTCCATACATTATGTTTTAACGTGGCTAGAGCTTACGTAATCCGATACGGTTATCGTAATGCACTCGTTACTCCTTTACGAGTGAGACTCGGGGTCACAGTTAAAAACCGATGCAATTGAAACCACTAATTAATGATATTTAAAATAATTGAATGACAAACAGAGTATCGATTGGCTGTAAAACTGTTTGCTTACGATCTTTGGTTTGAAGAAAATAACGGTTTTTAATTGTGTTTGCAAACGTACTGTTTGTATTCTGAGGATACCTTTCTGCTTTGAATTAACTCTTAAATGTAAATAAAAAACAACCAGGGTAATGACCTGTGGCCTTCTAAATAACCAAAATGAATCCAAGCAGAAAAAAAATAAGCAAATCATATGAAACGCAAAAGAGAAGGTACAAATCAAACTGGTAAATCAGCTGAACCATATATAGAAGAAGGTGTTACATGTCGTCAATTAATAATGAAATGATTGAACAATTTAGCCGCATACAGCGGATGCTTGGGTCCACTCGAGAGCTTGTCAAATTGATCCCTTTCCCTTATGAGCGACAAGTATTTTCCACAGCTTCACCACTTTCTACGTGAGTTACGTCCGCGAGAACCGGGCCTGTCTAGCATCCGTTGCGTAATACGCTCTCTATTCACTGGCACCCATATAAAAAGGCTTTTGTTGTTGTCCTCGCGTTTAAATTGAGTTAATAATGCGTCAAACGTAATATTTATGAATTTTAATGGTGTTTTGTATGTAAATAAATTTGGAATCTCACATTCATCTAACTGGGTGTAAAATTTTTACATTAAATTTAAGGCATCTACTTAACCTCAAATTAGGTTATTGCTAAACAATGCATAGCAACGACTAAGAGGCAAAGGAATGCATGCTTTAGGTATGTTATGACCGTCGCCGTAACGATAAGGTAAACGTATAAAATACTTCCAAACACGCGTAATACTGGCAGCTTATAGCGACCGCCGACGCCATAAATTAATGTTCGCTGGTAAAAAGATGAGAAAAAAAGGCGCCAGATAGTGGCGGACGTCGCGCCGCCCGGGATCCGCGTGAAACCCACTCGTTTGCATTTTATACGTTATATGGACCGCCGCGCGCCGCCGCGGCCCGACCGACCAAATCCGCAATCTCGGCAGTGCGACGACCTTGGTCTTTTATGAGCCGTTATGAATAATTCGCAAGGGCAAACTCTGTAAGGTGAGAAGGACAGTGGGATCCACGAGCTTTATTACTTGTGCTTGTTACGTTTCTGCAATGGGATAGGTATATGGTGTCAAGACGCTGCATACAAAAATGTCTTAGTCATGAGTCCAAGCTCAACATTCTCAAAAATGTTTGCTTTTCAGCCGAGTTCCCTGGAAATGTCGGTTAACGACGTCCAATTTCGATAGACCAATAATCCGTAACGCAACAAATGTTTAATGTTTGTTGCGTTGTATACCACATAAAAACTGTAAATATATCTTGCAATAGACGCTCATCAATGCATAGGGAGCTTACAGCGAGCCTTTAGGACCAATTGTTAATGATACCGTGTCTAAATAACGACAGCATTATGATACACATGATTTTAATGTGCCATTCATCATCGGCCATGTTAATGTCACATCTAAACCAGATTCTGTATCAAATGATCGAAATTCTGCAATTTGTTAACATATACCTAAAAAAGACTTGATAATACTTTTTAAGTTTTTATAAATAAATATACTCTAGCAATAAATAGAGCCACTTTTATTTTAACGTCTTGCTTCAGTTCTAAACCGTACCAAATATGTATTAATTTAGCAATAGAATCTATTTGTGACCAAAATCATAGGTTTCATTGCACATGTATGGACAACGGCAAGAAACAAGCTCTTAATTGGATCCACAAACAGTTTCTACATTAGCAATCTGATTTGATCAGTAGAAATAAATTTGACGTTAGCCTCCTGTTATAGAACAAAACCAATAAGTTATTGTACTACTGATACGTATCAGTTTAGATACGTAATCCTCTAGATACGTTGGTTTATATCTAGCAGGTTATCATTTTCCATTTATTATTTATAAAGAACACTAGTGATACTATTTTAATGTAAATACCAACACATTAACTCATAATACAATTTGTCAGACAAAATAAAACAACATAAAATACTGTAACAAAAAACAGGAAATTGATTTTAATTGGTGAGCTTAAAAACCATAAATTTTGGACAAAACGGGGGCGGGGCAGTCTGTGTTCTTCCAATTAGTACTAATATATGTACCTTATATTTATCTGGCTTAGGACCAAACTGGTCAAAACACCTGCCTCTTCACTAAGCATAAGAGCTATGACTATTGCGAATTAATGTGTAATGATTAAACTTACAACAAAGAAACAATTATCCGCCTCGGCGACTAGTTACTAAATGTTAGGTAATTAATTATTATTTAATTTTAATATGTTATTTCATGTATTTACTATTAAGCAAACAACCAACCAAGCATTCAAAACTTACGAAACCGATGCCGGCAGTGTGTTAGCAAGAAAAATGCGTTTCAAAACATTCTTAGCAACAAATATTTTAATTAAAATATGTTCTAGAATGCACATTCGAATTTACATGACAAAACAGATGTTATCTACAATAAGTAAGGATGCCTTGTTGCATTTAAAGGTCATACTAAATTATATTACATTAATAATTATAATTAAGAAGTAAATTCCTATTTAATGTTTTTTTAACATTTATTATGTATTTCTTTTGAAAATTAAGTTAATAGAAATAGTTCTCGAAAGCATTAGTAGGTAACCTTTATAAACGGAAGACAACGCCTGACCTATTATAATTTAATTATCATATTCATCAGTAAACATATTAGCATACGAATTGTAATAATCGTAATCGCTATATGGTTTATTAAATATGTATGCTTTAAACCTAGTGAGGAGAGTAAATAAGTTTAAATCATAAAAATTCTACGCATGTGATGTAAAGTTAGTGGAAAAGTTTAACATTAGATTTGTTAAAGAAAAACACTTTTTCGTGCTAGGTCTGCAGGCGTCTGCATAAAACTTGTTTAGCTCTAATTCTCAGGGAATCATTAAGACTTTTATAGTCAAGAATAAGCACAAAACGCTACATATTCGAACCTGAGAAATTTAGAGACAACTTTCACACTGCTGAGCATTCAAAGTAATAACATAACGAGTTTAAGGTGTACAAATCAGTGCAGTCTTAAAATACCTGGACTAAAAATGCAGGCTAGTATATAAGGAAGTGCTTTTAATTAATATATGAAACACATTACCACACACTAACATTATCGCCTATTGTCGTTAATGTCAACGTTACCAAGAAGACTTGTATAGGTACTTAATTATTTTCGAAAAGCATAAGGATTTTATGTTCAAATGCAAAAAAAAAGGATCGTTTAAAGCTTTGCACCAAATATGTTTTGTTAAAGGCTCCATTTAAAATGTACGTGGTGTGAATTGGAAGTTGCATAATAAAACCGCGAGTTGCATCGGGTGCTAACACATCGAAATGTGCTAAAATATCAGAGTAAACTAATTGGAACAAGGCTTTTTATTGCGAAACTTCATGAGAATATGTATGAAAACTGAACAGTTGAATTGAATGAAACCACCGCGAGCATCGAACGGGTTCAATGTAAAGTTTATATATAATTGGTTGATTGATAATAATTAACACTCGGCTATCCGACAGACGATGAGATACGAGAGATAATTGAGTTTTTAATGGATCATAAATGGTTGGGAATGATTTAGGCAGCGATAAACTTGTCGAGACCAAATATTTGGTGAAGTAAACGGATTTCGCAAGTTAAAAAAAGAAGCTACAAAAAAAATGGTACCTGGACATAAATAACAGTGATATATAAATAACATTCTTTGATCTTCAAAATAATGGCAATAATAAGACATTCTTAAGTCGGAAAATTCCCATAGGATTGGCTAGTTTATAGCTGTGTCATGTAACGTCTAAAAGAATTTACTAACTTGTTGTCAATTAATTATCACAAGTCACAGTTACATGGGTATTTCTCAGATCGAAGAATTTGTATAAACAAATCATTTGCGTCAAAATAGAAGAATTCCAACTATTTGATATAACGTCCATATTAGTTAAGTTATACATATTTATGTGTTCGCAAAAAAATAACGAGTTCACATAAAATTAATGGATCAGTCGAATGCCAGACGTCACGGAATAATTTTATAGATTTGCCGAACATTTAATATACATGTAAACAGAAGTTTCTTAACGATAAACAATAACACAAATAACCCATAACCATAATAAGATCTACGAAAATTTGAATACATTATTATCTTCACAACAACACGACTAAATTATGTGTGTTTCCTACCTGGACGGAATGTAAAAACTTACAGAATATGATTTAAATAAATGAAGATCAGACAAGTTCAGAAAACACAACAGAATTACAACTTCATCTAGACTTGAGAAAAACCCAAAAAAGTAGGACGTTGAGCTAATAAAAACAAAAACATGTTATACGAAAAAATAATAGCTGTTATCTGAAACTTTATCAATACACAGCGCACTTAAAATAGCCAAATAACGGAAACAGTATTGTGCAAGAAAGCTAACCTGTATCGAAAATAAAACGCGATACGGATATAGCACAAAATCGATTCTAATATCGATTAAGCAGCTAAGTAATCGATTACTATCTTTACGCAATAAATGTATTGATATGTCTTTAGATATTCCAACATGGAAGCCTTCCGCTAGCCAGTTAAATGCAATTTATCGTCGACGACGTAAGCTGACTATATTGTCCCGACTCTTTCAAAGCAACACCGATAGTATATTAATCAAATCATCATTGGAATAGTTCGGAGCCTTATTATTTATTTAGACATACGTTAATGCTTTTACAAAAAAAATTTATAAAGGAGTAGGTGCATTGAAGAAGAAAAATACCAAGTTATCGTATTGGTTTCTTAGGTTTACGCGAATGTTAGACATTGAATAAAACTGCTTTTTACGGATTTTTTCGCGGTTTTAATTTTAGATTTAAGTCCCGACGTTTGCAGGTATCATGGTCACGGGCAGACTGTCTGCCCGTGACCATGATACCTGCAAAGGTATCGAAACGTCGGGACCTAAATCTAAAATTAAAACCGCGAAAAAATCCGTAAAAAGTAGTTTTATTCCAAGTTATCATTTTAAGTAAATAATGCAAAAAGCCACGAGCGCGGCCGCGGAAGACGTCTAGTAGTATAAAAAGCACTGCAGCTATAAAAAGGCATCATGAATATTCGATTACATAATGTAAGCGGACGCGGAGCCGAATTTTGGCGGGCTCGAGATTGCCGGCGCCTCCGCGGATGTACTCATCTTACTACGGTTTCAAGAAATTTAAGAAACACGACATTCTGTTTCATTGTTCCTCGATCGAATGATATTAGATTTAAATCATAGTTTTTACCTCACCCATTTAAAGTAAATGCTGTTACAGGGTTTAAAATGTTCCTTTTTTGTTTTGATTTAGGCATAGGTACATAATCTTATTTATTGTTTAAACAGGGTAGGTTCCTGTTCATATTATTTACAAAAAGTTATGGATAACCACTTATAAGTTTATCGACCTTATCCATAAGTATAAATTTAATACACCTGATGACTAAAATGTTTCTGAAATACGAAATTAACTCTCTGAATGAGCGCCAATTAAATGTCAGAAATCATATATGTGTCGTCTTTAGACATGCTCAATTTCCACTACAGCTGTTCATGTCATTAAAAACAGTTATTGAAACAGGAACCATAGCAAAGTGAATCACTAACAGTATAAATGGAACGTGACACGCTTAACAATATCCATAGAGAATGAGTGTGACTTGATCTCGATTGGAACGCTTGGAACCTGTAGTAGGGTCGCCAGAGTTATGAAGTGGTCAAACGGTCAGAGCCGGCAAGCGCCTCGGTGTCGCGGAATGTGGTACGGACGCGCCGCGGCGACACCACCTAAACACGATTCCGAGAAAAAAAACATAATGAAAATAACAAACGACCATCGCGAATCGCTCCCAAGTCGCGGCGCTCGTGAATTGTACAAGTTGATAGAATTCCACGCTCAAACTTCCATTAAAATTGTACATACGCGTGCAAACTGTTTTGACAACCTTGTCGCATTACAACGAAATGTATTTGTTGCTGTTGGCTTATCCTTACCAAGATTTTATAACACTTATTCAAATAATGTGCTTTATAAATAGGAATGGTGGAAATTAAAGTTGTTGTTGAAAATTAAATCTATTGCGATCTTCACCTGCACACATTTCCATCGAATAATATTAAATTATGACACATACCGTCTTGGCAATAGTTTGCTATATCAATTGGCAGTTCACGTAAGTTATTTATTTACCAAATTCCTAAATGAAATATTTAATGGATTTAGTGTTAGAGTTTATCTACTTTTTATCATCATTTTGGATGATTAAATAGCACAATCAATCATAACATTACAGTTCATTGGTGATGTATCTACAGTCTTCTTGCTTGGCGCCAATTCCCATAAAAAGTTAAATTAATTTACAGTGAACAAAGTATGTTAATAGGACGCCGTTTATACCTCATCTATCAAATACTACAGAAACATTGAACATTTTAAAAATATTTTGTTCGTTAAATTAATTACTATACTGCACAACACGTTCTGGTGTCTCGTTTAGTGTGTGGCCTTGATCCCTTATTTAACCTTAGCAAAATATTTCAACCTGATCCTGCAAGAATAAAAAAAGAAACAAAGCTACAGTGGGCCCCTACCCCTCCCACTGGGGAAAACCAAATACCCCGTCGGGCGGCACAAAAAGAAGAACCAACGACCTTTTTAAAAGCTAGATCCGGTACACACACAACAACACATAATGACATAAACATATTGATACACGGCGTCGATAAGGTTTGGTAAATATAATATTATGGTAATGTGGACGGTCCCGTACGGGGTCCGTCCGCGACCTTCCGAGGACGCGTCGGTGTCGATGACTCGCCGGCGCTTGCGCAACTCAGCGGCCGGCTCGTAGATGATCGCCGAGCAAAATACGGATAACTAAGTTTGATACTCGGACTTAGATAGATGCAAGTTATGTCAGTTTTTACGTGTAACTAGTTTGAGGTTCACGGTCACGATTCTTACGTTTTGTTAGCATGTAATAAACATTATGTTTAAGGCTGGTAATTATACACATCTGCAGTCTCTTTATATTTTACACTCATGATTTCAGTAGACAGGAAGTGCAATAACTTTTCTGTCAAAGGTAAAGAGACGCGGATGTAGTCGTATTAATGTGACATCATATCCTTCGAACCAAGAAAGGGCACAACATCTTTACGTTAATGACTTCCAACAGTTCAATTCATGTTCTTTGGGTTCCAAGAAACTTAATTTAGCATAGGTCCGAGCCGGTGACGTATCCTTCGGCTGCCGACCCTTGGCACTTGGGCCTATGTGATGTCAAATGGAAATAGAACTTAGTCATGTTACGTTGTCAATGAGATTTAATTGTATAGTATCGACACTAATATTTATAAATAGACAGTACACTCAGGAGTAGTTACTGCCGACTTACTGTCAAGAAAATTGAATTAAACATCTACAGCAAGAGTTTTGTAATGTATAACAATAATGGCTTGTGTTAGGTTATAAACACAATAATAAATAACGCGAATAGTTCTGATTACGCTCCATATCGCTATCAAAGAATTTGAACTTGACCTTATCACAATAATAAACAAATAAATTACGTAAATAGAGAGAACTTTATAAGCTTTTGACCAAGTTTATAATCTTGAGTATATTTTTATAAACACACATTAAGTTCAAATGATTAAATCACACTCACGTTTGAGTTTAATCCCACATTATAAGCTGACAGAACAAGCAATTCAAAGGTTAAACATGAACAACCTACTGCACTTTATATGCACATCATCATAATTTATTTATATTGTAAATCAGTCACATCATTCAAGTTTTTACACATAATACTACAGCCATCAATTTATACAATAAGGGTCGTTAGTGTAAATAGCAGTCACATACTTAATAACTAAGTAACTAAAAGAGGATCTTGGCCACCAAAAGCTTCAGCCAGCTTCAGCTACTTCTTGTAGAGAAACAGAAGAGTTCTTTTGATAGTACCTAACGAAAATAGTATTCAAGTGCGTGTGTGACACAACATTCATGTATGCACATGATGGTAATAGGGTCCTCCCATCAATTTCATGTCAACAGGTGTCATTAGGCATGTAATAAGCAGCATCGCAGTGTAGCATCACGTCACCGTGGTGTCGTCGTGTCGCGACAGTGCGACACGCGGCGGTGTGCGTCGTCCGCTCGCTGTGTGCGTAGGCGGTGCGCACGCGCTACGGCGGCGTATTTACACCGGCGCCCCCTACCACCACAGCCACTCATGCGCCGCGCGACCTGCTGAACACACGTGCACCCCACCACTGACCGGCGCGGTGACCCTCGGGACATAACACAACCGACATTCCACCGCTAAGCGACAACCGCGACACTACACCCCCAGTATGTGCAGTGACTGATCATCAGTGACAAATTATAGAACTTGAGTGAAGTGACTTTACATCGTCGTCGTGTGATGTGCGACTGAAGACGAATCACAGTGATTACAGCCGCAGCCTCAACCGTTTAACAGAAAACGTAAGCTTGTGTTTGTTTACAAACGTTATAGTATTTACTTATGATAGTTCGGGCGCGTTCGGTAGTAAGTCAGTGAGCGTATAATGCTTGAGGACAATCGCATGCATCCAGTCAGGTCCCCGACCCAGATCTCACGGGCTAGACGGTTCCGACGGCGGCGCACCAACAATAAGCGCGACTCCAGAAACAATGAGCCGTATCACGACACTAATATTAAAGTCAAAGTTTCACAGCGACCAGCCTTCGACATAAAACCCAATGACGCCACTACAAACACCTGTGAGAACATTAAAACAAAGTGTTTCGGCGGTTTGTGTGACTGACGTTGCCTAACAATCGAAAAATGTCCCGACGCGACCATGTTTAATATTTCTATCTATTTTTCGTAATGACTTAGCTGTTTACTAATAGTGTTTAGTAATCATATTATTTCTAGCAAAACACCTACGAAAGTCGTAAACGAGTGTCGTCGCGGAAAATCGTAAACAGTTTCTCAAAAATATGAATGAATGACTTACCTAAGTGTTATTTATAGCAAATTCAATCATGCTTTTAGTCTGTACCTAAACATTTTAAGTTCTCAAAATAGATATTACGTGAAATCAAACGCAGTAATGATTCCTTTTGAGCTTAATGGCTCCGGTGCACAAGAAATACAATCATCCTTGCTTAATTGAATTGCATCAACGCAAGCTTAAGATCGCATTAGTCATACTGTAAGGCGTTATAATGAGCGAAGAATAATATGTATTTGGGTAATTCCGTGGATACAAAGTACAGCATAATAAAATGGTTAGAGATCAATAGATTCTGATGTCAACAATATGAACGTAGATGTAAAGATAACGGAACTCCAGCCGGACCTACATTGGTACGCGTTTAAAATTTACAATCAATAATTCAACATTATTACGTGACCGTTTTATATTCGGAAACCTAAATAAAAGCTAAAATTGTCGGTGCTGTTATTCAACGTCATATCACGTACCGGATGATTAGAACTTAATTGGTTTTCAATGAAAAACCCGCGCGACAAAAAAGGATTGTTGTGTTTAAAAATGTGTCCTTCAACTTTATTATTATAGCTTCAACTATTTTTGTTTATATCGTGCATAATGTGTGTTTTCATCGGTTTGAATGTTAATCTACCACTAACATAATATCAGTTTTCAATTACTGGCTTCTTCATTACGTACACATTTTCAAACAGCTAGATTTTATAGTATGTAGACATAAATATAGCGTTCGTGTTAATGATCCGTTATATCACAACGGCACACAAACAGCCATGTTCTGATCACACGTACTAAAGCGAACGAAAGCGGTGCGAAGTAAAGTCGGACATACACTTTGTATGACATAACAAAATGACAAATGATTAGGGAAGCTCTACATACAAATCATCATCGAGATGATCTGATCATCTGACCGTATTTATACTAATCATAACACACTAATGGTTATAAAACTGCGGAAATATAGCAAACTTCACAAATCACAGAAACATTAAAGCATTCAGTGCGATCGATTTATATCAAAATAAACGGGCACATAATCACCGATCCGGATAAACCGTGTGAACGCGAAACAAATGCCAATTAAAATACGGACGTAAACACTAATATCCGTGAGTACGTACAATAATAACATTTAGATTAACATCTTATTGGAGCATAATATTTAGATTTCCGGCGTAATATAACTACTGAGATACAGATTTTTCTAGGTTAAAAAAGTATGTTGTTAATCTGGTCAGAATAAACTTCAAAAGTCAATGTTAACGAGCAAATCAGTTTTGTATTAAATGTGACAAACGTCAACAACATAATATGCAAATAACGAATCAAACGAGCATAATTTGTATAACGTGTTCAATTTACATTATTACACGGATTACGCGATTTATCAATTAAAATTATACCTATTCACGTGGAATGCAGAGGTTAGAATGATCATAACTTTAGAATTCAACCAGTCGAACATGTTATTTTATACGTATAAACTTGCAAGCAATGTTTAAGTACATGGGTAGGGAGCTGGCGTGAATCAAGGGTCAAGTGACCTACAGCCGTGCCAATGTGAATTGTGAAGGTGTGTGTAGTACCTAACGTCCTATTACGATGAGATGACACATCGGCGAGGCAGTTTACCTTCTTTGATCCCGGAATGCTACACCCAACCTGCCTTGAGTTTATTTCTGTTCTTTCTCGAAGTTACATAGAGATTAAAAGACAATTCAAATTGTAATTCCAAACTATTACATCACTTCATGATTTACGTATAAAGATATACATTCTAAACCTCAAAACGGCAAGTAATTACTAACAAAATTGTTTTCTCATCCCATTACTAGTCACAAAGAATTTCCGAGTATACGCTTTGTTACAACTAAGAGCAATTAATATTATGCCATGTCATATTCGAAAATTTTTATTATTCATCTTCAGTCTTTATAGTTTATAGGATATTATCTTAAACAAACATGGCCTCGCTCCAATTGAGATAAGTATTTAGTCAACATTGCACATTTCACTAGAAGGAAATATTTTTATTGCCAAATTGAACGCAGTGTCAACGTACTGGTCGGTGTTGACATTGCTTATGAAAACATTGAAAGTCAAATTTTCTTGACGTATAAAACTGATTAAAGTGACGATAAAATAAGCATTAGATTACGTCATGAGCTCTTATGTTCGTGAACAAAAAAATCGCATCCGGCTCCAAGCGATGAAAAGTCCACGATAATACTGCAGCAAAAAAAGGAGCAACGCTCGTAAGAAACCGGTCGACAAGTATCTGGCTTACGAGCAAGGTCTACGAAAACTTAGAGAGTCGAGAACAATGTACAATGACAAATTGTTTTGTATGTAGCAACTCTGAATGTGTCTAGTGTGACAGGTTAAACAATAGACGCGCTCTCAGCAATTAGTTGCGCCCGCGCATCGTCAGCACCAGCATCGCTAATAGCCGTGACGAATATAAGCCGTCATTAAAGACCCTTTGTCACACGACGTGCAAAATAAATGGAAACCTTCGAAGTAACGAGCGAGACTGATAAATATAATAGATATTGCCGGTTAAGCGCTTAAAATAATTGCAAAATTATTACGAAATTTAGCTATTAAAATATGCAGCTTTTCCTCGCACGACTCCAAGCGAAGGACTCGGGCGCAATCTAAGGTTGCCTATTATCCGCCACGCTCCGAAAACCACCAAAAGGTAACACAAGAACAGCGGAAAAATTTTGAAACTCATTGCACAAGAGACGCCTCATATTAAACAATAAAGGGGTAACTAATAACGTCGATTATCTATCCGAAATCAGTTAATTGATGTTTACTACACCGGTAGCAGCCTAGCAGGAGCGCAATACAAGAACCGCCCACTACAGCCGATCAAATCTCACTTACCAAACAATGTTACTTACGTATTATGTGGAGCTGAAGATCGTGATAACAAAACTTACCTGTAATAAAACAAAAGTCATCATTAGTTAAATAAAACATAAATGTGAGGTCAAAACGTTAACAAGCAAAGTAACAAAAGAAGTCATTATTTTTAAAAACAAAGACGTGGAAAGTTCGGTAGGTATGAGAGATGCGGTAATAGATAGCAATTACTGATGACATGTGAAAGAATTACGAGCATTACGTTAAACATTACATATGAATAGTCATCGGGTAGGATCACTCGCCAATTACGAAACAAAGACCAAGAAAGTTTGAACTGAATGAAAAGAAAGCGCATATCACGCGCATTTAAATTTTATAAGATACACTATATATAAGTACCGCGTCATAATGTATTATTTAACGTCTCAGCTCATTTTACTTCCTTCAATTCAAGGATTATTTGAGATAGCAACTTATAGTCATTTAATAATAGGTGTAACATGACATCTTTGGCTGTGTGGCCTGAGATTGCAAACTTACTTGGCCAAGCAATGCGGAAGCTTCGGACATTTAATCGATGTGAAGGTTATTTTTGTACTCAAGGGTGGGATTAACATTGTATGCATAAACTGTATTTTATCTGGAAATCTGTATAGGCCGTTATTTATACCATATAACGTACACCACTCTTTACCAGGACAAATAGTTTGCAGGCTCAGATAATATATATTCGTTTTAATATTAAATTTAAGTCCCGGGAAATAATTGTAGTTACTTGCAAGATTAGATCTAAATCGAGTCTACATTTATCTATGTTACATTTCTAGTCCAAAATAACTAGATTTTTAATAAGTTCCATATTTCAACACGAGAGCCTTTTTTGGTAGGCAGTAACCGACTTGCGCCTTACACAATATAGAGCACAGCGATCAGCCTTGAAAGTGAGCTATGGGCATAAATCATAAATCCGGCAACAATAGTGTACATGGCAGTACTTAGTAAAAATAGTTTAAAATATTTCACTATGAAATGGCCCCGAGACGGCGCGTGCGCACTCCACGACCGCAACCGGTCACGATTTAAAAGAATCGATTTTTCATAAAATGTTGACCTTAAAAGAGCAGTGCTAAGGCAGACATATTTAGAACTAGATCCGTTTTAGGCGCGGCTATAGTAAAGTTAAAGAGTTTTTGTAAGTACGTTTAGAGTAAACGATCAATGATCGAACAATAGTTGAGTGTAACGACTGTGTACACAATTAACATCGATCAGGTAGAACCCACGCAATAAGGAGCTGGATGTTGTGCAACACCCAACTAGCAACGTAGACAGTCAGCGCAAAGTAAACATTTTATTACTACACGTTTCTAAATTCACTAAAGATAATCTAAATTGAAACTAACAAACGGAGGAATGTATAAAGGAATTCCCACATTAAAATACAAGGCCTTTTAATTGGGAGGTTTTGATCATAATAAGGCACGTCTAAGAATGGTAATAAACAAGGTTCGTGAGGCATTAGCTCGGTGCCCATATAATAAATTTGAAAATGAGCTAGATAATTGACACAAATAAAACAGGAAACCTTAAGATGACGTAAATCCAGCCGGTTATGGAACTTGCTCTGATATTTGTCTATATTATTTAAATGAGTTACAAGGTTACCTTATTATTCACTTTAGAGTAGTAAAATTAGGTAATAATCAAAATGTTCTGTTCATTTAATGGATCTTATTCACCTCGCCTTTTTATGGAATGTGCGAACTTGTAGATAAAAAACATGAATTAATTGATAAACAAATCTGATAGATACCTGGCCTGGGTAGATGACATAACAATCTAAGATGGTGCATTTGATAAAACAGGTTGTAAGATGGCACCGCCTTGACCGAGCGACTTGTCCGCTGTAATTGCTTTAAGTACTTGCCGTGACATTATTAGAATTTCTAGTACTTCGCAGCCAACCAATACCTGTGCGTAACTTCTGACATTTAAGTATTAGAACTTAATACCACACAGATTGATATGCAGAATTCCTTTGTACTAGCTATTATGTCTTATTGGCAATTTACAATTGAAAATGATCTGCCATTTGCAATGACAATCAATTCCTTTGATTTTTTCTTGAATAATAATTAGATAGGCAATAATTTACTCTCGTTTAAATAGCTTTAATAACAAGCTCCAAATTCATTATCCTCTTGTTAGCCAAAGACCATTAATAATCGATTGCCTAAGCCGATGTTTAATACTTTAACAATGGTCTTAATAATCATTTATTTTCATTAGAACAATAGGCGGGCAATTTAAGAGGCTAAGATAGCAGTTAAGAGTTCAAAATAAAAGAAATTATAATGATCCAGTTGTTCACGGCACGCGCCGCGGTACACGCGTTTTGAGGGCTGTCACAAAAAGTTCTGTGCTCTAAATAATTTTATTTGATAATATTAATATAGCTCACCTTCAATTCAACAAATAGGAAAAAAAATGTGTCTTAAAATAGTTTTGTGAAACTTTAAAATGCAATTAGTGGTGATAGTGAAATTGCTTAGATAATAAAGATTTCGCGCATACCCTAACTCCATTTTGAGGCGTAACCTTCAATGTAATTTTATATCTCTCTGAGATAATCTTTGTGTATATGATTAAGAGGCACTCGCTAAAGCGGTAATTACTTTCGTCTCAATAAGCACATGTTTATGACAGGCAGTACGACGTTATAATTTGCGACGCTCGAGGGCTGCGACGCAGACTGCTTTGATTCGATACAGTTTTGTAATCGTGCGACAAGCCAGCACAACCAATACCGTAACACACAGTAAGAACTCTTTATTGATTGGCGATCGCAATCATTATTATTATACATTGCGCAATTTGTTCGACACACGCGTGCCGGACATTAAGGAGTGGTCAACAAACAGTTATGTCGCAAATAGGCGGTTACACTTTGTAATAAATAAACGCCGGTCCGCTTTCCGTCGTTCCGCAAACTCAAGGAGATCAATGCATGCAATTACCCACAGCTACAAACGTATCAACCTTCATTTGCAGGGGACTTATCTTGCTAATTACGTAAATCACAGTCATTGTACGAGCTAAGACTTGATTGGAAGTATTCGAACATACGTAGAATAAAAGGATAAGCACCGTTAGAAAGTGCGGAGGAGTACAATAAACGTGGCAATCAACATGTCCTGGCGGTTAAACCTCAGTCGACACAAACAAAGGCCGATGGAAAGTTAGCGCCGAGCACGGACCGAGCTCTGCATACAAATCGTCAACAATACATCAGCTGAGAGAATTTCCCAACGCTCTGTCACAGTGAAACTAGAACGTGAAGAAAGCTTTTTATACATACGAAAACCCCTATCAAACAATTGTCGTGGCGCGTTCATTCCGTCGGCGCACACCCGCAAGGTTGGCGGCGGTATTGAAAGCACCGGCCACCGTGACACTCCCAGACAACTAGTTGGTTAATCACTTCACGTTTTGTACTGACCGCAAAAAAATCGGGCACCTTGCAGAGCGAGGCCATGCGCGCTTGTCTTAAGTTTCCATCGCTCATGTAAAATTATTACGACAACAATGCATACAAACTCGATGGAACGCAGGGCCTGTGAACAATCGCGACACATATTTTTATGAAGGCAAACTAGGTATCGCAAACGAAAGGATGCAACCGAGATGCGCCTTAGCAGTCGCGGGCAAATGTCAAGCTGAGGTATTCGCTGAACTTTACGTCTCACCGGCCTGTAGATACGTGCACATTGCCAACTATGTGTAAACTTTATTAATAACATTTATTCAATAAATTGTACGTAATGTATCCGACAGGTTTCTGAAAGCAAAGAACCGGTGGTTATTACGGCAACAATTGCCAAACATACGCCGTGCGACAACAACTAAACGTACGAAATAATCATAACTGAATCAAGGTTGTTCGTTGCGAATCACGTGGCTAATGAGTGCTATCGTTTCCCTCTTTCACAAGGATTTTAACCTTATGATTATGAAAATTTTAATAGTAAATTAGTAGTCAAATAGTATTTAAATTTAGGTAAGGAAAAGGTTACAGTGGCCTATTGTAGTAATACCATTGGTAGTACAATCGAAACCAATTAAAACGTCGATGGAGCAAGGCGTCAGCGCACGCCGCGCTGCGGTGTCCGCCCTCGCCGCTCTGTGATCTAGTACAGGTTCGGTGCATAGTTTAGCACAATTACGAAGCGGGTTAGGCTCGTGTTTTATCGAAGGCGAAATCGAATCGGGTGACCGAGCCTTTCACGGAGCCCGGGCACGCCCACCGGACACCACGGGCGACTTTGCCTTCACTGCCCTAATAGTTCTATATCTATTGCTATTATTATCGTTCGACATAGTTCAGCCCGAGCGCTTTCGTTTCAATTAAGCTGACGCTATTTTGAAACCAACTAAGTTATTGTGGCTTACCCACTGCGACCGCACTACCTGATATCTTCATTGTTTTCAATAAACAACATTACAAATACAAAATATTATAAACATAATTTCGTGACTGCGGCAAGCAGATTACATTGCAAAGCTCGTGCCGATATAAATTGAAAAAAAATCTGATCATTGTTTCAAAACTCTCAAAGATTTCTATGTCGTTAGTCGTCGTCGGTTCCAATCTAGGCTAATGAACATTTCCCCGGTGCGGTTACATAGATACGGCAAAACAATGAAACTCCGGCCCGACATCTACTTAAAAATATACTATGGAGTTAAATTAGGCACGTCAACTATGTTTTGATTGTATTTAGGCACCGCGGCCTTACTGTCTCGCGGCACTCGTTAATTCGCCATTTCCAATTAAACGCTTGATTCTCAATGCCAACCGGGTCGGAGGTGGTCGCTCTACAAAACTTGATAAAAGGCGGGTGGTGGTGCGCGGCACGCCAGTGCCCGAAACACCGCGAATGGCCAACACTTTTGTCTCCTTCAGTCCTTTCACTTTGCGCGTTCATGATCGGCGTCGAAGCCTATACGATTAACAACGAAAGCCTTACTTAGATAAGTTTATGGATTGACGTGTTGTGTTACTGTGTTAATGTTTGTGCAATATAGCTAAGAAATGGTGTTTTCTAAACTTCCAGATGGTGAGAGGGGCGGCGTTAGCGCTGTTGCTGGCGCTGACATGGGCGTGCTCATCGCGCGCCAGTGTGCTCGTGCCCACATACGTGCTGCCGCCTGACTCGTTCGTGCGCGATCAGCGCAGTCTCGGCGCGTCGCCGGCACTCGACGCCGAACACGCCGAGTCACAAAGAACTATTAAACGACTAGTCGGTGGACACATCAAAATTAAACCTGACAAAGCATACGGTACCGCTAAAAATGCAATATCGTTTGACGCAAAAACAGAAAGTGGTAAATTCGCCGGTGTGATCGCGCCGGACCAGTCGGGCGGCAACGTTGGATGGAATCAAGGAATTTGGGATGATGGCATGCTCATGTCCAGTGCCGGCGAAGGAAAAGAAGTCGCCAAGACTAAAGAGGTTGATGAGGATAAGAAGACGCTGGCAGATCAGGTGGCAGAAGGAAAATATGGATTAATTCAGAATGAAATATTCGCTAAGAACCCTAAACGTCCCGGTATCGTTAGCTACGAGCTAAATGCAGAAACGAGATCGAAAGACAACCTTCAGAGCCTTGGTGGACTCAAGAAAGATGAAATTTGGCTCGCTGAAGATCATCTTTTAGTTTTAAAAGGAGGATCATTCCCTGAACGAACAAAAGAGACTGAGGGTAGACCTTGGCCACCGATCGATAATTACGAAGCGCCTAACAGGCAAGTAAAGTTACCACAGAAACCTAAAGTGCCACCGCCCTTTCCGGTACGACTCTCCGACAACGGACCGCTCGTTTTCCTCACGCCAAACGGCAGTGTCCCTGCGTCCTTTTTCCCTTCCTTCTTTGCGGGAGAGGGCGAAGGCCCTCTACCTCCTCCGCCATTCCTCTTTCCATCGGGAGCGCCCTACCCCGCGGGTGACAATCAAGGAAACGCTACTTCCGGGGGAGCGCCGCAGCCAGGTCCTCCGTTCCCATTCCTACCCGGGAATGCGAGCGAAGGAGCATTCCCATTCCCCGCATCCATGAACGGCTCTTTTCCAGAAGGCTTTCCACCGGGCGCAGTGTTTCTTCCACCACCGAGCAACCAGTCAGACCTATACGACGAAGACGACCCTTCGATCTACTATCCGCCGCCTTACAATTTTTCCTACCGCGCTGACTACAATAATAAGGTGCCTGCGGGCCCACTTGTACCTGGAATAGTATTGCCACCTCCCCCTGATTTCTTCGCACCATTAGAGGAGAACTCTACGGAGGCTGCTAAGACAACTACCGCAAGGCCATCCACCGTGACGACATACACAAGACCAAAGACGACCACGAGGCCGAGTACCACGCAAACAGTGCATCGTAATAAGTATAAGACAAGACCTACGACAACCGAGGTGCCCAGAACCACGAAGTTACCGACAACGATTACGACGCCAACACCAGTTGAAATCGTGACAGCGCCTAAAACGAGAAAGCCACAACGTATACCGTCAAGACATCCAGTGAGGGTACATAACCTACCAGAAGAAAATACTACGAGGACCAAAACAGAAAAACCTGTTTACAAAACACGAACAAAGGTAACATCGAAGCCACTGTCAGTGTCCGTTATCTACGATTATCCTGAACCTTTATATGACAGTAAGGTACCGACAACATCTGAGAAACCGTATATATTATACAATGTGCCACAGAAAACGCCTAACATAAATGCGAACGATATTTCATCGACGCAAGTACCTTTAAGGGCTCACTATTCTAACACACAGAATGACGTCCCTACTACAAAATTGCAGCCCATATACAATAACAGAAAGCCTAACGAAAATGCGTTTGCTTCTTTCTATTTTTACGATGAACAGCCTAAGACCTCGCCTTCACCAGCCACTTATTTCGATGGCAGAAATTACTACAAGACTGTACCAATTAGCCAAAATCCTTACCCGCAACAGCAAAACGTCAATACTCAGTCAGGATATAACCCAGCTGTAGATATTTCTTACGGAGCAATCGACCAGGCAGACGCACTATTCCTGTGGCCTCAAAAGCAAGGACCACGTACGCTAACCCAAGAGTACTTTAGCATTCAGAAACCACGACAGCAGCCAGTTTATGTGCAACAGCAACAACAACAACAAAAACAAAGGCCAGATGCTTTCTATCAACAAATCGCTGATATACAACAGACTATTGACTTTTTTACGACAAAGAGACCGAAAACACACTCTCACAGGCAACATACTCACAAACCAAAGGCTATCACAGCAAGACCAGTATATCAGTTCAGCTACCAAACTCAACCTAGGCCAGAACAATTGCCCTTCCGAGCGCCTAAATTAGACCCCGAACCTTTCATACCTATGGTAAGCTACAGCAAGCCTTTTAACGTGGCCAACGAGTTCAACGCTATAACTCCGTCCGTATCTCCCGGTTACCATCAGCAATACCTTATTGAAAACGTGCAAGTGACGACCGAGTCGCCCACTTCTAGCAGATACTATCCTACTACGAAACCCCGAGAGGAGGATTATGAAGACACACAATACCAAAATGATGTTCGTAATAAGAACAGAAATCCGATACAAAGCGACCAGCCCGAACATGTTCGTCATGTTAGTAGATACCCCAACACTACGCCGAACCCCATCAGTCAAGGATACTATACAAAGCAAGATGAAACGTACTTTGATGACATTACAAAGAACTCTTTCGATGTTTTTGGTAAGAAATTAGAAGACAACACTCACGACGTAAATGGCTTGGCAGTTACCGCTCCGCTCGACACGGTTAGAACGCCGATAAACAACGGCATAAACCTTCAATATGCCTACGAAATTGTCGAGTCCCAGAGCCCTAACCCACCTTCTCTGGACAGAGATACCCTGGTGAACTACCGCGACCCGCATCCCACAGCGGACCCGGAGAGCGAGCCCGTGCCACACGTCAACGCCGAACTGGTGCAACAAAAGCCACCTTCATTGGCCGACGACACATTGGTGAACGAGCGCTTGCCGCGACCGACCATAAACCCCGACAGCGAGTTTATTCCCATACCGAACCCCGGCTACAGGACGCCACAGCAGTACCGAGCGCCGACGCAGGTGCAGCGGCCGCAGTACACCGAGGAGCAATACGAGCTGAGCCGGCCGTCGCTGGCGGGAGACACGGCCGTGAACTACAAGCGGCCGCTGCCGGCGATCAACCCGGACGCGGAGTGGATCGGGCCGGTGAACGCGGCGGGCGAGGGCCGGCCCGGCTCGTTCGTGTCGTACCGGCTGCCGGGCGAGGGCGCGCACGTGTACTTCGTGACCCCGCAGGCGGCGCAGGCTGCGCAGGCGGCGCGGGAGCGGTACCGCGCGCCGGGCTACGGCCGGTGAAACCAAAGCTCTAGTCCCGACTGCCGACCCGCCCAGGCCGTCGGCATAGGCCCGTGTAAATAAAAGCGCAAATGTGATGTTAAAGTGTCCTAAGTAGTGTAAGGTACGAAAGACTAGCGGGATGGCCCGCGTTGCCATAATATTTAAACAGCGAGTTTTACTTAGCTTTACGTGAGATACGTTCTCGATGAGCGATGTTGTCAAACATGACGGACGCTTTACTTTTGATATGTTATTTATTAAATTATTTTTAAGTGTCTGTGGTGCATGCATAATGATAGTTAATTTATTTATGTCAGTATTCAACGAACTATTAAGAATAATGTGATATGTGTGTCGATGATTGTGGCATTGTTATTATAATGAAATAATGGCAGCAATTGTTTATAGTAATAAAATTGTTATTTAAAGAATTTTGATAAAAATCAACGTGATTTTGTATTTAATGTTTAAAACAAAGATTTTGAAATAAAATAATACAAAATTGTTATAATGAATGGTGTTTCTTTTTATTCGATAACCCTTTGAATGATATTGCAAATAATTAAGTAATTTGCGGTGGCAATATGAGATTTATATCAAAAGCAATTAATCATCAAGTTAAAATTAAATAAATGACTTTATGACGCAAAATAGTTTAGTCTCCGTGGCTAGGACACAACGATTGACAGTGTAACATTGAATGATCGATCGTAAACTAAGCCAGGGACAAAAACTGCTGTATTAGAACAATTACTTGGTAATGTGTCCCGCAAAAACGTTCACAGCCTGACCTAGCAAGTGCACAAGGTCGTTTGCTCACTTTCTAGACATAACGCTTATTTATAGTTTTACTCATTAAAAGCCGCTATTAAACATTTGAAAGTAAAGATACTGTAATTTATCAGCGGTATATAAAGTTAACGTAACGTAGTGAATAGACTGTAAAACTGAATGATGAAGCGTATAAGAAAGCAGTTCCTTCCATCTTAAACGGCAGAGAAACTCACATAATAAATGAGGTAAAAACATGACTAGTATTATGCTGGTCATATAGGCTTATAAAAACGACAAATATCCAACAAATTATCAAAATTACACTTTTTTTTTTAGTTAAGTTAGTTTTTAGTTAGGTTCATCGATTTTTCAGCTAATGTTTTAAACGAATTGAAAGAAAATATTCAAATAATAAAGCAATTGTAATATTGGCCAGAATTAATAACTTGCAACGTTATGGACGCATCTCAACAACCGGCAAGTATTAAATAAGTTGAAAACAAATTACCCAATACTCTGATGTAATATTAAAATATGTATGACCAAGGCTTTGATATTTTATACACACAAACGTAATTCTTAGAATCCAAACAAAAAAGATACTGTAACTGACAACACGACCTAGCCAAAGTATATTTTGGCTAACAAAAACGTAATTCGTTCCGAATGATACAATGACAAATATTTACATAACAAGCGACAGCATTAAATTAGACTTCAATGCTAGACGAACAGATGGTGTAAAGTCGTTACTAATATATAGAAAAGTAACTTTGTACGTTTGTTATGCCTCAATGCTAAACTTCGACTTTAAGAACCTAGAATTTAGAGGCGAAAACAGATTTGGTTACCGATAGTACAAGATATCATATACAGGATTGAACATTGTGTAACGTTTGTGACGCGTCCTGCAGCGGCTGCGTGTAGAGGCGCGGGTGTGTAGTGCGAGGTACCTGTGTCGGGCTCGGCGGTCTGCGGCGCGTCCTGCAGCGGCTGCGTGTAGAGGCGCGGGTGTGTAGTGCGAGGTACCTGTGTCGGGCTCGGCGGTCTGCGGCGCGTCCTGCAGCGGCTGCGTGTAGAGGCGCGGGTGTGTAGTGCGAGGTACCTGTGTCGGGCTCGGCGGTCTGCGGCGCGTCCTGCAGCGGCTGCGTGTAGAGGCGCGGGTGTGTAGTGCGAGGTACCTGTGTCGGGCTCGGCGGTCTGCGGCGCGTCCTGCAGCGGCTGCGTGTAGAGGCGCGGGTGTGTAGTGCGAGGTACCTGTGTCGGGCTCGGCGGTCTGCGGCGCGTCCTGCAGCGGCTGCGTGTAGAGGCGCGGGTGTGTAGTGCGAGGTACCTGTGTCGGGCTCGGCGGTCTGCGGCGCGTCCTGCAGCGGCTGCGTGTAGAGGCGCGGGTGTGTAGTGCGAGGTACCTGTGTCGGGCTCGGCGGTCTGCGGCGCGTCCTGCAGCGGCTGCGTGTAGAGGCGCGGGTGTGTAGTGCGAGGTACCTGTGTCGGGCTCGGCGGTCTGCGGCGCGTCCTGCAGCGGCTGCGTGTAGAGGCGCGGGTGTGTAGTGCGAGGTACCTGTGTCGGGCTCGGCGGTCTGCGGCGCGTCCTGCAGCGGCTGCGTGTAGAGGCGCGGGTGTGTAGTGCGAGGTACCTGTGTCGGGCTCGGCGGTCTGCGGCGCGTCCTGCAGCGGCTGCGTGTAGAGGCGCGGGTGTGTAGTGCGAGGTACCTGTGTCGGGCTCGGCGGTCTGCGGCGCGTCCTGCAGCGGCTGCGTGTAGAGGCGCGGGTGTGTAGTGCGAGGTACCTGTGTCGGGCTCGGCGGTCTGCGGCGCGTCCTGCAGCGGCTGCGTGTAGAGGCGCGGGTGTGTAGTGCGAGGTACCTGTGTCGGGCTCGGCGGTCTGCGGCGCGTCCTGCAGCGGCTGCGTGTAGAGGCGCGGGTGTGTAGTGCGAGGTACCTGTGTCGGGCTCGGCGGTCTGCGGCGCGTCCTGCAGCGGCTGCGTGTAGAGGCGCGGGTGTGTAGTGCGAGGTACCTGTGTCGGGCTCGGCGGTCTGCGGCGCGTCCTGCAGCGGCTGCGTGTAGAGGCGCGGGTGTGTAGTGCGAGGTACCTGTGTCGGGCTCGGCGGTCTGCGGCGCGTCCTGCAGCGGCTGCGTGTAGAGGCGCGGGTGTGTAGTGCGAGGTACCTGTGTCGGGCTCGGCGGTCTGCGGCGCGTCCTGCAGCGGCTGCGTGTAGAGGCGCGGGTGTGTAGTGCGAGGTACCTGTGTCGGGCTCGGCGGTCTGCGGCGCGTCCTGCAGCGGCTGCGTGTAGAGGCGCGGGTGTGTAGTGCGAGGTACCTGTGTCGGGCTCGGCGGTCTGCGGCGCGTCCTGCAGCGGCTGCGTGTAGAGGCGCGGGTGTGTAGTGCGAGGTACCTGTGTCGGGCTCGGCGGTCTGCGGCGCGTCCTGCAGCGGCTGCGTGTAGAGGCGCGGGTGTGTAGTGCGAGGTACCTGTGTCGGGCTCGGCGGTCTGCGGCGCGTCCTGCAGCGGCTGCGTGTAGAGGCGCGGGTGTGTAGTGCGAGGTACCTGTGTCGGGCTCGGCGGTCTGCGGCGCGTCCTGCAGCGGCTGCGTGTAGAGGCGCGGGTGTGTAGTGCGAGGTACCTGTGTCGGGCTCGGCGGTCTGCGGCGCGTCCTGCAGCGGCTGCGTGTAGAGGCGCGGGTGTGTAGTGCGAGGTACCTGTGTCGGGCTCGGCGGTCTGCGGCGCGTCCTGCAGCGGCTGCGTGTAGAGGCGCGGGTGTGTAGTGCGAGGTACCTGTGTCGGGCTCGGCGGTCTGCGGCGCGTCCTGCAGCGGCTGCGTGTAGAGGCGCGGGTGTGTAGTGCGAGGTACCTGTGTCGGGCTCGGCGGTCTGCGGCGCGTCCTGCAGCGGCTGCGTGTAGAGGCGCGGGTGTGTAGTGCGAGGTACCTGTGTCGGGCTCGGCGGTCTGCGGCGCGTCCTGCAGCGGCTGCGTGTAGAGACGCGGGTGTGTAGTGCGAGGTACCTGTGTCGGGCTCGGCGGTCTGCGGCGCGTCCTGCAGCGGCTGCGTGTAGAGACGTAGATACACGGCGATGGCGACGCGAGCGCAGCGGAAGTAGAATGGATGCGCACGAAGTACATCCTCCAGCCGCAGTAGCCCCACGTATGATCGCAGCGTCATCTTGCGCATGCAGTATGAGTGGAAGTCAAACTGGTCCTCCATTATTTCAGAGAAGTGCTGCAAAAAATATTACGCATTTATATACTTAATACAAGTACCTAGAACATTGTTTAAATAACACTAAACAATCTTAGGTTTTTCAATCACAGGCAACGGATATCTGTCTTAAAGCCAGACGAATAGATCTGGTGAAGGGCAACACTCAATCATTTCGAATCACGATCCTTTACAAAAAAATATCAAAATGAACCTAGGTTATTAGACAAAATATGTAGTCGGAGGTGCAGTATATCTCGTTGATGTCTTTTTTGGTGGAAGGTGTGACATTTTTGTTCTACTTCTTTTCTTTATCGAGCCATCTAAGTGACCAGTATTATCGTTTATCGAACTATTATACTATCGATTCCTATTCTCGGAAATTAATGATTTTAAATAGCGTATAAGATAAACTTAAGATTGTTTACTATGAGTTTTAATATTGCACTTTTTTAATGTAACGTAAACCTTGGCTGCTGATACAGCGCTTTCCAGACACATGTTCGTTATTTTCGACCCAGCACTACAAAAATAACCATATGACGTAACATTGTAACAGCGTATTCTATATTTTAAAAATGTTATATCATTTTCTAAATAATTGCACGTTAAATTAAGCACGAAATAATAGCATTAACTCTAATTTGACAAATGATAAAGTTAATAGGTCAAATAAATAAAAAGTTATATCTTGTCGTAAGATCTTCGCCACATCAAAGTTATTTCGTCTAGTTGATCGCGACCTGTCAGGAACGCCTTTTTTCAGCGGCCAGAGTATAAAATATTCTAGTACCAGGCGAAAATGAGCAACACCTGTTGTTTGCCTCTTATACTGTACCTATAATGTACTGTTATAATAAAATAAATAATTTATAAAAGATAAATAAATACTAACCCTATCGACTTCGTGCGCTTTTTTTAGGGCTTCGCCCCATAAGTGTTGACGCTGGTACGCCGCCGCCGCCTCCGTTTGGAACCACATACACTGCATTTCATTCAAGTTCTCTGTTGCTGGAACACCTAAAATAAAACAGTTAACATTTAATCGATTTAATGTAGTGTTCTAATCGGCTAATAATTGTACGAGAAAGACAGAGGACGATATTTAATAATAAATTCATCATTTTCATTATTCAGCCAATCATAGTCTACTGCTGGACATAGGCCTCTCCCAATTTGCGCCACCACTAGCTATCAGTCCTTCGACAGACATGGCCAGCCCATTGCCACTTCAACGAGTTAGTTTTACGAGCTATGTCAGTTACCTTGGTTCTTTGTCGGATGACCTCATTACGGATTTTATCCTTCAAAGAGACTCCGAGCATAGCTCGCTCCATAGCTCGCTGCGCGACTTAGAATTTGTGGACTAGTCCAACCGTTAATGTCCACGTTTCGGCACCGTAAGTCATAACAAGTAGGACGCACTGGTTGTATGCTTTCGTCTTCAGGCATTGTGGTATACGTACGGACTTCTCAGTCCGTACGTATACCAGCAGGCTGCATCTCAAGTACCGCGGCAGTTGAAAGTTACAAATAAGTCTATATAGGTGGGTACAGGTGTTTCGGAAAGCAGGTTAAACAGTAGGTCCTGGCTTTCATACATAGATCTTTCGGCAGTCGTTAAGTGAAGTCTGGCAAGCAGTCTTACTAAGGGATACTGTGTCTCCCAGTGAAATGTGTTGTAGAGGCGTACCTTCCCGTGTGAACTTGGCGCACATGTCCTCGGCGCGCTTGACGTGTCCGGCGCGCAGCATGTAGCGCGCGCACTTGCTGTTGACGTAGCGGTCCGCCGTGTCCATGGCCTGCGCCTCCTCCAGCCACTGGTACGCCGACACCGGGTCGCCCGCGTGCTGCAACCATTCTTCTATTTATATACTTGAATTCAATAAAATTATTAAAAAAAAACCGACTTCAAAATAAGTCTCATATAGTTTTCTTATGGATCGGATATGGTTTTCTCGGGATAAACTGACTAGTTATGTACTTGATACAAAATAAACGGGACAAAATTGATAAAGTTTTGGAAACTCCTCTTGCCACAAACGTAAGCCGTGCAATCAAAAAATATCAAAGACGTATGAGATTTATATGGGCCACGTTTGAAAAATGCAAGCTGAAGACATAGTAAAATGAATAGAAAATAATTGACAGCCTGGCGCGTCGTGCCTATTGTGAATTGTACTTGTGTGCGTTCGTGCACCGCCACATTTATGTGTGTGTTTATTGCAACTTATTTAGGTTTCGGAACTGAATTGCGCTTTTATAATATCCTCGCGTAAAATTTTTCGTGGTGGACAGTGGTGTCGAATCTATTGTTATCTGAACTAGTTCATAAAATTTTAACGGTCACTGTAAACTAACCTAATGAAATAACAGGTCAAAACACAAACCTTATATATCCTTCCTTTAACAATAAACAGCTCTATAAGAGTGGGGGTATGTTCGATCGCGGCGTCTATATAATAGAGGGCGCGGTCGGTCTCCTTTTTAAAGTCGAAGTGTTGCGCGGCGTAGTAGTACGCCCACAGCAGAGCGCTGGCCGGCTGCTTCGCCTCGCTGGGCTCCGAACTGAACGTGCCGTGAGCTGTGAGGTTCTCCATGTATTGCAGTATTAACTTCTCTATCGTGTCTGCTTTAGTCTGGTCGGCGTATAATGACCTGGAAGAAGAAAGTACATGAGAATATTACATTATTTTAAGACTTTGTAAATGGTTGGTTCTTATATTCAAGTAAAAAGATCTGGTATGCTTTTCCGGTTGCATTATCATAAAAAACTATACCAGGCCAGGTAAGAGTAAATAATATAACATAGATTTCTATTCCCCTACAAATTTAGACCAACAGACAGGTTTCAGGAACGCATTCTTGTGCCAAGCTAGAGCACTTATTAATCTGTATCTAGTACATTCGTTTACTGATTTAAGTCATTTTTCGCGCAACGAGAAATTGATATACGAAAATATCGATGGTTTAGACATTATTTGATGGTTAAGATGTGTGTGTTTTAGATAGATTTATTAAAACGGCAAGCTCCATCTTCATAGATAATTCACGACAGACACGACTAGTTCATACTAGTGCTTACGGTAGACGCTGATGAATCACTCTTAAGTTTCTTATCTAACAGTTGTCTGGTTACCATAACACAAGGTCTGCTTAGCTTGGGCTCAGACAACCGTGTGTGAGATGTCCCGGGCCATATTGATTGGTTGATATGCTTGCCTGATGTCGACGAAGAGCGGCGGTATCCCTTTGTGCAGTCCGTGGCGCAGGTACTCGTCCACGAGCCGCTCGAACACGGCCGCCGCGCGCGCCTCCGACAGCTGCAGCCGCCGCGGCGCTATCGCTCGCGGGTACTCTTTCCTGCAACACGGTCATATACAACATTACTACCTCTAATATATTTATTTACCTACAGGCTGTTTCTAACACATTTCCAACAAAGAAAACATCTTGAGAAAACCTGGTTTAAAAAAAAATGGGATCTGTATTCGCCATTCCACAGTGAGACAGCATGGGGAATCCCCATTGGGATCAATGCTCGTGCCTTCTCTATATGTGAAGAGGCCTGTGCACAGCAGTGGAACGTTTGTGTATACGTATTTCTTTTTCTTTAAATTCGATAATTTTGATGCCCAGTTTTGGAGAAAAATTGTCTTCTCATATACGCTTTGTAGGACACGTAAAGTATGCTACAGAAGTTGAGGTTATCTTAACAAGGATATAAGTTTAATTAATATAAGAAACGAATATTTTTTAATTAAACGTTAAATATGTGAAAAATAAATATATATATTTCTATCACAGGCGCTATACAAGTAGATAAAAAATAAACCCTGTAATAACAAGATGACAAATAGCAAGCCTTGTAACCGTTCTAGTGTCTAAACAAACACTTAATAACACTAATTATCGAATTATGTAAGATCGCGTATATAATGTTACTAATGCATGCAAACAAATGATAATACTTGCATAATAAAGCGGTCAAGCGAATAAACGGCTACGTAAAATGTAAATACATGTACATTGATAGGCCATTAACATATTTGTACACTGTTCGTGTGTGATTGGAATAGATTCCTTTACAATATAATTTAAATTAATTAATACACCAACTTTTTTTTGTTGACCCGACCCCAGCTAGTCATGGGTGCATTGTACTATAATATATTAGTACTAATAATTTTTAGTAGTCGCAATCAAATATATATATATGTCACCGGAAAATAACAAGAACCGTAAGTTTATAAATTTCCTAGTAAATTTCTAAACTTCCGTAGGATTCTAAACTAGAGATAAAATTTATTATTTTTCGCTCACATTTTTGTCAAATGATAACTTGTCTTACGTAAGTCGAGCTTAAAATAATAAGTAAGCAATAACCAAACGCCATTGGTTGAATAAGTCACGTGTTCCTTGTCAGATCAACATACTCGGCATTAGCACTGTCAACATCGACCAATCAGAGAGCAGTGTGTTATTTTACGTTTTTTAAAGAAGCGTAAAATTAAAAGCATTTCTGTGATTGGTCGAACCGTTTAGAATCATACGAATGGATATCCGTTAGTTTATAAATTTACCACGAGACTTACGTAAGTTTATCATTTGACGAAAATGTGAGCGTAAAATAATACATTTTATCTCTCGTTTAGAATCCTACGGAAGTTTATAAATTTACTAGGAAATTTATAAACTTACGGTTTTTGTTATTTTCCGGTGACATATACACTAAGCATTTTATAATTGTTTTTCTTTTAAATACAGATTCGTATTTTAAGGGCGACCTATATTAAATGCAACTCATATTCCCCTATCATAAAATAATTCTAATTAATAATTTTCTCATGCCGACAACAGCATACAGAACATTTATCAGCAGTTTGTTTAATGCTAGTTGTAGTAATTTAGTAGAAAAGCTACAATAGACAAAGTTATAATTCAATTTCTACTTACTTATATACATCAAAGAAGGCCACTTTTTCGTCAGCATTGCTAAGCTGTTTAGCTTCTATTAGTTTCTCATAATACATCACATTTTCGGGATTTCTTTTTAACAAATCTTCGTACACGGCTTCCGCTTCCTTAAACCTGAAAAAGCATTAGATATCATAAACAAACTATAACAATAATTTAGGCCGAGGCAGGCCGAGGAGACGGTGGCGGGATGACATCGATCGCTTTTTAAGCGATTGGTGTCATGTGGCTCGAGACCGAAAAGTCTGGAGTCAGATGGGGGAGACCTTTGCCCAGCAGTGGGAAACTAAAGAGGTAACATAAAAAAAAAAAAAAACAATAATTTATATTTTTGTGGCCCTTTCGCGAAGCCTAGAAAGTCGCATTCACTTTTTATAAGATATTTCGTCCATATGCCTATGGACATGTGAACACTTGTAAAACAAGATGGAAGCGAAATCGTTAAATTATGACTATTAAAAGCTTAGCAGAATACCTAATACATTTAACATCTTGCTTCATTATGAACATGGAATAAAAAATATCTGTAAAGTGGGTAATTTTTCTTGAATGAAAATTTCATGCTCAGGCCATAAAAACGAAGTTTTACAAGAATGTAGTGCTTACCTCTTCAATTTCAAATAATATTCGCCCGAAGTCTCCTTAATCGATAACTTATCAAGAATTTGAGATGAGAACTTATTTAGGTGTTGCAGGGCCCTATCATACTGGCCCGACTCGGCTAGCACCATGTTCTGATAGAGCAGCAGTTCTGAATGTTCATAGTCATAAGGCCCCTTCATCTGGTTGGTACGGAACGCGTCGAGGATGCTGTTCGCCATCTCGTAATCGCCAAGGAGATGGTAGCTCATCGCGAAACCGATCCATGACGCCCTCTGCGTTGGTCGCAACATAAATAGCTGGTAACGAGTATCCTGGAAGATAAGATGATACATCAATTTAAAAAAAAATCTTGCTATTAATCGTTTAAAGGCAAAAGACCTTTTTTGCCGGGTGAAACTCTGGTAAGTTCAACCCACGTCGAGGGCACGACGTGGGGATATGTCGGACTTGCACCGACCAAAAACACCCCGGTCCCGTTCTCGCCTTTGCTGGAGCCGCGGGATCGCTAAGCATTCCCATCGCAGCTCCACCGGGCGACGGGCCGTTAAGGACTCCTTCTAGAGGGGTGAGTGTAAACCCACTCTCATTCCTTCGAAGTTCGAACGCGTGGGATATTGCGTCTATATGCTATGATGGCAAAAGAGACCTGCCGGCAACCTAGAAGGTGATGTCAAGACGAACTCGACTTCATGCGCAGAAGTCGCCCCGTAATACCTAGACAGAAAGTGGAAAAAGTGGAACGCTAAAGGCTTATTAATAAAAATAAATGTTGAAACTGCTGTTTTCAAATAAGATATTAGGTATATAAATGGTAATTCATTTTCAGCAGAGTATTATGAGCATATTTACTATGTTAAGACAACCAAAAGGATCTTTCTAAGTACAGAAACCTGAAAAAAAACAATAGAAAATACAAGAACCTAGCCAGAAAAAATAAAACCATAATAATTTTAACACCAGACTTGTAGGTATAAGCCTCTTCTCATATTATTATGAAGACAGTAAAAAGCATTTCCTCTTAAATAAGTGAAAGTTAAACAGATGAGTGTTATGTTTACAGACATAAACATACACATTGCAAATGATATAACAATGACAATATTACAATACAGGAGTATGACATAACAATGCAATTGGACATATTAAATAACACTTATTACACAATAATGAAATATAGTCAAGTTAAGGTTTGCATTAACTTTTTTACTTTTTCATATATTAACTAAGTCATCAACATTGAGACTGGCCAGTAAGATAGTCATTATCTCTATGGCTATGATTACAGATTACCTACTATTACAACCCATTTAATAATAATAATTTTCAATACATTTACAGTTTTCTTTCACTGAAAGTTCTCTCAGTTCTCAGTATTAATATAGGTATTTTTGTGTAGGTTATGTTCTTTATATTATATTTTTACTGAGTAAAAATCTCTTAAAAGACATTGAATAGTATCTTTTCTATTCTCGTAAACATGTATCTTCATTAACTATTAAAGCTAGCGAAGCCCTTAAATGTTTTTGAAAATTATGACTTTCAAAATCTTGAATAGTTCTTTACTAATTATAGCTAAAAACAATCTTGATTATGTATTAGCAAAAGTAAAATATCCAAAGTTTCAAACAAAAACTGCTGCATCATAATCAGTCCACCAAAATCAAAATTTTAAAGTACTCCTCTTCAGGGTTTCACTCTTAGGATTAAATAGGACTGCATAAAAAATTTTAGGCCTTCAATTAGATAAATATTAAAGACACTTACTTTATATCCTTCTAAGTCACGCATCTGAATTTGTAACAAAGACAAATCCCGTAATATCTGAATGTTTTCCTTCTCCCACTTAAGAGCATTACGGTAGCACTTGATGGCTTCATCATACTTTTTGTCGGAGCGCTGAAGCAGCCCATACACGTGCCAACAGACGGGAGACTTCAGATCATTACGGAGACCACGGCGGACATACTCATAAGCCTCATCTTTGCGGCCCAGACAGTTCAGAGTTAATCCTTTCATTGCCAATGTTTCTGAAAATACATATAATTTTATTTATTAATAATTGCCTTTAGATTCATTTATGATGAATGATATAGTATGACTTACAAAGCATACAGAAATCATTAATGAATGAATGCAATACCCTAAGCAATATTTGTAATAAATTCAGATACTGTAAACAATTATACAGACTAATGTTTTCAAAACAATTTCATTTATTCAAAACTTTACACAGCACAGTTGTGTATTTGTCATACATAATGCAACTTTACTTCTATAACAATTGTAAATAATGCACAACTTTTACTTCATTTTTTAACAAAACTTTTTTAAATTTATTAAATGCAGAAAAATAAATGTGTAGCATTGGAACTTACCTCCATGGTCTGCATATTTCGGGTTAGAGAGGATTTGCTTGGCAAATTTCAACCCATTTTTATATTGTTTATGTTCGTAACAGCGCTGGAAGATAACAATGCACTTATCATTGAGTGTTTAACCTCTATTATTAGATGCAGCCAAAAGGGTGCTAGCCTAGTACATAATACTTCAATATATTATTGCAAATATAGTACATACATCGCTTTTTAGTAGTAATCATTCAATATTAGGTTGTATCTTTAAAAGGAAGCGTAATAAGAGTCTTATTAAGATTTGCATTATTTTATAAATTCAAGATTATCGCAAAGATTGACAGGCTGCACCAAACCAAATTGTATGTTTACAATATAACTTACCAAAATTCTTTTGAAAAGCGCATTTTCTTTAGGTGGCAAAGGATTACTGGGTGGCATTTTGTTCGATTAAAATGAAGTATCTTTTTATTATTTCACTAATAAATTGAAATATTTCTAAAAACCTCGTGGCTATAAACCAAAGAAGTCGATGAAGGATTACTGTCTATGGTCTACCGTCTAGAACTGGTCACGTGACCAATGTAATTGCCAGTATACAGATAAAAAAAACAACAAAGAACTTGTTACATATATTTTTTTACAATTGTTTCAAAAAATAATTAAAACATACACACAAACCACATTTCCTTTTATAATAAAGAATCTCACAAAGAAATATTTGAGGATGCTGCGGCCGGTATTTAAAAAACCGTAAATACACAAAACACTGACCGCATCTCTATTGAAAAAAAATACATTTGTGTACCTAACTACCTGTGTTTTACCATGTAGTTTTTGTGAAAAAATTATGCTCTTAAACTCATATATATATTTTCGATACAACTTTAAGAACATATATTAGGTACACTTATTTTCTTTAAACATACCTACCCTTCTCATGTTTTATGATATAAGTTTAGTAGCCAAAGACCAAAGCTTAGTTCATTCCATTTCAATTCAATGACAAACAAAGGCAGTCAGTCAGTTTCATTCAGTTGTCAATTAATTGTCACACTTGACAAATGTGTATTTAATTTGATGAAAGAAATAAAAAATAGTAAAATTAACTGTAAACGTTATTCAATTTTGTTTCGTTCACATAAACTCTATTTCTTATCGTAAAAGTAACATGGGCATAGAAAACATGCGTCGTTGGCCTATGTATATCGTATTTGCCGTATGTATTTTATTGTTCCTTTCACTATTCAATAGTTGGAGTGTGGAAACTGAATTGCGAAACAGGGTTTCGGAGCTTAGTACTCAACTTCAGGAATGCTCGAAGCAGCAGACATCTTGCATGGAAGAATCTTTAACGTTACTGGAACAACGCGATGGCTATGTTGTAAAAATGAATGAACTAGATAAACAAAAGTCGAAATTAATTGATGATGTAGCCGACTACAAGAGCAAGCTTTCGAAATCCGAGGGGCAAGTGAACCACACTAAAGTGGATGTGGAGCTTTGTAAGACGGAGTTACAATCACTTAAAAATTTACAAGTCAGCAAGACTGCTATAGTGGATACATTAAGGTTAGAGAAGGATACTTTAACTGCTCAATTGGTGGAGAGGAAACAG
This sequence comes from Autographa gamma, assembly GCA_905146925.1. Lineage (NCBI taxonomy): Eukaryota > Metazoa > Arthropoda > Insecta > Lepidoptera > Noctuidae > Autographa > Autographa gamma. Next base: position 7,817,954 of record LR989865.1, read on the forward strand.
AAGATAGAAGATTTGGAGAAGGAAATAGAGAGGTTGAAATCAGCTCTTACTACTAAAAGTGCACCAAACCCATCTGCAATACCTAAGGTGACTCCGGCTGCTCAGCCTCCAAAGATGAGCCCGGCTCTCAGTGCCCACAACCCTATTAATGAACCAGTACTAGAAAATGATGCCAAGGAAGAAATAGAAGACACAAATGCCTTGAATGATGGCAATGATTTTGACCCTCAGGTGCAATAAGTCTAATTATTAATCTAATTTGTGATTTGGTGGCCTGATTACAATTACCAGTAGAGGACTAAGAATGAGGCTGATGGTAGAAAGGCTATAAGCTAGATATGTACAGAATGAGTGTTCTAAATAACTAGGATGGTTCTCAGAACTTAGCTAGCTACAAAAATACATAAAAGTAATTTTATGAGCGAGATTCTTGTTGATAAGAATGTTTATTTTGTGTTACCACACCTAGTATGGAAACTCTTGATAAAAGGGTCCATTGAAGACAGACAAGTTTAGTCCAAATTAATTTGATAAAAAATTGCTTCCAGTGTATTTTGAACTCAATGCAAAATATTATACTAAGTATTACCATAGTCTTATGATTATTTTAATAAATAGAACTTAATTAATTTGAAAGTGCCTTTCCACTTGTGTCACTTTAATATTAACTGCCAATTTTTTTTATAAATATACAATTCATAACCTTTGGTACTTAGAGAGTTGGCTTTTTGTTTCAAATATTAAGTGCCAAGTTATTATTATAACTGTAAGATATTCACTATGTTGAAAGGACATTATAATATACAAAGTCTAAATAAAACTTTCCTATATTATTTGCCAGCATTATAATTTCATGCTTTAATACATATTCCACATGCAGACTTTATGGTATATTTATGTTAATTTGTTTTATTATAGTTATGAGTAATAAGTCTTATCAAACACAGCTGTTACTTGTGCTAGTGCATTTATAAATAGTTAATTTTTGCATGCTTTTACTTTATGCCTTTCTACTATCAAAGATACGAGAATGCATTTGTTCCTTTACGCCTACTTAAATATTGATATCATAAATAATATTATTAAAAATGAAATAAGGAAGGGCTGGATTGAACTTCATAATTAAGTTATGTGCAATTTCAGATAAAGCCATATTTCATACTCGCTTAGCAATAATATTAGTTTTTAATTTATACATCACAAGTATTGTTATAAATATTGGGATTAGAATAGATAAGCCATGATGGTGCCAGAAATGAGTATTTAGATCTGACATGTGTAGTTTAATATTGATATTTTATTTTGCTCAATTTTATATTATTGACCTTTTTCAAGATAATATTCAATTGTTAGACATTATTTCAATAGATTTCAAGACAGTGTGAATATGTTTTATAGATATATGGATTGGAGGTTTATTATGATTTATTGTTGAAATATAATGATTTGTGTCGGCCCGTTATGTACGTAATGTAATGTATGTGTAATATTAGTATTGTACTCTGTAGTTACTGTATTGTTTTCATACACGTCTTTTATAGTGGAGGAATAAATTGTATAGATTTTTCCTTTTTTATTAGTATTTCTTTCATTATAAGTACCAAAACTCCTAAATTCCTTGCGGGACAACTTAGCTTATTTTATAGTGCCACTGCTCACTAAAGGTAAAACCGGATTTCGTATCACATCCGTTTTTTTTGTTTAATGAAATTATCCATTTGATTATGTAGTAATTACCCTACGTCGTGGTTCATTGGTCTTCTATGACGTCCGATTAAAATTCAGGAGTGAACAAAAATGGTGAATCCTGAATAACTAAGCACTAAGACTGAACCCCATGTTTACGGGCGGTTATTTAGTTGGTAGGTACAACGACTAAACAGCCCAAGTTGGTAGGTACATTTTTGTTTTGGCTATCTAAAATTGTTTCGATATACCTACTTATCGTTACACAATATAAACCAGTTTAATACACAACATTGCTGTAAGGAGTGCACTTGGAAAATCAATAAATCATTTTTATAGTTGTTGTACGTTCATGTTTGCAATAAAAGGCTTGATATCGTGAACAGAAGCTATTGAAGCGTTTCATTATCGTCCTATCGCAATACACCATGACATCACAATCGTCATTTTTAAGTCGTATGTGGGACACTAGTAGATAAAACTTAATGAAAAAATGCAAGAGACTTCAATTTTGGCGACGGTAAAGATATTGATATTTTTCTGCTTATAAGTACTTAATGTTTTTAAAAGAACAACCGTCCTGATATTTTTACGCAGATAGAACTTAGGGTTCTGGACTATAGGACTCAAACCTGGAACACAATTCTTGCCTTGCATTGCAGTACCTACCTACCACAGAGTACTTTTCTACCTACACTTGAAACTAGGTTAAAAATATCCTAGTCACGAACAAAAATATGTAAGTATACCCATAGCGAGATTTTTGAGTTACAACTTAAAAAGGAAAATTCAAAAGTTTATTAGTGTACTTACTGAAAAGCCGAAAGATAAATCCTAATCTGTTAAAGTAACAATCACTTGTTTAAGATAGGATCTGGGTACTTCATCATTTTTATTTCCATTCGTTCTTATCAATACCTAGACAGGGATCAAACCAACAACAACACAGTAGATGATATCACCATGATGTTAAGTTATCAAACTTCTGATTTACAAGGGTTTGAAAACTTACATTCCTGTCCCTTGAATTGTTTTTTGAGACTAACGAATGCTTAGACAAATTATTAATATTATTACAATAAATTAAAATGCAAGTTTTATACTAAACAAGTTTTATTTACCTTAAACATCTCTAGCATAATCAAAAACAAAAATATTCCCATCGCCATTACTTCACAAGTAATGCGTTAACAACATAAAACTTAAAATACCTAGTTATAACTAACGACGTACACTGGCAATCTCATTTACAATCCATATATGCCGAATTACTTAATTAAAATCATAATTTGTAAATTATACGTAAATAGTTGGACCGCTAGCAGTTTGCAACACATAGGCTAATAATAAAGCTACTAAATACCATGATTGGTGAAGCTAATTTGATCATTTCATGAGATTAATTAGACGTTAACACCACGCAACCGTGAGTCAACAAGGCGATAACCTTAGGAATGATTCAGTGTGAAACATATTGCAGACATAATTTAGATATTTCTACATTATTGCTCTTAAAACCGATACAAGAAAAGTTTCTTTCGAAACTGTAATTAATAAAATACATGGTCCACATGACTAAAACATTTGATGATGGCATGAACAAGATTCGAGTCACAATTTAATGAATAGTCCTAGTACTAAGCTCACATTTGTAATTATAATTAACAACTAAACCTAATGAATACAAGCTACAAGTCGGTGGTAAATAGAATAGTGGAATTGACAGAGATCGCCGAATTCACGGCTGAGGAATCCGTAATTGCGACTGATAAAATTTAGGATGACAAGAACGAATGAAATTGATTGAGACAGTTTATCCATAATTAACAACCTCTTTCACATAAAATAGAAAACTGTGTCAACCATTCCGGTAACTTGCATCTCGAATATTCCATCAAACATTCTACCAATCGGAATTAACAGTTTCCAAATTTAAAATACAAGTACGGTAGAAAGACGTGCCTTAGAAAATGAATAATCTGTTATTTTGTGCCATTTAACTTCTGCTAAACTATATAATGCCAAATAAGACGAAAATTCGCGGAAGAAATGACGCTGGTAAAATTCATTGTTAAAAATCTTCGTGTTTACTAAGAAATCTGAGCTCCCACTTTTTCAGAAGGCTTATGTCCAGCAGTGGACTACAAAAGGCTGGTTTGGGATAATAAGTCAATATAACAATCTATTGACTAAACCTATATAAGAAAATTAAACTGGATTAAAAAACTTTGGTCAAATCTAAAGAGTACAGTAAGTAATTAAAAGTTATGTTATAAAAATTACTACTAGCATACAAATTCATAATGTCAAGAGGTACAGTTGGTCACATTGTAAACAATCAGTATCATAAACATACATAAAAATAAATGCTATAACATAGAAAAATACAATATCTTCATATCACAAGGTTATCAAATTGTATAATTGCATCCATTCAATGGGTATGTTAACTTTACTATCAAATTGATTAAATTTAGTGTACAACATTGATCAAAGTGCATTAACAAATTTGAATACAAAAGGATAATAAGAGTAAATTATCTCATGGATTAAGTTAACAACTTTTTGAAAATAAATTATCCCTAGTGCCCTTTCATATGCAATACTATTTCATAACAATCTTAAAATTGGCAACATTGCACTTTTTCATCAATTTGACAGTAAAATGAACACTAACTCTAAATTTTCTTGAGTTCTTGTTCAACAGCTACTTCCTCAAAAGCAGCCAACAGATTCCTCCTGCACTTGCTCTCATCAGCATACCTTAAAGCCCAAATAATATACTCACCCACATTCAAAGGGTCCTCAGAGTAGCTAATTTGTACTTTACATTTTCTTTCCCAAGTCATAGCATCAGAACTTCTGCTATTCCTTGTTCTAGCAAACTCTATGTACCCATTACATTCTACAGCTAATTTTGGCAACTGTGCATTAAGAGCGTCATGTGATCTGTCGGAATCTGTGCCGCTGGTGGAAGGAATACAATCGCCCTGACCCACTTCTTGGTTTGGTGGTGTGATGGGCACGCACTTCCGCTTCACTTTGCGTAGCCCATCACCATTGTTACAACTATCTGAATCTTCTTCTGGGTATGATCTCTTGAGTGAATTTTGTTCTATTTCATTTCTATTATCCTCAGCATCTCCTGTGTTGTCAGCCTTTGGTTTTATGTCTATGATTATATCATTGAGAGGCTGGCAACCCTCAGACCACTCTGGACTGGTGCAGTTGGACCTTAGTAACCTTCTTTTGTGACCAGTATCTTTAGTTCTGATAATTTCTGGGGAATGTAGTGGACTAGCCAGTATGGAGTCATCTTTTCTGCAAGATTAGTAATATTTAATGTCATTTCAGTTATGAGAATGTTGTCTGTAAATATTGCACTTATTTTGGATTCAATTCCTTATATCATAAAAATGTCTGTTGCTTTAATTTTGAATTATTATTAAGTCTACTTAAATAAAAATAATGCAAATTATTACTAATTGGAAAGAATGACAGTGACAGTGACATTGGGGTGCACCATGTGTTGTGTTGATAATTCAAATTTAACAACATTGCATTTGAGATAAGAATGAGAGCTAAATAGTTTGTTTAATTTCTATAAAATATACTTTTTTATTTCAGTTATCGAAGGAGTGGAAATCACTGTAACAGGGATAATAAAGAAAACTAAAATGTTTAAAAGCACCTATTTTAATCGACACTTTAATACAAACCTTGTCAATCTTTCATGTCTGCTTTCTATCTTATCAATACTTTCAATTGTGGTGAAATCATGATGCGAGCATTGCATGTCATATTTCAGGAATGCAGTTACTTTCTTCCGAGTTTTAATTGTACGGCCAAACCATTCGAGTATGGCATCATCGGATAAGTAAAGAGATAAGTTGTATCGTTCATTGTCTATCATGCGTTTGTACCATGCAATAAAAGTTCTTGCTTGTTGCCGTTCAGAAAACTTGTTTGAATTGTTATTATTTTCCTGCAGAGATTTTGTGTATTTTGGTTGGTTATTGTTGCGTTTGCGTGGTGTAGCTGGCGAGGACATTTTCTGGAATGACAAATGTACAGTAAGTTAAATTTTGCAGTTATTCACTCCCTAACTTACCTAATAATATTTAATTTGTATAACTTCGCCCGAATTACCTGTGAATACATGTGAAAAACTTGCTGTATGATATAAGAATCTAGTAAGAAATTAAGATATTGAAAATAAACATCTTTAATTTGTGTTAATACCTAGACACATTACAAAAATAGCAGATTTCAATACAACGACTACTCACATTTGTCAGACAATATTTCGACGACTCTTTGAGAGCTCTTTGCGTCGTGCGCTAAGTCCAACCGGAGCCCTGCAAGACGTTTTTTACTTTCCTCGATATATGCAGTTATTGACAAGTTAATTTCTAATAGTTCCTTGTGTAGTAAAGTAACGTTCTGGCTATTTGAAGATATATTTTCTGTAATAAAACACACAACATTGGAATTGACACTCAAAAAACAAAAGAAACACGAAAAATTTCGATATTTAAAACATAACCTACTTAGACACTCTACAGCTTCTAACGTTAAATTCTCACGGGTTAAATCATCAGATATTGTCGAATTCATCTTACGTTTGCGTTTTTATAAATTACATCCGTAGTTTTATTCACGAAAGTTACACTTATATTTATAACGCTCAAATTCACTCGTAACTCGACTCGCGCAGCGTCGTTTTCGCAAAACAAAATGGCAACCATAATAAACTGTAAACAATTATTTTATGAAAAACAACATACATGTTGTTTATGAACGGACATACTACTCTTTCGTCCCCAAAGTTTCATGCGCTAAGTGTGAAAGAGATGACATTAATGACAATGCTAAAGATACTTCATAAGTTGGATGAAACAAAACTCAAAATGGACAGCAAGCAGTGTTTGAAGTCCCAGTTACCATTTCCATAGAGCACATAATGTTTTTTCTAAAAATGCTGAGTTAAGAGTCACTGTTCAATAACTGATCCAAACTTTAGGCTAAGTTTTTATGCATATTTTTTAAACCGTTTATTGAAGTCGCAATGATTCCAAACAGCTACCAAGCTACTTGTACTGATTGATTTCATAATTCTTTAAGAACTTTCTGTAAAGTGTAATATGCAGATAGTCTTAATCAAATTTATCTGCTAGTTTTCTATCAGACTCGGCAACGACGACTAACTTACTAAACGACTTCTAAAATAATTTTGTAGTAAAATAGTAGTAAAATCAAGTAAAATGTAGATGTAAAATGTGTAAGTTCGTGTTCAGTCTTGTGCGAGTTCTTTATTTGTCTTACAAAATATTAAAAGTTAAAACTAATATTAAATCAATATTCCAAATTTGACCCAGTTTTATAAAATTGAAAATATTTGAAAATACAAGCTTTATTTGTCGCTTGCTGAGATAGGTTAATTTTGACCATAGACAAAGTATTAATTACGTGAACGATTGGATAGTTGAGGGAGCGCGCTTCTTTGGGAGTGGTAATGCGCCGAACCAATCTACTGCGTTCTTGCGATCATTGACTTCGGCCATTGGTCTATCTTTTGTCAACCAATCATCGAAAAACCAGTGAGGACCCAATGTAAGTTTACAATTTATTTTCACCGAATATTCTTTCGCGATGACCGTGCCGGTAAATAATAAGAAATACACCAAAACAATGGGATTGCAAGCAATATTTTCTACCATGTCTGACGAAATTACGTGAAAACCAGCAGCCATTTTGATTACGTTGCTTTCCTTGGCCTCGCAGTGTAGTGACGTGTTGAATTTTCTGTACGTCGGTGTTATTTTATTCTGTATTTCTGTTGAGAAGTTAATCTTCTGGAACTACAACTTGATCAAACAGAGTTAAACGTAAGTCACCTAATGATCTGTTTTGAAAAGAATCACTTATTCATTTCGGTCTAGAGTTTGCGAGAAAGTCGAATCTCGCTGGCCTCTCAAAGCACTATCTTGCAACCTTCACGCTTATCTACAAGAGCGTCGAACAACGCGTATCTATACGTTTCAAATGATAACAAAATAAATACTGTAAAAAATGCAAGTTACAAAAGAAAATACTTCCACAATCCTTATAAGAAAATATACCTTTTTATTACTAAAGAGTATAATAGGTATCTTTTGATATTATTATGCAAAAAATAAATTTCTGCCACAGTGATAATACTTCTATGACCTGCCTCAATCGTTATGAAATGACAGAATTTAGTAAATAACAGTCATAATCTAAATGCCATCTTGAATAATCATGAAAGTTGTAAAGTTATTAAATTCAGACCTGTGCCAATTGCAGATATGGAGTACTAACTGATATCTTATCCTTTCTTCAGAAGCAGTATGGAGCACGCTCAGATACAGAGCTCCGACGGGGCTCAAGTGATGACTATTAACGGGCAGCAACTACAAGTTCTGCAGATGAACAACACTCCACACATGATACAGGGACCAAATGGACAACAGATTGTTGTGCATGCCGTGCCTTCTTCGGGACCAGCCATACAGGTATACACACTGATTAAGTCCTTTACTTGATTTAATACCTCAATATTTGTGTAGCAAAACACCAATCAAGACATTCACTTGTGTAAACATTACATTGTGTACAACTGAAGTTCAAAAAGCTAATTGCAACAGTAAAACATAAACCATAACAAAACTTGATCATGTTCCTCAACTGACTTCTTAAAAAGAGGAGGTTCTATGTTCAACTGTATGTTATGTATATGAAGTATGTCAAAGGCTCGCCCCCTATTACATGGGACCTAAAAACATATCGGCGAACTATGGGTGTACATTGGTACACCTCTGCCTAACCCTTCGGGGATACAGGCGTGATGATATGTTATGTAAGTATGTCAAATATGTTTGTTTTATGGATACTGTTTATACATTTGATTTTATGGATTTTAAATGATTTCTATGTATGTTGGTATTGTATGTTATATGATTATATATTATATTATTTTACTTCTTCATGCAATCAGATTGGAACACCACAAATCCAGGTAGTAGTACCTTACTATATAATTACCAATCAAACCTATTTTAATTAAAATAATGATTTATTTGTTTAATAGTATTAAGTTTTTTTATAGGCATGTGTTATAAGTTACTGTGTCTACTCTAATACTGATTACTTGCTAGATTTAGCAGATACTATATTTATTTTTTTCACTCCTAATATTAAATTATTAGAAATACAGGATTTTCTTTTTCATGTGATTTGAATGGTTGTTGTTAAAACATCCAAGATCACAAGGATTAATTGCCTTTGTGTGGGCATCAAATATATTTGTCTATTAATCCTCTTGCTTAATAAATCAACTTAATCATTGTATTGTTATTTCTTGCAAAACTATAACAAGTTTATAATATTTTCAGGTGGCAACCCCCAATGGCCAGCAATTACAACAGTTACAAGTTGTTCCAATTTCTAGCATTCAAGGTGTGTATCATACACTATACTGTAATGAATAAACTAAAATATTTTATCAAATATATTTATTTTATGAAGTCTTTTCTTTACATATTAAAAGTTTTGTTTTATCTTGACAGGGGGTAACATACAACCAATGCAGCTAGTTCAGACACCAGACGGACAGACTTTTATTTATCAGCCAGTCGCCACAAATGCACAACCTACTATTGATCAGCACCAAATTATACACCAACCTACCAGTAAGTATATTTTTAGGAGTTTTGAATATGTTTTGATACTTTTATTTAATCTATCTTTCTCTACTTAAAATCAAGGATATTGTAAGAAAAGCTTAGTTTAGAAAACCCCATGTTGGGCGCCACTAAATATTATTTTTCATTTATTTAATATTGTCGCTGATTGTCGTTTTACTGAATGTATTCTGTATGATAAACTTTTTAATTTACAGTGATAAATCTAAACGGAAACCTAGTGCAAGTTGCGGGTGTTGGCAGTGCGGTGCAAACCCAACAGATTGTCAACCAACCTAACATTGTTATGGTAAGTCAACTGTAACTACTACTATAAATTCACATTGTAATAGTCGTATTTTTTTGGTAAAAATACAGTAATTTAGCAGTTTACTTAACTGTTACTACTTAACTTACTATATTTAGAGAAAGAAAAGATTACAAATAAGTTAGTTGTTTGAAATTGGTAGCTCGTAATTCGTATTCGTACCTCGTAAACTAGATACTGCAAATTATTCTCATGTCAGAAGTAATTTTGCATCAATAACTTATCACGCTAGAATCACAATTATTCTTCTAAAAATGAAGTAATTGTAGATGGTGAACGGCGGCAACAACAACGCGGGCGCCAGTACATCAGTGTCATCAGAGGGCGCGAGCTCGTCGGCGGCGGGGTCGGACGAGGAGCCGCTGCTGTACGTGAACGCGCGCCAGTACAAGCGCATACTCAAGCGCCGCGCCGCGCGCGCCAAGCTGCACGAGCTCGGCAAGATACCCAAGGAGAGACCCGTGAGTACTGCTCGCAGGCGGCCGGCAATACCAACATATACCTACATGCTTGACCTGTGTAAACAACTTTGTAAGAGGACATTGTAACAGAAATATACTTAGTTTACCAACCTTTGAAGATAATATTAATTGATTTTTATTACACTATAAAAATTCTATTCGTACACTAGAATTAGACAAACATGAGAAACTGTAACCTAAATAGATTCTAAAATTTATCTATATATCTTTGAAGATATATAGAATGAGAGATAGAAAAATGTTTTGGGACTTTTCTTAAAACTAACAGATTGTATATATTTTCCAGAAATATCTTCACGAGTCGCGCCACAGACACGCGATGAACAGAATACGAGGTGAGGGTGGCAGATTCCATTCCGGCAGCAGGAAGTGAGTTAATATTATTATTACAGTTATTCTTTCCTATCGGAAATAAATGATAACATTAAATGGGTTTCAAACTTTATATTTATTTGTTTTGTATGTGCTGCTCTTACAGGAATATGGAAGCTATGGAGCCAGTCGGCGAAGAACACAAGCTACTGGAAGACATTAAACCAGATACAGTGTCAATAACAATCATACAGGTAATTTATGCTTTGTCTTTACTATTCTATTTTTATGTACAATGTTATCCCTCGTATAATGAACCGGTTATGCTGTCTCGTCGATATACCTTTTGAATAAAAAATAACTTCAAATTTGGAACTCGTTACTTCACACTAAGCTACATACTAGAACTTTTAACGAACTTTAATATAATGGATAAAACCCTCCATCCCAGTTAATGAGAAGTAATAAATTCTGTAAATCGAACGTTTGTTTATACTAATTTATAATAATTGACTTGCAGGAAGACGAATCACAAGACCAGACTACTCAGTGGAGACGACTAGCGCCGCAACCAACGCTGCAGTCGACGTAGCACACGTCTGACGACGACTCCTAGGCCCAGAGCGCCCGAGTGCCGGCCGCGTGCTGACGTGCGGCTAATACATTACACATGGACTGCAATGCAATATGTACATATAGCAAGAGGGAATGAGGCTAACCACAAACCTGTTGGTACCACTATAGTGTCGTGATCATGGAATTTGTTGACCGTTTTGATTCCAAAATTATAATTATTTTATTTGTTAATTAATATATTGTTAAACTAAATGTAAAAATTACAAGATTTTACTCCACTGATATTTTGCTACTAATATATCTGTTTTCAGCAGTTATTTTAACACAAATTATTGTTCAATGTTAGTTATTAATAGCCAAAGAGGTGTTTAAATTTTACTACATTGGACTCTTATGTAAGAATGTAAATATTTGTGTAAGTAATACTATTGTAGAAATAACAGAAAACCTTTTTTACGCAAATTTAAGTACAAAATAAATGTGCACTAAAAATAAAGTCTTTTATTTAGGTAATAAATAAGAATGCCAGGTAATTGTTAAAAGTTTTATTATAAAGAGATTCATAAACATGATCCCAATAAGTCAGGTAGATTTTTTGAATATGTCACTACAATAATAAATTGGCATCAAACATTAATTTTATCTAAAATAGATAAAGTTTTTACTAATTATTTACTAAAGGTGCGATTTCATGTTACTTGAGAGTACCATTTAATTATTTATCTAGTAATAACATAGATGGTACTGCAAACATTTATTTTCTTTTTGCTAATTTTTATGTGTAAAATTATTTTGTGTTTGGTAATAATTATTTAACAGGTTACTTTACTATATGGCTAATGATAAAACACAAAGACTTTAAATACATCTAACTCTAATAATCTTTACAAACTATAAAAAGGTACAAATAACTTATTAAATATCTCAAAACACCGTAAAACAATAACAAATAGAAAATGATTTAATATCAACAAAATATAAAACTAAAAACACATGTTAAATTAATGTTCTATGTTGTGTGATGATATTATAATAACTGGCAGTAAATAACTCATGGTTTAATATCACTAATAATTGCACTTAGATTCTATACAAAATACCTCAACATTTCCAGCTCATTAATTATAACAAATCTACCTTAACCATTGATAATTTACAAATACGTTCACACATGATTACCCACTTATATTATTTGTAGTTCCTAGATATTTAAATCCGTAACAACCTAAGTTTCTTTATTTGATAATAAATGCTGTTAATCGGCACCGAAATTCACGGAAATATGCGGAATTGCGATATAAATGTTTTACTAAATAATTTTGATACAGGTAATTATCCTTTGATTTGAAGAATAACATAAAACAAAAATGCTTATTAAATATAGAAATTATAAGTACGATGCATCGTGAACTCGGTTTTCCGTCTACAATTGAATTTTAGTGAAGAGTGTATCTCTTTTTGTCATACCAAAAAAGTGTACAAGTGCTTTTTTATTTCGTTTTGTTTTAAAAGACAAAAGACTCCAGACGATAATATAACTTAGTAATAAACAAAATTCTATTATCAACTTTACGATATTGTACACTTTTGTTTCATATTCTGTTTTACCCTTTTTCTGGGGCCCGGAAAATAAGGCACAGTAACAACTACACTGGAACGTTATTAACCCGCCACTCATTGACTTAAAGTAGCGGCATTGGGCCCCTGGTCTATAAGGATCTAAACACATTTATCGACGCGGAATTGGGTTAAGCAGAGTGCGTATTACCACACTACTCGACTGGATGTTGGCCATCTACAGCAGTCGGAAACGTTCCGCTAGATTCGGCTCCGTACGGATGCGATCAGCTAATCGACAAACGGCTCGATTTGCCGGTCGAGCCGAGCTGATGCGAATGGTTAATACCCTTATTACGTAGACATAGGCTTTCTTGACCGGCGTTAACCGATTCCGCGTCGATAAGTGTGGGCAGACCCTAACACGACATTTCAGTGTTTTTTAGTGTCCTATATAGCTAGTAATTGATCAGTTTGGCTTATTGGGTTTGGTGGCGGTCTCCTTGATGCGCTGTATCTCCGTCTTGATGGCGGAGATGAGCGGGATGGCGGGGTCGTCGGCCGCCAGCCGCGGCTCGGCCAGGATGAGCGCCGGGTTCACCACCGGTCGCGCACCTAGGGACTACCACCGTTATATTATCATGGATTTGCCGTCCCATAGCTGTGTGGAAGAACGGATGTGTCGTGTTTACTAGAGTATGGTTGCTTGTAGGTTGTGATGTGTTCATAAAACGGTGTGAGGGTACTTTATAAGTTTTCGTTATGACAGTGACATGAAATCCATAACATTAGATATTATCTTGTGTTAATCCAACTGTTTTTCAGGGTGAGTAAAAACATGTATCCATTCTCTTGTGTTTACAAGCTTATTTAACTTGCAATGTAGGGTACGTATTATTCCAACTGTCTGTTCGTGTGAAATCGTGCAACTAACTTTGAAGCAAGTTGTAACTTTGTATACCTACATTTGTATTTTGTAAACAAACATAATATGTTAGGGATAGTTCTGTAGGTATTAATGTAGCTTTATGTACTAATTTCAAGTGTTTTGTGTCGAACACAAATTTTAAACCAATCAGCATGCTTACCATGGGCTCTTAAAGCAAGTCTCCACGGAGTCTCTCACCGTTGAGTAAGTGAGACAGCGCTATTCGCAGTGTAACGCTGTCTCGCTTCCGCAACCACAACAGTCTTTTAAGAGCTCATGGTACGAGTACTGGCAATCCTCAAACGTTCTGGCAGTTTAGAGGTGATGTTAGTGGGGCAGGTGTACCTGTGTGTTGTCCCCCCAGGCGCGCGCGGGCGGCGGCACGCGGCGCTCGGCGGGGCGCGCGAGCGACGTGCGCGGCCGCGAGCCCTCGCCCTGCGGAGCGCCACCCGCCGCAGCCCGACTGGAACCACTGACACGCCACGTTATAACGAACTCACTTAAATACGAACCTTTATTAATGTTTAACATACATGGTGGTAACATACACTTAGAAGCACAATAAACCTTTTTTTTCCTCTGTGGGTAGTCACAACGAACAGACGCGTTTTTAGTGTGCTCCTCATCGTAAATTAATTTTAATTCAATTAAATCAGAAATTAAATGAAAAACATCTAGCAACTACCACGCACCACCCCCCTCTTGCTATTTTAATTTTTATTTAAACACTGTTAACAAACACAATTGCAAGCTATGGACAGCAAATTCGCAAGCAGCTTGACAGATCTGGAGAATCTCTTCACTTCCCGCATGGCAGAATATGAGGACAAGCTGATCAAGGCCTCTGCAGGAACGGGCTCAACATCAGTCAGCATCGCATCCATTGGCAGTGACTTCAGGGATTTTAAGACTTTTGTCTGGCAAGCACTGTCAAAGCTGAAAGCCCAAGTTGAGTTGCTCGGTCATGGTTTTGACAGGCATGAGACTTTCATGCGGAGAAAGGTGCTGCTGCTTCATGGGGTGCCTGAAAAACCAGAAGAAGATCTTCATGAAGTGGTGAGTGAAATTATTACCGGCAAGTTAATGTTACCTGAATTAAAGGGCAGCAATACCTTGCACGTTTGTCACCGCTTAGGCCCTTCCAGACAGCGGACCCGACCCATCTTGGTCCGATTTTTTAAAGTTGAGCATCGGCAGCTTGTGTGGGATGGCAAGACACAATTAAAGGGCTCGGGCATCACTGTTTCCGAATTCCTGACACAGACTCGACATCAAGCCTTTCTTGCCGCTAGGAAACATTTTGGTGTCAAGAATTGCTGGACCACTGAGGGCAGGATAGTGATCCTTTGTCCTGATAAAACTCGGCGTAAGATCGAGACGGTAGGTGAGCTCAATGAGTTGACAAACCGCTTCCCGTCTAGCGTCGTCGTGTCCGCCGGCTCCGATCCTGAGTCCCCTAAAGCCACTCAAGAGACCTCCAAGGTTCAGCGGAAGACCAGGCGGCGAAACTGAGGACTTCATACACTCTGCTTCACAACTTTTTTCCTTTAATTCCAGCTTTAATCGCGCAAACTCACTCTCTATCTGCATGTCGGTACTTCGTTTTAACTTTTATATCGTTACTTTTTAAGTTTTGTCCAAATCTTAGTGTAGGTATTTTTTAATTATACTGTGCATATTGTAGTATCTAATTTAGTCTGTTGCAGCATTATTTTTTCACTGTATTCTAATCTCCAGTAAACTTATTGTTACTTTAATTTTTACTATGTTAATTTGGTCTGTGGTTATTTCGTAGTGAGACCTGTCACGATATGTCAAATTGACATCAGCATGCTGCGTTTTGTTATGCCGTGTGTGTGGTTGCGCGTGAGCTTTTTATTTTACCATTTGTGCTTCTTGCCTTTTAACTTGTAATTGTAATTTTATTTTTTAGTTTTGTAATTGTGTTTCGTTCTTTGTGTTTATTATAATGATTTAATTTTTTATCAATTTACCAGCGAGAATGGGTGGTCGTTGGTATTGCTGCTTGTTTATATTAGTTAATTGTTAAATATTAGTATTTGGTATAATTTATTTATAATTATTTATTTATTTTAACTCTTTTATGGATGCTCTTGATGAGCTTAATGACAGTTTTTTCTCATGCTCTTCCGAATCCTGCGGTTATATTAGTGCGGATGATTTGAATCCTCCTCCCTCTTTACATGATCAAATTTTCTCTCTTTTCTCTGACCGTCGTAATCATCTTAACATTGTGCATATTAATGCCCAGAGTGTTCCGAGTCACTATTCTGACCTTCTAGCATCTTTTAGCAACGCAAATGTCGATGCGCTTCTGATCTCTGAAACGTTCCTCAAACCCTCACTCCTCTCTACTCAATTTCCTCTTCCCGGGTTTGTTCTTATTCGAAATGATAGAACCGGGAAAGGAGGCGGAGGCGTTGCCATTTATTTGCGAGCCGATCTATCGCACAAAATTGTCCTGGCGTCACCCTCTTCATACTCCGAATCAGCTGAATACCTTTTCCTCGAAATTTCTTTAAAATCCTCTAAGATTCTCCTTGCCGTCGTCTACTCCCCTAACTTACGTATCGACTACTTTTGCTCTCTTGATTCCACTCTGAGTGAACTGTGTCCTGCTTACAAAGAGGTTATCATTATGGGCGACTTTAACACATGTCTGCTTAAGAACGATTCTCGTTCTTCCAGACTTACTTCTCTTCTTTCCTCTTATGATTTACATGTCCTGCCCCTTTCCGCTACTCACTTTTCTCCTAACTGTACTTCTTCTCTATTAGACCTTGCCATTGTCTCCTCCCCTGACAAGGTCACCAAACACGGCCAACTTTCGGCATCTTTTTCTTACCACGATCTAATCTACCTATCGTATCGTGTTCGCACTCCAAAGCAGAAACCACAATATGTTAATCTGCGTAACTACAATGGGATCGATATCGAAGCTCTGCAAGCCGACGCTACCGCACTTGACTGGTCACCTGTCACTGATAGCAGCAGTACGGATCAAAAAGTTTCTTGCTTGAACTCCATGGTTCTTGGTTTAATGGACAAACATGCACCAATTCGCCGAATTAAAGTCAAGCACAAGCCAGCTCCGTGGATTACAACTGAAATCAAAGCTCTGATGGCCCGCAGAGACAGAGCTAAAACGAAATTTAAGTGCAGGCCGTCAGATGTGTTCCTTAATTATTATAAGGTTCTGCGCAATCGTTGCAGTCGTCTGTGTAGAGATGCCAAAAGACGCTACTTTGATGAATCACTTGTTAACCGTAGTTCTCCTGAGATCTGGAAATTTTTAAAATCAGTTGGTATCGGCAAGTCAACAATCAACCCCTGTAAAGACATAAATCTTAATGAATTAAACCATTCCCTCTCTCTCTCACCTATCCATTTAGATTTGATTGTCAAAACCCGTACTCTTACGGAGCTTATGAGCTTGCCGATATCAAACTGCCCCCTCTTTTCTTTTAGTTCCATTTCTGAGGCTGACGTCGAAAAATCACTACTTGCAATATCTTCTAGTGCAGTTGGCAGTGATAATATATGCTCGAGAATGATCCGTCTCGTCCTTCCCTCTCTGCTCCCGATCCTAACCCATATTTTTAATCACTCCCTATATACTTGCAATTTCCCATCTGCCTGGAAACAGGCATATATTATACCTTTACCTAAGATCTCTAATCCTTCTCTCTCATCTCATTTCAGACCCATCTCCATCCTTCCTTACCTCTCCAAGGTACTTGAGCATATCGTTCACAGGCAGATCACTGGTTTTTTGACGTCAAATTCTCTCATCTCTCCTTTTCAATCTGGTTTCCGTTCTGGTCATAGCACTGTCACTGCCCTGTTGAAGGTGACTGATGACATCCGCTGGGCAATGGAGAATAAGATGATGACGGTCCTTGTCTTGCTGGATTTCAGCAGCGCCTTCAACTCGGTTGACTTTGATGTGCTACTTGGCATCCTCAAATCTATAAATTTCTCTACCACTTCCCTAGCCTGGATAGATTCTTATCTTCGGGGTCGCTCGCAGTGTGTTCGCCTCGAAGAGTCTTACTCTGATTGGTGTGACCTCACGGCGGGTGTTCCCCAGGGTGGCGTCCTTTCTCCTCTTCTCTTCTCTGTTTTTATTAACTCTGTAACTAGAGTCATTTCCTCTAACTTCCATCTTTATGCAGACGACTTGCAGCTTTATCGCCACTTTGGAGCGGCTGAAGCAGACTCTGCCATTGCTGCCATGAATAAAGACCTAGCTTCCATTTGCTCTTGGGCTAGTTCTTATGGCCTGAAAGTAAATCCATCGAAGTCTCAGGCTATTATCATAGGTAGCAAGCCCATGCGGAGTCGGCTAAACTTATCATCGATGGCGCGTCTTTACTTCGATGGAATACCGATCAACTTATCGGATACAGTAAAAGACCTGGGGATAACAATTGATGCGAACCTTTCGTGGCGTCCTCAAGTTGCCGAAGTTAGCCGTAAAGTTTATTTCTCTTTTCACTCCCTAAAGTCACTTCAATACTTCCTACCTATACAGACTAAGATCACCCTAGCCCAATCTTTAATCCAACCCATCATCGACTATGCTGATGCTTGCTATCTGGATGCTACCGAGGAGCTCCTTAATAAACTTGAGCGCTTACAAAATTTATGCATTCGCTTCGTATTCGGCCTACGCAAATATGACCACGTATCCCACCTTCGCAAGCAGCTCAAGTGGCTCCCAATCCGTCTTCACCGGAACACTCGTATTTTATGTCTCCTGTACAATGTCCTGCACAACCCTTCTTATCCCCCTTATCTGCGTGAACGCTTCACTTTTACCCGACCTCCTAATATCCCTTGCAGAACGCAAATAAAATCCTTGTTGCATTTCCAACCCCACTCCACTGATTTCTATTCCTACTCCTGTACCGTTCACGCAGTAAGGCTTTGGAACGCACTACCGCCTAACATCCGTGATTCTAAATCTATTGCTATTTTTAAGAAACGCATTAAAGAGCATTATCTCTCCTTGTGATTGAGTTATTATATATATTAATATTTATTATATATATATATATGTATTTATATGTATATGAGTTATTTGTAGTATATGTACGTATATGTATGTTTAATAAAATGATTGTTATAAATTTTATAATTTTTGTAGTTTTGTATTAAGTCGCACACTATGGCTACCAATATTCACGACTTCTCCATTCGCGGGTCTGCTGGCAGAAATTTCTAAAGAAATAAGCAGTACCTTTGTACATCATTTATATATATGTTATATTTACTAAACTATTGTGTGTGTACATAAATTATTAAATAAATAAATAAATAAATAAATAAATAAACCGGTCACTTTAACATTCTGCTGTTTATTCGCTAAATCATTGTGGAATGGTTCTATTTCTTGACAATATTAAAGCTTAATTCATTTCTGATAAAAAACAACAAAAAAAAAGTTAACTATTTCTTTAGTTTTTTCTTTTAATCTAAGAAAGTTTGAGATCATCGATAAATTAATCAAAAACACAGAAGATATTTTTCATGGAGTATACCGTGCATATGGGTTTTTTGTTCATATTTGATTACTAGGTTTTCGTTACAATTAAGTGTAACACCATACCACCTATCGCGTAACCCATAAGCAATAAGTAAATTGTAGATAAAACAATGTTCAGCGTACAATACGGTACAATTTTTATTGATGATCTTGACCGAAAAATGAGAGGTGAGGAGGGTCTCCGTAATAACGGAGTTTCAACTGCATGATCCAGAAGTAAAGGAAATCAAATAATGTAATTAAATGGAAGGAGGGTAGACAGGCCCTGCAGTGGACAGAAGGGCTAAGAAAAATAATTAATTTTCATATACCACATCATTTACAGTATTCCTGCATCATCCAAATCTTTTCTATATATGTATAGAGCAGGGGTGGATGACCCCAAGTTGATACCCCATTTAAAATTAATGTTCTCAAAGTAGGAATAGCCGAAAATCAGCGTTGCGACGTTGTCGAAGCAACTTTAGCTGAGCTATCTCCTTTTGCTACTGATTGTTAACATTTTATGTAAAATTTTTCTTGTCTGTTTGTTTAGTAGCAATAAATGTCTTTTTATTTATTTAAAAAAGCCGCTGTGTATTGGACTTGTGTCCCCACGTAAGGTAAAGGAGCGGCTATTCTCAATACTCTGAGAAAGAAAGAGATAACATAGCATAACATACGATCACGCCTGTATCCCTGAAGTGTTAGGCAGAGGTGTACCAATGTACACCCATAGTTCGCCGGTATGTTTATGGTCCCATGTAATAGGGGGCGAGCCTATTGCCACTGACAGGCACAAATCCAAAGAAAGAGATAATAATAAAATGTATTGACTCACCCCGGGCCCGCGGACCTTCCTCGCACAGTGTCCATAGCTGTGTACGGCGAGCCTGGAAGCCGCACGTTGTCGTTCCGAGCTTGTGTCAACTGCTCGCCTGATTCTACGGTACAGGTTATTGAATCAGTAATTATGTACACTATGGCTTATAGTGGCTCTAAATGAAGGGTACTAAATGGAGCTGTGGTAATGAATTGGTAATAATTGGTATGTAGTCAAAGTAATAAAGCAGTACGTTTCTGTTTCCTAAAGGATACGAATTCACCAAACGTAGATTAAAATGTTTACCGTCCAAAACTAAACAAAACCTTATTTTTTTTTAATACTCTAGAACAACATTGAAATGTGGATATCTGGTTATACTTACATAGTACAAGCTCTGCTTAGCTTAGGATCACATGACCGTGTGTGTCGTCCTATGATATAATAATTATTTTCTATGAACCTTTCTTTCCTTGAGTACCCCATACCTTGGCTCTGAGTCTTCTTCTCATCCACAGTGTAGGTATCGTGCGAGTTGGGGCTGGAGCCGACGCTGCCGAACAGGGTGAAGGCATCGTCCATCAGCTCGTTGAACCTCTGCCGCATGCGCGAGGGTCCTGGCTCCTTGGAAGCCGGCGATTTCGCTGGAGTAGTGGGCTTGGATGCTAGGGTATAAAAATGTAAATATGTATGTTATTTTAATAAATGTTTTTATTTTGTAATTTCGTGAATATGGTTAAATCGTATATATTAATAGTTTTGATTATTTTGGGTTTGAATCCGAAACAAAACAGAAATAAAATGTTATTTAATTGCTTTTGTCAGACTAGTGCAAAGTAAATGCATTTTTAAGAGAGTCAACTAAATAGGTACTTTAAGTTTCGATAGCTTTTCATGTGCAGGTACAGCAGTGCAATGCAGGTTTTAGGTCAATTCCTAATTTGCATATATATGTTCCCCTTCCTTCTGTTTTGCTATTAGTTTTCCAAGAATAAATATTTTTTTGTTTAGACAAAATTTACTGTAAATTGTCGTATCCAACAAGGTCCATAATATACCTCTTTCCGACTCACCTTACTAAAGCAACAAATATTAAGTCAAGAGCCTAAAAAAACCAGATTCTGCTTGAATTCTCACCATCCTTAATCCTCTGGCAGTGCAGATCCCAGACCAGCGGGCCTATGACCCCCGGGTCCTTGTCTATGCTGCCCAGGCGCACCAGCTGCGAGGCCATCTGTCTGCGCGGGACCACGGCGCGCCCCGGCCGCGCGGGCGAGCTCGGGGGCGAGTCTATGTCCAGGTGCCGGACTGACACTGGCTCTAGGATGCGGGATAGAGGCTCAACCACGTTGCCTCTGTCAAGGAAATAAGTGTTTATTTAAGGTGACAAGTCTTCTTTTATTACTGATGTTAAAGTTTTTTGAGTGTATGATTAGAAAGATGTTCGACACGGCTTGAGGCAAGCATTGTTAGACATCAGATTCCATTTTATATTTAGCTTAATGCGGTTGCTGAGAGAATACGTCCATAACACATGTGTGACATGTCAGTTGGTCGATATTTATATGGGGAAATAAAAAACCGTGTCAAATTAAGAACTGTAACCTGGCATAATGATTGAGTGATACCTACTATTCGAAAAATAAGTGATCGTAATTTACTTTTAGTAAATTCTTCGAAGTATTTAAATTATAGCTTTTTGTTGACCTGACAGAAACATTCGCTTAGCGGCTGTTCTGTAGAATATCATTGTTTCTTTATAACTTAAGATTTTTAACCTTTAACTATTAACAGAACAATCAACTTGATATTTGTCTCCTCCATTTTTGATGACTAGCTAGCAGTCTTTTCGTTTTAAATAAATATTATTCCTTAATATGGTACTCCATAAAACATAGTGCTTACTTACCTAGGGAAAGCGTTAACGGAAGGCATTGAGAGGTATGAGGTGGGCGTGGGCGGCGCGGACGGCTGTCCGCTGTCCGAGCTGTCCAGACCTGCCGCTTCGAGGAGACTGTCCGTTGTGCCCACTGGAATGAAATGCAGACAACATCACATACATTGCTCTTCTTCTTTCCGGGGCCCGAGTCTGCTATTGACAATTGCTTCAATCGTCTGAGTGGGTGGCTTCAGTAGGTCCATTTTAGGATAATTGACATTGTCAAAACGTCGTTAAAATGACGTTTTACCTACGTAATTATCCTAAAATGGACCTACTGGCCACCCACTCGGACGATTCTGAGGATCGTGACTTTATGTCAATCTTCTCCATTCTAGAGGAAGAGCGCCAGCTAGATGGGTGGACCAACTCAAGGAGATGACTGGAGGCCAGATACAGGGAGCGGTACATATGACGCAGAACCGGACATAGCTCCAAACCCAATGTAAGTAACTAAAGCACATGTGCTACCACAAACACCCAGACCCGAGGCTGTAGAAAAGTTGGTTTCTACATTGACCCGTCTGGGGATCGAACCCGGGACCTCAGCTAGAGTCCTAGAGACATATTGAAAACCGGTGCATGCGCCACTCGAGCATGGAGGCCATCTAAAAATTTGTTTCATGGTAGATAACGAAATGTATTATATATACGAAACATTTTGCCCATCATAACCCGGGCGTAGTTTAGACATCCAAACTATGTTGGGGTCGGCTACCAATCTGACCTCCACAGCCCATTTTACTGGGTAAAACATGAAAAAGGGTGGTTGTAAAGTATGTAGTGCAGACAGTTAATAATTTAGATAAAACCATTTAATTTAACATGAATTATGAGGAGTTAATAGGGCTTGTATTAGAAGCGGCATCATATGGGCTGTGAAGGATGATAATTGAATTTTAAAAGGCAGTGTACCTATGTAGGATGTGATTTTAAGATGACAATGAGTGGTAAAAGGTTAAAAAATAAGGAAGACACAATCACAAATTATGGCACAATACTTAAACGTTGTAAAATGACGTGAAGAATCTTGTATGTATAAGTTTAAGATAGCATGTTGAATCTTTCCTTAAAAACTCTTAAATAGAGCCATGAGCTAGGAAGAAAAGGAAGGAGGGTCTTGTAGAGAGCCTAGTAGCCGAGTAGCCTTTGCCCTGCAGTGGTACAGAAATGGCTGAGAAAAACAAAAAAAAATGCCTTTAATGAAATGGTGTGACTATTCATAGAGGTTAAAAGAGGTTTTTGGGAAAAATAAAGTACCTACACTACCTAATTTAATAAAGCAATCACAAGTATTATACAATCATGTACCAGCATCTAATATCTAAACCTGCGCGACCTAGCTCTGCGCAGGTGACATCTGCAAAGGACGTCCTTTAAAGGTCAATGTCGTTATGACCCGTGACCTCTTGTGAACTCCTCAAAACTTACAAGCTCAGCTAATTGTTTTAAGTTATTTCTCTCGTTATATAACATATTCCCTTCGTATAATGAGACAGATTTAAGGTGTAATATATCCTGCTTATTTTCCTCATTTGGTAAGATTTTATTTCACAATAATTTTTATGTTATAAACAGGAATTTATTTATTATTTTGTACATCTTGTCTTTTACAGGGTGTTAAGCAAATCCCGTACGAACCGAAAGGGTGATACTGGTTTCACAATTTCATGCCCAAATAAAATAATAAATTTGGATTAAAACAATAACTTTGCGGATCGGACAGGGTTTTCTTAACACCATAATAGTATAAATCTAGCCGTTTTATTAAATGTCACTTTCAATTGGAAAATTAATTGTTCTGATTTTTCCCTACTATGTTGGAATCGTTTCCCATTCACATGGGACTCAGCTAGCACATGAAGCGATTGGCAAGAAAAATCTTTTCTAATATCGATAAGGTACATAAATACTCATAAATACAAAAAGAAACGACTTCAATGTAATTTATAAGGGACTTTTTCATATACCCTAAAAAAATATATTGTATAACGTAACAGACAATGATATTCTAATAAACAGATACACATACAAAACAATCGAAAAAAGTGTTCCGCGCAGCAGCGGCGGCTGACATACTTGTCACTATAAGTTAAAATTATACAAAAGAGATGGCACGATAAAACCCATAAGAAAAAAAGGATAAATAGTGTTGTTGTTGAAAGGTCCCAATTAGGACCTTTTCGAGTCGTCACGATTGCACGCTTATAACATATCTGTTTATTAGAATATCATTGGTAACAGACATAAAAGCAACGTACAGTCAAATTGCGAACCACTTTTTGAAATCGGTTAAAAAAGTCGAGTGTTTATGTACTTACCTCTTTTCTTTTGTGGCATTCGTAGAGCGTGTGGTTTCTTATGGCGTCGCCTGAAAGCGGAAGCTACTTCGGAGACCCCGGACGATGTTGTTGATGAACTAATAAATACACTTGCTTAGTTAATATGTCCTCATTAAGAATAATATATAATAATAATAATATTCCTGGACAATTCACACACGGTAATCTGATCCCAAGCTAAGCTCTAAGAGAGCTTGTGTTATGGTAACCAGACAACTGATATACATACTTATATATTTCTAAATACATACATATTATAGATAAATTACACACAGACTAGAACAAATGATCGTGCTCATCACACAAACATTTGTCCTGAGTGGGAATCGAACCCACGACCTCCGGTATAGCAGTCAGGGTCACTAACCACTAGGCCAACGGGCCGTCAAGAATACATAGAACTTCTTGATTAAAATGAACCCGGTTTATTAAAAGGATAGGAAATATCCCACGGCTTAATGTACGCAATTGAGTCAGTTAATTAAAATTATGTACAGTAGGTTGATGGAACAATATTTTTTGCGTATGGAAACCCTTTTTCCCGGATGCTAAATCGATACTAGATGTCGAAATAAGTACTTAGTTTTTATTCAAGTAATGCGGACATCACAAAAATTGTTTAGAATCCAAAGTAAGTAGGTAAAGCACTTGTGTAATTTCTAAAACAGAATTCTGAAACATCGAAGGTACCACATATACCCAGAACCGATACAATGTAGTCTAGATTGTCCCGTCTGGGGATCGAACCCGAGACCTCAGAGCAAGCGACCCCTTGAAACCAGTGCGTACGGCACTCGACCATGGAGATTCTTAAAAATAACTTTTACGGATTTTTTCGGGGCAAATACAAAATTTTGACTTTAGTTCCCGACGTTTCGACACCTTTGCAGGTATCATGGACACGGGCAGAAAAAAAGGTAGTTTTATTACAATGTACCATTCGCGTAAACCTCAGAATCTAATAAAATAATATTGTAATACTAATGTTTTTGTTACTTACCTACTGGCGGCGCTGGCAGCTCTGTATATTGGCAGGAGAGTGCTGCTCGGTCTAGTTCTGCTCGGGGATACGACACTGATCAACTGGAAACAATAACAATTTATCTAGTTAATGCACTTACACAAAGTATCAAAATGGTCCATAAAATATTTGGGCACAATAAAATCAAAAAGAGACAACTATTGCGTAACATTGAGAACAGGAGAGGGAAAATGATGGGATACCTTTTAAGACGAGTACATTAAAAACATTGTGGAAAGGAAGGTCGATGGAAAGAGGGGAAGGGGACGTCCGAGGTATAGCTATATCAGTCAAATTAAAGAGAAGGTTGTGAAGTAGAAGAAAGTTCAGGAATTGGCACTCGATAGGGGGAAATGGAAGGAGCTGCACCGACAAGAGCTAGGCTCTTAAATTAAGAAGAACAAGAAAAAAAAATGGTGAAAAATAAAGTTTTAGTGGTAGTCGTCACTACAGGGCAAAAGCCTTCCTTTCCTTCTTCCAATTCTTCCGGTCCTGGGCCATTGTTATCTATAATATGGATGAAGAGTTAAGCTCGTCCCGCCATCCTCATAAATTTATAACACAGATACAAAATAAATAAATGTGGATAGCATCAGATATATTCCTCTGAGTCGAAAATAAGTTGCTAAAGCACTTGTGTTATGGATTCTGAGACAACGATCGTTTCACAAGTACTAAATTAAAGCAATGTAAAAAAAGTGGTTTTCTATGTCGGTAAAATTGATATAGTTAAATGTATGTACGAACCCGTCCATCCTTTTCTTCATGAACTTGCTTTAGTTGGTTCCTTTCCGCTTCCCTCATCAGCTCAGTTCTGTACGCTCGAAGAGAAGCCGCCGATTTCAGAGTTTTCTTCCTAAAAGTATTGAATTTATTTTATGTTATCTTGCAAATGCAATATCAAATTCGAGAAAGGATTCGCTATACCTTAGGTACTGTTGACAGTTGTTTCAGTAAAATATGTGTTTATTTTCGGTATCATCAGCATTGATCATACATCAGCAGAATAAATATTTTTCATCAAAAAAATTTTTTTTTTTTTTTTTTCAAAAAAGGAGTTTCACCTGCCACAACAAATGACATCTAAACTACATACTAAGATAAATTTCTGTGCCTATTATCTAGAGTGACCTGATCTGACCGACTGACCTGTGAGCCAAGCAGACCAGCGCCAGTATGACGAGAAGCAACAGTATCGCGACCGTGGCCCCCACGGCCAGCGCCCACAGCTCTGTGCCGTGCACGCCGCCGCCCGCCTCGCCCTCCAGACCCTCGGCTGTTTTCAGGTACGCTGCTGAAGTATGTGGATTTTATCGTCACTTGGATTATGGATGGAAATGGTACATGATGAAAGGGTTTCCTAGGGGAAAAGTAGATAAAAAGTTTTTGAAAATGTAATGTGTTTGTTGATTTGAAGAAAATGAAACTTTTGATCCAACTTTCCATCTGGCAGGTACAATGCGCAATTACCTACATACATACTTGCATGGAGACAACTTTGTTTTTTTATGTTTTTATTTCCACAAAAGTGGAACCCCTTGAGTCCTGCAAAACTGAAACTTCATAATTTGAATGATACTCACGTTCAGCTTTCGTAGTGACTACGGCGCCAAGTTCCCTGGCCACCTCGGCGTCCCTGACGAGTCTCATGTCCCTGGCGGCTACTGCGGCCGGCACCGCTCGCCCGCCCACCAGCACCACGTATACTATCTGAACGCTACCCGTGTCTGGGGACTGATGGCCACGATAAAATTAACAAGACCAAAACAAAATAGTAATATAGCGATTTGAAGTTTTGCGGAAACTTAAAAATCTTTTTCATTTATTATTTATTGTACATTGTCCATAACTAGGAAACAATGAAAGAATATTTATGCAAAGCAGTTGTACAAGGGACGGCCTTATTGCGTAGGGCAATTCCTTCCGGGTGTGGAATAAATGCCGGATAAGGACGACAAAAAAGGCAGACAAATGTTACAAGATTCTAACAGGGTTTTTAAAGGCTAAAAGGAATCTTCTAATTTACGTTTTACGTAGGTACTACTACTGTCCTCCGCAGGGCTAATACTCATTATAAAAAAACGGAACAAGATTCTACAATTAAATTCCGAATCCAAATCTCCTCAAGTTACAGTTACAGGGGAAATAATTATTTAAATTCCATGATTTGATTTTAATAAACTGCATGCCTCATGTGTTTATTAGCATAAATAATGTATCGAATCACATTTACCTCCGTTATATTTTGGATATGAACTTGCACCGGCGGCTGTTGCTCCGGCCTCAGTATTTCACGTTTGAATAGCTGCGTCTCATTCCCTTCCGTTTCCAGAGGTATATCTATCAAATCTTCACCTTCTTTCAATTCCTCACCATCCGTCACTTCTCTTTTCCGGATAACAACAGTAGGTGCTGCCAATATCCATGACTCTACTTCATTTAACTTTGTAGCTTTTATCTCAGCGTTAACTGAGTCGCTGTTTTTATCTATCGATAACATTTCTACGTTTACAGGATATACAAAGTCACCGGAGAAGTTAAGTACTTTAGTATTAAAATATCCATCACTGTTGATAGATCTCTCAGGTGACGCTACAGGAGTTACCATAGAGCTATCAAGGTATTTGAAAGGCGGCTCGGAATTCTGAGGTGGTTTTATATTTTCCTTGTTAACTACAAACGAATGAACATCATGTTTCTTGCGGGCAGGCGGCGCGTCTAAGGATTTGATGATGCCTAGGTGACGTTCTTGTTGCCTGAAATGGGTAGGATGGAATACTTGTAAGATATATGACTATTAAGTAAAGTTAAAGGATGATTAAAAGCGAACCCAAAAAGCTAATGAAAAATTAAACCAGTCTTAATTATGCATGATATAAGTACAAAATGTTCAGCTAAAGTTAATGAATAATGAGAAAAACATAGGCAGCGAAATAAGCTGAAGAACACGAAAAATATAGGGGAACACTGGTTACCTCAAGAAGGCTTTCTGGTACAACCTAGCGAGTCTCAATTGCAGGCTATCTGGAGTTGATCCCTGTATGACAGTGAGGAGCCAGTACCTTCGATCCTCGGGGATCTCTGGCTCCAGGCTACCTGGTACCCCAGGCTCTCCACAGTTGAGCATGCACTCCCCTGTCGTTTTGTCCGTCACCGCCTAAATGGTTGAAACCGTGTATGAATTTAATGGTGCATGTCTTGGATCTATTAGCTTATAAAAGGGTGGGTTGTTTTAATAAAAAATGACTCTATTACGATTTTTCTATCGAAACTAACTTTTTTTGGTAACTTTTTTAATTTTTAATTAAATTATAATTGAAAATCGCTTGTTACTTCTGCTAAGTACAGACTTAGCAGAAGTAATAAGCGATTTTCACTTTACGGTATTTTACTTGCCTAAGAACAGTCTTAGGCCAGTACAATACCGATTATTCTACTTTTTTATTGATGTTTTTCGGTTAAAGTGTAAATTTGACTTATTACTAACTTGTGGTGGGTACGAATCGAGGTACACAGTAGCGAGGACAGTGGTGGTGCGCACCACCGGCGTGGATGGCTGTACCGGTGTGAGGACCGGCGGGTCTGGTGGTGGCGGGGGTCCGTCCCCAGACCCTGTCCAGAAGAAGTCCTCAAGACGCGGCGTGTGTTGGTGCTGGTCTGATGAGACCAGGAGGTATACTGGAACAATATTACTTGACTAGGTACTATACATTGTTGTAGATGAAAGAGCAAGCGTGACATATATCGTGGTCGTAACCTATACTCTTTTCTTCTTCGTTTAAGAATTTCGCAAACTGGGCGGATACATAATGTAAGCCATTATGTGCCTACTAAATCCGGGTGTTAATATTTTATGTTAAATTTTATTGTATGGTGGAAAATGACGATTTTATTGTATGTCATGTTTTAGATTAATTAAAATTCTAATTAAATATCACTTATAGCATTTTAGTATATAAAGTTTTGTGTTCATGAATTCCCTTTTTCACAGACGTAAATAAAAGTTCCAAAATCATTTGCATAAGAATGACAAGAGGGTGCAAAGCTCTTACTGATTTATGGACTGGTATAGCATGCAAGCTGCATCCAAAACTCATAAATTTAATTTGCGCTTATATTGAATAGTTAAAACAACGTCAGCTATCGCAGAGAATTGCTGACAAGTCAACAAACAAGTCAGGGTTTTGTAACATCGCGTGATCTCCAGAATAAATGAGGTACAGTTTATTGGCCCTCCCTGTAACTTTCAGTTACTTTGGTGTTTTTTGTTTGGTCTAAGTTATAGGATGTCCGAGAGAAAATATGATGTAGTCCTAAATGCTTGTTTGTTACTTATAGGATATTGTTAACTTAACAATGTACGCGGGATAAAACTGATTTATTTCTCAATATACATACAAAACCATAGCAAAAATAATACATTCTTTTTTTCTAAGACATAAAACTGTAAAGTTTTTTCAAATACACAATTTGTGTTATTTCTGTTTTTTCTGCATTATTTAGTGACAGAGATTGTTAAAAAATCGCTGTCCGCTCATAACTTAATCTACGCCGGAACGCAAGGATTTGCACCAACCCGTACCATGCTCCAGAGTTTACGATACCAAACGCATTTCCTTAATATCTATCCATACCAGTTTATATTATATAGTAAACATGGATGTTTATCTTGCTACGATATTATCAACAAACTAACCATCGATTATGTATATCAATAGCTTATTACAGACATATTATTTTAATAATAATAATGGATCGTCATTATTTTTGGACATTCAATATGAATATTCTACAACATTCGTGCAGTAGAAATAAATTGATATGTTAATTTAGGTCGACTCGTTGCTTTTACTTTTTCCGTTAGCATGTGGGTTGGAATCTATTAAATAAGTAATCGAACAAAAAGCATCCAAAAATGTGTTGAAACTTGCTATCAGCTCTTGCTAATCTATACTCCCGTAAGTAATAAAGCTAGGAAGTTTTTGTTAAAACGCACTAATTGCCGAAAAAGTAGAGTTTGAAAAATAGGGATTCGATAAAACTTCTCGAAAATATGACATACACGTTACTTCCCTTGAGAGTAAGTCAAGGCGTGTGAAACCGCGGGGCACAGCTAGTACCTAACTTTATAAAATTGGGTAACTTACATTTTACGAATAAAATCCAGTCGAAACTCAAACTAACCTAATTCCAATACCATTTTACAAGATTTGTGTGCTACGATTTCAGCATAATATAGAAAAATTGCAGAAACCTCCAGAAATGAGTGAATTATTGTCGTAATGGTGGAAAACGCGAAAAACGTTCAGTGCACCGAATGGCACGGGGTTTATCGAGGAGGTCACGACAGGGATGCTAACAGAACTTTTATGAAACTTTAGTTAAATGTTGCTTAGTTATAATAGCCGAATAATAAGGTAAAAAAGAGACACGAGAGGGCCAGTCTAAAAACGTAATGGCCACTCATGGGCATAGAATTATAGCGTATGTTTTCAGACAGCCAAGGATGACTAAAGTTGTTACATAGTTTCTTGTAGGGCAATAGGTAGGTACATTACGTAGGCCCTATATACCTATGCTACATAGTTATTTTGAGTTCATACATTTTAGTAAGTTTGAACTCAAAATAACTATGTAGCATGATAGGTCAACGGACGTGCATTATTACTGTAGTAATATTCAATGTGGATTGTATTGTTATTCGCAGTATTTATAGGTCTGAATACTGACTATTCAGACCTATAAATAAGTCAAAACCTACATTCAATATCGAGCATCAACGACCATTCAGGTTCATTCACAGCCGATCCTAAAAGGAACACCCGAAAACTTCATTTACAAGCGACATTGAGTCATATAGGTCTGTAGAATTTTAGATCACACATCCTGTCAGTAACCAGAATTCGTTTCCACACAAAAAACTAACAAAAAGGCATATAATAGCATCGTAATGTCGGTGGTTACGCGGCGCAATGCGCTCACGCACCTTTTGTGTTCCATATGACAGCGGAAGTGAGGGACGCGGTCGGCTGATTGTGATGTTGCCTGTGCCTTGATTGATTATTATTTTAATTGTCTACGTCATTACGAGTAGTTAGAATTTCTGTAGGTATGTTTAAGTTTAGCTTTGGTTGCAAACGTAGACAGAGATTTTTTTCTGTCTACGGTTGCAAATGTGAACGTAGATTTAGTAATAGCCTATAGGAATGGTACAAAGCACAAATTGACATTACGTAGGTCTAACAATTAAGCTAAATTAAGCTTTAAAACGTCACAAACATACATGCACTGTTGAAAATTCAATTTTTAGACAGCATACCTATTAAGTAGTTATCGGTTAATTTTAATAAATGTCTTGAAGGAATCTTTATATACTTAGATACTTAGTTACGATAAATCACAATTTAATTGATAAGTAGATCCTAAGAAGGTGGATCACGACTATCAAGAAACATTGCTATTGCTATCTTCAATATTTAAGCAGTTAATCTGTATTGCTATTTTTTACATAAAGACAGACAGACATTTTATTTTCTTATTACAGAACGGAAGACTTAAAATTGGTGACAAGACGTTCAATTCAAGTTTTCGCGGTAAATTGTAAATTATTAAAAAATACAAGGATATTTTTTTGTGCACTGTTCTTGATAATCAATTAGTTTTATACTTATCAACAATAATTATTTAATTTAGTTATGTTCCCCAATATAAAGTTACCAAATAAATGACAAAATTATTCAAAAAATTAAATAAATATACTCACGTTTGTCGTCAGATTCATAATCATCAGCTAACACAAAAACTAAACAATTAAGAAACCAAAATTTTATTTTATACTGAAGCATGCTGTTTGATTAGTAAACTGTTTGAACATAACTACAGTGTTAATTGCATGACTATTTAACTCCACTATCGTATTATTTACAAACGAAAGTTACGTGATATCGACATTTTAAATTAATAAATACGAATATCAAAAAATAGAGACACTGGCACATTCGGACGTTAATACACTCACGCCCGGAAATTATTTATAATTCATCAGAACACGAACCAACTACTAAAATCGGCCAAATACAACTGTGCTTTTAGGATTATTATCGCGTTGCTAAGCAACAAAATTGAATAACGCGCGCGGCGCGCCTCGGTCCATAGACAGTTTGGGGAAAAAGGTTGTTTAATATGTCATCTTGTATTTTTATCGAAATAGCACCGTAAAAATTAATAAACAAATCATTGATTCTTCAGCTACTTATAGCAACAATCAAAATTATTTCTTCATTCTGATAATAAAATATAGTCCGCTGTTTATTTAGGAATGTTCGTATAATTTCAAATTCATTGACACGATAAAAACCTTGTATGGTCTATGGTAAACTTTATTTTTAAAAGTGTTTCAGTAGAATAAAAATTATACCTTTATAGAAGAAATTGAAATATTTGTGAAAACAAATCTTCCAATCAAGTATAGTATTCATTATCATAGTCACTAAAATGTAATTGAAGGTAGACGTGATGTAATATTTAACCAGTGTTCAGTATTTTTTTTTTTATTGTGTGTATTAATATTAATCATTTGTCTGAGTTATAATATAATAAGCAGTTAAACTACTGTCCAAGATTATGTTTATTCGAGACTTTTAGACGTATAAAAATGAATCAAACTAAGGCAAAACGAAATAAGGATACATAAACTTAGCTGACACATGAATTACTGTTTTATATAATTATTCTGTATGTAATTTATCGTAATCTTTTTTTTTGTACATTTTGTGTATAACCTTAACTGTGTTAAGCTTTAGTGCAAACTGCTGTGTTTTACATGTTATTTGAAACTCAATTATAAATTGCAGCCAGCCTTCTGGGCACGTTCCCCGCCATTGACAAGGATGACGATGAGTTCTTTGACGCCGTTTAGTTTTTATTTATGTAAGTTTTGATTTTAGTATAGTTAGAGTTTGTTCTTATATTAGTTTTAATTGTGTATTAATAAAATCATAATGTTAAGCAATAATAAATAATTTAATTAACTAATAATATTATAAGTAAATCTTGTGTTCGTGTCAAAAATAGGACGTTTATTTTAGTAGTTTTTTCTCCTTTAGTCTGGCAACTTTGCCATTTGCCGTGGCACGCAATTCGCTGCTCCAATCGTGTGAGTTCGTCGCTTTCGTCCGTCAGGGACTTTGTGCGACGTAAACGGGTGTGTGCGAAAGTATGAAGTGAAATCGTACTTAAAAGTGTGTGAAATGTTAAGTGTTAGTTTTTTCTGTGCTAGGAAACAAAAATGAGTGCGAACGGATAAGCGTGTTTACTTTTATGGTCCCTAAAACATTGTACGCATCGGTACACGTAACATTTCGTATGAACGGTTTCAAAATGGCTGTGTTTTGAAGGACCCTTTGTCCGCTTTCGTCTGCTTCTTTCAGCATGATAGTGGGATCGTACTGTCAGAAATTATACTTAGAGAGGTGAGGAAGGCTCTTGCCAAGTTTTTGTGGTTCTTGTGTAGAAACGCGGAGTGGAAAATTACTGGTTCCCGCCGATGAGCGGTGTCGGTTGATTGCTTTCTATGTGAGCGATACCCACGAAACGTTCGCTAGCAACGTGTAAGTTTCTAATAACCTTTTTATTTTCTCGTTTGTGTACTGATAAAGGTGGTGCAGGTATGCGGGTTGGCTTCAACGCACGTTTATAATTAGTGCGGTGTTGATTTTCGTGCCGAGAAACTTTGGTTTTGTCGGCACGAAGTAAACATATGACACTATAAATAAGTTGTTTCCATTTATACGTCTTATTGGAATACTTTTTATGGACGTTGCTGCTTGGCTTATGTTTCATGGTTTTGCCGTGGTGGTATCAGGTCATTGGTAGATTTAGATTGATAACATTATTTGTGCATGGTTATACCTCTAAAGTTTTAAAGGTCAATACCTACATTCAGTTTGTGTACACACAAACTTTGTATGTATGTAATGTGTCTATTTTACTTAAATGTGTATTATATAAATGTTTAAAATCTCACTGTATTCGTCTTTTCATTTCAATAATATGATGATTTAATTAATTGTTAACCAAAACGTTTCCATGGATTCTTTTAAAGTAGGTTTGAAATAGCTACATAATAATATGTTTGGTTTCTAATTGGTAGAAATACAGTTGTTATGTGAATTTATATTATAAGTATACAGCTTTTTTCAATATTACCTATTTCATATTATTAATTGTTCATTAATTAGCCATACTTACATCATTTTCACCTATAATTTATTCAAGAGACCTTACCAAATTATTGAGTAATGTAAAAAGCTATTTATCAATAATTGCTCTTAATCCAGTACATTGGGAAACTATTTAAAATTGAGTATTGTGAAGTTATTTTCATGGATTTAAGAGAATTACTTTTAATAAGATGAAGGCTATTTGCACAAAGAAAGCTTTATGAACTTACAAGTAGGTATTAAAATTTTCTAACTTTATAGAAGAACAATATTAAAAAAAAAAAAATAGTTACCTACTTAAGTAATATTAAATTAAATATTTATTCTTAGAAAATTAAGCAGTTTTTGCAACAAAAAATATTTTTGCAGTTATTTATAAACATTAAAATAAGCATTTTCTTCATCTCATTCTTGGTTTAATGAATAAAAGAGTTTTTGCTTACTTATGTATTGTTGGTAAAGAAAGTAAGTGCCTATTTGGGAGTAATTAATAGGTTATGAGTTATTTAATTACCAACATTCAAATAAATTGTTGCTTCTAAAGATACTTAGAATAAAATATTGCTATGAATAAACTTTAATTTCCTGTTTCCTCCTGTTGAAGAAACTGGTTGTTTGTACCTACATGTGTGACATCTAAGCTAAGTACATATAGCTACATACACACAAGAATATTATTATGCTACTGTATTGAAATATTATGCATACTTAGTTTTATATTATCTTGGTGTGTTAAATATACCTACTTAAAAAAATAATGACTGCCCATGATATGACATTATCTGGGGATAATAGTCATTTGCCTGCAAAACAACACTGCTCCCAAAAATGTAGTTAAGTGTTGGAGTTTTGGTCAACTATATTTTTCTTATAAGCGTATGATAAGGATGAAAACAACAGCATTTTCAGAATACTTTAGAATAAGGTAATTAACTTACCGCATTAGCTTATGATTGCGGCTGCGCCTTGAGTTTCTGGTATTTCGGCAATAAGTAGTATAGCTGTCAATTCCGAAAATTCAAGTATACTTTATACCGAGTTTCATCAAAATCGATTCAGCGGTTTTGTCGTCAAAGTGTCACAGACATACAATGAATTTCACATTAATAATATGAATATACCTAATTGGTTTTTTGGAAGTATTAACTAGTCTATATTTATTAATTGTTGCTTATAAACTCACGCTACTTTCTTCGTAACATGGGCGGATTGTCACATTTTATGTTTGATATTACTGTCGTGTATTACTTACTACAGTTAACCTATCCATGGTACTAGTTTGGTATTCTATTGGTACCATGTTTGATAATCATTAAACTTCAAAGGAACTTATGAATCATGCATTCATAAACAATAGGTGACAACAAATATAACTACGTATCTATTTGAAAGTACCTATTCAGTACTGTCTTTACTGAAATCTATCAAGTTTTTGCAAACAGTTTGCTATAGGCCACTAAAGGTTAATGTATTTCACATTTTCCTTTAGCAAATTGTTTGTAATGTACCTAGGTACGCACTTTCGCCTCATTTTCTCAATATCGCTTGGTTTTCTTTTAAAAATTAACTGTGTACTTTAATTCATAAGTAGTATCTATCATATTCTATGAAATATGTGGCTTTTGGCTCATGCCTATTAATTATTTAGTTAACCTTTTCATAATGCAAGTTGCAGTCTTTTAAATATTCTTAGTATTTAGCAAGTGCTAGCTGATACGTAAGTATATTTCTGATACAAAATTACGCATGATAAAAAGTATAGATAAACGTACTCTCGATTGTACCTAAAGACCAGGATAATGTTACTCCTTACTACATGAAACTAGTCATGTTAATATTCTCTATTGCATTTCCACAATGTTTCTTTGACACCTTGTTAAATACTTAAAGAGACAGTTTCGATGAACAAAGGTCGCGCCGCCTCGGTAGGTACAAGTCGAGTTGTATCGTGAAATGTCGCAGACACCGTTACCACTCAGCCATTGTGGAGAACGAAAACCGAAACGCATAACGGCAACCAGTCATTGTTTGCTGCGCATACGCACGCACTGACGATACTAAAGCTTTTTACATTCTAGATGACTATATACTTAATTATAACGGTATATATGTGCGTTGTGTTCTTTTCTATTCGATTTAATCGATTATTTCCATATGATACCTATTATGACGTTATCAAGTTACCTAACTAAGATTGGATGGAAACATAATTAGTTATGTATTTTAAGTTTGGAGTCAGACGGGGGGACACTTTTGCCCAGCAGTGGGACACAAAACAGGTTGCATAAAAAAACAGACATTTCCAAAGTGATACTATAGCAATAAAGTTCAAATTACATCATTTTCCTAAAATAAAATCCCTCTTTAAGTATCTAAAGGAAACAAGTCACGTATAACCAATCTGATAAAACAACTAGTACTAATCTCTATGATAATAAATGTCATCTCTGTCGAACTTAGTTTGTCAGCTGATAAATGGCGCGAGTACTTTACTAGTATACTTTTTATCAGCAACGTATATGAGATCCAGTGGATGATATAACTAAGTCCGATCTCAAAATTAATACATGTAGGTACTATGTAATACACAAATATTCTATGTGTGCTGTTTAAATACTTCGCGCCTGAGGCAAATCTATGTTTAACTTTTATTAAATACTTACTTAAATTATATAAGGCGTGGTAATTCAGTATCTCTCGAATAAATTTAGCGTATGCATCTATAGTATGCTTTTTGATTGAATATTCCAATACTCGTACCTACCAAAATAACTTAGCAAGCTCTGTAATTATAGCTTTATTCCCCTCAGGATCGATACACAATTATGGTGTAAGGGAAATCCCTAGTCCAGACATACAGATATTAAACGGGTGTTAGGAACACGTCTACAAAGTAATTTACTTGAATACTTACTTTAGCTCTTCTATATTCAGAGCAATCTATGTTCGCTAATATTTCTACAAATAGTATTTGTGTAAGACTTTTTGCTTACAACAAAAATATCAGGCTTAATATGTTTGACCATCGAGCGTGGACAATAATTTTAAAAGTTGTATCGTTTTCCTTGGCCGCGTCGTGCAAACGTGACTAAAATATAACCTTTAACAGCTCTTACATTTCTTAAATACATATATTGCTGCTTAAATATATATGGCATTAAACTATCGGAAATTAAATATTTCATGTTCATATCCGTTATGAGATAACGTTACCCTTGATGTCCTTTCAGTCTTCAAGATGTCATTGACCTTTTAATACCCTTATCGAACGAGCTATAGACTTACTAGTCAAGGTGTCATGTGTGTCGGTTTTGTCGTGAAGACAAAACAGTCATAAGAGTAGGTAAAGGTGTCTGATAAAAGGTGAATGCCTGCAACATAATACTATCGCGTTAGGCCTGTTTTAGACGATGGGAGGAATATCGTGCGAGTTGCTGTACACTGCGGCACTTGCTCTATATGTTGTTGTAAGTGATCGATTATAGACGTACTGCAACTTGTACGATTTTTCTCGCATAATCTAAACCAGTCATTATAAACATGATTGTTTGTGTTGCAAGTGATAGCAGTAGCAAACTTAGTACGAGTGCAAAGTAGAAGCTGTAATTAGTGCGCGCACTAATACTACTGGGCTGTTTATTTCACACGAAGTAGCTACCAGTTTGTAAACATTGTCGTTAGCGTCTTCTTGATACTGATTGCCAAGACCACTCACAAAGCTTGATAATATAACTGGATACTTAAATGTACACTGAACCCTTTCCCAGAACATTTATCTATTCAAAAGTCCCTTGAAAACCAACTTTCTACTTCAGCATAAAGTTTTGAAATGTGTAAATGCCAGTTTAATTAAGTAACTTTATTAAGGTTTTCCAACGAAACTAGTTCACAGGTTATTAAAATATCACTCGAGAGATGACAGCTCAGGATTAAGGGTCTTTTCACCTTTTAAAATGTTTTTGTAACAACCCTTTTAGATCGCGTTTTTTATTTTTAGTCGAGAGTATATGTACATATTCAGTTTGTAGTATCAATACTCTTTACTTCTTACATACCTGCCGTTTTCACCTATATTTTAATACATGTATACCTAGTCGCTTTTAACGTATTTTTTTTGTCATGGAGCCAAATAATATTTGAACTACTAAAATTTACCCAGGTGCATGTATTGTAAGTTTTACGTAACATCGTCATGTGATATTTACTAGTTACCTGTTTGTATCGTGTAATTAAATACATGAAAAACAGTGCGCACAGTTAAATAAAAAATACATTGAAGAGATAATTGTCTATATGTAGTTATTACTGTTGAAATGAAATATGACCTATGTCCGCGGAGCTGGCAAATATCTTTGAAATAATGAAAGTACCTAATATACTACTCTATATTATAAATAATTAAGGAGTATTTGAAAAATCTTATTCTGCAATAACTCATTTTATTTATCGTTTCCGTTAAAATACTTTTACTGACCACTAAGCAAGTACAATATTATAACATAATATGAAATTTTCCAATTTCTCTAGTATACATTTGTTAAAATTTCATTAGAAAATATAGTATTAGCATTACTAATTGTAGAGCAGTGTAATTTCTATTGCCTTTACGTATTGTGTGCGTAAATGGCGATAGTTATTACGCACGTGTAAAGATTAAATACCATACTATGTATTACGCGAGCATGTTTATGTTTTTACTATTTTATCCTCGGCTAGATAATGAAAGGTAAACAGGGTTAGCTGTACTCTGTTTACGTTACATTTTCATCCACTGTAAGGTCAATTTACTACGCAAACATTTAAGCATTAAATTAGGCGCGATATTTTATTATTTCATACACAAAAGAAACGAAATCGTATATGTCTTTGCATATCACGTTCTGTCCATACAAAGACGTGAAAGCAAGCACTTAGAAGCTATTTTTCAAGTCGATAATGATCCCTTATTATTCTTTATGTCGCTCCATGTCATTTCAACGTCACGTTTTAGACATAACTTTTGCGATTTACGATTTTCGTTAGGGCGATTAAACAAATTACTTATCAATTCAAGTGAGCTCATTCTACGCCCATTTTATGTTATCAAATTTTTATTTCGATTTCGCAATATTGTTTAAGTTTCTTTGAAGTTTCAACTTTACGTTTTACCTTTCTCTATGTGGAGCCTAGCTAAATTGGCTTTTGAAGTGCAAACATTAATTCCTTAGTGTCCTAAGTTATAATTTCTGGAATTCAACCACTTGTCGTACAAATATCCACAAGCTCTTGTTGACAGTTGTTAACTGGCGAGGTTACAGGAATTATAATGACATGCAATCTTCGTGAACACGCGTACAATCGTACATACGTAGTAACGGCTTGTTCAGTCCCATTTAAGAGTCCAATTTACCATTTGTAACATGTCCGGCCGTTTCACCCACGCTTGCCTTTAGAAAGTCGATGGGAGCTGCGATAAATACTTAGGTTTCGGCGCCGCCCGTTCTCGCATTGTTCCCACACCACAATAGGATTATAGGATACGAATATAAAGGTATTTTCACTTCCGCACCACGAGGATTTGGTGTGGCGATCATAGATACGAGGCCACTACACCGCTTCTAACTCGCCGAAATATATTGCCGGTCTAACCCACTAAAATGTATTGTATTGTCCATTGTGAGGTTCGCATAACAAAACTATTCAAACTCTACGATTTAGTAAGCTTTCGGTTTTATTCATTTTAATGACAAAACTGAATCAATGTAAAGTTCTATATAACTTTAAACAAGAGAAATATATAGTAACTAATGACTTCATACCTTTTACAAATTGCAATGGTATTTGTAGTCCGAGAGATACATTTTATCCCCAAGCAATTTTCTCCTCGATATCAAAGTTTAAACGCTCTCGTAACGAGTTTTCAAGTAACAAGTTTAATTAACAAACGCTAAATCTGTTTTGCCGCGTATTTGCTGGAGAGCACCGTTTATAGCTCGACCAGCGACTCATGTGAACAGGAAAATGAACTGGATCTTTTATAGTAGAAAGATAAAATAATTCATTCTAGCTAAATGCTATCAATTTTGTATTCCTAAATCAGTATAGTAAATAGAACAAAGTAAATTCAACTAGGTATACTGGGTACTCAAGGAAACCTTGTAAGCTTATGCCTGAGATTTTATTATAATAAGCGGATTTGACGTTCGGCCGAGGCGGCTCGACTCTGTCTCGACTGTTCAAGGAGAATCGGGTTTC
This sequence comes from Autographa gamma, assembly GCA_905146925.1. NCBI lineage: Eukaryota > Metazoa > Arthropoda > Insecta > Lepidoptera > Noctuidae > Autographa > Autographa gamma. The sequence goes on from LR989865.1 coordinate 7,858,654, forward strand.
ATTGTAAATCTAGATTGTTTTGCACCGCTCGTATTTCTTTTGCCTTTCCGTTGCCACAAATTAATATCATAATAGAAGTTAATGGCGGTTTTCAAGTAAATACGTTACCAGCGTGACGTTTAAGGCCGCCATTTTAGGTAGCATGTTTAGGCAAGTCTCCTCAATTTGTTAATGAGTGTGCCTTCTTCGTGTTACCTTAGTCGCGCGGGCTTCAACGCCGAGGCCTTTACGGTTCGGTTTCACGGAACGGAGACATGCTTCACGGTAATGGTGGCTCTTAGCAAATGAAAACTCGATTTTTACGACGCTTTCTGCGAAATTACTTGGCAGTAAAAGCCGAAAAATATTAAAATTGCGACGTTGTCTCGTGTCCCCGTCTTTAATTTTTGGTCGCTCTTCTTTTAATATTGGGGTTTCATTATCAGAATTTAATAAAATCTCTTCGTAAATGCTTTCTTTGTGCGCAGTCTTTTGTTGGTTAATATTTGTTGTCTAACCAAATTACTTACTCTTACTTTAATCAATTTAATATTTCATCTTGTTGTTTTAGTGTTGGTTTTGGCTTATACTTATAATTGTTATTTCATTGTTGGTAGGGAATGCATGTCATGTACCCGGAGCCGGCGACGCAATACCACAGCAGTCAAGCCCCGAGCCAGTCAGAGTACCAACCGGCAGGATCGCCGGCCTTCCAGCAACCAGCTAAGAAGCGCCGCGTACTGAGCCCTTACCAACACCAACCACAAAACGGAATACCACACATACAGCTTGACAACACCGGCTACAAGGTAACTACAACTAAAAACTATAATTACACCATCATTTATAGTTAACTCCATATGTCGTGCCATAGTTCAGTAAACTAAATAAGTTTTACCTTGAATCAATTTCTATACAGCAGTTAGCTAGCTAGCTCGATATTAATTTAACAACAGACCAAATCACAATCTTTATTCCCGACCGTTTCTCATTCTAATTAACGAAAACATTTTTGACATCACATAAAAGAGAAACAAGCTGAATGTTAAAATTTTCTCGTCTTTAATTATAACTTTTACGTTATGTTTCATTTTCCTTAACATTTCTGTAAAGCGTTTTGGAGATTGTCACCTTGACGATTTTAACAATCCTCGTTAAAAATGTTGCCCTTAAATGTAACGACCCAACAAACAAAAAACATTGTTTAATTCATTTGACTGTTTATCTCTAATGTAAGTGTTTCTAACAGATTTCTGTTAACAGACACAATTTCTTTCGAAAAACAAACAACGCTTAAAATTGTTTGACTATAAGAAGAGCATATTCAGTTTAAAGTATTGTTACTCTACTTGCTTTCTTAATACATTTACACATGCTGCACTTTGCATTTATCTCTGTGCTCAATATATCACTTTGGCACCAGTCTTTGTCTCCGGTGAAAATGTGAGAACATAACATAACGTGACGGGAAAGCAAAGAATTAACACTTTCTATGCAACCACGGCGATTTCGATTCACGGAAAATTCCATATATTGTTAAACGAATATGCGAGGAAAAGGTTACTTGTTGTATTACAATAGCATTTTATATCCTAGTGTAATCAAACCTGTACGAGTCACCTCTAGCAGATAGCAACTAGTTCTAAAATATTTTTTACCTAAATAGAGGAATCCTTGTTTTTTGAATACCATGAACTTAATATAGGTAAGCAGAAATATTTTTTCGTACCGAGCCTGAATACTATCGCGAACCGGTTCGTCCTTATAAAATATATTGTAAAATATATTTTTCAGATACAATACAATAATTACTGGTTAATAAGTATATAAAATGGAAATTGTAGTATGAGTAATAAGATACACTTATCGGTATGAAAAACCAAAATGACTACTCAGAAATGCTTTATTTAATCAACGTATTTCAAATTATCGTTTTCCCCATCCTTAAGTTAGGAAAATCCCTACGGAGTGCTCTGATAAATTCATATTACATTATTTTTCAACTAAACGACACGACATCACGACTACATTACCATTTAGTTCATAGCACGAATATTGTCTGCATGATTGCTTATCTGATATATCCAGCGCTTTGTCTTTGTCAGAAATGATATCAAAATTGATACGAAATTTCCCAACGAAACCAAATGTCACATCAAGGAGTCATATTTCAAGTTAATTTTCCGTAGAGCATACCGAGCACTTGATGAATATGTAATTGCGTCAACACTCGCTCTACAAAGGAGGGTGCGGTGCCGTACCATACGTATTTTCATGTAAATTGATGGCCATAGCGACCGTGTAGTGGAATCACTGCGATATTAACTTTGCAATCGTTTCGATACATCAAGCGGCCTCTGCTGAATAAATTCGCTTTAAAGCCACGCTGCGGCGCATGCAAAGTGATGCCGGATATCTTCTGATCCATCTTTTATATCACATTCTAAAATAGTTACTTTTTATTTATTTTAAATCCAAAACCTAAAAATACAATGGAATTTTATTTTAATAAATATTTTATGACCAGTTTCGTTTTTATGTTTTGCTCACGTTTGCTCTTCAGAAAATAATCAAAACAATATGTTTCGCCGCAATGCTGTTCCTCTAGAGCCAGTAAAATAAATCGCAGTGTTATTGCGGCTCCTTGTTCTTTCTAGAAGAAATACTTCATGACTTTAATTGATTTCCCAAGAGTAAATCGCAATGTTTACTCCAATAACAGGACAAACTCGTTCAGACCTTATTAAATATATGAAAACCACATTGTTTGTTAAACGCTCCAGATCGACCGAAGGCATTCATTAAAGATCTCACCGTCATTTCCAGGTAATTGATACTGATTTATTTATTATACAATAAGTATAATAATTATGATGTTGATTCAAGGTACCATTGCTTTCCAGTTTTGCATAACCCATTATTCGAGAATACAATTCGAGTGAACAGCGACTTTCCAAAACAGCCGGCAATAATTTTAAACACAGCCCCCCGTGTTCGCGAACTTTACAATATGCAGGCGCATCTGTCGCGAGATGGTCTTTTTACCGTTAATCAACATCTGGGGCACTTTTGAAAGTATCGCTCGGCACGCCAGCTCGCTTCACGACGCAACCGAAATTGGTTTGCAGTCCTTTATTGTGTTAAATACACAACTTCCAAATTCTGCCTGACACTGTTCGAGATTCAATATTAGTCTTTGTACGTATTTGGGAAAAGATGAGAATGCTAAATTAGCCTAAATCGTGGTCAGCCTTTTCTGTTCTTTCTGTTGATACGGGGACTATTTTATTTTGTATTTCAATAAAAGTGTGGCTCATGGCTTTGCAACGTCATTTAGTTTGGCGTATAAACTATATGTGCGTTTTTAAATATCAGAAGGTCTAATATGCTAGTTTTTGGTATCTTGAATTCTTCTCAGCAAATCTGAAAACAAAAGAATGTGCCTTTCGAAAACTTCATTGCCGTTTTCAAGCAAAAAGTAGTGCCTATTATATTGTGCAAACTTGCAACACTGTGCAAATTGCCGTTCTCAATTTACTGTAAAAGCCAAATAGCTTTTGTTTAGTCAATGCATCTTTGTTTGCGACCCACATTGAATTTCGTTTCATTCTGTCATGTGATCAGCACGTTTGTTGCGTGATACTGAACAATGAGCTCTTAAAGCGGGGCGCACAAGCCCAACTAATGATCACTAGAAATAATCGAGAAAACAGACAATATGCTCCTAGGAAAATATTACAAATTGTATTAATTAACATCACGTTATTGCCGACCAATTAATACATACTTTATTTCGCGTGAGTGTCGAAGTTAACTGTTGACAATTCAATTGTGTTTGTATTGAAAAACAGTCGCGGTATTCCGAGGTGAAAAATAATATAAATGTTTGCGTAAGCGACTGACTGGGCACGTGGATGGGAGGCGAGGCCTCGTGATGCCACAACGTGAGCGGGAGCCGGCGCAGGAATACATAACTGGGAACAACTGGAGGGAAAATGTCACATTGGACGATGTTCGTGCACGCATGTATCTACCTGCGAATTTACTGAAGATGACCCGGTTATGTTCACAAAAACATTGCATATCAAGATTTAGATATTTATTTTATAGGAGCGCATCGTTTGCACGATCAAAATATAGATAAGCTTTGTGAACTAGGATCATACGAAATTTTGAACTATACCAACACCAGTCGCAAATTTTTAGTGTCAAACGTTTTCGTCGAAAACATGTAATAGTTAAATCCAGTTCCAAATTATTTTTACATATCAAACATTTCGTGAATAACAATTTAATCAGAACTATAAGAATTAGCTCATTGCATAAAGTACTTTGCGCTGATCGTGTTTAGGTTTAATTTTGTGTGTATCGGCGAGTGACGCAATAGTGTTTGTTTACGTGGAGCAAAGTGGCTACGTGCATTTAGCGAGCGGCTGGTACGACGTTGCCAAGTCGTGCTTGTGCCAAATTTGGCATCGCGATGATGGTTGCCTACCGAAGCCCGCAACGGCATGACCACTTTTTGCCAGTTACGAGAATTGAGCCTCATCACCAAATCTTGTTTTTGATGTGTCAACTGGACTAAACGAACGGATGGAGATGGTCGCAATTGATAGCTTTAAAATTGTAGTCAAAGGAGATTTAAGGTTTGTTCTTACAAACGCAACTCTTGGTTATATTGCAATAGTTTCGTCGTCGCCAAGCTAAATAAATAGGTCCAACAATTGAATGTCATGATTATCTTATTGTCAGAGCGACGTTGCCACTCGGCGAAACTTTAGTGGCGATTTTGCGGATGGTTGCGTATACAAAAAAAATGCTCTGCATCTCTTGCTCTTGCGCATCGAGTCAGAGAAGAGGGGGAATAACGAAGGACAGTAGCTCCCGGATGTTGCGACAGACGCCGACAATCTTGTATAATTCTGCTCGTATTTCCTGTTTCAAGGTACTTGTTTTAATTGGAAAAACCAAGGTTTTGCTTTAAGCGAGTAGTTTAATTTTAATTAAATTGAAAAATGTTTATTATAAGTCGTTTTTCTCGTAAGTGCTCAGTTTTATCAGATGTTTTCTTAATTAACTTGACATCTGTCTACAACAATGTCGTGCCAATAAAAACCCTTATCGATGCGTGAGTGTGTGAACAGACTTATACTGAACAAGAAGCCGAGGGAACATTTTACGCCTTGACATCATTTGCAAATCCAGCGCGAAGGATCGCTTGTTTTTGTTCACAAGTTAGCGTTGCATCGTGTTTGTGCAATGAAGATTTCGTGATGTGATGTGATGGGCGAATTGGCACCGACGGACCATACAGGTCAGTAACCCGACGAAGCCGCTCTCTCCCCGCGTCCCGCTCGTTACGTAACACCCGCGCTGTTGCCACACCGACGACGACATTGCCAAAGTCGATAGCTCCATGCCGATCATTCGCGGCTGCTAATCTTGTCTTATCAAAAGTCTGCCGGTTTAGGTCGTCCGAACCGGTTTATCTACGAAATGGCTTTCATATGTAAAATACACTTGATGTTAGTTTGCTGGCCTAGAGTTGTGAGGTTTCGGTGCTTAGATATAGACTAGTGCAGGAAGTCTGCTCGGCTCTGTCACCTCGATTAGTCAGTGTCACCAACTTTCACCTCCATGCACCGGAGGATATTGTATCTCCGGGTCAAAAACGTTAACTTTCACGGTCGTTGCTTATAGCTTTTGTGCTTGTTCGTGCGACCCTGTCAAATGAAAACCATCAATTTGCCTGGTGCACTATAACAGTATGGCAAAAGCTAATGTTCGCATGTAGGGCCCATTCCCAAGGTACGTACGTCGACACCGACCCGGCTCCGTTTCCATCGATGTCAATCGATACATTCACGACTGGCTCCAAAGTGTGTCGTTTGCTTGCGAATGGCCTACCTATCGACTAATATGACTGAGTCGTGTTACACGGTGCCCGCGATTGGTACATACGCTGCAGTGATTTATTGACACACTCATCTCCGCCATTAAACACGGTCTAGTCTACATGCGGGCTCTATCATATCGCACGTTGCTTGACACAAAACGCAAACAATTTACTATTGTATATCTTTTAATTTAATGAAAATGTTTTATACAATTTTAAGTCTAATTTCTGTCGTAGGATATATCAGGCTTTTCTAGCTAGCTAGCAGGCTTATATCTCGCCTTCCAAGAGCCTTGGGTTAGCTTTTAAAGGATCCCATTAAAGTCTCCTCGCTTGAAACTGGCGCATTTGTTTATTACTTGTAATTAAAACAAATAGTGCAATATGCTAATAAATCGAAGAAAATATAACTTCAGCTGAGAATGATTCGTTCTTGAACAACCTTCAGTACAGTTTGCTGCGTGATACTAATTAAAGAATAAAAACTTACGACCATTTTCACACATTACTTTAAGCGTCTTAATTATGAAAATTCATGTAGCATTCCACGAGACGACTAATTAAACATGGCGTATAAAATTATCTTTCTTATGATCTCATCGGGCTTGTTCTCATGAAAACATTACTGCGCAGTGTTGGAATACTCTGCTCTGGCATGGTTGGAGATGCAAAGTGCTAATCTTAAATCACTAGAATGTCACCAGCATGTGTGTAGTATAGAAATAAGACGAGGGAAGTTCCATGCCACATAGAAAAATAAAATAAGTTTTTAATTTTATGTAAATAAACCTATTTGTTGCGAAATATGAAAAAAAAAAACGTACACGCTAACTAGAGAAAAGCGAAATGATAATATAGATGAATATGAAGTATGATGTCTTAAGATGGCATAGAAGAAGTTAAGTCAAAAACGCCAGCCTTCTAAAATTTTAAGGGCTAAATGGAAGGAAACTAAAAATAAAAAAGGTGTGAGACATAATCATAACTTGCTTGCTTACGTACAAACCTCGGCATCAACCTAGCTACTCACACAATCTCAACGTTTTAGAAAACGTTGCAGTTTTCTAAATAGGTGTACTTTTACGAGCTATTATTGCGCTTGAGTGCAGTACTGAGTCGTAAAAGTATTTCCATTTGAATACAACTCCTAAATGAACACGTCCAATTTGAATCGGATCTATTCAGAATTTCAGAATAGGTAGTGTTAGATAAAATGCCTTTAGAAATATCATGCTTAGACGTGTTTAGTGATCTGAATCCTAGTGGTAGACATGAATACATTAACTGGTGAGATGACGTTTCGCATTAATTCCACTCATTAGAGGTTTACAAGCTGTGTCACTTTGACACATTGTTTACTGCGTAATTTCTAAATCATTAGACAAACCTCCCTTTAGAACCTATTTTATTCAGATTCAATATATTTGGTATTTTTTTTTTTTTAATTGTACACAATTAAATCTAATATAAGAACAAACTCTAACTATACTAAAATTAAAACTTACATAAATAAAAACTAAATGGCGTCAAAGAACTCATCGTCATCCTTGTCAATGGCGGGGAACGTGCCCAGAAGGCTGGCTGCATTGCCACGTTGAATGGCTATGCCGATTCTCTGTGCAAGGAACAAACCAGCCCTCTGATCACGAGTAGATTCTACCAAACGTTTGGAAAGTTCTTTGAAAAGATTTCGTGCGCTCGGACCCCATGACCCGAGCGTTTCAACCTCAAACGGCTCGAAAATATAATCACCCACAATGTTATTATACTTCCGCCGCTTAAGGGTCTCCGCAGCTCCAGCAGCAGCGCCAGGAGAGGCTGCTGAACTTAGAACGTGGGACGGCGCAAGGGTGTCGAGGCACGTTGCGTCCCACACCAAAGGCCGACCCAATTTCCAAGGCAGCAATGACATACCGTCAGGTCTCTTGCCATCACCGCGCACCAAACCATTGGGTTCCAAAACAGCTGGTACTCCGGCGGTGACAAGAGCACGACGAATTATGTCATTCAAATTTGAGTGGCGAGATATACGCCCTGCGCTCTTGCTGCAGGACAGGCCATGGTGACCGAGGTTGTCGACTGTCTCACCGCATTGACAACGATGACATGCGACACAGGGTATACCTAAACGTAAACTCATGGCGAGCCGAAAAGTATTTTTTTTTGAGTCTGTATTCGAATATTCATTGTAACTATTTAATAAGGCGATCGGGACTTTTATATCTTTGGATTGAATACGGGCTTGTTTATTTTAAATTACTTTATTAAGGAACCGGATGGGTTACATCAATTGGTTCGAAGCAATTTTATGCGCGCTGCATCCTATGTTTGTTTAGACGATGGTGCTCTTTGTATAAAATTATAGTATTTTTAGTTTCGTATGGTAAAAGTATAAGAAATGTTTTATTAATATAACTTAATGGTATATATCCTTATCGGTCCTTATTCTGTTATTTCTATAAGGGTCTCCCCATAGAATGAGTGTTCTGTTTTAAAGTACCTACGTTGGATCCATTTAGACCGGGTCGTTCACATGATCGATACAAGCTCTGATCGCCAGTTACGGGATGTTTTGACGTCCATGCACTCGAACGTCGTGAGATAATGTATAAACATCCAGCCAGCGACGCTGCTATCCTGTTATGTTATTAATTAATTGTTGTATTACATTTTTATCGCACATGACGGTCAAATTAAGAACTTACATGATGTTATTCGGAACATGGGAAGACATTATATCAATTATAAAACTTTGCTTATCGTCTTTTATAATCCGAATTTATATTCAATCGCATAAATATCTTGTTATCTAATAAATATGAGAAACCCTCTGAAGTACATACACGTCGCTGTCATCGTGACTACAGTTTAGTTGCATTATTGCTTTGCTGCGGTTTGGAAACTTCATTTAGATAGAACTGATGACGGCTTCAACTTGAATATTCAACGAAGCGGTTAACGTCAGGCTTTTGGTTTCATTCTCTATTTAGAATACTAGACCAAACGATAATGTTTTAATAAATAATAGAAAATGTCAAGGCCTGAACTCTGACGTTCGGGGCTTACGTAAAACTGCTTCAATATATCTGACCGGCTAACATATTATTATCGTTTAGGAACCTAGAATATAACTTATTTACATAACGTAATGATCCATAGAGTTCTTAACTTTTTAATAATTTCATTCCTAAGCCTTAATAAAACGAATGCGAAGGAAGTCAACGAACCAACAATGATACAATAAACTGATTACGCTATCATCCTTTTCCTTAGGGTTCTTGATAGGAGAAATTGCAGTCAGTTACAGAGTCGTTCATAAATTAACACAGCTCTCCTTACGAAGCGGCGACAGCATTGTGTTACATTGTTACACTCATAACACATACACACACATACACACATGCATACATGTGCAAGGATATCACTTGTTTTGGTGCACTCTAGTAAATGAGTTAAGTGGAGCGGTGAGTTTCGTAACGTTTTCCTACATGTATTCTATTTTCAAACAATAATGAGATAGCCTTGCCCTCATACAGTTTACGAGCTTAATCACTTAACAAACGTATAACTTATAAGGCGCCATCATGTCTGGTAATGAGCGTTTAAATTAATATTATTTTCAATTAATATTAACTTGATAAATCTTTACTGTAGAAGCCGAAATACATGAATATTTCTTCAGTGCTGTTTTGGATAGATAGTTTGTCTGTAGTGCGACGATGCCAAGAGTAATAATAATAATAATAATAATAATATTCCTGGACAATTCACACACGGTTATCTGATCCCAAGTTAAGCTCTAAGAGAGCTTGTGTTATGGTAACCAGACAACTGATAAACATACTTATATATGTTAATGTTGTACTTGTATAATGTTTTGTCAAAGTACTACGTACTAAGTAATGCGGACTTTCCTTAGGTCTAGTTGTCTTGCATTCGCTCTGACAACCCTGCGCTATGTCATTGTATCGATGTACGGCCATCACATTTGTATGGAACCGTTTGTCGTCCATTTGTATGCTATTGGTAGACAACTGTGTTATCTATTGTGTAAATGTGGACCGTAATGTCAATAACAATATATAAGAACCATTTCATGTGTGCGTCTATGTACCCTTCGTTGTTTTATGGAGAAAGTTATCTTTTATACAGGCTGCTACGGTAATAAGTAGTCATATTTGAAATACTTTTTCGCTTTATAGAAATGAACAACTTTTGAGAGGAAAGCATACAAGCCCAATAAGTAAATTGTCCTTACCGTACAAAATTATTATTAACTGGTCAAAATTAGTTTTTCCAGGTATATATTCTGTTACTCTCTTAAAGGAAAATGTTCATTTCTATTTAGCAGAAGCATTGTTTTTAATTGACTACGCATTTCAGTAACATCCTGTATGAATTTCTAGTCGGGCAGTCTTGTACCGTATAAGTAAAGTTGGTTAATGTTTGATATAAAAGTTGTATATTTTCTTTATGCTTAAAGTATTGGCATGCGTTATCGTCGCTCCCGTGTTGGGTAAATGAGTAACTGCTGTAAGTAACCTCGCTTTACGCTGGTTTCGATCTTGCTGCTATTACCCATATACTCGTATTTTACACGTACGACAGACCTTAAAAACTGCAAAATATATTCGAACTTATAAAAGTCAGTTATTATAAAAGTAATTTTTGTCTTTTTTGGCAAACTTTAGCAAAGTAGATGTGTCTCTTTTAAAATTGTTGTAAATACTTAAAGCAAAGTATTACTTATTTGTACGGTTATATCAAAATAACTATACAATAATATAATCCGTAGATATCTTCTATAGCTTCGTAGTCCCATAATTCATTCAAATAACCGTATTAATATTCATGAAAACGTTTTATAAACAAAATGTAGTCTAAGTGAGATGTTCATTAGCATAGTAGATCTCGCCAGCACCAGTAAGCGTCGAACAACGTTTCCAATTGAACCAAGGTGCTTATTAAAGACAATTTCTATCAGTGTTGTGGCCGTACTTAAGTGACGCACGTCCATGTACTGCACCGAGTGCATTGCACTCCGCAGCGCTAGTATTTGCCTATTTGCACACTTCTAAGATAACAATTGACGCGGCGACAACCATTGTTCCTTAAACGTATGCCTGTTTAACTCAACAGTCACGAAATTTTGCGAAAATTACACAACGTGTCCATTGTTCCGTTTCTCGGGCTTACTTTCCCCGACCACATTAACTTTAAACTTTTTGCTAATGCCTCGATTTAATCGTGTAGAACGTTTTGTGTTTAACGATACACTTTAATTTAATGATTGAGTTTTCGGTATAATACTGGACTCTATTTTAATACCGTTAAAGAATATATTCGGTTGTTAATCTATTTCCTTAAGTAAAAGTCAGTGATCGATGTTTCCTACACTGTCACATAGTGGGACAGATAACATCGATATGTGCTAGTTTGTTTCTCGTTTTCAACTAGTCCATTGTAACCAGTTGAGCAAATTTAACCTTTCTAATAATTATAAGGAAAAACAAATTAATCCGTGGTTTTCCTTCCCGGATCTGAAAGATTTAGCGTCTTGCATACAAAATACTCATTTGTTAAAGCATGACGTAATATCAAAATCCTTTGTTAAATCTTTATTGTATTTAGTTAATTAAGAGTAAGTCCTGTACATATTGAGTTTTATTACGGTAATGAGTACATTTTTCCTTCAGATTAAACTTATGTTAAAAGGACTGTATGTTTACATTGTTAAGTAACTTGTTACCATGGAAATATGCGTGGAACTGAAATTCAATAGAAATTGGTCAGGAACAAAGTGCAATAAAATCTTCAGAAAAAGTCGAGGTCGATAAAATTATGTGCAAATTGTTCTGTGTACATGCTTCTACGTGTTTGCATAATCAAGTTAATACTACTGGTTTCCGTGTAATTTGTATATTTTAGTATTATAACCACTACCAAATTCACATATCATAAGTAGGTAGATGTAAATAAATGAAATAAACATTAATTTTATGATTACTATATATTTCAATCTGTGTTTTGTTCATTTTGGTAAACCCAGAGGGGTTATATTTAGCAGTTTTCAATATTTCCAGTCGCGATATCAATTGTAAAGGCGAATAATCTCGATTTTCCTACAGATAAATCGCACGACCTCGCGGCAAGATGGCGTGCGATTCGCTTTGCCAACCTACATTATTATGCATTGGACGAATTTCGTACACTACCACTGTTGTTGAATACAACTTTAAAGAATTCACGATATTTACTTACCGAGTTGATTCGAGTTGCGTTATTTATCTTTCGAAATCGTGTACTTACATCCTTAAATTTAAACTGATGTTTTGCAAGTATCTGTATTGTTTAATGATGATTTAAATGATCAAACTATTTCTTTTAGCTTTATATGAAATCGATATAACTTCGGGCATACTTAAACATAAAGGTACTCAACTTACATTATAATTTGATATAGCTGATAGAAGTGGGACGATCGTGGCTGAAATAATAAATAATAATGATATACGTGGTAGTCACGTGAGTCCAGCTACACAGCACTTGTTAATCGAGTTGCGTTCGAGTTTCTACGGTGACCGTTCCTATTCTCTGAGTTCGTCGGCCGGCTTCAAGGCTCTAATGTATTATTTCATAGCAAAACTTCACACACTATGTTTTTGAGCGCACCATTGGCAAAACGCTGGCCGTATTCCATACACTACATTTAGTTATTAATCTTGTCCAATGTGACTATTTAGTATTTAGCTAGTTTGATACAATGTTGTCTTTTGTAAGTTGTTAAGTAAAGTTGGTATTGCCATCGCATATTGATTTGATAAGTAGATCTTTAGTTATGTATGTGTTTTAAAAGTTGCTATATTTGCTAATTTTGGTTTCGCCTGATTCCATTTGCATTATTTATACGCGACTCACAATCGCATCGACTTGACAGTTTTCAAATTTTATCGACTTGCCAAACTGTTCGTCCAATATAGAATTAAAATTTCATACATCTTCAATTAGAATTATAATAAACAGAATTATGCTTTGTAATGCGCTGGCAACACACTCAGTTAATAAATATATGACTATCATACATTTTTGTGTCAATCATACGCTTGTGTAGGGCAATGTCCAAGATACAAATTAAATGCAATGTTGTGTTCGTCATGCAGCGTTAAACTATTGTTACTTATGTAATACAGCGAACAAAATATGTATTTTTTTCCCTAATTAAATTGATTCTCGAAGTAAATCCAAACTAATGTTTAGTGGTTGTACGTAAAAAATACAAGTAATAGGATCAAGAAGTTGAAACTTTACTTGAATGAAAAAGGTAGGATCGGTTTAATAGCGACAGAAGTAACTCTGAATGGTCTAGTATTATTATTTTACTTTTTTATCCGACTCTCTCTTTTATCTATTGCTTTATTTGTTTAAGAAAAGCTGTTAGCTAAGTGTTATTTGGCTCAATTAAAATCATTGATTTATTTGTTGCCTAGAGACTAAAAAAGCTTACTTTTGTTAGGCTTTTTATTCATTCGTCAACTAAAAACGATACTGGTAACAAATTGCGAATCGTTAGTAAAATGGAAATCGAGCGAACATTTGACGGAACGGTGGCAAACGAAATTACATTTATGATTCACATGAGTGATGGACGTTCGTGTAACATATTTGTGAGAATCCAATAGAAATCGTTCTATTCAGCATGTTTCAAACGATCTCAATTGATAGATATATCTACTAGATCATGAATCATGGTAACAAACGTGTATTTGAAGTTTTGAACACAGACGTGAAACTATCTTCCATTTTTACTTTTATCAAATTTATCTGTAATAACAAGATACTTTCATCCACTTAAAAACTAGAACTACAATAAAATCAAGCAAAGTTAGTTAATAAATAAAGGAAAGTCCTAACGAACGCAAACGACTTCTGCCAAATAATTGTACAAGTTTCGAGTGTTATCTAATTGGGGCCCAGATTATAAACACGGTTATTTCCCTTAATGGCTTACGTAAAAGGAAGCGAAATAATGGAGTTGGGTGCCATGTTTTTTCTAGCTGTTCAAAAGAAATCAATAAATATGCAGAGGTTGGGTTATGTCGCATTGTATCTATATTGCATCTATCACAATTAGAGGCAATGAATATAGCAAGAGTCTAATTTCATTTTAAGATCATTAAGCTTTATTTTACTAGCGTCTTTTCGTAACAAAAAATTAATGTTAAGACTAATTCAATTTAATTAAACTATATTATCTTCTTGTGCCCCGTGTCAAATCATATGACAACTTAGAAGCATGATTGGTGGACGATCAGACTACAGAACTAAGCATATACCTTGACTGATTGGCAGTTCTGAAACCGTGAATATATCTATTTAAATATGTGGCATTTCTCTAATAAGTATTGTTTATGCAATGAGCTAATGAACTATTGACGTAAATTTACATTCGTTATTATTTTCTTGTTTGTGGTTTGTGTGTTATTCTCGTCAGGATTTATTAATATCCAGATTAGGAAGTATGTGATTGCCGTTTTAACTATGAATAAAAAATGAATCGGCTTTCACAAAAACTTTCGTAAATAGTATGGGTAAGCCCTTCAATTCAACACGTTCCATCTACCGCTACTTTATACAAAGTCAGAGACATTATGAGAGATTCTAACTTCCACCATTTAATTAACAATTGTATACTTAACTAGATTAAATGTAAACTTAAGTCAGTAATAGAGGTTTGTCTGTTGTTTCAGCATGTTTAGTGTAAATGCTAGAGTTAATACTTAATGTATTCCGTCTCAAACTGTCCCGTAAAATGTGTGTTATAGAACCAGTTCCCATTATGTATTCACATATAAATTGACATTTTTGTCTTGTTTCAGGTAAACAAAGGAGCTTTATTGAATTCTACAAACTCTGTATAAGGTCAGCGTACAATCTACTCCGAAATATTTTGTAAATTGCTTTCAATGTAATCAATATTGTATACATATACAATATACCAGTACAGTATATATTTAACGTTATATGTCGATGTAACACGAGGTCACCGCTCTGCTTAGTTCCTTTTGGTAAGTTGCGCAAGCATATAAGGTTTCGTAGTCAAGTATGCCAAGAATATTATGTAGGTGGATTGTTTTTCTATAACGAGAAATAAAATTCAAGAAATACTTAATTTGCTTCGTTTATTTTGCGAGGAAAGCTTGTTAGACAACAATACTATAAAATCAAAAATGAAAACAGGTTATGAGTCTCAAGTAGCAATAATAACAATATCGAGACTATGCATACTCAAATATAGAAAACTTTTTTCGTAAAGTTGTCGTCTATTCACTCTCAATCTGTTAATAACAGATTCTACCTACTAAAGAATGCCTATGTAAGTTTTTAAGTCAAGCAGACGGTTTCTCAACCACGTCTTTGTGAGCCGTGGGAGCATGCGCCATGTGCTACAAATGCTTTTTCGCTATAAAAAAACAAAGTACCAGAGATGAGATAAAACACGAACGCTGAATCAGTGGGAACTTGAGACTAATCTTTTAATCGGCCCTTAGAATATTATATTATTCACGAAAGTTAATTGTTAGGATTTGTATAGGCTTTTTTTTAATCATCGGTATCTTTCGGCTACTGTTTCGTTTCGTAACACTGTTTCTCGACACTTATAAAGTTTTTTTTAAATCCAGTACGGCAAATCCAGTTTTATCATCATCTTAAAATTATGTGTATTCCGAATTGTCTTTAGATCCATATTCTTTATGACTCTCCGTTGGCATTATGTCTAAATTAGCGTCATTAAATCTCACAGTATTATGTTCTTATTACCAGTAATCTTGCGAAGATACAGAGTAGTGCAGCTTTGTGTTTATTTTAATACTTGCAATAAAAATTCTTTGTTCTGTTAATTCGCTAGTCGTGTAATGACGTCTACCACCTTGGTTTTGATGCCAATGTTCCGCGTTGAGACGCTTTGGGCTATCTATGCACGTTTTACATAGAAAATTGACGATATATTTTGATTGGTTTAGTATATTGTTTGATACGGCCATTGACATTTGAATGGTTAAGTTACAAAGCTGGTTATGTATCTTGTTCATAAATGGCAGTGCAGTCATTACCCCCTCTCTCTTTTGACGATAAACATTAGCTTCTTCGCAGACTGTTTCTATTCCCTAGCTCTCAGTCGTGTCGCCCACGCCTTGTTTTTATTAACGATCGTTGCTTTCTGTTAGAGACACAAAACCTCTGGGATTTAAGTAGCTATACTTTGAAGCTATTACTTCAATTATAGGCATTCTCTTTGATACTGATTACATGAAATCTGTAAATCCCTGATTTGACTAATTAGAGACAGATAATGCTGATCGGAATTGGCTCTTGTTATTCAATTTCTACTCGATAAACATAATAATCTTTATTGCGACGTTACTATCTGACAAACAAGATAAACAACCCAACAAATACAACAATTACGAAGTTAAATACAGAATGATACATGGCAGATAGAGAAAAAAAATTCTCGACAACATGTTTTGCCGTCAACGTTTCGGTGAAAATCGCGTTCATTCCCAAGTCTCGGCGTAGATGGGGGTAGGGGTAGGGCGTGACGTCAGACCCCGCCTGGGCCACCCTGGCCCCTAAAAATAGATGCCTGAGCCCGGGAGTCGCTCAATGGAGGCCCGTGGGAGACGCCTCCCGTCCTGAACAACCGTAGAATGAACGCCACACAAGCATACCTACTGCTTTATGCAAACTTACTTCTTTAATATAAAACTTCAAATACACTACATAACGTGACCCTTTTAGTTTTATTATTTTGGTAAACTTTCTTCACTCAATATGGCAGCGAACACATACATTTCTTCAGCCACGTATGAACAAAGAATTTCGGCACTTCCCTTGTTTATTCATGTAACTTGTGAAATATGTTCAGAGCTCTGCATACGAACTAGTGTCGAATAAATTTTGGATGGAATATCACGTCGGGAAAATAATATGGTACCGAGAGGTAGAGTTACTTTGGAAAAAATGTTTCTCGAAAAAAAGGACACTAGACAAGTCAAAGTTTTACGCACGGTACACTATGTACGACTTTCTATATCATAAGAGTAAATATCTAGCCCTCCATATAACTACAAGCAGATTCCCAAAGTCGAATAATTTTATTCATATCACGCAATGCGGGGTAGTGGCGGAGCTAAATAAAAATAGATTTTCAGGATAGCGAGTGAATGGGCAGGACTCCAATAGGATCAATGATAATGTTATTGTTTGTTTATATATGACTTTGTTCTTTCGCAACTCTAATGGGTATGTATGAATCTATTTGTTAGGGCTACGTTAAATTTATAGCTGTTCTTGATTGTATTACTCATTTAAATAATGTTTTTTGTTTTAGTACCACGATATTGCTCGCTCTAATAAAAATATATATCTTTCATAAATTGCGATTAATAGTCTAGTGTAGTCAAATCTGTTTATTTTATTATTTGAAGAGATATTCAGAAGTTATATAAACAGTTAATTCGGTATTACAAACAATATATCAAATGAAATTACAAGTAGTAAAAGTCACAAATTCTCTTCGTCGATTTACGTACACAGTTTTTACGGTGAATAAAGGAATAAAACATAATATTCATCGTGCGAGGGAAGTGTTAGGTTTCTGAATAACTGAGAAGGATTATAGCATTATGGGGTTAGCACCGGTTTACATCAACATATTTCGGAGCCCCGGGGACCTTCCGGCGACTCATTATAGCTGCTATTTTCTAGGAACAATGAAAAACGCCCGGACTGCTCGCATGCACCCACCCCACGATTATTACAGTTGCTTTGCATTTAAAAATATTTCCACAAATTAAACTGCGGAAGGAAAATATGTACTTCTTTGTTATGTCTTTTTTAAGGGAGATAGGAGATTGGGGACTTTCGGTTTCCGTTTGTTCATAAAGGCTTTAGTAAACCTTTAACGAGCACTGAAAACACGATTGTTAACTTACTGAGTGTTTTCTATTATCTCGATTTTACTTGTTAATTGAATTTTACATAACTTTTCTCTTTGTGGTTAGAACTCTCTTGTTATTTAAAGTTAATAATCACCAGCATTATAAGTAACTGTCGATTGTATCGCAATGTAATGTAGTAAGCAACACGTTTAAAGTGAACATATAGCCATCGTCCATTGTATTCCAAACAATACCGAGGACGATACATGTCGTAGTAAATCAAAGAATTTCCTACATATGTCATGCTCGGAACAAGTCCTAACACCAGTCTCTACCTTGTTTCATATTCCTTTACAAATGCAACAGAAACTCGCATCATAAATGTTTTAAAGAACTCGGGATAAATTTCGCAATTGAAGAAATTGAAACCGATGCATTTTGTAAAGGCGAGGCATTGAGGCAAAGGTGAAACCTGATTGTACGGCCTCGTCTAGATGTGTATTGGGTAACATTTCGTGCTTCCGTTTCCAATGTAACGTCGCCTACTTTTACGTTGCTGGAGGACGCGGGCTCGACTTGCTACAGTTCAATAATTTATAAGTTTCAATAGTTCGTTTGGAAACCTTCTGTATATTTAATACGAAATTGCAGATACCCAGATATTATCTCGTACCGTCTGCTAACAGAAGCATATTGTTATAAATTGTAAAGTTCTATTTTTTTTTGTCTTGGCAGTCGCCCAAACACATTTGATTCAAGTTGGAAAAAAAGGAGTAATTTCAATGTCATTACCATTGTGAATATGTAAAGTTGAATTGTGTTATGACTTGTAGTTTTTGTTGATTTACTTTGATTTGATACTTTGGTACCACGGGTGTGGGTTGCATAATTACCGAATATGAATTACATAAACCTTTGTAAATAAACATTGCATATTAATAGACTAGATTTTCATGTTAAATAATTATCTCATTATTATGCATGCGAGTCTGCATTTAAATATAGTACGTTATAAACAAACAACCTTATCGTCTATCTGTTGCTCGATATGGCTGAAGATAATACACGCTGATAACATTATCATCCCACAACCGGTGTGTGGATATGGATTATTTAACGACATCCTCATATCTTACAGAGTATGGTATTTTCCAACGCGATCAATTGGCTCGTAACTAAATATAGAGCTCAGTAGCTCTATCGATCACCAAAGCGAGATTACGGGGTTGTTTTCTTAAACGAAGTAGTCGAGGCGAGCAAGTCGATTCTACTTAAACGTTAAGCACGTGTAAATGTCTTTGTATGGAATGATAGTGTGTGAGTGCGTGCTCAATGAGCGGGTATCGACGCAGCCGCTAGTTAGAGGGGCGGGGGGGATGATGGCGCGGGGATGAAGGAGGAGGGGGGGGGGGGCGTGTTCAGCTGCGCGACCGACCTTGGCCGTGACTCTCCCGGCTCACCCCGGGACCAGAATCCCCGCACCAGCTCAAATTGATTTTCGCCTAGTACATTATTCCTTTTAGTAGTCCTAACTAAAATTGATACGAATTATTTATGATTCAGTAGCACATGAATATCGAACAGTCAGTCATTCGTCGCAGCTACGCGTAGGTGTTCACTTTGGTGCAAAATATAATCCATCAAGCGGTGATGTAGTAGATAGTTGACTTTTGGTGATATGTATTTTTCCTTTTGAATCAAAACCCCTAACCTTGTTCAGTAGTGTTTCGATGTATGCCAATTTAAGAAGCGAAATAAAAGCAATTGATTCAAACGTAGTTTCCACAAAAGTTAGAAATACATTGGATTTTCCTTCCCATTATTTTATAATTGGCTTATAAATAGGTATTGCGACTGTACATATATAATCTGGTACGTCCATATGCCACATTTAAATTTAAAATCTCCATTATAAAGTATCGTTCGTATTTGTAATCCAATTATAACGTGTATCAGTCAGGAATAGTTGGTTGTATGTTTGTAGGGTTGTGGGAAAATACTTTTTTGTATTGTTTTATAATTATATCTACTGTTATTCATATCGTCATTTACTGCGTACATGGTCTCTATGTCCGACTACCATGACATACAGAAACCTACAGAAATTAAGTTATGTAGGAGTTTATACTTCGTTCTTTGATGGATTTATTGATTAGACATCGATTGACACAAAGATCCTTATATTATATTAAATAATAAAAAAATATAATTGAAATGTATTGCGCAGTTTCTAGCATTGCACTCAGTAAAATGTTTCATACCTTGACGGATTACGAGCGTAATAATCTCCGACATTACATGACTAATGATCATCTGAGATTTATATTGTTTATTACACTATATGTATAAGCACTGTAAATGTCTACTTCATCAATACCCACAAATTTCAAGTAACACTGAAAAGACACCAGTCTTAAATATGTATCTCCCATCTTCTGTAAGAAAATTAATTCTCAATAAGACTGCTCCCATTCTCTCGGTTACACTGTCAACTCCGATTTCCACCAAATGTATTTTCTTACTTTAAATAACATCTTTTTTTTTACTGAATAGGCTTCATATTCTGTTAATTCTGTATCATCTTCAAACGACTTCAAAAAAAGGAGGAGGTTCTCAATTCGGTTGTATTTTTTTGTGTCATTATTGTCTTATACTGTTTCCACACGAATTTTCTTTTCGTATCAGTTTAAACATATAAAACTTTAGCCAAATATATAACCACAAGTTAATGACGATTTTTTTGCATACAGAATGCTAAATTAATAAAATATGTTTTTTTTTTATTGCAAAAGAAGTCGATGGCATGAACTATTCGATATATATTTAAAAAGGTTCTTTAAAACAACTAGCAGCCCTACTCAAGACGTCGGTATAAGATGTAACAGTATCTAATGCATTTGTGTTTACTGAAATAAATCTGCTGACCCACATTTTTTGTAACTGAATTGTTAATGTCGTAATTAAATAACACACGAGTCCCATTTAGAAATGTATCGGTTCATTTAAAAATATACCACGTATGTATCGTTTATATGAATCAATTTACGTTGCAATGTAGGTTACTTTTAATGTCTGAGTAGTACCTAGATCTTCTGAAAAGGTATATTTCACTTTGTTCATCTGAGGGTTATCACTTTGGTGAACAAATGTGACTTTGGATTATTCGAGAGTATTGGAGTTTGTATGCCTGATTTACGATTAGATTTTTTTTATATAGGTACTTCTTCCTGCCTGATTTCTAAAATGGTAAACAAAACTTTAAAAGGTATAGCTGTCTACATATTTCTATTTCACAAAAATATTGTTTAAGATATAATAAATAAATTATATTTTCATAGATTAGTCGGCTATACAAAAAGTCATTGCATTATATTTTATCCCCACAATATCTATATTCTCATATGCCCTTTAAATAAGGACCAGAATGATTGACACTCGTTTAAGGATTCAATGCTGTGTCAATCACAATGATGAACGATGGACACATTGTTAAACGAAACTTATATTTTGAGAGGTTATTAAAATTTCTTATTCCTTTACACATCATCATTTTGACGGTATGTTCTTGTTAAAAATAAATGTCTGTATTTGAGGGAACGAGAATCTTTAATATCTTTAGAAGAGGCTTAAAATAATGATATTTTGAAGTATATTTGAGAAAGTTCTAGCATGCACTGTCCTAATGGCGCCTTAATTGTCGACTACATTAAACTAAACATCTGGTGGATATGGTAACTATAATAAAGTAGACAATAAACAAAACGCTTACAAGTTGCATGCTTAAAAGAATTTACAGAATATTATCCTGTCTCCGCTGTTGATTTTCCTTTCGCCAACCACGATCACTGTCTTTTGGATGTAGCAATCTGTATTATACTAGTCTAAGTTAAATGCATTAGGTGCAGGCGCAGTCTAGTACGGCAGCCATGTCATTTGCCAACGGTACTGCACGGCACTTCCCTGGCTTGAGTAATTTATGTCACTATAAAGTTCACTCGTTTTGTGTTGCAACTTTGTTGTTTAGACTTGCTATTTTTTACTGTAAATCTTTTGAATGGTGTCTAGTAATCGACCAATATTATGACAGGGTTTTATTTGGCATTAGTTTAGATCATATGACCCTTAGTTATTGTCGGAAGTTCGATAAATACATATATATATGAGTATGTCGTTATCAGTGTACTCAACATACTTCCACCCTCATTGAATTCTTAGGTGCTCTTGACCTGACCTTTCTGCGGAACAATTTTAATTTGCTCAGACTAAGTTTGCCGAGGGTCTTCCCATTCCTAAGGTTCCATTCACTCTCGCCTTACATACTTGCTTTGTCAATCCAGTTTTATTTATCTTTTGTGCTCCAAATATATATCCAAACATTTTCAATTCAAGCCACTATCGTTCTCGTTTTGCTATTTTTATAATAATATGTTACACAGTTGCCTACTTTTCAAACTCCCTCCTACCATAAAACTATCCCAAGGCAATAAAATTTTGTTTTAATTAGCCCAAACAACATATAAACGAAATAATTGGTTCGAATTTTCAGTTCCAATTCATTAACATTTCAGCCGACAACTTCAACTACTATCAATGTAACGCAAGCTCATTCATTTAAATTTACTAATTTACGTTCGTTGTCACCAATCTAGAGCACACTGTTTACACATACATTATACCTATCTACGTAAATTTTTCACTGAACCCTTTTACATTATCTAAATTGCTCTTGTTGCGTCGTTCCTACGTATCACGCGACGTGGTCAAAACTAAAATAGATAGAGCCGTATCTTAGTTGGAGGCCGACAAGAATAAATTCTGTTACTAATAATAGGTGAATGGCGTGTCTTCTGCCCGCCTAGTGCCTCTTCACTCCTCGCTTTGGTACTTGCTAGTGCCGGAGAGTGCCGGAGCACTCTTATCGTGTGCCACCATCGCCCGGCTGTCTGGAAAGTTTTAAATTTAGGATGGTTTTCGTTACATGTGGCTTACAAGTTTTCGTACGTCAATGAAAGTTTGATGCGACTTGGATTCCAATGTTATTTCATCCTCAGCTCCTTCAAAATACAAAATAGTGTTTAGATTATTTGCCGAGTTGCCACGATATAGCCCAATATTATTTTATTAGTTAGGATATATTGCGATACTAAACAATGCTTTTGAAAATAATAAAAACTAAAAGATTGTACCTATTTATCATACAAATAAATTATTTTATTGGCTGTGTTATTTCGTCTGCAGCCAACTGATATGGTTTCGCCATATCTCGTGTTTCATTGATGACAACAGGAGATAATTCTCAGTAAGTAATGGCGACACAAATACTCGCAACGCAACACGTAATTAGCTACATTGGCGAAAACAAAAATTACAACGCGAACATAAATTTGAAACACTGGTTCATTTAAAAAAAAATGCTTGCAGGTGGTCCAATTAAAATGTTATAACCGTGCAAAAGTATTTTGCTGATATCAAGTATTATCTTCTATAAACAATTTTTATAATTTCCATTGAACATAACAAGTAACACGTATTTATATCGTGTACTTGTGTACTCACTGACGCAATGAATACCGTTTTTAATTTCCTTATGAATATGGACTCGATCAACTAGAAATTTAATAGATAGAGATAATATTCATATGTATGATCACGCACGTCCACGGTACTGCGACATGTAGACAGTTCTACGAATTTAATTTACTGAAGACAATGCGTGACCCGCAACTGTTCATACAACTTTGTTAACTACAACACGTCAGCGATACCGTATCTTTATTCGAAACATGCTGCTACATCGAACATATTGATTACGCCAGCTAACTGAAGGCAAATGTAGAACAACCTACTGAGAACTAGATATACGTAAACAGTTTTTGAATGTAATAAATTGTGCTGTAGTATCGTTTAGATTTTGGAAAAGCCATTCTACCTTCCTTTGGAAGTCAAGTATTTGGTCAACTCTCAGGTACAAATGTTATTATCACGCATTTATCGCAGCCTTGCGCGGCCGGACCGACTCGGAACCGGTTGCGCAAAGGTTGATCGACACAACACCAGTGTAAAGGGAGCTGACACGCCTCCTACATAGACATATTTTACCATACAAACAACGGTAATATACTACAGGCAAGCAGGTCTGAGTTCTCTGGTCATTTCTTCATATGACGGGCCGCTAACCAACACGCATATGCGTGCTGCCGGCTCGAGGCTCTAAGGAACCAACCAGCGTCACTTAAAACTTTTAACGAAAGCTTTTTAAATTGTGTGGGAAGGTTTCGAAGGTTGTCTGTTCAATTTCGAAGGGGTTTTAAGGATCGAGTGCGATGGCGGCCAAATTACATTGAGTAACGTGCTTGTTTTTTCCTTTAAGGCTTTTGCATTTTTTGCTGTCATTTCAGATAAGTTTAATACAGATAAGTCAGTGTACTTAAAACATGTTCGATATTGCTCCGTCACTTCGGTAACCTTTTCAATTCTATGATTACCTTAAGGTGGTTTAGAGAATGATTTTAATACTTTAGCCTTATGGTTTGTTTGCTCTCAGGGTTTTGATTGTGGAAATTTTGCAACATTGGCTTATTTAGTTGAATTATGGTTTAACCCGTAGCTGTATAATTATTTTTGGCAAATAAAAACAAATAAAATACTTGAATTACTTAAACTAAGTTCTAGTTACACAATGATATGTAACGAATTCGTCCGGTATTTGTCGATTTATCTCAGAAAATAACTTTCGCAAAGTCATATTTTATCTACTCCGCCATATTGCCGATAGCATTTGAACGCTCGCTAAATTATTTGTTCAACGAACTGTAACTGATACTCTACCATCAACCTCGCTTGTCATTGGTCTTACCGCGGATGACGCAGACAGGCGTAATGCCAACTTCTGACCGGGGAATAACAAGGCACCTCGTTAAAATTTTGACAAGATCGTCTAGCCCCCACCGAGATTGAGCCATCACTGCAATTGTCTCGACGGTAGCCAATCATCCAGTGTAACAATCGGTACCGATACTCGAATGTATTGTTCCAATGTTCGTTCAATTTCAAGGAGGTTATATCACTTGGTTTTCATTGGCGCTGGATCGAAGTGAACGGCGCACAAAAAGTGTGCATGTAGGCAGAAGTGAGCTGATAATGACTGTAAATGATAATGATGATATAACTTAACACATTTAGCAATATTTTTGGTTTTAAATACTTGTTTTGTTAAAGGCACACGTAATAAACTCCCTGAAATAACTTGAAAGTATAGTAGCGTCACTGTTGGTCACATTAGTTATAATTTCTTAACAGTACAGTGTTTTAGTAGCTTGGCAATAAGGATCAAATTCCTGTCTACTTGTTACCTACCAACCGACGACATGATGCCAACCATACCAGGAATCAAGTGAATACCAGTAGGTAGTCGTTAATTAACAGCATACTTAGTAATCTGGTTCCTGCTCTAAATGAGATCATGCAATATGACACGTGCGTCGCACATAGGTATTCGCGTCTGCATTCTAGTACTCAGTTATAGTATCTTATTTGGCTTCCCGGTCTATTTTCGATAGGTTGCCTCCGTGACTGCATGCACGTTTACCGAAATACTAATGGAATTAGCATTTCTACAGGACACGAAATCGCCTTTCCTTTGTTTCGATTAAGATAATATTCAAGTTTCTAATGATTTTGATTTTCCTGGTAGAAAAAGTCTTTGTATATAGTTATATCTTAGGTGCGGAAATTTAATTCGAAAGTAGGCAACACTGGACATGCATGCTGCTAGCTAGAAATATGATATCGCGACATGCATCGCGCCTGCAGAATGCACACATACAACCAACTGGTTTTATTATGTTGTGTACTTGTGATTCCACATTATTATGTACCTACGTGTTTATGTACTTGATGTGTTGCGTAACGGCGTGAGGTAGGTCAAGAATATAAATGCAAATTATTATAGTTTCGAACTACTTGAAGCGAAATTAATGCAGTAAATAACGTGAGTCATTTTTGATGATTGAAATACTGCATTGACTGTATTTATTTGGGAATACGTCATAGTTTTGCCTAGTGTTAAGGTTCCAAAATTTATCGAGCAAATAAGTTTGTCGTAACAATATTTATAAATAGAGCTCTATATGTATTCTCTAATTGCCTCAGCATGTCATCAGTAACCTCGGCCACCACTGAGTGTCTCTACCAAAATAGAGCATGGGGATGTCACTGAGGTGTAAGTGGTCAATGGGAGGCTACGAGGCTTGCATGTGGCACTCCGGTGACGCAACCCATTGAGTGCCCAGAGGTAGCAGGTGTCCTTGTGACTAATAAACACCTTCGACGGAACACTACTGGCTCAAGTTTATAAAATGTCGCAGTGTTTTCGATTCGATCCGCTGATAAGTTCAGTACCTAGCTGCGTAATGCGTAATATAATCTTAGGCTTCAATTAACTATTTACCATTTTCTCCGTTATTTATTCGTAAGGCAACAATATTCTGATGGTTTATGTAATTTATCAATATCCAAACGTCTAAACGCAGCTAAAGTAGTTTTAACTATCCAGTAAACAGCATTAAACGTAGTTTACGACTTAATTTGAAGCGCTTTATATATAGGTTTTGAAACGACCTTGCGTACCGACCATATTACTCAGAGAAATTCTGAAACTTACTCCAATAAAGGAATTATGCTGAGGCCACTAATAAGGCTCACTGAGCTAAAACGAAGAAAGTACTAACGTAAATATATTTGTAGTGAAAATAAATGTAGTGAAGTTTTTCTTTCGTCGTGGCTTTTCGAGATACATTCAGTAGATGTTTTCCCAGCTTTTTCACAACTTGAAAATAGAATTCTCGATGGCGAAAGTTGTTTTGTCTGCAAACGTAAGGCCGATCAATATTTCAGGAATCGTTAACTTTAAACGAATAACAACATTATGAGATTATTTATGTTAAAGAGAATATAGGTTTGTATAATACAATGTTTGGAGCTGGCTAGTGAAAAACAGATTGAAATTTTCTACAGTCTGTTTTTAGTGGAGTTAAAATAAAATGTTTAACCCTAGTTCGAGCTATTTGCGACCAGGTCGATAGTAGTATTCCATGTGACGTTGATTTGATCGATAGTCGTTTGTTGTGGCACACTGGCCTTGAGGGACTAATGTGCCTGATATGATAGTTCAAGGTCGAAATAGTGGCGAACGAATTTATTAAACTCCTCGTTCCTTGTATTAGAAAATGCAAGTCACTTTAACTGGTAAAGTTTGTATAGTTATTGGTACATGCTGGCACTTGTACTAGGAATTCTCTTGTATGAAATAACTCCGATGCAGGGGTGTTATAAGTTTGACGTATATGTCTGGGGCTTCGGACCTCCTATACGACTAGCCGTATTATGAATTATGATGGTGGTTTTTTTTTAAGATTAAGTGATCGAAATAGTTTTTAGGTATAATTATAATCTAAGAGATTGTTACACAAGTAGTATAATACATATAGTAATTTCATATAACACCTAGTCATGCTTAACATTTTTCCAAACATTTCACATGTTCTTTGTAGTCTCATGCTCCCTCGATACTACACCAGACACATAAATTCTAATCTCAATAATGACTTACTGTGTTTGTTTGAACCCCTACAGAAGAGAATTACCATATTGTAGTAGGAGTAATGTCGCTTGCTTGCGTGCCGTCCTGATACGAAACTCACCCATCATTTGGCACACCTTCCGTAGGCGTAGTGCCAACAATATCATACATGGAAACAGTGTTTTTTAATTTACCTTAAATTTTACATATCATGCTATTATGTTATTTCTATTCTGTTTACTTAATATGTAATGCGCTTATCCGAAAATAAAGAAAGTGTTATTGCATTCAGTCTTCTTTCATAAGAACAAATAAAATGTTTTGACATTTTGTTTTTTTTTTAGTGACTAAATTAGGATGAAATCTAGGATAGTGCTCTTAGCTGTAATAAAAATTTAGGACACCAAAATTACTTATAAATTACCTTATTTTGATGCCAACAATAAAGTAACTGACAATTGTAATAAAGTTATAACTATAGAAGTTGATCAATTAAATTACAGTTGCAAATTAATGGGAACACCAATCAGTACGCTTCTTTTAATCAGTTTGATAGGATCACGAACTGTATAAATAAATGTAATCAGTGTGTATCCAGGACGACTGGAATATATTAACAATCCCTTGCAGAGCTGCAAGGCCGTGTGCAATTATGTAGTAAGTCTATAATTGTTATCACGTCTATAGTTTTTAATTGTTTGTTCTTTGAGACTGTTAACCACTTAAACGGTTGATATTGGATATTTATCGTTTATTTTATTTACGTTTTTTGGTACTATTGTTCGAAATTTTAAGTAACAGTTCATATTATTGCCAATTCACAATTCTATTAGATCACTCTTCAGAACACAACAGACGAGTTATTATACCTTTCAGTTCCATGCCATACTGCAATATAAAAAGCTCTTATTTCGGTTTTAAACAAGAGTTTCATTTGCAATGTGAAATGACATTTTCGAGATACACAAATGTAGCCAAATTCTCTCTAGTTTCATTTGTTCTAATTTAACTCAGCGATGACAGGAATAGTAAGCTGAACTAACAAGCTAGCTTGAAATTTCGTGAAATTTGCTAAACAACCAACAATTCATAGTTCAGATTAAAGTTTATGATGAAACATACCGTCTTATGTAATTCGTATAAGCAAAATAACAATCATTTGAATATAACATCTAAATGTCAAATATGATTATTAACCATATACAAAGAATCAATTATAAATTAAATTACAGATTGGTGACCTTTCCTAATTTGACACGCAATTTTGTTTTTGTTTGTATGCAAGTATATGAATAATAAAGGCTGTTATGTAATTTGTGACTCAATATACATTCTCAGTGTAAGGTTTATTATTGCACATTTTTGGTGTAAAAAATAGGTTTCGTTTTTTTGTACGTAGTTTATCAAACTTCGTTATCTTACCATCACAAGCAATGATTACTAAATTGTATATATCTCGTATATGGATATCATAATTATAATCAGATACGTCAATAAACATTCGTAAAAACGTGCACTTCGCATTGCGCCAAAGGTCAAACGAGTCAAAGGTCAATTGTATTTCAATGGTGCGCGTAACGCACAAAATATAAAGGCCATCATGATTTTATTATTTAAATCGTACTTATGACGTAATTGTATTATCATAGCGGTTAATAATCCAAAGTGGTCTTGTTAGGGAGTCTCACAGGGTGCAATAATGTTAACCGATGTCCATTAGCTTAATGGCTATTATGACCCGCATACAATTTAATATGCTATGCCATTGCTAACGTTTATCAATCTTCTATAAAATATTATCATTAGGGTAGTACATCGTAATCGTAAATACTGGACATTTGAACGATAGACGTTGTTTGTTTGCTATACAGTGAAGTTGTTTCAGTTGATTCAATTAATCAAATTATATGTACCTTTTAATTATTTGTGCCTCAGACTCGATTTCTATTTTATCAACAGTAATTGCTAATGAAAACCTTCCATGGTTTATCATAGATTTAGGAATATATGTGTGGATTTTGACAACTTTGTCAAGTACTTTTTGTTGTTTGTCTTTTCTACATTTTAGAGTATTTCTCTGTTACTATAGTTAACTTTTAAAACTATACCCAGAAGGGTATTTACTGCGAGCTCCCAACATTTAGTATGTATCCAGTTGTCTTTATCGCTGGTCGGATCCTAATAGTCCCTCGTATCCAACTAAAACTTTAGGGACAGAAAGTCTTGTATAAACTGCTTTCTTTAATGTCTTTAGTGAAAGTTCTCTTAAAATTTATAACACAATAAAAGAAAGTACAGAGTTCTGCACTCGTTACAAATGTCCTTTTCTGACCCCAAAAAATTGATGTAATAAATAAGTCAACTTCAAACAAACTTTTCTAAGAAGTCTTAATTAGTTTGAGTACCTAATTATTTTGTTTATTTACATTTAGTTTTGTTTTTCCAGGTAATGAAGAGTCTTCAACGTGTATTTTGAAAAGAAACTGGGAATTTTATGAGAGGTAAATGTCAAAAAGACATCTTATTACTTATTGCTAACCATTGTTAGTGGCTTTATCACGCTGGACCGCTATTAATATGTACATAAAATATATTTAATCACTGTAACAAATTCGTGTGGACATTAATTAACATTCACCTTAAATGTTACTTTCTAATTGCACTACTTACACAAATATTCACATAAAAATGTATATACCTATCGCTAATATGTTTTGTTCATCACATGATCTAACTACTGTATAGTTCAGACATGAAAGTTTCCTTTTTAGCAAATAGTTCGCTTTAAAGCAGCCCAGACAGCTACAAATTGCTGCTTAGCTTCGGAGTATTACTCCCACTACTGAATAGCAGACTAGCAGTAGAAAGCTAAAAGTGTAGTGTATAAGGTTTTCAAAATTATATTAAAATGCTTCATAGATATGCACTTATCCAAATATGGGAATAAACATCGCTTCATGCACAAAAAAACGATTAAAAATTAAAAATATGTTTAGGCTTCTATTACGAATTTTAAAAGCGAAATTGTATGGCACAAAGAGACATAACTTATTTCGAAATTATTACATCGCCGTATAAGTATGCACCAATTCACTTCCCTCTACCATTTTCGAAGAATGCAGACATGTGACATTTCCTGGCGCCAGTCTTTATTGTTATCCAACATCAATGTGGAAATACTGATGAAATTCTGCCTAGAAATTGTATCCTGTGTTGAGTCACTTCTCATTGTAATTTCAATTAAAACCGAGTTTCCTTTTTTAGTCATCATCGTTCTCTCTACGTAAAATGTTACTACTATTGTTTTGTCTGGGTATTGTTCTAGTCTCATTATGATCTGGCGTCTTAACTTAATGTTGTATTAAAGTGGCTCTGTCTAACGATTTGTTATACGTTTTCGTATACTAGAAAGCTAATTGAGATGAAATCTTCTTACTGGCTTTTAAAATCCTAAGAAAAGACGGACAAACGGTTTTCCATATCATTGATTGATGGATATGTGTTCTGATAAACGTAGATTTTATTGATTCTTGCTTCTGAATACAGTTCTTGTTGAACAGCATATCAGATATCGATTTAGTAATTAAAGCAATAAATTCTCATAAACAGTTCCATTGGATTTCTCGACAAGCCGTCGTTGTCGCGTTGGCTCAGCCCTCGTACGTCACCACATGTTTTGTTTCACAAACACCACTCTTTTTCTTCTCTTTCCCACATCCTTAAGGCTATTGTATGCTTTTTTTAATTAACCACCCAGCAACGTTGACAATGGCACGTTTTATATCCTTTCCACGTTCTTAATTACTTTGCTACGTAAGCCCCTTCTTTTGCTAATAAATTGTTGTCTTGGTACTTTGCTAAGACATAGATTTTATAATCAAATTATTTCAAATACAATTAATTAAGTAAAGCTTAAAGTATATAGCGGTCAATATTATGTAGGCCGTTAAAATGTTTCACCTATCACTAAATTCTTTTATGGCCGACGCACAGCCACATAGGCTATCTAACTTCATTTACAACACATAATTACCACTTAATTACGCTGTTGTGCTCCTTTATAATATTTTAATGGTTTACTGTACTATACTTACACTGTCTAGTTATTACACATTGTTGTTTTCCACGTCGGTACAAATTGATAACGTCCTTT
Organism: Autographa gamma; assembly: GCA_905146925.1. Lineage (NCBI taxonomy): Eukaryota > Metazoa > Arthropoda > Insecta > Lepidoptera > Noctuidae > Autographa > Autographa gamma. Next base: position 7,890,204 of record LR989865.1, read on the forward strand.
TAGCCATATACTACTTCTCGCAATTATTTACTAAATATCATCTGTATATGAGAAGCTATAAGGTTTATAATAGTTTGTCCGTTTAGATTGGTGTAACTGTCCATTGGCATTCGTTCAAAGAGTTGTGAAAACAATGCTCGTCGCTATTCAGGTGGTCATTATAAGTTTATCGGTCTCATTTTGCCCGGGACTATAATGTGGTGTTTTATATACCATTGCCCTTTTATAAACAATAACTACTATCGGCTTAGTATTACAATTTCTTACAGAAGTTAAGTTATCAAGCTTTAAAAGTTTGTAAACTTTTTTATATTAAAAAGTCATTTATCCAAATTCTTTTAAAGTTGGCATGCCTGATGAAAGATCCTATTCAAAACGCATAAAAATTGAGATTAATTATAGATACTTCTTGGCAAGTAAAAACAGCGCAAGTCTGATCGCAAAGGGCTTATCCGTCCGTAAAACTAACGTTGATAAATCGATAGATGTTCCAGTAATGAATGGTACGCGATTAGATTCACAAGCGTACTCTCAACGCAGCGAGATGTTGATAGATTACAGAGGCCCACTAACGGCTCAGTCGCAAAATGACCACTTCTCAAAATGACTACATGTAGCAAAATGTCCCTTTCGCAAAATGTCCCGTTCGCAAAATGTCCCTTTCGCAAAATGTCCCGTTCGCAAAATGTCCCTTTCTCAAAATGTCCCTTTCGCAAAATGTCCCTTTCGCAAAATGTCCCCTTCCTCAAACAGGCATTAATTACTTTCATCAGTAAAAAAACTCGTCAAGAGCCAGCAGGTGTACAACACAGAGGGGTACTATACTAATGTTTCATCATTAAAACATGGGTAAGCGCATGCAAATAAACTAAAAATAAAATAATAACAATGGAAGTTTGCCAGAATTTATATAAAAACAAAAAAAAATAGAATTATTATTAAAATACATATTACAATTATTGTAAGATGTACTTTTTATTTGGGTTAAGTTTAATTTGTTGATTGTTTATTTGTGTAAATTTATATTTTGATTGACATTAAATCTGGCGAACTTCAATATATATTTTAATTTTATTGATGAAACTTTAGTATAGTACTCCTCTGTGTTGTACACCTGCTGGCTCTTGACCAGTTTTTTTACTGATGAAAGTAATTAATGCCTGTTTGAGGAAGGGGACATTTTGCGAAAGGGACATTTTGCGAAAGGGACATTTTGAGAAAGGGACATTTTGCGAACGGGACATTTTGCGAAAGGGACATTTTGCGAACGGGACATTTTGCGAAAGGGACATTTTGCTACCTGTAGTCATTTTGAGAAGTGGTCATTTTGCGACTGAGCCCCACTAACGAATCGCTGCCCACTTTATAATTACACTTTTGTTGTATTTCGAGTTAATCCGCTAACGAAAACAAAACCAACTGCCAAGGATTCCCGTTGATCGATTACTAACCGTACGTAATTAAACCTCTCTGTATTATTTTAAAACTAACATGAATGGTCTATTTCTGTTAATTCCCATGCCGAGATAATTACTTTTTATGAGTGACGTGAAATATTATACATTTTCATATTTATATGGAACTTCTACGTGTCATTTTCTAACTGCTATTTTTTAAAGCCTCCTAACTTTTTATAGAGTGCTTAAGAAATATGGTCCGTTTATAGACGTTTAACGATTACCTACTTCCTTACATAAAAGGCATATAGGAATATGATATCTTGTTTTATACTGTCGTAAAAAATTGCTAAGTGATTTTGTAATCGGTGCAAGTATATAAAGTAAAATTAAACTATTTGTGGAGTGAACACCATGTATCTAATGGATTCAGAAAAAAAGATTAAAATTTAATTTGACTGCTACATAATGTTGCATATTATTGCCATGATTGGAAATGTTAACCAGGGGCCCAAGTCTGCTATTTACACTCGGTTCAATGTCTTCATAGTGGCGTGCCAGCAGAGCCATTTTCGGAAAATTGGTATTCTACTAAACGTCAAAACGTCAAAATTGCGCATTGGAACGATTCGGTTCAATGTTCAACGACTGTGACCAATAGTTCATACATTTGGTACAAATTGTAATGTGCAATTTTGACGTTTTGACGTTTAGTAGAATACCAATTTTCCGAAAATGGCTCTGCTGGCACGCCACTATGAAGACATTGAACCGAGTGTAAATAGCAGACTTGGGCCCCAGCTAATAGTACCTAAATTGAAAGATATTATTTAACTTTAAAATAACGATAGTGATTATGTGCGGGTCAGATATTTTAGAGCGTCATTTTACTAAATTCTGGTACATCAATAAGCTGAATGTAAATCTAAACAGTTATGAACATTCTTGACTAAGTATCAAGCTAATCACTCAGCATAGTATAGCTACAGGACCTATTTCATTAGGCTAAAACACTATTAATACTAGTTTTCATTAAACACGCACGACCTTATACCAAACTTTAAGACATACCTTCACGAACTTGGCCAACTCAGTACATAGTGTATGTACAAGCAAATTGAACATTGCGCCGCATTGTTACCCAACTGTTTACCCAATATAATATTAGTTGGCCGGTAATTAATCAAAATAGACGTGGCTTCTGACACCCGTCCGTGGGTGTAGCACGTGTGGACACTAAGGCCGAGCACACACGGACTGTTTGAAGCTGCGACTGCATGGTGAACAAAAGACTTCCATGGCTGGCACACGGGCTGCTTAAAACAGATCACTGACTAACCTGCTGTTTCTGAAAGAGAAATCAATTAAATCAGCTGTCAAATGTGACCAAAAGCCTAACAACATTATCACAGGTTTGACCGTTGATTAATAAATGTTTGTGTTGCTCAGCGTTTCAGAATCGTTGGGTAACCGATCGAGTAGCTCGCGTATACGCGGCCTGACTGTTGTATAGTTAAATGACATCCAGTTATTAGTTTGGTGGTACTGAAGAATATTGACTTGGGCTAATCGATTTGAAAGTTCAAGGATATACGGTCGTTTTTATACATTATCTGTGGTAATAACGGTTAATGACGCAGAAGAATTTAGCTTTTTAGGGGCTTGTATTTTGTGCTTTGAAAACCAAATTACGATAGGCACGTAGATATTTTAACTTGATTGCCTACTTCTTTTATGTTGTCTGACTTTGATTATATTTTGGTACAAAATAACTGAATGTATTAAGTACTGTGGATACTAAGTATAAATACATACATACATGCATATTTGGTTCACGTTTATAAATAAAATACCTTTTTAAATAATATGTTAAAGATATAACCAAGACTGATGAATTATTCAAAGTCATGCGTATTATAGAATTGCAAAAATATTTACCCGAACCTAAATAACGTAACGTCAGGCAGACGTAAAGAACTTTGCGATTAACCACGCCAACGGGAATAATTTATTCAAGTTCTTATTTTCCTGTTACCTGACTGTTTTTTAACCTTGAAACCGATCTCATGAATTCCGTTGAGCAAATATTTTATTCCCTGTTTAAGTTTATTTCACTCTCATTTTATTTATTTTCTTGCTGGCGTCTACTATACTAGAAAACATAACAACACTAACATAGAAGTGACGACATAATATAGAAGTTAATACCTTTATCTTCTAAACAAAGTAATGCCCTCTATCACACACCACCGATACCTTTGACCTCTCGCATTGCATTATGGTGCTAATGTTTATGACCCAGCAAAGCAGTATCTTGGGAGACCCATGCTCTCTCAAAATCACACAAATTGCTTCCTTAAATAATGGAGAGTAGAAGTAAGCTTTGTCGTGCTCTTAGTCTAATTGTATGGAGGTGATATACTTTGTATGATGATATTGTATATCGTTCATATCATCGGTATTATCTAGGTATGTCGAGTCAAGAAACTTGTAACGAAAAATATAGTTTCTACGACTTTTACGGTTGCGCATGTGTATATAAATTAGATTCGCGGATTGATATGCAGGATTTTGAATTTATAGCGGCAACAAATATGCTAGAGGTTTATATTTATTGTACCAAAAGCATTATGCATTAGTAATGATTATAACATGTGTTTTATACATTCATTTCTCGGAAAAAAGTGTTGTATAACAAAATCCTATGCTACTTTTTATACTAAGTATGCTCTTAAAATAAAGATGTGTAAATAATGTAATCGTATTTTAATCATAGTATCAAAATGTACATAAAATTATTCCTAACTTTATGAATCTTTTTGCCTTGTCATTTCGTGTACACTTGTACACCGACAAAATTCTACACTTTCGTGTGTCGTGAAAATTGTCCTTGTTTTATTTCATATGTCTTCTAGGAATCTCCTCTCTCACTTTTAGCTTTCATTTCGTAAAAATGTAAAGTTTATTTTGTTATAAAATTCTCCGGTTTACAGCTCTGGAACGATTTTATTTTGTTCACGTCTGGCTTGACTGGTTCCCACTAAAGTTTTTATAGTACCTAATACTTTATTATTATTACAAGTGCATATTTTTATGTTAAATAACTTTATAGATATAGATTTTAGTTCTTAAAAATACTTCAGAACACTTTACCAATAGCTAGAATGTCACTTGCAGCAATCACTATGCAATTTATGTTTCATTCAAGGAAATTGAAGTTTTCACACCGCAAACATTGTTAGCTCCGGAGAAAATTCTAAGAAACTAGGTATACAGCAGTTTCCTATTATTTACGATACTAGTTATAAGTACCTATTATTAGTAGCGAGTTTAATCAATTTCCTCACTTTATTCTAGTTATAGGGTCAGGAAAATGCAAAGTAATTATTATTGGATTAAATTTATATAATCTAAATAGTTTTTAAATATTTGATTGCTTTTAACGATCAACGTAGCCATGGTAAATATTAAGGTTCGCCATGTATAATATTTCACACAAATATATTTTAATGAGAAAAACAAAAATAAGTCCGGAAGCGTTACAAGCAGAATTAAATTGTGTCATAATTTCAGATAAATTGCCTGTAAATAATGCTAGCATTACTAGAATACTAGAATTACGTACTAGCTGTAGACTATACTTTTCTTATAGGTACTCTACTGTGAATTTCAATATATCATTAAATAAATAAAATTTCGCCTATACAAGTCTCCCTTGAATTTCTCGATGACATAAACGAGTTTTGTTACAAACTTTCAAACATTTATGGAATAAATAACTTTGAAAATCTGCCTCTGTAATATTTTATATTTCCCTCGATGCAGACAAAAATTAAAGCAATGAGATAGTTTAAAAATATTTTTTATTGATCATTTATATTATTTATTATATCAAAGCAAACAATTTTTGAGCAATAAAAAGGAAAAATTCTTTGAACAAATAAAATATGTCCCTATTTTTTTCATGTGTTACATTACAAGTATGCAACTAATAATTATTTTCTATTGACGCGCTACGTTTCAAAGTTATTGAACGTCGTCAAATAAATCTAATGACTAAGGTCTGTCCCTTCTTATATTACATAGTTAATGGAACAAATTAAATACAAATCAGTCATATTTTAATGAAGCTGTGATCATGTTACATCTATTAACTATACAATAAAAATGATCTGCTATTAAAAAAAATATATATATCCAAAGTAAAATTGTTCTTTCCTGCAATGTTTTTCTTTTCTTTTTTTTATTGAACTCGTATTTCTTTTTTTAATAATTATAATAATTGCTGGTGAACATAAAATATTCTCCTACTATTAATGATTTACATGTTATATTATTAAATGTATCACGAAAACAGTTCCTAGTAAGCCAAAGCCCACCCATTTAAGAAGGACCGTCTATATTTATTCGCACTTTCATCTTGCTTTGAGTTCGTATTGCGAGATGTGTCCGCCATTTATCATCATCAATTCCCCTCACCATTTGGCTGGAGTTAATGGTACATTTGTATGTTGGAAATTTAAATATTCTTCTTGCATGTTTTTATTAGTATGCAGGGTTAATATTTTTTTCCAATAAGATATTTCTTTTAAAGGGTTTTGTATACTAAAGTTATAATTTTGGCATTTAGCCAGTGTCAGTAATCAATCTTGATAGGAAAATGGTGGAACTGGACCGTTATGAACATTTTTTTTTAATTTTCATAGAATAGTTTCTGTAACAATGTGTTCTATGCACGAATGATGTACGAAAATGAACCTTATTAAAACTTCATAAAGGCACAGTCAGGGTCAAAGTATTAGCACCGCTGTACGATCATGTTCTATCTGTAATATGAAGTTAATCATTATTTTTGTGGTAATTACGAGCGAGTCTGTTATGCGGCATGGTTCGGCTGACACAAATAAACATGTTTGCCTGTCCTCATTGCGTCCGAACTGAGCTAAACTACACAAACTGTAGTACGGGCCTGTTAGACCTGCCGCTTTTATACAACACGTGTTTTGATTAACTAAGAAGTAGGTGGAAATTGTATGTAAACGGCAGGAATTTTGCTATTCGGTATTTGGGTATCAGATTGTAGCAAATGAGATTCCTATTCTGAATTTTAAAAATGCACGCACGACCAAAGCCGCTTACAACACCTAGTTGTTCAACACGCGTTGATCCCAAGTTTTCTGTTTTGAGACAAGGCTTGTTATAGATATGGTCATGAAAATTACAAAAATCTCATCTAATTAATCAATTTTCGACTTATCCTCTTTTCGATTATTTGCTCTCAATTATATAGGTATGTAGTATTATATCTATATGCTACGCATACATATTTCACAGATGGATAAACAAGCCACCATTCACAACTGATTAACGTTGCATCGTCGTGTTATCGTATGACTGAGGTTAACGCATGTAGGTTACTAGTTAGACGCTATAAATAACGTTATAATTCATCTATATTGTTTTATTTAACAATTGAAGGCGACTTTACACAGAAAAAATCCGTATAAACCTACACTGATTTTGTCTACACAGTCCACAGTACACAGTCTAATGTACCAATGTATCAGATAATAATGAATTTCTTAAACCAATTCTGTTTCACATGACTTATTAAAAAGTAGTTTAAAACAGTTTCAAAAAGCATTATTAATCTTTTATTTTGGTTGAAACAGAAACTCGTTAATGTTAATATTCGTATCGGACGTGAGTCGAGCGGACACAATCAGTTTGAAGCATTATTTATTCATAGTTTAATAAAACCAACCATGTTTGCATTCTGCATTGTAAATTCCATCAATATATAGGAATACACAATATGTTTGGTCCACTTGTAAATATTTACGCGTTACTTGCAATATTCATTATGATGAAATCTCTTTTTATACGAAGACTCAAATATCTATGTACGTATGAACAAGACATCCTTAGCCAAGAAATTAGTATGTCTTTAATACGAATAATTTAAAACCAGTCTATGAATGTTCCCCTGTGAGATACTGTACGAACTAGCTTTGGTTTCCACATTTCAAATAGTTTTTTCTTTGTCTGTTATTTTTATGCTTCGTAGAGTATTACAATTTCTTACCCAAATATCTAGCTTGATTACTGTTTTGCAACACAGAAATCTAAATATAAAGAACACTTTAACAAGCTTCATAACAACCAGTCATCAATAAGTGTCTGATCTCGTGTTACCTACTAATTAGTTCACACCTGCAACTCAACACGGATTGATCGGGACATCAGTACTTGTGCCTCAGTATTGATCGTTGTTCGTCCAGTACATAACTCAATTGGCAGGCAATCTGGTGGCGCCGGTCCCCCCTCTAATTACATCGCATCAACTCCACAGCCAGATAAAATGCGTTTTCACTCCTAATAGCCTTTTATGTAGAATGCTTCTACATCTGTACTTTAAATAAAGTCGTTGCTTTCCATTTTATTGTTATTACTTATAAGTAATCCATTGTAAACAAGAACCATCTTATCCATCGAAATTACTATGTAGAATCAAGTCTACAATTTCATGAAATCTAGTCTTTAATTCTGCTTTAAAAATGTATATTTTATTCTAACACAGTATAATTTTAAGTTAAACAGTTAATAAATACTGTTATTTGTTAAAGTGGATTATAAACTTGAGCATGACTAAATAATTTGATTGTTAGATATCTTTGTCTTACAAGTTACATCAAACAACTTTGATGCCAATCCTAAGACAACAGAAACACGTGAAAGAAAAAAGAAAAACCAACATCACGCGATGCTAATGACTAATAAAGTAATTGTGCATTGTGCTACAAAGTAAACTTAGTTTTCACTAACGGTTATAACTATTGTTTAAGGCTAATCTCTGCCTTTTTATTTGTCTTCAACGTTATATTACACGAAAAGTCAAACCTATCTAAACCGATGTCATATATCGATGAAATAAATATTATATGCGCGTACGTATATGGAGTTGAGCAGTCACACCATTAGGTCTCGAAATAGTAGCATAATAATATTATCATGTAAGTGTATCTGAATCTTCCCTATAAAGACAAATAACCAGAATTTATTCAGACACAACGCAAATATTTAATTTACTATTTTACTCTTTAAATCTAGGTTTTCTGTATAAATCAACATACAACCATAATTTTATTTAAACCACTAAATAATGCATTAGATGAAAACAGATTGAATATGTATTAAATCAAATTGAAATTACACGGCTCACATATCCATCTGGCTGGTAAATGTTGTTAGTTTGCAATCCCGCTGCCGTAATGCAAAATGTTCCCGTAATTCCATTCCCGGGGTTGCGATTCATTACGCTTTAATATTTATCGCCCGTACCACGCTGAGACTCATTACTGAGGGAGGATAAAAAACTGCCACAGAGACCATTACTTTATTGTCAGTCCTATAACTATGTGCACTGTGAGTGTGAATATATTTTTGTTTTTGAACCTCAAACAATTTATGGAACCATGTTTGGTTTTGATCGGATTTTGTAAGCTTCAAACGTTTTAATTACTAGTCAGCTCAGCTGTTACATTCAACTCGATTGAACCAATATCCATTTTAATAACAGACCTGACTCCTGATCCAAATATAAATGTAATAATCCCGACACGTATGCATCGCTGGTCGTGCAGCATGAGTCAACCATGCGCTAGACGGGTTTAACTTTGTACCAGCAATGTGGGACGTTTCGAAAGTCGCTGGCGCCTGCCAAACTTTGATATGCGTTGCCAACGTCGTAATGCAGACGCACGGCCAGACCACTTTCACAACACGTTCCGTTTTAGTTCATCATCGCTAGCTCTAGAAGTAGTACAATCACGCACTGCCTCATCGAGGATTCATTAAACTGTCCCTGTTCCTGCAGTTCTAATTGCTTTACGTAGATCATTGGTATACCGCCTTTTTTGAAGACCTGGAAACAGCTAAAGTGTTACAAGAAATATGTACCTAATCATGTTTCAATTGCAAAACGTGCGATCGTTCAAATTCATTGCCGCAAGCTGCTACGGTTTCTTCACAGCCAAGTTTTTGGTTCAGTGCTTGAAGTTTTTATCTATAATATCAATGTAGTAAAGAATTTATTGCATTATATTCACTGTCCAATAAATGTGCCGATGAAATATCGTGACTGCTCTTGAACCGTTCTGAATTCCAGCTTGCTCCAAAAAATTCCTAAAAAAATATTTATCGTTCATAAAGTAATATTACCGCAGTTTCCTAGTTCGATTGCTAAAGGCTGTGGAGGCTGCGGTCAGGCGGCGTCGGAGCGGTCACGTTTCGCTTCACACCGATCACGACCGGACCGACAACCGCCACTCTCGTGCCATCCGACGCTTCCATGAAATTCTTACACTTGAATGAACTCTCAGAGACCTTCTTTCAAATCCAATACACATCCGATATCAGAAATTCCATTCGTTTATATTATCGCTATAGATAAAATTGTCGAAATAAAACATAACGTTTACTTTGTAAAACAAACTTGGCGAATCAAAGACAAATACTCTGATAACTGAACAAATATTTTTCAACACTTAAACTGCTCTGTGACTAATACACACGAATTTTGCTGGAATACTTAAAAGTACGTAAAGCTGGGTAGGACGTATGACGCATTTGAGGGAGGTAAACAAGGCGTTTTATGATACTGCCGAGACATTGGTATTGCTACTGCGACCGTCGGCTTTGCTCAAGACCAGCAAATGTTTTGTCTGCCCTCTAGCTTAAAGGACGAACCGCATTCGAAATTTATGTTCAAATTAAATAAACTTCTATAAAATTAAAAATAAATGCTATGAATAGGTTTGGTTTGCCTTTCTACGTTATTTTCTTATAGAATTTATTCCCATTCACCATGGTATAAGTTAGAATTTCCATAGTCCCGAAAGCCATGACCTCCGTTACCTCAGTCGGAGCCTTATTTATTCACGAAACCTATCGTCACCAAAGCGTTGTATGGAAAATTCCATCACGTTGTTTAAAACTGTATATTGAACTACTTAACCATTTTTTGCTAATACGCTCGCCAAACCTAGTGTTCAAAACACACGATAAGAATGAAACATTACATAAATGTGTTGTTTTATCAGGAGTACAGTCTCACGAATGAATGATGGCTCCGATAAATATTGTTTTGATTAAAGTCCTAACCACAGTTGGACGGACGAATTTATCAATTATTGTGATACTAGTTGTTCTTTCTGTGGTTTTCGTGTGGGCTGTTTGTTGATTGCTATGTCCCTCATTAGGTATTATGATTGGTGCTAGAAGCCTTATAGAGTTAGGAAAGGTCATACATACAAAATAAGACTTCTAAATAAAATGATTTTAATTAATTTTGCTTTAAGTACTTAATATTAATGATAATTTGTATTGGTAATCCATCAGATCTAAATTATCACTCAAGATTACTAAAAATAAAAATGATTTCAATAATTGTACGCAATTAGTAAATGTTATAAACAATTAATTACTGGCGCCGTACAATGAAACTATCGCAACCTAAATAAAAGGATCTCTAATTAAAAGAAAAATAGCTGAATTAATATCTAGATGGTGATTAAACTCGTTATAACAATAGATTTAAGTGCACCGGCAAATGGAACGGTAGAAACTCGGCTGGCGAGGTCGGGCCGGGCGGCGCAAGCGACGATAATGGACGCCTTTCTCACAGAGAAAAAAACTTGTTAGTGGTTGCAATGAATGTCGCAAGGGAACAGCCGCTATTGGAATTGGAAAACAAACTGACTATAACGGCAATCACGACAACTTGCTGCCACTCTACAAGGAATTTAAACTCTTGAAATATTGAAAACTATTCAGTCCGACCTTTAAAAGCTTATAAAAGTCTTTAATTTAAAGACTTTATATACCGACGCCTCTCCAATTCAATTTAAAAACGAAATGGTTTTTGTTTGATCAGTTCTGAATGTAAATCGTTGAAAACTTTGTTATCGTTTTTGTTCAGTAAAGCTAAATTGATGAAGTTTTTTTAAGCTTACCAAATTTAATAACAGTAGAATGTGAACATAACTGTGTTATCCTTATTCCCTGGTAGCAACCGCCCGCATGAGACTTATTGAACATTCTCGTCCACCCTCTACGTCGTATCTAAACAATTTGTTTAAACGACCGCGAGGTCACTGCCGATCGTAAACATAACTCTTAAACCTTCGGACGTTATCAAGGCTTCCACAAAGCCACAATTGACTACATTTTTTTATTATTCGTCAAAAAAATCAATATGCTCGACGGAACTTTGGTGGAACATTTGCCTTTTTTGTCCTTTATGCGATAAAGCGTTAGAGATTGCAAATGCTTAAAAGACCCGATTTTTGTTGCCTTCATTTACAAATTGATCTAGAATTTTTACCCGCATCTTCTAAACTTTTTTAACTTTATTTTGAATACTGCCGTTTTATAAAATGCCTTTAAAGGAGAACTCATCAGCTCTACGATTATTAGAAACCGTATTTTGGCACACCCAGTCACCATCTGCTGAGGATGACACTTTGTATGTAAAAGAGAATATGCGTGACTCAAACAAGGCTATGTAATTTGAACTCTAGCCAGCTCTTTGTTCAATAGAATTGGATTTCTAAATTCGCTAACTTTATAAAGATTTCTCCCCGTACATAATATTACTTTGTCACAGAAATGTACTCAAAAGATATCTCTAGAATATAGTCCATACAGTTGCGTAACGGGCACACTTGGAGGTGAATAAATTCAATCTTCAAATAATTGGTTATTGTCTCCACTTAGTTGAGTGCGTCACACGTTCCGATAGACGAGGCGGCGTCGCTCTAGCTGACGTGCTCGCAACGGTGTTGGCAACAAGGACAGGGGACAAATAAAGCAATATAGACAGCTCTATTTGGTGATTCAAGTATCTCGCCGGCGAATTATACGAGCGACTCCCGGCGACCCATAAACCTGCGGCCGTAACTAGCAAGACCACTTTAAGGATGTATGCTCGACGCTCGTACTGCACAGTTGGACTTGCCGATTTATGGTTGTCATTGGCTGACTTCCAGAAATAGTAAAATGTATCACCCTCTTGTTTTCACTCACGCGTAAAGTACATTTGGCTTGAAACTAACTTCCTTGTTTAATTTTATCAGATACGTAATTTTGTCTTACATCGGCTCGTTGGCTATGTCTTTTGGAGAGGGCACTCAAAAATGAAAATTTTCAGAACTGACGTGCTTGCATACCATTTGGGGTGTGCCAGTCAGATAGCCTCAACTGCTTTGTCACCTTGTTGTTTACGCACAAACGTTGTCTAAAATTCAATTAGCGTCATGGTAATTAAACCCGGTATCGAGGTTGTCTCGCGGCTGCACACTCGATAGCTGTTCGGTATGAAGCGAATGCTTTGCGGAAATTCGCGACGCGTCGCACGCCTCCGCGTGATATATTTACGATGTTATGCCGCGTGTAACGGTAAACTAGATGTAAATATATTCCAATTCCTACAATATTATACCGTTCAACAAATAACTTAAGATATATTCATAAAAAAGCGATACTAAATCTAGTTAAGAGATTAGTACGTGGGTTTTCCAGAGAAAGAAATATAAGGAAAGGTGATCAAATTGTCTTCCTACACAAAGCTTAGCTTAGTCTAACTTAGTAGTCTGAGTAGGAGTCGCAGGTGGGAGCACTAAGTTATTGCTTCTAGCTCGAGCATTGTTGCAATAAATTCATATCCTATATGTAAAATAGGTACATACTACATACGCATATGTTATTAACTACAGAATAATTAGTAGACAGACGCTATTAGTCATTATTCGAATATTTGATCCCGACCACAAATGCCAGCTTAAAAGTAAACTGCTTATCATTTAAAGGTTTTGTACGATACCGTTCCCTCCATCATGCTTATCCTCAAAAAGTATGTAAATCTGTCAAGATAAAATTTACAATAATAATTACGCGTAATAGATTATATGTAAAAATGTTTAATAAACACATAACATTATCTTGCATTGCACCACATTATGTGTCTCGAAGTGTAGACTAGACATTGACATTAACAAAGTTTTGCAATGATTACGTCATTCGACCAAAAGCACAACAATCTCCCGAAATGAGTGCCATGGCCAGTTTTATTAATATTTATTGTAATAGCTCTTTTCGAAAGAAGCTCGAAACGTATTTAACTGTTGACGTACACCGTTGAAGGTTCAGTCCACGGAGGAAATAATTTTATTCTGTTTGCTACCAGATTTCCTACAAAAAGAATTTCGATTTAAAATGCGAAACAACTTTAAACAAGGAAATTGACTACGGCGGAGGCGGCCGTCTTGAAAAATGATTTCGTACAGACGGATACAAACATCAAACGAGGGGGAAAACCGATGGCTTATTGAAGGGAAACCTCCAATGAAAAGAAATAACACGTGGCTTTTACAGACACGCGATTACTGTTCGATCTGTTTGCTACGTCATACTGTAATTGTACATTTGTTGCATAAGTAAAGAGCCATCAAGCTTATAACAGCGTAGAATGGGTGTTTGGCTGTGACGTCATCGTGGTGTGGGCTTTCCTCGCGTGAATCATAGAGGGGGCGCCTGTCGCGGTGCCACGGCATCGGTACCACAGCCACGTGGTGTGTCTCCATACAACATTATTTATTTTAATGACGCACAACGTAATCCCGTACTCATCTCGATAATTCTTAATCACACATGCGATGTTTCGATTATAAACCTATTACAACTGACTCAAATAAATTCTCGTATCTAAGACTGACTACTCAATTATCGTAACGACCGCTAAGAAAAACGTTACAAATGGAACTTGTTAATGAATCCCTAATGACAAATGACGATGATCAAATCTAATCACTTCGTTGAACCGGACAATCTTAGTGAACAAACAAATAAATTATAATGATTCTTATTAACATGTATAAAGTACTCACAGATATACTGACATCACAGTTCTTGCTTCCGTCTTTGTTCATGTGTATTCTTTGATTACATTATCTGCTGAAGTAGGTAGATCTTTAATATGAATAAATGGATATAATATACCTTAATACGAAAAATATTTTAGAGTAATAAATTCAAGCGGTAATGTTTGGTGCTATCGTTTTAAATACCTGCAAATAACTCCAAGACTAAACGGTCACTCGTGCCAATAGAAATAAACGTAAGTAGAGTGCAGCTAATCGCCACATGACGATCAACCGAGTCATTATTAGACAAAGTCGTCGCGAGAAACTCGTCCAAGCCAGAATCAACTATACTGATAATGTAGTATTATGTATCAAGGTTTTTATATTGATATATGAGTAATAAATTGTATCGGCCTTGCAACATGGCGCCTATTAATGAATCTTAACTGCCCACACGTTTATTGCTAAAGTGCATCAAGCCTCATTGAGTGTTAAGTTTCAATATGCCATGACGTCACTGTCTAAACCGTTTTGGTTTCCGAATTCAAAGTAAGTGAGTCAGAGGGTACCGGAATGGTACAAAATGATTCCCTGTTTAAATATAAATCGAAGTTGGTTTGGGACGGGCACCCTTGTACGTGGCCGGGTCGTGACTAAGACACGGTACACGATACTTTAGAAATAAACTCAGTACGAAGGTAAATTTAGTTCGTTCGGTAATTGAGCGCGTAATGTATTCTTAAGTATGTTATGCTGGAAAGGTGAGAGGCGTTGGGAAACGCGAATGGAAACACATAAATTTACCGAGCGCAAGCTAAATTTGTGTTGACTGATTTATAGGAAGCTAAATGTGGTATTTAGTTTTCACTGTTTTAGTGTGACGTTTCGCAAATTTCACATGAATATCAAAAGTTCAGAGTCCAGACATTCAATAACTTAAAATGCATCGAATACAAATAAACCCGATGTGTGCACAACGAATGAAACCAAACACAGTTCTTTGTGCCATTCAATTTGAAAAGTAATCAATTGAATCCAAGGATTGATGTTTCACACAGCCACTGTATATTGTACTGCGGCGGTTCATGATTTGTACGAAACTAAATAAAAAATAATAGTATGTGTGATGCAATGTGACCTTGACATGCAACTTTAATGGTGATGATAAACTTATTCTAGATTGTACTATTTCAAGGTGCGACGTTATGTGACCGTTTTTCTGGTTTTGATATGGTTTTATAGCTTAATAAGTATGCGCACGCCTTTTATAGTGTTAAGCGAAGTTAAAAAATAACAACTGTTTTCACTGTTTGGTGTTGTGAATTGTTATACAGATCCTCATATTGTAAGAATAACAGGCACAGGTTGAATGTTTGCTTATTAATTCACTACATTTAATTTTGTGCTTTGTTCAATTCATTATTTTTCCTTTTTTGTTTCTAGGTAAGCAGAACTGACAGTACTATTCAGTAAGTTATTTAACTTAATTTATCTTTAGTTATTTTTTATATACTCAACATCATTCTCCGATGTACTTTCCTTTTAAAGTCTGTCCCTATATTATTTTTATTTCGGTATATAATTATACATTTGTATTTAAACAAGCTATAGAGGACCTAAATCAGTGACTGTCACAGAAATGGGTCGTACCCTACAAAGCCTGTCAACAGCGTGCCTCGGACAGTGGACTGTCGGTGACAACACGACACAGGATCTGTTTTATTCTAACAATAATATAATGTTCCAAGTTAACTGATTTTATCTACTCGCGAAATGTATTTGGATCTTTATAGAGTGTAGTGTTTGTCTTTATAATCTGAGAACCCCATATCTCGTGATAAGGCAGATTAGTTGATCATACTCGAAACAATATCAGACAAGGAAGTACTTTAAGATATACCTGATATTTTAAGCAACAGGTAAAATGAATTATTAAGATGAATAAAATTGTCATCAGTGGCAGTCGTAGGCGAATTGGCTCAACCCTTTAATCTTTAATAATAAACAAATAAGTTGGCTGATATCAAACGAACAGTATGTCTGTCAGTTCCATATTTACTCGGATCTATTTTGAGTGTCTGACATTAGTGTTTCGTCACCCAGTAGGACGGTAGACTTAAACTGAATGAGTTTATATGCAAATGACGTTGCCATACATAATGCAGGCAAATGGCCCACCTTTATGAAGCTCTCACCGTCGCCTACCCACAATAAAGTTAAAGGATTATTTTACGCCTCTGTTTACTTCTAAATCGTTTAATTTTTCGGCATTCTAACAGAAATACACATACAGTAACAACATTCATTCGGACTTTAAAAATTGAGCTATACAAGTTAAAAGTATTCAACTATAAATTATGTGTTTTTCCAAAGGTTTTGCCACGCCCTAAGGTAAAAATAGCCTTTTCCATGTATACTTTAAGTCAAGCTTGAAAAACATTTAAAAAGTAATATCTTACGATAAGTCATACATGTAATATTGGTTTACTGCGATATGTATATGATTGACGTTCATGATAATTTATTATGTACTTATGTACACACCTGCAACAAACAATTAGCTGTATTAATGTTTCAAGATATCATTCATACATATGCTATAATTAAATAGACTAAATAAGTTCGCGGTGTCACCTGCAGGTATAGTGTATCCTCGCTTATCATATAAATCCTGTTTTTCATATAACTATGCTTCAAGTTCAATTAGTTTTACGAGAGCATCTTAATAAAGAAATACAAACTTCATATACAGTAGAGTCAAAGTAAGATCAATCTGCTATACCAAAATAAACAGCGAAGTAATACAGCGTTGGAATTACCTCACTATTTCAGTATTTTCTCTAACAAATCCATAGGAAATTGCTACAAAAACGAAAGCTGTTGAACCGTAAATCGCGCTTCAATCGAAGCAATAGGGTACGAAATCGCGTGGCACATTATGTAGTAGAGAAGGCAGTTGTTCGATACAGCCAGGTTCTTATTTCCGTCAGGCGGTGGGCATTGCGTTATCTCAGTGAGGATTTGTCGCCGGTTCCTCCGCATCCGGCCCTCGGAGCTCAGGAACGAGGGGAATAAACAAAACACATCACCTCTTGTTCCTCTCGCGAAGATAAACAGATAACGTCTGCCGAGATGTTTGCTGATACGACAATTTATTTGCACATACAAACTGTCTTTATGACTGTCTTTGACTTACAAGTAAAATAAATATAGTAACATGTTTAATAAATACTGCAATATGTTGAGTAAAACACTTTTTTTTTTATAAAACCTTTATTTTGGTAACTAAAAGGCTTGGTTAATCGCTATTAAAGCAATCCTTTTTAGTGATTAGATTACGCAAGATTTACTTCACGCAGCCGTTTTGTTTAGCCGTCTTAATTACCTTATAGTGCTTCGTTATGTAATATTAAACTGTATAGCCACCCCCGACGTTTGAGAGTGACGTCAGAAGGGTGGATGGTACCTTCTTTCCACAATTAATTTCTAAGGTTATAAATAATATCCTTTCAGGCGTACATACTTTAATTTTGTGTACAGGCAACACGATATTGTTATGGGCGGCCTTTTAGAATGTTAAGCGTTGCTAGTATCAATGTATCAAAGGCTACGTGTAAAGTTTTAATGTAATCTTAGTTATTCAAGTATTCTATATCATAATAAAATTTACAAAAATTCAAGTTTTACTTTTTAGTCATTTATGAATCATACACCTTGCAACGGATGTAAAGGTAGATAAAAATAAATCCTTATATAAAACTTATATGTAAATTAAGATATGAAAGTTCTTTTTAAATAAATTGAAGTACTTTTTATTATGTATTTTCAATATTTACTTATTATACGTAGGTATAATAAGTATACATTAAATGTAGTTGTGTATGATCGCGGCACATCTAAAGCTGTTATGAGGTCAGGTGGAGCCAAGTCTTTCTAAACACGGCTTGACGAGGTGGATGCACTTTGCGATCCTTGACACCTTTCGCATCAGCCTTCAGTTCCCCGACATGAAATGATGCACTTATATAAAATATACCATGTGAACCACGTTATACATGACTTTTGGATTTTTTTATATCAAATTATTAGAGTTCTACATTAATATGTTAGCGAATTCTGTGTAAACTCGGAGATTGATAGAAGGTTTCCAAGAATGAAAAGAAACATGATATACAACAGTTATTATTTCGTCCTTAAATTACGTCATTCTCATAAGTAGAAAAAAGATACAAAGATTGTTCACTTATATCAATATTTAAAAAATACATTACGTGGATTAGTTATCAATAATTAACCATAATTTCGATCAGTCCTGCGATAATTATGACGAATAATATCAGTGCTTACTGACGAATTGATCACGATTCCGAATCACGATACTTAGGTCGTTATCGTGACCTTTAGACAATCCCCATAGATACAATAGCGTAATTCATAAACATTTATCATCACAATAACAAAAAAATAATGTCCAAAATATTATATTATCAACTGAGCTAGCTTTTAAATGTTAATATTATAGGAAGGAACGCTTCAGCCTGAGTTAGAGATATTTATTTATCTATTTCAGCCACAGATTCTATTTTGAGTTGTACCAGTTTAAGCTTGATTATATCATTATACATCTAGAAATAAATATAAATTAAAAATTATTAGAAAAAAATAATAGTGTCATTTAAAATGTAATGTTACGTTAAATAATAATGTAACAACTCCCAAATTAACCTTGTAATGATCGCCATTTCAAATCATGTCTGAAATTTCAATTGCTTCAAATTAACTTAACTTTTTATTTGTTTTAAACAACACCGTTCCGTTTTAAAGTGGCCCAATTTTAGCTTCACTTGGTTTAATTGTTTTATCTAAATTCATTTCGTTTATCTGCGCAATTAATTTAACCGCTACCGCTTTATCGTACCCATTTGTTTGCGTTTTTAGAGAATTGTTAGAGGTAGAGTTAAAACCTTCGATTTACATCTACTTGCCTATTTCATTTGTTTACCAAATATAGAATGACCACGAAACGTGATCAAAACAATATAACATACACTTGTATCGATCACGTATACCGCCCACACTAGTCTCAAAGCCTCTTTCTATGACTAACTAATGAATTTTCATAGCGTAGGAACCGGTCCCGAAGTAGACGTACCCAATTATCATCCCGCTCTATTCATAATATGTGCCGGAGCCGTGGGCGACTCTCGAGACCGACGGATCTAGCCCACGTAGGCCACGTACTCAGGCTTGAGCACGCATCCGGATGCGTCCTAGTTCATCTATATGAAGGACGTGAAGACTTTTCAAAACCTTGACTTACCATTGAAGAAACTTTGAATAGTTTCCTCTCTAATGGAAAGATGAAACTTTTCACTTTGCTACCGAAGTTCTAGCTAATTGGGTCGCATGCAAAAATAATGTAGAGCACTCGGAGATGTCTTAACGCGAATTTTATACTTGTAATAAATTCTGCATAGTAAACAAAATCAAAATGCATACATCTTATACCAACTAGTATCATACTAACTGCGCTTTGATCTAACTTAAACCACCACGTTTAGCTTATGTATCTTGAAACCTACTTTCCGATCTCGTTTCATATCTAGCATAAAATTATTAAAAAGTTCTGAATCCTCGATCTACATGAAGGTCGCCTTCCAATTTAATAAGCGCTTGAATATCAGAATTCCTCTGAATAGCGACCACGTAACCTTTGCAGCCACCCACGCTATAGAACTGGTATTCTCAAGTTAGATAAATTGCTGATAAAACATTTTTGTAAGCTTTTGAATTATATGTATACTTTAAAGTTTAATGAAAGAACCTTTATTTAAAGACCTGCCTTTTGTTTAATAAAAGCTGTCCTTTTATGTATGTCATATGATTTATGCTGTATAAATTGGACGAGCCAAATGCTATGTTACATTTCCCTGAATGAAACTTCTGATCATATTTTATCTTTTGTTAAATTTCGCAAGTCGTTTGATCGTCACGGAGTACAATTCGATAGAACCATATTGTGACGCAATTACATAGTGCACGTTGCGTCTAGTTTGCGAACTCACGTATTGTCCTAGCTGCCATGTTCGTTCGTGTTATCTAACGTTACGTTTTAAAAGAACTTCTTAGTATTACATCAGTTGTATCGCAATTCATTGTTCGGCTTGATAATAACCCTACACCGTAACATGTGGGGTTCCAGCTAGACATCTAGATACAATCGTGGTTCTATCTTTAGATATGTCCTAATAATCTCTAATTTATGTTTGTAATGCAGAATTATTTACTTATCTACACGCGGTATGTATATGATAGCTAATTACTGTAGAATATCTTACTTGATCGACTTGTGAATCGCTGATTTTAATCAAATTCGTAGTTAGTGTTGTGTTGTGTGATTAGCATGTTAAATATTATAATTTACCTACTGCTGACTGATGGAAATATTTCGTGTATATGCAATTAATTTTAAATGGGAATTCTTTTTCTGGAAAAAAAAGCAAATTGGCACAACTTGCACCATGTGAATAAAAAAAGACAAATCTAGTATCCTACTTTCATAAAATTGGTTTGTTTTAAATTCCAGAGTATATTTTACCGAAAAATTCCATCATATTTTTTTTTGTGGTTATTTATACCACCAACGATTATTAGACCATAGAACCTACCTTTAATTTTCTTGTATTTAGAATGTGCTGTAGAACACGGTAGAAATAATGTAGTTGTAGCCACAGTAGCGCTTGGATGCATTCCTAATGCGTCGTTACTAGCTGGGTGCAGTGGCGATCGCTGCATCCAGATTCCAAGACGCTACAACAAAACTGAAAGTCGTCATCGTGCATCAGTGCGTGCAAGACTATGCATCTACGATTTTCAGGACACACGTTATTGCATGCACATTACTTCAGTACTTTTTGCTTTGAATATATTTTTATGAAAGTGCGATGTTTGTGTAATTAATGAGTTGATTTTTATTACCCGTTTGCTAATGCTTTGGTTTGTTGTAGATTTTTTTTTGTATATTAGTTTTTGTGTGCCTGTAGTTTTCACTGTAGACATGTAGATTGTTTGATACATTTTAAAAATGTGTGTATTAATTACCTACTAATACAATTTTTACTTTTATTAAAAAGGCCACTATACCAGATGTAAATTAAAGGAACCCAAACCTCATATATGTCAGTAGTCTTAAAGTTACCTGATAATTACACATCTGCATTTTCATCAAAATATTTTGAGTAAGAATACTGCATTGTCCTGCGCGAACGATGCTACGGTGACGACAATTTTAAAGAAATGATGACTTGGCTCACTGACTCACCTTTTGCGTAATTGCTAACAATCGCATAAGTTTAATTTATTTATGCCCAGCATTGCTACATCTGAACTCTGCCAGATGTTCAAAATTGCTACGTGGCAGCGCACAAAGTTAAATTACTTTGAATTCCAATGAGCTTTTCCAACTGTTCGTCATAGTCATACGGTACAGTAAACCGCACAACACTGGCAACTTTATCTCATTACAAACACCTTTATTTCAATGTGAGTAAGGATGTTTTTTGGAAGTCGTAATCTTTGTCTTGCGACAGACTTTTCTTTAGAGGTATCACTTGACTCCTGATACTCGTGTTTTCAGTTTCCTGGAGCTATTCTTAAGCTTGTTGCTCTAAGCCAGAATTGGGACGAACATCTGCTGACCATGTTTTGGTGCACATCCTGTAACATGTTCGACTGAATCATGAGGAAAATATCATGTTTAATTTGAATTCTTCAGAATATACGAGTATGTATACAAAATATGTGTTCCAGTAGTTTTAAGAGACCTTGACAACACATACAGCTGAATATTATCATTTAAGTTAACGCCACGTTTGATAATTTGTTTATTATATGCTCGTTTATCTTCACACCATCTATCCGCATGAGAGAAACAAAATTACTTTTGATATTGGATAAACCCTTGAGACCTTCACACCATAACACTTGATGGAACCGCTAGGCCTGTTCCGTACTGATAGGGAAACCGCTCTGTCATGGGCAATGGCGCGAAATATGATTGATACTCCCCCAGATGGTAAAACCCTCATGTAGCATAGCGTAGGAGTGACAATTTTGGGTATCTCGTGTCTAGATCGAGGTTTATTAGGGTTATTGAGCGTCTGGGTATAGGGAAGCGGTATTTCTTGGCTAGTGTTGCTTATATTACTTATATCATCAAAATATCTTATCGTGTTTGATTATTGTTTAGGAAAGTCACGTAATTTTACATGTGTATAATACTTTGCATACTGAAATACAGGGTACAGACAGAATTCAGAGTATTGTGTGTCAATGAGAATATGGCAATATGTTCAACACTATTTTCCCTGTCTACGTATCTTCGTAAATGTAAAATGGTCTTAAATTCAAATAACTTATACAGAAAAATCGAACGATACCATCAGCAGCGCGATACATATTTAAATCGACTTTATAATCAACATTGTCAATATTATTCAGTCCGCCACGAAAACATATTTCGTAATGTTTAATGCAATTTCCGATATTCTTATGGTAATTTGACTTATGTCTCGCCGTTCGCCATGAACTCTTTCCACGTGTAAACTGTTTCGTGTGCTTGTGACGTCAGCACCTTCCCGTCTCACCTTAGATCACGCAACTAAGGGATATACATACTGCTTGTTACCTCATGTTGTTTGTGGCAAGAAATAGGTTTATTGAGGCACAATTTGTGACGATTGAAGATTTGTACACTTGTGATTGAATAAGAGATGATAAATGCTCAAAGAATTACTGTTGCTATAGACATGTCGTTAGTCAAATAAATCCTAGATTTACTACTTACGGACTAAATAAATAAAACTATTATTTGTGGTTGTTTCTTAATTTCGTGAGTCGGCACAAAAGACCACACATTCGATACTGCACCTGCAAACAATCGGCTCATCAATTTGTCATTAGCCTTTAGGTTTGCTATAAAGGTACAGGCGTTTGTAGATAACCGACGCTTTTTCTTGCTAAATAATCCAATGTGAGAGCGATGAACATACATTCTTGACACTGTATTTCTTATCCCATTGGCGGCTAGTAACAGAAAATCCTTCTGATCTGAAGAGTGAAGAGTTATTTAAACGAAATTACTACAAAACCTTCAGAATGCTTTATTCGAAATAACGAACTGTTGTATAACTTTTACCACTGCGAAAGATATTACATAAGTTGCGGTTTCAATTTACACGACGACAATCAAATCATAATCGACTTACATAAGGGCGAAATAAAATGCTTTTCATTCGCTTACTTACAAATAACATTTAACTTTATATTTTTACAATGGCTCAGCATAACCAGGATGTACTTTCTCTTTTACAAATGTTAACGTATAGAACGATAGTGCGTACAGTAATAAGCTAATTAGTTACTAGTCAACGCAACCCTAATTAGCATAGGTCGGTCGTTTACGCCCAGTGGCCGTTTCATCATAGTTTTATTTTAGTACCATGTTCATTCACGGCGCAACGGATCTCTTTGACAAAGAGATTTCTCAGAAATTGATTCCGAGTTTTACCTTTCAATTGCAAAAACAAAACTTAAATAATAGTTAAAATTATAAAGCATCATTAAATATGCTTTAATTTTAATTGTGTATGTACCTATGGCTGAAATACAGCTTCATGTTTTTTTTACTTGTGAATCAGGGTTTTATCAAAATTTGAGGAAAATCCCTTAATTTACAAATAATCTTTTATCTATACATTTTTAATGTGTTACTTCGAGTTTACCCTTTGTTTTAATATACACTTTGTTATATACGTATATGATGTTTTCAACTTTAAATTGGTACGATATTGATAAGACTGGATCAGAGCAATAAAACGACAACACTTGTACAACAAAGCATATGTCCTTCACGGGTCGTTACCATCCAATGTAGTTGATTGTGATACGAACTTCTGACGCATTTGATAACAAACAAACGTAAAAATCGTTGTCTTAGTTTCTTCAATACTTAAATCTAATATAACAACAAACACAACTATACTAAAATCGATAAATAAATAAAACTAACACGCGTCAAAAATTCATCGTCATCACTGTCGATCTCGGGAAACGTGCCCAGAAGGCTGGCAGCATTGCAACGTTGAATGGCCATATTTTCTTCATATTTTACGAGGACATCCATACTTTATGTCCGACCATTTCAGCTCAAAAGTATTAGAAATTTCAAAATCTTAAATGTTTGCCATCCAGTGGGAACAGGTGCGATTGAACGAAGCAACTTTGATCTAACCGCTGCAATATAAATTTTAAGCTTAGACTTGCAGTCAGATTTATAACCTGACTGTGAAGGCTGCCAAGTAAAATGGAAATAATTCTCACTAGAACTAAGTGCAGTGAAGGAATATTGAAACAGAAGAAGGAATCTTGGTTGCACATACATGGCAACACTTTAAAATCGCCCTTATCATAAAGCAATAAGGTTTGTATTTGCAATTTTTGCTATCACTGACCTCTGGTCTGAAAATTCATTTCGAAGCAGGGCAGGGCCTCAATTAAACTTATAATTACGTCCCAATACAGTTAACTGCTATTGTTAAATCAAGTGGTTCTCCACACAACGCACGCGCAGCAATAACTAATCGTAATTGTATCCGCCTCTCATTTATTAAAACGTGACTCGGTTCGTGCGCAGGAGTCTCGAAACTACAGCTGATTGACGCGGAGTCGCATCTCTCATCATTAGTGAGGAATTTATTACTATTAGTACGTACAATTGACAACAGGTTATCATAATTAACTTTTTCAATACATTACACGTTTACTATTAGGATATAAATCTTTCATTCTACTTACAAATGAAATGGATTGCATGCGAAACTTTTGATGTTGATAAAATATCCAGTCTTTGTAACTGATTCTAAAATTTACATTCAATGTATAAATGTTTACTGGATATTTGCATGTGGTAACTACGTTAACACAAATATTAAAATAAAAAATCGAGATACATAATTATAAAACTTCCTGTCTTACTGTAATTACAAGTTTACAAAAATATTTTTTAACTAAATTTCTAAAAGAACACTGTTATATCAACGCGTCGCGTGCGCAAACTACATTTCAATCGACTTCGGTCCATGATCTTAGCATATAATCGTCAAAAATCATTTATCGATTCTTCCGTGCGCATGCGACTACCTTAATCGTAATGGTCACACAATCTACATAACAGTCATACTGATCCGGGAGGAAATTATGTAAGATTTTAATGTACCACGCATATCACGTACACTTTATATAAGAAAATCTTTATTGTATATGTGGTAGGGTTGACTACCAAAACTACAAAAAAATACTGGATAAATAAATTATTATTAGTTTAAAACAGCACCATGCTCCTTTTGCACAAAGTTGTTAATGCACATTACTTGGTCTTTGGCGTTACACTAAAATTAATTTTACAATTAAAACGTTTAAACAGATGTTTACTTGCAACTTAGAAAAAGTTTACTATAATCAAAAGTCTATGGAATAATTGACAGCCCTACTTCAGGGCTACCTACCTGTCACTATTCTTGAATTGTTTTATTCAACCACTAATACCACTATGCCTTGGGTTAAAAAACAGCCTGTACCAGCAGCTACTTGACTATAGGCTAATGAATGTGTCCTTATCAATGTTCTATACCTCCGACCGGTAACTCGCTAATTATGTTAGCTACTTCTATCGATCGCATATTTGCATGCACACCTTGTGAAATGTTTCAAAGATATTAATTTTAAAATCTTTATCCACTATGTCCAGGAGTTATGAATTGAATAGACGTAAAGAATAAAGTCACCCAACAGTGCGTCCAGATCTGGACAAACGCGCACGGAACGAACACAGCTCGCGAGCTGTTCGTATAATGCTCGTTCGGTGCGCGCTCGTCATATTATTATCTGGACGCACCCTAATAAAGATTAGGGACAATATTTATGATTGCAGTGCAGCACTTTGAAATCGATCAGATTGAACAAGATAACTTAAATATCTGATATTTAGAGTTAGCGGTGCAATTTCACGTTAATGATCATGTCTAATCTTAAGTATTTCCCGTCAAGCTTTATCAAGTTAATAGCTTGGATCCTGTATTCATAATTATATCTACCACTTTATAGTTCAATATAGGTACTAAGAAATCGTACATAAAATAATTATGCTTGTTGCGAGAATATCCAGTAGTTGTAAGTGAATATGGGCACATCACTCAAAATAAGCTCTTTATCCTCAATTTGCAATTAATAAATGAGAAAACATTTCCGTGCGAAGTAAATCTATCTTAAACGGCTTATGATATTAGCCATTTATCAAATGAACTCCAACTTATAAAAGTCTGATGGAAAATGTTGGTCGGCTCGTATAAGGCCAGCTATCTGGCTCGATGTCGTGCGGACTGGTTTGGAACCGGACCACGTTGCGTTAAACCAAGGTTCACCAGATGTCATAGATACACGCCAATTGAATCTAATTTAAACCTTAAGGCTAAACGATTAGCGACTATTGTATCGCTAGCAGCACGAATGCAGATCATCTGGTGATTAGTCGTCGATTCCCTAAACACCTGCATCTATAAAGTGGTCGCTGCTGACTTGTCTGTCTATTGTTTTAATTAAACTAAATTCTGCTACTAAATAAATATTATTTTTTATTGATTTAGTAACTGGTCCCACCAATGGCGGTGGTAGCTGAAAGGAACCGATTACTGAATGGTAGTATTGAGTTTTGAGCCTACATTAAGTCGCCTCGAAATTGAAACAGTATCAAGCCTTAATGTAATTTGCCCTTATACATATAATGTCGCCCCATACAATTTTGTTATTGAAATGCTTATCTATGTACCCATTTTTTATTCTGTTAGCGTTTCAAATAAGTCGATTCTTAACGGTAGCATTCGGTAGCAAAGCATACTTGTGTACTCAATTGAGAGTATTTAGGACAGTCGTATATCAAACAAGTTTGGAGGCAAGTTACTTACACACTTCATATATTATGTTAGTACAAACGCGAAACAATTTAGCAATATATTGTTTAAATAACAAACTACTTGTGTTATTACTTAAAAAGATGTAACCCGATTAAGTAAAGTAGGTCAGAACTTAAGTATAGCTGTGAAAATATAATTTACGGTGTATGAAAATAAAAATATTTTTAAAATTTCTAGTTAATTTTTCTGTACCTAACAGGATGAGCCAGTTGTTCTCAAAATAACTAAGAATAAACCGGACTATAAAATGTAACCTAATTATTTGACATATTATAAAATGAAAATAACCATATCCGGACAAGTCCATATTTTATATCTTAATTGATAATCTATAAAAAAAGTGAATGCGTCAAATACGAATATTTGAAATGAAGTCTGTAGGTATTGGTTTTCAAGCCAGTGTTAAATAAAAATGCCCAAATAGGTACAGCTTTATTATATCCATAAAAGCAAACAGCATTTAATACAAGGTGATATACTAGCGAAATCTAATAGCTGGCTGCTAGCCATATTTCTATAACTTTAGCGTAATAAATAAAACTATTACTACAAAAATAAATAGAGCGCTCATAAAAGATAACTACATATTTACAGCTATAAATTTTGAATATTACAAACATTTTTTCTGTAACAAGTCAAGTAAGAAATTAATTTCACCTTAAATTTATTCCACATTGGCACAACATTTATTAAGAGTCACGTTTTCCACACTTAACTGAACATATAATTATATTGAAGCATTAATTTGACGTACATGTTAGAATATTAACACCCTACATAATTATTCTTTAAGTACAAGGTATAAACTTAAGCGATTTATTAATTTACGCATTCTGTAGTCATTAACTTACTCTGAGTACTAAGTGAACTTGAAAACTTATTAATAATAACGACGTTTAAAAATTAAACCTAATGGCGGGAGGGTATTTAAATAAAACAGCTGTTTCATAAGTATTATTTAATTTGAGCGTTTTAATTAAGCTCTGACGCTTTAAATATGTATCTTTTTCTTTTCAATTAGACTGTAGGTATTAAGTAATTATGCATTATTAAGTATTAAACTACCTGCTAATTATTGGTCCTTTTTCTAATGCCTTAATCGTGATTATTGACATTAGGTAAGCGATACATCAGATAATATCATCTGCAAGCGTCATATAGTTATTTTTTCTTGCGGCCTAGTTCGTATTTAGGTAAATAGCTTTATTAGTTTCGTGTATTTTGGTAGCTGTATATTTTACAAATGTTGTTTAATTTTTACAGAACAAATTTTGGTCAGGCGTCGGGCCGGGCTCCTGCGCCGCGCCCGCCGTGCCGAGTCGCGCGTGCGATGCGGAGCGGTCCCCGCCGCCCGCGCCGCCTCCCGCTCCGGCTGTACTCTGTGCCAGACCCTGCTGTCGCGACGTCACGTAAGTACACCTACCTTGCTTTAGGGTCGGTTCATGTCTGACGGAAAATGCGTTGCGAGACGCGAGAACTGGCAAATATATAATGAAACATTAAATTTTTTACACTAAACCGATAATAAGTTACTGTGTCAATTGTATTCGCGTCGTACTTTCCGTCAGATATGAACCGACCATATTAAAATATATAAACCTTACAGCTAGAAAGTACCGATGGCCTAGATGTTGAATGACCGAATTAGTACTAACTAAGATATGCGATCCCAGGTTAGGAATAATGTAAGTTTAGAACGTTGTTTATACAAAAATATATGAAAAAAATCTCGCAATCAATGCTTGTTGTTTATACAAGAAAAGCCTTTTCCTATGAAACAGTCATGCTCATAGCCCTAATTTAAAACAGACATCTTTGTTTATGGATTTATCCTATTGCCTGTATTTAAAACATGGTTTGGTCTCAGCACCCGACTATAAACTGGTCTATGCGCTACTCTGTCTCATACACTGAGACCTGAGACTCGACTACAACTCGACTATGAATTGTCCTCTCAATCACATACCGTTACATGGAACTCGTATCTAGTGTGACTACCTAGCCTAATAAAAAAATACTATATCGATGTTATTATAAAAGATTTAAATAATATCTTTTATATAGTTTTAGACCACTGGGTACCGGCTATCAAATAATAGACTTTTATAAAGGGTTATTGGTCACCCTATTTTAAAGCCATTCTTAGAAACTATTAGAGGATGAAAAAATATTATTATTTAATCTTCGATATAAAGAAAGCATGGTCATTTCAAAGACCGACCTCTGGGTACTATTTGTGTTTAATGCACCCTTATAATAAGGGTTCTTTTTATGCAGTTGACTTTGAACTCAAACTAGAAATAGCACAACTGTGTCATGAGAAACGCGAAGAAAGTATCTATGTATGATTTTAGTTTCGATAACTCAAACAATGAATTCTCATACACCGAAGAGTGAAGATCTCATTGCTAGTCTCGCACGACATATCTTTTTGCAAGGGAATGTTATTTATGTATAGGTCTTTGTTTAATATCTAGTGATAGTTTACTTTTGAATAGGCTTGAACTACGACATAGTAACTGTCGCAGTCAGAAAACAACAACAATATAACGTCAACATCGAAATCAAAAACAAGCAAACATCGCATACAATTTCGCGTTCCCACAGTGCGCGTACGCACTTTCGAGGCAGGTTACTAGATACCCTTATTATTGAATGGGGCTTACAATACGGGGAATTTGGGTTTAAAGTAGTCCCCTCGCTACCTGAGCCCCCACTACCCTCAGCTACCCTTGTCCCGTCCCTGCCGCGGCGTCACTCTTCCCCAACCCCCTACGATGCGCGCACGCACCACAACGCCGGACCCCGCAAGTTTAACGCAGTTTTTAAATCAAACGTTTTTACTGGACTGGTTATGATATTAGTGTTTATATGTACAGTGTAATATAGTGAATGTGTAGATATTATAGCCAATATGGATTTGTCCATACCTAGATTAAAGTTTGAGTGTGAGAACGATGGATATGAGGAATTCGATCTTGGACAGACGTAAGTTGGAATTAATGTTATTGTTTTACTGTTATATTTCAATATACTACTTGTGTCTTTGCGATTGCGTTTTCATACTATCTGCTATTGGAAAACTTGTAGAGTATATTTCTCGCTCAAAATGTTTGTCAATTAAAGGTTTTGAATAGCATTGAGATACAATTCACAAATCAAACATTTGTTATTATATAAACCTGCTGCTGCTAATTCACCTTCTACTTAAAATACTTTTGTTAAATTTGTTTTTATTTTACCAAATGCTAATCTACCCTTATGTTTAAACGAATCCTATACAAACTAGTGCTTTTGTATACTGTTAAAAACATTCAAAGTGGCTAAAGAGATTTATAATCCTGATCCCGTTAGGTGCTAATTATCCAACATTCTTAAAAGTTATTGTCTTTTTGTCTCTGAAACTATTTTACTCACTTAATTCCTACAATTATCGAATTGTTTAAAAAATACCTATTGTTTGTCTGTTTCCTTTCTCTAATAATCTCACATCCTACTGTAATCTATTTTTCGAAATAGTCCAATAACAGAATGCAAAAAGCTAAATTTTTGTGCACGTATATTTCCTGTTATTATATCGTCAAACATTTCGCAGAAGTACCTACTTTAGATGTTAAGGAATAAAGTCGAATATCAAATAACACTGATATTCGATTTATTGGAATTGATTGCAGGCAAACGCATACGCTGTAGGGATTTTTTCTAACGGGACTTTTGGCATGGTATCCCCAGCACCCTATTTTTTGTGGGTAGAATATTTTTGAGCAAAAAGCAGTAAGCCGTAGCAAGTGCTATTAGATTTAGATGAAAATAGTATTGAACTAAACTATGTCATGCTAAAAGAAGTTTTTTGGTAGAGATCTTTGCAGTTAGCCTGAGCTCAGGCTTTGACTGCTTCACCGGACTTTAAATATGTCATGCTTGTAAATTGAATTCCTACTGAATATTATGGTCATGGCTGTGAAGAGTCATTCTGATTAGGTCTTATGCATTTAAAAAAGCATATGTTTTAATGAAATATATTTATTGTTTTTAGTTAACTTATTCAATTAGATACCATTAAGACTTAACAATCTCACCAGTGACGCTGCAGTTAGTGTGACCAATACCTACCTTAGGCGCAGCGTATTTTAAATGTTAATATACAAGATTACATATGAATTTATGTATTAGCCAATTTTTTTTAACTCCCGTCTCAACACAGGGGTTGTTATAAGTTTGAGGTGTCAATTGTTTGACACGTCACATAGTTTAAAAGCAGACGAAATCGGTGAATGGTTCTTAGCTATAATTTCTTAAGTTCTGTTTAGTGTTTTGAAAAACATCAGCAGTTCTTTTATGACGACCTCCGTGGTCGTTTGGCGAACACACCGGTTTTCAAAGTTTCGCTGGCTCTGAGGACCCGGGTTCGATCTCCAGACGGGTCAATGTAGAAACTGTCTTTTCTACATTGCCTCGGGTCTGGGTGTTTGTGGTACTTTCGTTGTTTCTGAACTACATAACACAAGTGATTTAGCTACTTACTTTGGGTTTAGAGCAATGTATGTGTTATAAAAACATAACATTACATCACGCCTGTATCCCTGAAGGGTTAGGCTGAGGTATACCAATGTACACCCACAGTTCGCCGATATTTTTAGGTCCCATGTAATAGGGGGCGAGTCTATTGCCACTACCGGGCACAAATCCTAACTCCGACCTGCTACTAAGAATTTCACAGAAAAACTCAATAACACCTTCGTAGACTAACGAGGCAGTTGTGTTATTATTATTATTATTATGTGTTATTGTCACCGTTTTTTCTAATATAATGTATGAATTGCCAACAGTGTCGGAGATAGCATCGAACAGCGTCGCGTCGTTGAACAAGTCGATAGCGGCGGCGGCGCGGGCGCGGGCGGCGCGCGGCACAAGACGGCTCCACAGGCCGCAACGACGACGGCACACAGCAAGCAGCTGGCGGCGGGCGGGGCCAACCACCCGCCCCAGCCGCAAGGTAACCACAAACGTAATGACCTTGTTCTTATCTACCTTTTATATACGAGTACTCACACATACACACGCAAGCACACACTAACGCGTAGATAGATTTGTGCACACACATACACACGCAGGCACACACTAACATAAGCGTAGATAGATTTGTGCACACACATACACACGCAGGCACACACTACATAAGCGTAGATAGATGTGTGCACCCACATACACACGCAGGCACACACTAACATTAGCGTCGATAGATTTGTGCACACACATACACACGCAGGCACACACTACATAAGCGTAGATAGATGTGTGCACCCACATACACACGCAGGCACACACTAACATAAGCGTAGATAGATTTGTGCACACACATACACACGCAGGCACACACTACATAAGCGTAGATAGATGTGTGCACCCACATACACACGCAGGCACACACTAACATTAGCGTCGATAGATTTGTGGAATACTAGAGTGCGTATGGAACGAGCATTACACGAACAGCTCGCGAGCACGCACACCATTTGAGGATGTTGGTAATAGCATGCCTTGTTAGTTTTGCCTTCAAGCTAACTTAGCTCAAATTTTTATCAAAATCAGTTTTGTGGTTTTAGCCATGATTAAAAACATAACATTGTATAATATACCAAGTAAAACATATACCTAAGTTTCCATGTTGCCTGAAATCAGCCAAGCCCTTAGGACACATTAACGTTCACCCTAAGTTTTTGCCATTTTGGGTTCTATGCCGTTAGTATAAAGCTCATTTTGATATGTAGCCATCATATCTAACGAATGAATTCGCTGATCCAAACAAGTTCAACAACCCGTAATTAAATGCCCTAGATATCTATTTGTACCCCGAGGTTACAAATATTTAGGCTTTAATACAACGGTAATTAAACTATATTAATTGAACTGTTTGGATAGTATTTAATTAGATTCGCTATGTGTAAAATTTGCTATTAGGTACACAAATTATTTATACGTAACATATACTGACATATATTATAATAGATGATGAATATGTTAACTTTAAGCATTTAAAGTTGGTCAACTTTAAAATATTTATAAATCCTTTTTTGATTAGCCTTGGACACGATATAATTATGTACTAATCTAGCACAAAATAATAACGCTCTGTCGCCTGCAAGGTCAACACTGTAAACATAGCTTTGTCACGCAGTTTCACTCGCCTTGTTTCTAAGACAAATAATGTGATTTTCAAAACACTAGGGCTCTCAAATGGAAAATCATCCAAAATTTCATAGATTATCAGTTTTAACAAAAAAGTCTTTAACTAAAATTATATTATTATGGATTAAATAATCTATTGGATGTTTAATATTGTTGTCACGTGGATAATACCTATCAGACATTTTGTATAAAAAAATGTCCATTCTACCAAGAGACAAGAGCGTAAAGAATGCCGTGGGAACCAACCTGTAGTTTGTTTGGACTTTCATGCACAATCCTTTGACAAATGCACTTACCTGCATAAGTGTTTAGGTTACACGGCAAATACTACCTTTGTACACACTAGAATGCGCTCTGACTTACAATATTCTGTCTCCACTTTTGTTAGACCCAACCTAACATGAACCTAAACAGAATAAAATTAAATTATTTAGTTCGTCTAAGCCCATTCTAACGTGTATTTTTCAATATTAGAACCTGCTTTTGATGTTGTTTTTCTTAATTTTTTGTAGATTCTGTGTAACCGTCTTTTAGAACTCTCCACATTACTTTGGACTTCTAAAAGGTTTTCAATTTAACACTAACTGTTCACCAGTTAACTAAAACATAATACACATGAGTAATTTGTATGGCCACTTGAATTAATTTGTGTATTTCCAAGTGCTAATAGATCCGCAATAAGTTTGTCGGTAGACGTTTTAATCACAGTTATTAAGTCGCTAATAATCTGCGCTCCCGCTTACATAAAACCTCGGTTGTCTGCAAGTGTCGATCCCATTACATTTTAATGAGTATATTTCTATCGACACTCCGTCACAGACAACCGTTTTGACTTAATCATAATTATAAAGCCTAACCTGGCTTTTAAATTGTTGCTTTGAATTTAAAAAATCAATTTTTCAATGCTTCATTTAAAGTGACTTGTTCACTATAACTGTGACGAGCCACGAGCTTATCGCTTACCACTATAACCCCATTTCCTTCAGTTGACATGCACAACTGTGGGAAATGACAACCAATTGACACAACCCTGTCTTTCTTTCTTCCCCAGATCAACATGGAAACAAAAAATATGATAATTCTAGAAGACCGACTGCTCGAACAAAACGTGAGATATAGTCTATTTAAATTCTTGTGCCAACTGATGTTATTAACATCAACTTTATGCTAGTATAAATAATAATCATTTTAGACTGACCACTGTTGAGAAAGTCAAAAATGAAATGTAGCGCAAACTGAACCTTATATGTAAACATACGACACTTTTTCCTAAAATCAGTGTTTGTTTACATGTTTGGTATATAAAATGCGAACTCATAGACACACATTTATCATAGTATAACCTTTTAGAAGTCCAAACGAGTGTTAATATAAGTAGTATTAGTTTTGTTTTGTTTGACGTGATGCTAATATGTGGTTATCTGATATTCATACATGCGGATGCGGTTGGTGCGACTGATGCTGCGACTGCACGATGCGACACGATGCGACACGACGACTGCGACCGACAGGCTCCGGCTGCGGTGGCGATGGCGACTACCAGCTGGTGCAGCACGAGGTGCTCTACTCCTCGTCCAATAGGTACGTACATAACATACCATCACGCCTGTATTCCCGAAGGGTTACGCAGAGGTGTACCAATGCACACCCAAAGTTCGCCGGTATGTTTAGGTCCCGTGTAATAGGGGGCGAGCCTATTGCCACTAACCCGGCACAAATCCAAACTCCGACCTGCTGCTAAGAATTTCATAGAAAAACCCAATAACACCTAGGTCGACTTGGGAATCGAACCCAAGACCTCTATCTAGCATAGCAGTCGCAACATACATTACATTATATGCTGTAGTATTTTGCAGAAAATACTACAACACCAGTTAGTGCCAAAATTGCGAACCAATCGATTACCTAGTTTTCGAATGTAAGGGAAAAAATATATTCTTGAAATGTGTATTGACAGTCGACAGCACATCTGTGCTATTAATATGATATTGTCCTTGTTTTTATTCGTTTAGATTTTATTGACGAATCATACAAAACACTTAAATGAATTTCATTGAATTTAAATCTATGATATGAATAACCTTCTGTAGATTTATTTGAGTTACCCACAGCTTTTGGACACAAAAATTAAAAAAAAAACAACGACCTTTAATAAATTAGACAGACCTGTTGGTCTAGTGGTTAGAGACCCTGACTGCTGTACCGGAGGTCGTGGGTTCGATTCCCTCCCGGGTCAAATGTTTGTGTGATGAGCACGATCATTTCTTCGGTGTCTGGGAGTAATTTATCTATAATATGTATGTATTTAGAAATAAATAAGTATGTTTATCAGTTGTCTGGTTACCATAACACAAGGTCTGCTTAGCTTGGGATCAGACAACCGTGTGTGAGATGTCCCGGAATATTATTATTTTTATTAAATGCCCTTCACCCCGCCCTGCTATAGTCTCAACTTAAA
This sequence comes from Autographa gamma, assembly GCA_905146925.1. Lineage (NCBI taxonomy): Eukaryota > Metazoa > Arthropoda > Insecta > Lepidoptera > Noctuidae > Autographa > Autographa gamma. The sequence continues at coordinate 7,926,196 of LR989865.1, forward strand.
ACAAGAACGCGAACATTAGTCTTCCACAATTATATAGCAATGTGTTAACGTCGTTGTAATTGAACGTAGGCACTCGTAAGGACTCTGATAGCATCAGCACAAACAAGGCGGGACTGTTGATTACACAGATTGATCTTGATTAACCAGTGCTGCCAACCTTCGAGCAGAATATTATCAGAACACTACCGTTTACCAACTCTGCAACAATAAACCTTAGGGAGTTGCAATAAAGTCAACAGTCAATAGCAAATAACACATGTGTACATTTTCCTCACAGTATTTTATAAATATTATTGTTATATGTTGGCTAACCTTATGATTTCACTTGACTGTTGTAATGGTTTCTATAGCCACGTGTCCTGAATAATGTTATCAGGATTTCTAAAATAAAAGCCTTCGATTTTGTATAAAAACCTCTTTATAACCCATTTAATTACTTGAACATGAATCACACAGGGATATTTATATTCTATCACCTGAAATTAACCATTAACTAATAAAAGCATAGCCACATTTGTATGGAACAGAATTTTATAAATACACCCATGAATATAAAACGAATGTTGTGTAAAACATTTAATACTGTTAGTCTTACATAAAATGTTGTTTTTCACGCCTCGACAATTAATTTATTCGTACAGTACCTACACAGTAGAAATCCTTGCGCTCGTTTCATTTATCAATAGTCCTTGCATTCTTTCTAGTCTTCCAAATACATTATTCATATTACCTGTTACACACTGAATTTTATAAAACATATACCTATACTTTTTTTATTTATACGCACTGTAAATTGAGAGGATTTAGAAAATGACATGCTGGTACAAATTAAATCAAAGATATTTAAATTATGAAACACTAGCTGTTGCCCGCGACTCTGCCTGCCTGGATGTCGGTTATGAGGGATAAAGTAACCTCAAATCAATTAATCACAACGGTGATTGGTTGACCAAACGACTAACAACCAATCACAGCGCTTAACATATTTGACAGGTGTACAATAAACATAATTATGTATGTCAGAGACTCAGAGTCATGTTCTGCATAAAACAGTTCTTTAGTTAATTGAGTGCATTATTTATAATGTAATGTTGAACGTTCCAGGTACGAGGTGTTGGAGTTCCTCGGGCGAGGTACGTTCGGGCAGGTGGTGAAGTGCTGGAAGAAGGGCACCAACGAGATAGTCGCCATCAAGATCCTCAAGAACCACCCCAGCTATGCTCGCCAAGGACAGATTGAGGTTAGACAACCATTTAAAACCTTAGAGTATAGATAAGAAACTAAAGAGTGAACTACTATGTTTCCTGTAAACGAATATTTTTTTGGTTACATTGTCTGATAGATTAGAAATTGTGCATTTTGTCACACTGAATAAACTTTTTGAAAAGTAGCCAAGTCCGCCATTACTACATTTTCTATTTTTTGACACTTTTGGTGTGTTGTGACAAAACACACCTATGTAGGTCATGTTCAAACAAATTCTTAACAAGTTTAAAATTAAATGAACTAAGTGACTATTTCGTTGCAAAGTTTATAAAGGAATGTAACCATGAACACATGAAACAATATATTTTTAATATCATTATGTACCCTCATATGTTAGTTAAAAGATTTTTATGAAGGCAAAATTCTCAGCAATAAATCTCTAACTCAATAGTTACTAATTTTTTATGCATTCTTAGTGAGTTTGGCCCAACTCCAGGCTAGCTGTTTGTGTTTGTTGACCAGAGTGGTTTGAACACCTAGTCTATATATTAATGTATAATATAGTATATACTATAGAAGATTGTCAGTGTTGGCCTCAATGTAAAGATGACAGGTGTTAGTCGCTTGCATTACAACAAAGTTGCTGTAGAATTGTACATAATGTTTATAAATGATACATATCTTGTTGGCTTAAATGCCAACAAGATATGTATCATTTATATGTTTTTATTTATTATTCATGTATGATGTAAATTTTATTTCTTCTTGACTTTGTGGATAGTGACTTCAATCAAAACAAGGGTCATTAGTGGTTGTATACAAATATTGCTGATTGCATAGTGCCTCTCAGTTTACCAATTTATGCATTATAGGTACACATTTGCAGTGTAATTCTTCAAAACCAAAATTAATGAGAATTAAATATCTTTCGGACATATTTGTTAAAAAATAATTCTATTAGGCATAAATAAACTGGTGCTAAACCTTGACAAGTTGTTTATTTGTCCCACATACGTCACACATCGTCCTCTAGGTGATTTGTTCAAACGTAGGAGTTCCCAAGTTACGTGTATCGATATAGACTCATGTGATATCCACACGTATAGACTGTTTGTCTTATGCATTTATCATGGTGCTGTCAAGGGCATATTAAACTAGACGTTTCCAGTTCTGAAGAATATAGATTTTATTTATATGTCGAATAGGGATGGCGGGCGGTCGTTGTTGCTCAGCTTTCCTTCTGATCAGCTCCCTTTCATCATGAATGTATTCAAGGAACGCGGCGAAGTCGGTTTCTCTTGTTAGCTTCTCGTGCATTCCATCCGATGTCAAATTACACACTGCCAAATTTGACTGCTTGCACGGAGCTGCCAACATCTGATCCCGAATACGCCCAAGGCGGTTAAACCTTGACGCTCCTCTTTACACTCTCTGACATATAGTTCATGTAATTTATTGAAGTTAAGACAATATTTGGAGCAATAATACAAATAAAGAGAAGTTATTTAAAGTTGTTACAGCTTGTTTTAGTCGTAAGGATAATTCTAGGTTATAGGTTGAAAAGTTTTTTTCGACGACCAAAGCAGAAAAGTTGGAATCCTTATTTTCATTAGGTCTTTGCATCCCGAACAATCCAAAAATGTACCTGTACGTAGGATTGATTTTCAATGATGTATAATTGTATAACTAACTTTACTAGTAAAATTTCACGTAAAAATTACATCTACAGACTTTTATTCCCGTACCAAGGATGTCCACATGGTCTTCCCTCCACCAAGCTCCTCTCGCGACTTTAAAATGTTTGTTCATTGATATCTAATAATAATCCGATTGTTATTCCAGGTGTCCATCCTCTCCCGGCTATCGCAGGAGTCGGCGGACGAGTTCAACTTCGTCCGCGCGTACGAGTGCTTCCAGCACCGCTCGCACACGTGCCTCGTGTTCGAGATGCTGGAGCAGAACCTCTACGACTTCCTCAAGCAGAACAAGTTCAGCCCCTTGCCGCTCAAGTACATCCGGCCCATACTACAGCAAGTGCTCACGGCTTTGCTCAAACTTAAAGTAAGGGGACTCTTCAATACATGCTACGTGCTCGTTTTAGGTTTAAATTCCCTCAGAGTAATAATTTTAATCGTTTTTTTTCCTGTCACCAGTTACTGGCAGGTTAAAATTTAAATTATTTGTATTATAGTTTCATCATTCGGCCAATCATAGTCCACTGCTGGACATAGGCCTCTCCCAATTTGCGCTACAACACCCGGTCCTCGCCCTCCGCATCCAGTCCCCTCCGGCGACCTTTTTCAGGTCATCAGTCGACTTGGTCCATTATAGTTTAATTAACTTACCACAAGTGGAAATAAGTTAACGATCTAAATAACTTTTCGAGTAAATATTAATAACTATGTTTCCCTTAGCAACTGGGCCTGATCCACGCGGACCTGAAGCCGGAGAACATAATGCTGGTGGAGCCGGCGCGCCAGCCGTACCGCGTCAAGGTCATCGACTTCGGCAGCGCCTCGCACGTCAGCAAGGCCGTGTGCAACACCTACTTGCAGAGCAGATACTATAGGTATGGACTACCTCTACATCTTTTTCATTATTACCCATAGAGCAGGGGTGTTGTGTAGATGCCCCATTTCATATAAGAATAGAGTTCTCAACAAGGGCACTGCGTTTTGGATCGCTGTTCCCATGTAAGCCTTCCAAAGGACCGGGTATTCTCATACTTGGGATAACCCGTGAACTAAAAGAGATACAAGATAACCATCTTATATACGTTCCACTGCTAGGCCTCCTCTCATATAGGGAAGGCACGAGCATTGATCACCACGCTTGCTTACTGCGGATTGGCTAATTCCGATCCCAATTTTTGGAATGCAGGTTCCTCATGATGTTTATCTTTACCGTTTGACAGAAGTGTCATTGAAGTTAAAGACAAAAATTTATGTACTAGTTCAGGTTATTCTATAAGTACTGTATAGTCGGATATGAAATTCCAAAGAAATTAAGTTATTTTGGATTTCTTATTTATTTCTTATAGTGTTCTCGTAATTAGCTATTAAAGGCTTTAAATTGAACTTACAAGTCGACAGACTTATGTGTCCATATATTATCCGAGTAAATAAATAGTATCGCTATGTGGCAGAGCGCCGGAGATAATCCTGGGCCTGGCGTTCTGCGAGGCCATCGACATGTGGTCGCTGGGCTGCGTGGTGGCCGAGCTGTTCCTGGGCTGGCCGCTCTACCCCGGCTCCTCCGAGTACGACCAGATCCGCTACATCTCGCAGACGCAGGGCCTGCCCACCGAACACATGCTCAACAGGTCTGTACTGCACACTAACTATTGTTCGTATTGGTCGTTTACTCATTTATTAGGTCACAAATATGAATTCCATCCATATGAATTCCATCCGTATAATTTCTCCAAAAAACACTGAGCCCACTAGTCACGACACACTTATAACATCATCACCTGTCTAGTATTTCCCAACTATGTTGGCGTCGACTCCAAGGCTCGGATTCAGCTGAATACCGTATTTTACATGGAGCGACTGTCTATCTGACCACCACAACCCATTTTACTGGGTAACACAGTATCCCATACTAACACTAGCCACTAATGCATTTAAGATTCAGACTCAGTTAGCGCCATACTTGATCAATAGTACCGTTCTTCAACATTGAATGCATTGGATAGATGTGGGTATTCTGATTTAATTATAATTGGTGTAGTGACGAATGTAACTTGGTATAAGATAATTTTTGTTATTAAGTGACTTTTTTTTAAACCAATATCAGTATAATAATAGTATGATTTTCCAACAGCGCAAGTAAAACGGCGAAGTTCTTCTACCGCGACGTGGACAGCACGTACCCGTTCTGGCGGCTGAAGACGCCGGAGGAGCACGAGCTGGAGACCGGCATCAAGAGCAAGGAGGCCAGGAAGTACATCTTCAACTGTCTCGACGACATCGGACAGGTATATACCAGCGACGTACTATATGCATAGACTGCTACTATCGCTAGTTTGTCCTTGTGCCAAGCGAGACCAGTTTTTAGTCTGAACCTAGTACATTTCGTTTTTCATTTAAGTTAATTTTCGCGCAACGAGAAACTTATGTAAGAAAATATCGATGGTTTTGACATTGTAAGAATAATATTAGTGTTTTAGATATATTTTTTAAAACGGCAAGCTCCATCTTCATACATAATTCACGACATCACTTGTTCACACTAGTGCTTACGGTTTAAACTCTGATAGGCTCACTCTATAGTTTCATATGTATACTCTAAGTGTATATAACACTATAATAATATATTTATATACAATAGCAGGAAATTTCCCCAGTCAATTATACGGCAAAAACGGACGTTATAAGTTTTAGGTGTTGGCCTATCTGTGACATTGTAGCTCCTAAATGAATGGATCGATTTCGATGCGGTGTTTTTTTTATGGTTTACGCGATCGAGATCGTAATTAACTTATTCAATGAACTAAAAACAACTTACTGGGGTAACATTTTTCTTATTTATGGTTATTAAAGTTACGATAAACTAAAACATAAAATAATAAGTTATAGATAAATATAAATATATTTTTCAACAGGTTAACGTACCAACGGATCTTGAAGGCGGCCAACTGTTGGCCGAGAAAGCAGACAGAAGGGAGTTTATAGATTTACTCAAGCGAATGCTTACCATGGACCAGGTAACATATATTTATATATTCTTGTTTAAATAGTTTACACAAGTTGCTTCTTACATTTCTTTCTAGTTAATCGTGTCTAGCTAACCGCTTCTCTGTCCAATGAGTCACATATAAACATTCTTACTGATTAACTATTGTGTTTATTGGCGGGACAGTTAAGTTTTTGATAAACATTATTTATAAAATTTAACTTAAAGATCAATGATCAATGCTCATGCCTTCTCTATATGGGAAGAGGCCTGTGCTGTGTGAATTTAGGATTTTATGTCTTGTATGTTTTTTATTTGTATTAAATAATAACTAACACAAGTAAAGATTACTAATATAAATGCTTATGTTGAACAGGAAAGACGAATAACTCCGGGCGAGGCGTTGAACCACGCGTTCGTGACGCTCGCCCACCTCGTCGACTACGCCCACTGCAACAACGTTAAGGCCTCCGTACAAATGATGGAGGTATGTAGCTACTTGTTATATTGAAATATTGGAGGTTAATGTAGGATTTTGTATGGATACGTTTAAGCAGGGGAACGTTTATGACTAAATGGAGAATAAGAGTTAAAATTTAACTCTTTAAATAAAAAAATGTGATTTTAGATATGATTTTACTGAAGGGCGCATAGTTACCAAAGTTTTTTTGGTTATTGTCTATCTGTACTGTGTCTGTAGCTCTATGTGACTTTGCTATTAGAGTTTCGTTAAAGGAGGGTTGGAAATAGGGAACTAATACTTTATGACATCGTACTTGTAAAGGCGATTTTCATAGCCAGGTTTGTAAATCAAGAAAAGGGTTCTGTTTCATATTCTGCCGTTTGAACATAACAGATTGAAGTGACTTAAGAAAGCAACATTATTCTTTGAAATAAGTCCAAAAACCCTTTCTTGCGCTACCATGCTATGACATTTGTTAAGACGTATTGTATGTCCCCAGGTGTGCCGTCGGTCGGGCGGCGGCGTGGGTGGCGTGGGTGGCGTGGGCGGCGTGGGCGGCGGCGCGGAGTACGGCGTGGGCGGCGTGGTGGGCGGCGCGGCTCCGGCGCACCACCTGGCGCTCACCATCAACCAGCAGCGCCTGCGGGCCGCGCCATACGACAACCTGGTCAGTACCACCACATACATATACTACTCTTATACTTTACTTACTAATAACACATTTACTATCAACAGAAATTTTACTTTAGTGTAAAAGCATTTAACACATTTTATAGTCGTCAAAAAAAAACCATGACATTCCAGTTATCACAACTGCATTTTTTGTGCTTTTCTAAAATGATTTTCGGTTAATCTGAGTTGACTATTTAGTATGAGTATAGTAACTAACGTCCTTAACTAAAGTCGTTTATTTTACATTATGTATATGCAACTTGATCCGATATCTATTTTGGTTTTTAACTGAAGATCTAACTAGCCTCTCTTAATCTTACGACAAGACAATCGTGCATAACTTTTTCCCTTTTGCTCTAGCCAACCCAAGCTTTGTTATTGGAGACATGTCTAATATAGTATGTCTGTGTGCAGTACCAGCTGTACCAGGGCGGGCGCGTGGCGGTGGGCGGGGCGCGGCAGTACGCCACGCGCGCGGCCGAGCCCTTCCCGCACCAGTTCGTCTCCTCCATACTCTGCCAGCCCGCCTATCAGGTACTGTACACCTATTTATATACTGATATAAAAAAATAAATATGTTTCTAACAAAAAGGATAAAACTACGTGGACCCGTTTAGAAATGACTTGATGCCAATGTTATGTATGTACTGTACGGTGCAAACTTAATGGCGGCTCTGAACACGAGGCGAGTCGCTGCGCAGTAACAAACTTATGCGCCAGCGGGGGTGAGGGCGAGGTACTGTGCAGCGTGTAGCTAACTTCACAGCCGCCATTAACTTTGAATCCAACTATACAAAAATGTAATAGATATCGTCTGACCTAGTGTTTTCAATAATGAAGTATTCAAATTCGAGAAATGGTCCTATATTAATCTTCATATCTCTTTCACTTTCCGTCGCATATATACTATATGATAGTTTTCTTTTACTTGCATAATGACAAACATGAAAATCGGATCAGTTTTTAAACGTCACACAGTATTATTAATATGCGTCATCAATATTTTTAAACATCATTGGTTGATACATTTTTATTGTGACGTAATTACGTATGTGTTATACCTCTACAAAAGCGCAGGTTATTTACGACTTCAAAAAAAAAATAAAGTAAGCAGTAGTATGGTAGTGACTACAGCATAATAACTCTGTTAGGTGCAGCAGCTAGCGGCGGCGGCAGCAGCTGCAGCGGCTGCACACCACCAGCACGGCGTCGCGGGCGTGGCTGGCGTGGCTGGCGTGGCCGGCGTGGCGGGCGTGGGCGGCGTGGCGGACGTGGGCGGCGTGGGCGAGTGGCGCGCGCCGCTGATCGTGGAGCCGGCGCCGCTGCCCGAGCCCGACGTGTGGGACGCCTTCCACCCGCACCATCCGCAGCACCACCACCCGCACAAGAGGTCAATAACTAAACACTAACATTTTTATGTTCACCACAATCTATTAAATCTATCAGTGTATTGACATACATCACAGGTACTGAACCAGCATTGTCTTTAAAACGTGTATACAAAATTTCAACTCAATCGTTTATAGATATTTGCTTCAAAATTGAGTTGATTTGGCGAGATAATAAATATAATAAACTTAAAACATATTATGTTAGAGAAGAATATTAGCACACTTAATAAAAAAAAAACTAAGTCCAATTAAGGAACTTGACATGATTGGTGTATTTTATGATCACTAAAGTAAATTCCAATACGTCAATGAAAGTGTTTATTAAAAAAACTTATTTTCGCGGGATGAACAACTTAAAAACTTAAGAAACATTTAGAGTATTCCGAGAATCCTCTTTATGTTTGTAGTTTTTAGGTGAAACTGAGCGACTTAAACAACTAAAAAAATTGAAGTGTCAAAAACTCGCTCAAAGATCGCACTTCTAGATCAAAAAGAAAATATAGAAAAACATCCAACATCTATATAAATTATCTCTCCCACATTCTGTGCTGTGCCCGACAGTGTCCAAAATTGTGACTTATTACAACCTACCAACTTATGTAAAACTTTACATTATGGACATTTTGGAACGCAATAAAGAAATTGAGTATTGAAACAGAGAATCTAATTAGTTAAATAGACAAAACATATGTTATAAATGGGTAAGTACTAATAGGGGACTTGTCGACAGATCAACAAAGCAGCAGACGGCGGTGCCGCACTACCAACCGCACCACCAAACGCATCAATACAGGTGCTTATACATTACTCTTACGATGTAGTTAACTAAAACAATTATGTACGAAAAAAAGCCAAATTCACATGATCTCAGAATTAGAATGTGGATGGACTGAATGATCTCCATATCCGACTTATTGCTCTTGGTTGGTTAATCGTTAATGAGGTAACCACGATCATCAAGTCTTGGAACCAAGCTCCCGTGTTCCTATATAATAATAATATTTGATATATCTAATATTTCTGCTCATCTAGGCTACATGAATCATTCTGCCTGGCATCTTCCCAACTATTTGGGGGTCGGCTTCCAGTCTTACCGTATTTTACATAGAGCGACTGACTTCCGCAACCCATTTTACTGGGTGACTTAGTAAGACTGGTTGCCAGAATTGACTTTACGACTACCAAAGATCAACTTAAGCCGGTCGTTAAGCCAACGGTTTAGCATGCTTTCCGAGGCACGAATGGTCTCAGTATGTTTATAAATGGTTACCCATCCACGGACCAATCGCGGCGAGCGCGGCTTACCTGGATTACAGGTTAAACCGTACAGCTCAAATTTAATCACGAGCCTCTTTAGGCGATATGATTATATGAATGATGTTTTAATTGATTGCGGGCGATGACCTCCGCGGTCGAGTGGCGTACACACCGGTTTTTAAGGTGTAGCTAGCTCTGAAGTCCCGGGTTTGATCCCCGGACGTGTCAAAGTAGATAACCACTTTTCTACATTCACTCGGGTCTGGGTATTTGTGGTTACTTCGTTATCTCTGAATTCCATGCCCCGCGTATTTTATGAAGCTACTTATTTTGTTCAGAGCAATGTATGTGAAGTCGCCCGCATTTATTTATTTATTGTTGTTATGCAGTATGGCAAACAGCGGCGGTAAGAAGGAGCCGACTCAGCTGTCACCCGTCAAGAAGCGGGTGAAGGAGGGCACGCCGCCCTCCAGGCACAGGCATCATCATCATGATCACACGTAAGTTGCACTCAGCTTATCGTATAACAAATATTCACGGGTTGAAAATGCTATGTCCGTCAAATGACATTTAAATACTCGAACAGCCACATGTCTGAGTTGTCGTGACTTTCCGTACGAAGGCGAGCGTACTGTAAGCTACTTATGGATAATTTAAGTACAGTACTTAATGAAGGTTTTAACGTCGTTTACAGATAGCCGTATCCATCCGATTTGGTTGCGACTTGAGCAAATTTTCAAAAGTAGTACCTTTTTCGGAGCATTTGTGGCAGTTTTTGACCTAATCCTTGTTGCTTGTAGCGTGGTGGAGTTCCCCACGGATCGGTCCGGAGCCGGGCGAGCGTGGGAGGGCACGGGCGCCGCGCCACACACCATCACCATCCGCGACACGCCGTCACCCGCCGTGTCTGTAATCACCATCTCCGACTCGGACGACGACGCCGAGCAGCCGCGCCGCAACCGCCACGCACACGCCACACAGCCGCACAACAACACTGGTGCGTAAACAATACATGTACACACATTTTCTTAATACGGATCCAACAATACAGGAGTTAAGCACTTACTTGCGTTGCACGGCAAATATACGGGAGCTGTGACGTTAAGGAGGCTCGTTCATCATATCGGTATGAGGTATCCCAGGACGGCGCGAGATGAGGCTGAAGCCACCGCGCCGAAACCTGCGCTGAGAATGCTTAGCGAGAGGCATGTTCGACGTGAAGTCATTAGATTTTCACCCCGTAAAAAAGGGGGAGAAGCCACCGGCGTCCTTCGTTTTTGTCTTGACCAGCGCTGCGTAAGTGCTTAAAAGCCTGCCTCTTCAGTTATGCACATCACCGCGTCACGTGGCACCGCGTAGCAGGTATAACAAACATGCATGGGGTGGGTTATACTTAAGATAGGATTAATATAGTGAAACTTCCCACTAAAAAGGGTAAGTGAAAGAAGAAAATCCGTCCATAAATTAAGCTTCTCTGTTCCATCGCGGGCAAATACAACAATTTTTTTTTTTGCAGTAAATATAATTGCTAATACTTACATTTAACATGAAATAATTTGTTATGTGTTAGGCGGCAGCGGCGAGTGCGTGAGCGGCGCGGTGGCGGCTCCGACCGGCGGCGTCATCTGCAGCGCGCGCTCGCCCAAGGACGACAAGCACGTCAAGCACGAGCCGCACCAGAACTGCCATCACCATCATGCGGTAACTACTTACTACTATTATGTTATAATTGTCATATACAAGTGTTTTCTTAAAGCGTATTTAGTGCAAATTGTGCTAATTGACATAATCCAAGAATTTCGGTCATGAAGAAGTAAATGAAAAAATCATGTAACGATATAAAACAACGCCCTTCTAGCAGCAGCAGCAGCAGCAGCAACAACAACAACAACAACAACAACAACAACAACAACAGCAGCAGCAGCAGCAGCAACAGCAACCACAGCAGCACCAACAACAGCAGCAAGCCCAGCCGCAGCAAGCTCAGCCGCAGCAGCCACCCAGCAACCAGAGCCGCGTGGCTGGCGCGGGCGCCACGCCGCAGAGCCAGAAGAAGCGGCTGCTGGCGCTCGCGCAGCAGGAGGCGCAGGCCAAGCGCGACCACGAACACGCGCACGCACATCTGCCGCCGGTACGTGCCGCACACACATATACCTCACTGCTACACGACACCTTCACACACATACTGCACTACCACACTCGCACACGGTCAGTGCACACGCAGCATGTACGTTGGCTGTCGAGTACAGTCACTAGTGCATTATGAACAAAGAACACACTCACTCAGTGACACACACGTACGCACAATGATCACTCGCTCACACGTACTATGTGACATGAGTGTGTGCTGACTACATACATACGTGTCATACAGTATAACGCAAGTTAATCGAAATAAAAGCCTATTCCCAGCAGCTGAGAAGCAGATATAAAACGAATATGTAAGGTTGCGTCCAGATCTAGCGGACGCGCACCGAATGAGCAGTACCCGAACAGCTCGCAAGCTACTTGCGAAATATATGCAAAATCTAGTTCGCAATTTAGAACTCTACGAAATATTTTAGATTCTTCATTTCGTATTTTATTTATCGCAGAGCGGATCGACAGTACGTCAAACGAACGATTATCAATGCAATCAGTATGTGCCGCCGCAACACAATAAGAGGGATAGTGTAAGTATACATATTTATTCTAACAGTTTCTTAAAAAATCCTGAACAAAATTGTATTAATATGAAAAGCTCGAAAGCATTAAAAATTCCTCACCCCTCATATTAATGACTATCACTAAAATGAACACTTTGAACATTAGAACATGTCTAAACCATCTTAATAGATAGAACGATATTCCTAGTAGATTGTTTCCGGCAAGTATATAATATCCATGTCCGTATGAACAGAGCGGCGGTTGTCGCGAGTACCTGACGAACGGCGGGGTGAGCGGAGTGAGCGGAGTGAGCGGGGTGAGCGGCGTGAGCGTGAGCGTGAGCGGCCCGCCCGCCGCGCACAAGCACGCCGCGCCGCACGGCTGGCACCACCACCCGCATCCGCACTACAAGTTAGTACCGCACTTACTATGGCAACTACCCCAATCCAGCCGCTGACAGAATGCTTTCCTGACATATGTCCCTAATTTGTATGAGAAAATTAAAATCCGTTTTTAATTATTTATTATAGCCTAGAATACCGATACCGAACAGGCGATAATAAATTATGCGCCATCTTGTTGAAAATCACCTGTCAGGAACGCATTCTCTCAGTGGCAGTACTATAAGGCCGTACCCCATGCAGAGGGGTTGAATAATAGGCCTCTGCCCTGCAGTAGGAGTTAATATGAATAATATAATACTAATTCAGTAAAGCAATAATGGCAAAAAAAAGAGTTGTTCATATTTTACAGTATATACAGGGTGTTACAAAACCCGTGTCTGACCCCAAAGGGGGATATAGGGTTCACCATCACATGCCCAAATAAAATGCTAAATTTGGAATATTCATGATAATAACAATAATAATGAACTTTGAAGTAGCCGCCAAATTCCCTAAATTTGAAGATAAAAACTACACCACCGTTTTCGTCATAGTGGCCTTTTGTATGATAATTTGGCACAACCTGTGACGATGCCGTCACTCTCACTATACATTTAGAGAAAAAAAAAAAAATATGTTGTATTTTTTTTAATTTTTTTTTAATTTTTTTTCTACATTAATGTAATCAGACATCGATACCTAACCACCCCTTACGGTGGATAAATTACTTAACGGATAAATCGGACAGGGGTTGTATAACGCACAGATTTGACGCAAAAGGCTAATTTATGGCTAGGTATTCCTATATACATTAGACGTCACTTAAATGTGTAAAATCTTACGAGGTCAAAGCTATATACTGCAGTTTTGTCGGAATTATTATGTAGTTTCTTAATATATAAAGACTAATGTGTATGTCTATTTCCAGAGCGGGTGGCGGCGGAGTGCTGTCCCCCGGCGGTGGCGTATCGCCGGGCTACCTGCCGCCGCCGCTGTACGTGCCCACCTACCACTACCACACGTAAGTACACTACCCACTGTACTACCCTAAACACTACTCCATACACTGACCCGGGAATTAAATTAGCCCAGCTGTAACGTAACAATATTTGTTGATGTTTTGACGGCAAAGTTTAGTCATAAGACCTAAATTCATTTGATTATTTGTTCATTTGGACAAATACATATATTTTATGCTTATATTCCCTATAAATGTGTGATATGTTTTATAAAAAAAAACAATGTTCCATGTCAACAAAATGTTGGACATGGAGTTTATATACCGTGCGAGTACTTACGTTTTCCTCCCGTCGACAGCGGCGGCGTGGCGGGCGTGGCCGGCGTGGCGGGCGTGGCGGGCCCGCCGCCCGCGCACCACGCCAGCGGGGCCCGGCTGCCGGGCTACCTGCAGCCGTACTCGCCCACGTACCTGGTCCCGCCGCACCACCAGCAGCACCTCTGGTACACCGACTGATCGCCGCCGCACACTGCAGATTTTAAACAAACCCTTGACTAGTGTGACAGTTCCTCTCGCCTCGCGATCGACCCCATCCTTTCTTGTACAAATGTGATTTTATCCCTTATAAAGTTTATATCTACACGCTGTACTCGAAGCATCGAGTTTAATCATTATTTGTCTAGATATGTGTAATTTATTACATGTAGCGTCGTGTAAACGCTTATAAATGTATGTATAGGTTAGTCTTGCTATTATTTGTATCGTTCGATGTCTACGTAACCGCGTAGACGAAATTACTTCGTGTATTATATGGATTGTAAATTTCGCGTTATATTTTGCTGGTAAAGCATGTAGGTTGCATTTACTAATATTTTATCATAGTTTAGTGTTTGTACCAAATCATTTTAATGTGGAACTTATTGATATAGCGAGTATTTTAAATAACCAATGCGTTTGTAACCGGCGGGCGACGCGTACCTGACGCGCGCCGCTCGCTCTATACTATTTTAGTTTTACGTGACACTGATTTGTCAATTATAAAGTTTGATTTTAACTATGTAGCGAGTAAACGCTTTAGATATATTGAGATTTGTTTTATAGTACGATACGTTTGCTACGTTCCATATCATGTAGTGCGGGAGCGAGTCGCCCCCCGCATCCTCGTCTAACACCACACACAAACATTTATTGCTGTGTTTACTATTATTATAATCAAATTAAAGGGTTTTATATTATTACATAGACATAGTTTATTGTGTAGGCCGCGGTGATGGACTACTTGTACAGACGTAGATTCGAGTATATTAAACGAAATAAAAAAACAACTATCTAAGATATTTTATAAACATTTAGTACACACTAATGATTAACTAAGTTGTAATAATGCATGTATAATCACTTTAGATAGAATGAAATTGATTAAAAAAATAATAATGTCCTTTATAGAAGATGAAAAAAAAATATTATATGCAATTATTTTTACGACTGCAATTGATTTTAGTTGAATACGTTGATAAGTGTTTAGTGACACTAGAGCTACTATTATTTGCCGACTTGATACGCGATGCACGACTGGGTGTTTCAGTTTATGTTTCTAGACGAGCATAGTGTACCGGCGTCGTCCGGCGCGACCGGTCGCCATCGCTGCAGTCGCAGACTTCCGCGCGCTCTGTACATAAGTATTAAATAAATAAGTCATATCGTACAAGTTTTGTAGTCATAAACAATAGTCGATAAGCCGGCTCTGTTTAGCGGACGATGTAGCGCGCGGCTTGTTCATACTTAGCATACGCTACGCCATGACCTACACTATCTATAAGACGCAGTTTTTGCTTCGTTATAGTCATTTTAACAGCGATCTATATAACAAGTTTAATAAAATACGCTTCGTTCGACAAACGACAAATTCTCTTTAGAAGTACCTAAATATATTATCTTGCTGTGTGTAATATTAATGTATCGTGTTTTTATAGAGCTTTTGGTGTCATGCAAAGTATAATATCGACGGATAATGTCTTATATAATATAATATTGTTATCCAATAAACTAGTACGAGAACGTTCCAATCTAGGAAGTTACATTGTTTATCTAAACTAGAAATCGTTTGAATAATATCGCTGTCGTATGCTTGCCGTAGCGTATCCTAAGTATATTTTATTTAATATATTTTCGTTTTATCATTTAGTTTTTAAGTGTTTAATTTATAAATATCCACCATTTATTCACAAGATTCTATAAACCACTGCATTATCATGAATTCATAATTAAACAAATGTTTTATATTACAAGACTACTATAATATTATTAGTTTTTATCATAAAGTTAGTACATTAGTTTGCTGCCCGACAATAATTATAACATTTAGTTTTGTATTTCTTACGGTTGTAGTTATAACTATGTATGTTACTTTATTTTGTTTATCATCAACTGGCTAGTTGAATGCAACGTGCTTCGTGGTTACTGCGACAACGTTGGCTATTCATTATTATACATTTTTACGTTGTTAACCCTTAACGGTGACTAAATAGAGTATGTTTAAATCTTTTGCTGATTACTTCAGTGTTGCAAACATTAGATTTAGACATTTTAGTTATCGTTTTGTGATAACGACTTTTCTCTACGAGATTTTTAAACGTACTATTACCGCTGAGGTTGATGCTAATAGCACTATCTTTCACACTCTAACTATATTTTTACTCTAGTAAGCAGTATCCAGAAAATATTATCAAAAATATTTTTCTTTAAATATTTGCCATGTTGTCAACGTTGGCCTAGTGAGCACGATGCACGAAATAACGTGGGCGACGGACCGGTCCTATATAAACTGATTATAATATTAAAGTAATCATCTCAATGATAACTTGTTTCCTAATGATGATTATTCACAATAATTATGCCCTCAATTAATTATGCTGATTGAAAATCTATTTTAAATCCATTTTTAATTCGTTAAAGAAATCGTTTATGTATTTGTGTAATAATTGAATTTCGATGGAAATGATTGCAATAACGTATAATGGAGTGTCGTGTCGGTCGTAGCCGCTGCGCCCGCGCCGTACTACCGAGATTGCCTGCGAGGCCTTAGTCAATGATCTCTTATAAAACGTGCACATATTATAACTATACCCCTGCGTACGCGATGTAGCATGATGGCGTTACTTCGTCTCAATCTTTCGTTTTAGTGATTTTATTATTTCTAAGCTTTTATTGGAGTTTTGGGGTTTATTTTTAAGCGTATTAACATATGGAATGTTAACACATTTTCTATAATAATTTTGTCCTAGTTTATAAACGTCTGCTTACGGTATCGTTTGAAATTGCCTTATTATGTTTTAGTGATGTGTATATGGGGCATGTTGTCGCGGCGCAATCGACCCATCCAGCGCATACATACAGTTGTATCGACCAGCGCCCGCGCAGTCGGTACATCTCTAATACACAAGATAACACTGTTCGTTGACGTGCTTCTGTGATTATTACTCATTATAATATTAGTTGGAAAATACTGTAAATTTTGGGTTGTTGCAATAAGTAAATTCTTTTGTGTGTATAAAATTGCATTTTGCGAAGCAGCTGTATGAAATGCCCCGTGTATATGATGTATATTTAGTTTAGTTGTGTATGGTTTCACCAGGACACGATACCGATATATTATATACAGGAAATATATACGAGAAGAGTCGCGAATAGCTAATTCGAGTGTCGACAATAATTGATTGTTCTATATGGTAACAAGTAAATGTACAAATACTCGTGGTAAGATGTAACCCGTGCACCGGCCGCCTGTCCGTACCCGTGTTGTCTGACACACGTTGTGTTGCACTGTGATTATGTTATGTTCAATTACCTGCATCGGTGAAACTGTTATGGTAGGCTTACGTTTATTCATGTAACTTTTAACGTACCACTCGGTACTAGCTGAGAACTAACTCTACAATAATGGGTATTTTTATGTTTTAATTTAGCTTATAGGGGCTTGTGTAAGCAAGTTGATACTATTAACATGTTTTAAATTCGATATGTGGGTGATCAGGGGATATAGCACTGATGTTGCTTAAGTTTCTCTTCAATAATAATCAAATAGTTTATTATTAGATGAAAAATTGTAAATAAACATCCAAATATCCCTTTTTATTTTATTTTTATTTTGTTCCTTTTCCTTGGTTTCCTTATTTTTTTTTTTTTCGGCGTATCTGTGGGCCTGTCTTCGTGCATCGCAAATAGTATACTGGCGCGGCGCTGGCCTCACACCGCGGCAGTGACATTATTGTAAATGGTATATAAGTGTTACCCGGCGTAGCTGTGACCACTGCTTACACGATGCCCGCGAGTGTGCGGTGTGAGGACGCCGCGCAACATAGTCAATAGCGTGGCGAGCGACGCCAGAGCTGCTGTCTCGACAATAACCCAGTGTCAGACAATAATCATTCTTATCATTTGCCAGTTAGTAGACATTTTTGTTTGGCCCCTTATTAGCGACCATAGTATCTACGTGTGTACGTTGAAATAGGCCTTTAGAGTGTAGAGCGTGTGAAATTTAGCACAATTTGCGGCAACAATATAGTAAATATATTTGATTATACAAAGTCTTTTCCATAGCATATCTTTATGATAGTTAGGTATATTGGTGTGCATACTAGAGTGCAGTTCGTTACATGGAGGTGCGCCGCCGACATCTCGTAGCTGTTTACTCTCAGGTTTTATATATGATAGGCACGTTAAAAAGTATAAAGTGCATAGAATACTCTTTTTATATAAAGTGGTCTTATCACATTTTCTACAACTAATACTTTATCTACATGTTTTAATGTTTAAAAGATACACCAAATATGTAGGTAGAGCGTATTCCTCATTAATATTATATTCCTTAAGAGTCGTAGCGTGACCGACATCGGATGAATGTATCTGTTTGTAATTTACGAAATTATAATGCATTTAAGAAGATTTAAGATAACAAATGGCAAGATTTTATCTATTACATTGTAATCTTTTTCAATCATAAACTAAATACAATTAATTTTTCTAAATTATTCGTTTTACAATTTACACATAAACCTAATTGTATGGTACATTTTTGAAATCGACTGACTGTTAACCATTTAGAATATATTATCGTTAATGCTTAGTCCGCAAGTTGTATTCGAGGGTAGTAGTGCACGATGCTGCGTGCGTGGAGCATGTTATTACGATTTTAATGTTTCGATGTTGCACCGCGTTATAAACATATTGTATGTTAGAGTAGACGTTAGCGACGATCACGACTCAGGCAGTCCTCAAGGGTGGAAAGGGATCAAGTCGCTATTTGGCATTACTTAAGATTGTAACTCTAATTTTACAAGTCTGACGTCACAAGTTTGTTGTTGATAGTACATAGTGAACGCTGCTGGTTAGGCTCTACTCTATAGTATTAACTTTTGTATATTCATTCTATATCTACCTAATAGGTAAACTATATGTGTGATAATAACAATAAGCTTTTCAACTAGATGGAGTACAATGAATTCTAATGACTAACTCATAGGCCAATGTTTATAAACATTATTTTTACACTGTCTATTGAAAATTAATGTGATTTTGTCTGTAGTGAGTAAAGTTTTAGAACTTTTAGATATTGCAGTCCAGTGGCATGTCGCATGTCGCTTAGTCACTTCAGAACCGGAGATTTACCTTTTTCTACTTTATACGCTTAGGTGTGTGTCTATATCGTGTTAAGTCAATTGTACAATATGGTCAGCTTCCGAGGCAGTAGTTGATCGGTAGTGCACTCTTTACAAATGTTTTGCCGTCCAAGTAACCTACCTTCGCGAGTACATGCTGGCAGCTGGACTGTTCTTCGATGTATTTCGTTAAATATAATCGCATATTTCGACACCAAACCGACTTAAATATTATTATAGATGTCTAAAATATTTTATATTTATCTAGAGCTTATAGAGTGTTTAGGGCTGTATTAATGTTAAGGGGCAGGTCGCGGTGTGTCCCGGCCACTGTCGCCATGTCGGCCGAGCCCGGCCGCACCGCGCGCTGCTTACACAAGAATATCAGGGATGGTAGCGGTAGCGACAGCTTTTTAACTTAGAAAACTTTATCAAAGATTTATACAAGCTATGGGTGTAGTAACTGCGTAGGGTTAGGTATATGTCTGCATTGTGTCTGTGATTCACTCGATGACAACGAAGGCTGACCAAAGAAGATTAACGTGATTTATTGAGGAATACAAATAATATAGGACATACGGCGAAACGTACCTGAATCTAATGCAATTCTATAGCTAATTATGTCGTTTGGAGCGGCTTGCGCTCAAGGCATTCATTTGAAATAGCGATTTTAATTAACTCAAATAATAATGTTAAACACACAATTTCTTACTAGTATTGTAAGTGCGTTCAAATAAAGCTTCACCTTGTTACCTTTTCTAGCTAATACACATTTTCTTTGAATCTATTCTGGTTTGGGATTAACTTATTAGGGAATTAGCGACAATTGTTAGACAGTCCCGCGTCGGTGTCCGTTGTCGTCGAGGTGACACAAGTTAGATGAGCGCCATTTTCTAGATTTAACGTTATTGTTTCGATGTCCAAATTTATTCGAGATTAACTGTCTTCTTATACTACATTTCATTAATTAAATTAAATGTTCTAATATATGTCCAGCGAATACAAATTTGAGTGTGTCGATGTAGCGCGTTAGTTGCGCCTTAATGTTACGACCTAACACCTATTTTATGCTAGAATAGAGTTTCAGTAACGTAGGATTACGACCAAGTTAGAAACGTAACTTTAATATATCCTAAAACACAAATATAGGTACCTTATATTATAAAATATATGCTACTGACGGATCCCGTGACGGGGGGACAAATAAAGTACAAATTTATCAGATAATCCTCGACCGTCGCGGAGGCTTCAAACTCTTTCCTTGTAGGCGTTACGAGAGAAAGACGTTGCATTATGAAAGATTGCGTTATTTAAAAAGTAATAAATGTTGTTGTAGTTAATTCGTAATATCCATTATTTCAATTTTTAATTATTGAAGATCTTGTATGTAATTTTTTTCTTATAATAATGTGTCGACCTAACCCGACGTGTATTTAATCACACTACGTGTTTTAGATTTGTGGTAGTTATAGCTAAATATCGACGACAGGATCACATTTTCGAATTAACAAAAAGTTGTAATTTTATAACAATTGATGTGCCTAAGTGTAATACTCTATTAATGTAATTGTATATAATAATAAATAGTTATTGTATTTAAAGTCTCAGGAACGCGTCGCATGGTGGCCATGGTGCTTGCTCACCTGAACATGTTTCGTCTAACAAACCGTTGTATTTCGTGTTTATGGTAACGTTGCATAGCTCCAAAATCGTATATCGAGACAATAATTCTTTTGCAAAGATGTCATATTTAATGCACTATTTTATTCAAAGTAATTGTTGTAACGGAGACTAGCTAGGAATGTTTCCAGAATCGATTGGAATGATATAATGCTGATTGTGTTTATGGTACGTAGAAGGATTAAAGCCATACATTGTCTCTTCATTAACAGTTATCTACATTAGTCTTTATCTGGATATTAGTTATTTTCTTTTGCCAACATACTTATGTAATAATGTAGGCTGAATGCTTATCCTGAACTACATTATCGAAACTATATTTGAACATAACACAGAGCATACAGGTAGCTTCATCAATTAGGTATACCCAGTGACATACTTAACTTTGTAGATTCAGTAATTTTCTGAAAATGTTTGAATTTATAACGTTAATATTTAATGCAAGAGCGACACTGAATTGATGCAGCTACCATACGTGTTTTCCTGTAGGTATTGGCTGGTCTACAGTGATTTAACATTTCATAGTTACACCTAAGTATATGTCAGCCTACATAGTATAAAAATTACATAGTATATATAGGTACCTATATAACAAAAGAGAGCAACTAATCTCAGTAGATGTATGGAAGTCTAGCCTCTCAAGACAAGTGTCATCTCTACAAGCGTTTATGCAGATGATTAAATATGAAGTTCATTTTGGTACTTTAAATAATTTTAGTAATTCGCAAAGGACATTGCCCATTTTATTAGGAGGTTTAGGCCCCCGTAAAAGATTGTCGTGTCAGGGTGATTTTCATTTTGTTTTGTAGATACATTTCCTTTAATATTATTCAAACGATTTCCATTGAATTGATATTGTGGTTAATGATAATGGCTCCCACCTTTACAGACATACATTTTCATGTTAAAAATCTCCGCTCCAAGTGAGTAAGTCACATCAAAGTGGCATCCTATTGGGCTGGTTATGTTAAAATGCATTTTAACCAATCCTAATACACAGGTACATGAGAAAAAACAATTACTCACCGGTGAGAGAGTGGTCGGTTTGTCCAAAATCGACCCGGTGTAGACCGGTGTAGACATTTTCTCGTTTAAACAAGAGTCAATTCGCTCACTTACACAACAAAACATAAGTCCGATATATCACAACACAACCACTTGAGGAACGTAAATGCTCAACTCGAGAGTCTCGATACCAATATCACGTAATGTAACAGACGTGAATACAGAGGACTTACAATTACGAATAACCGGCGATTGTTTGACAGATAAATCTACCCTCCTTAAGAGTTTATTTTTCTTTGTATGTGCGATTCAATTAAATTATCATTTTTTACGTTTTTCAATGCTAGCATAAAACAAATGCTAATAAAAAACACATATACATAAAAAAATAAGATATAAATTTTGATAAAACATAAAGTTGAGACACCTTCCAAAACAATAAATATCGACAAAGATACACATATTTTGAAATATTATTAATTTATTAGCATTTCAATCTTTTACATATAATTTTACTTAATTTATGTCAGATAAATAATAGTACTAGCTATAATTTATATTTTGTTCTTATACGTCCTTGTTGGGTGCCAACTAAATCCAGCGTTGGCAACTTCTTTGACTTAGCATGTTGGCCAGAGACTCGACGAAAAGAAATTTAACTTCAGTACATTTGATCGACTTCTATCATAATTAACGCTTGTAGAAATGTCGGCTGGTAATTTATAAACCTAACCATAGTTAAAACGCTTTCAGCATCTATTTCATGCCAATTGATTCTAGTTGTCCTTTACTAGTCTCCATAATATAAAGTAGTCCAAAATTTTATTATCGCTTAAAATTTAAATTGTAACTTCACTTTTATTATGATTATCTCCCGTACATTTGTCACAAATCAAAATAGTGTCGTACTGAATAGCGAGTAATTTTCTATCAGTAGCTATTACTTTGTCGTCACTTACAAGTATTGTGAACACTTTAATATCTGTCGTGGTACACTAGAGGATAGTCGTTAACATTTTATAGCACGCCAAACGACCTTTTTGCATTTAATCCAGATTGTTTCATTGGGTATTACAAAATTGTATTAGATTTATAACATTTTATGGTAGCGACGTCGGTCTTATAACGGCGTTTGGATGTACTAATTGGTAAAATGTATTTATGTGTAAATCATCCATAATCGCCGTGTACACGAGTATGATGGGTAAATAATTGGGTAGCTGTGTAGACTTGATTGTGATATCAATAAACATTTTCATACGAGCATCAAGGCTGGCGTTTTATTTCAGCGGACATTACCTTTGTTTATTCCTAGCGAGAGATATCTCGGGATTTATCTGTTGAAAACAATCACGTAGGCACTTACCTACTGGCTTATCAAAATGGGCTTGTTGTTGTTAAAAAAAATTGTGTGTAATTTTCATAAATTCATTTCTACTATTATCTCTCAAATGAATAAGAGTTTTGATCTTGAAAATTTATAAATAATAAATGATTGGTAGTGTTTTTTCTTCGTGTATGTATAGTTTCTTTAAACTATAAAATTTGTTCTATAATTATAAGGAATAGGTAAAATAAAGAAAAACACAAGATTTCGAGCGAAATAAGCTTTTTTTCAACTAAATTTACAATACACAATGTCTAAGAGTTCACATAGTATAAAAATTATCAATTGTTTCTGTTTCATATTTACATTTGTATCAAGTCGACAGCATTGTGTTGTGAACAACAACGTATTCGAACGATAAATAAATTTACATTCGCGTTAAACAATCGCTAAGTAACATATTGTTTTTAGTATATTTACAATTTCATCTCCTTACAGCTAGGCGACTTAAAATGGTAGCAAAACATGGTAAGGTACCATCATAAGTCCCAGAACTCTCGAGTACTCGGCATCTATTGCCAACGGTCAACATACATTTATTTATCGAGCATCACATCAGTTTAGTCTCACAAAACACTTACATCAAAGTGTGGAATTATTTGGCACATAATTTATAATTTGCCTCTCAACTTTCCAATTAAATAATTAATCGTAGTAATATATTACGTTAAATATTTGTAGTATCCCTATAATTTCCTTTTAAACCTACGAAGACGTTCTCCTGTTAATAAATACATACTAAGTGCACTTTATGTACAGTGCAGCGTTGCACATTTACAATAGACCAGCTCTTCGTGCGCTACTCAACTGATGTATTAAATTATCTCTCAATACGAACACTCGAGGGATACAGTTCTCCACCGCAGGCATCGCCACTAACTCTACTATAATAATTAAATATGAAGGTAGTAAAATTATGTTTCGAGATCATATTTAATACATCACAGGTGTTAAAGAGAAAAAAAAATATTATAATTATTTTTAAGTGTCGGCAAAATGTTTTTTTTTCCGGTAAAATTAATTAGTATGATTGAAAAATTATTGAATGTTTAGTAGTTAATTGTGATATTGAAATAACTGTGATGGTGTGATAAGAGTGTTAGTTTATATTTTTCATAAATGTCGACGTGCCAACATACAAAGTCTTAGACAAATTTTACAAGATATGTTTAGATATACTAATTAGATTTTTTAGCGGTAAAAAACATTGAGAGGACACTTCTATATATTGCAGACATTGGCCCAGCAGGCGCAGCCTTGTCCGAATCGAACAACATAATTATACCATATCTAGTGTGGTCTCGCGAACTGAGGTATATCCTTGATTTATGTTACACCATGATCATAAATAAACAATTTTTACAGTTCGTAGTAACTGTTAAGTAAAAGTATCGGTAAATAGTTTTGTTTGTAGACAAGCTTAAAAGCTTGGTCAAAATAAGTGGATATGCAAATATTGGAACAACTTAAAAGGCTGCAAAGCAGTGTGATGTCTATTTATTACACATATGCAAAGTCATTATTCTGAAAAATCAAAGATTCATCTGTTCTAGAGACCACGAGCAAACACAAAAAATCATAAATTACGAACGTCAGTTTTAAACAGGTTATAAACTACATCTGTAGTCAACATATACCTTTACAACAATATAAAAATTTATTCATTATTTCCTCTGTCAAGTCATAAAAGTTCATTTACTTAATTTCATTTCTGTATCGTCGGTATAATGTACAACGGCTTTGGTTAGCTTAAAATGCAATACAACTGTTGTTGTACAGAAAAAATAAACATACGCGATGTATGGAATATCCCAAACTTATGATACATTAGTACACTAAACATAGATGAATATGATAATGATAGATGCTATGTCTTTTGTAAGGACCGCGGGCCCTCGACCTAAACCTGATGAGAGAATTTGTACTTTCACAAAGGCCGCGGTAAGATCCAATCACTGTCGCTACATGTCAACGAAATTTTGAAAACCAATATATCGAAAAAGAAAAACAATCATCAATATAATTATATAAACCATAAAATACAACAACAAAACAAATATCCTAATTTGCAAGAGTTATGCGGAACACAAATACTCAAACTCAACTGAATTAGTGTACTACTTAAGGTTTAAATTGCAAAATGTTACAGTGTGGGTAACAATGTCTTTTATAATTGAGTATTTGTGTTGTTTTATGCTAAACGTCTGTCTGTTTGCGAAGAGACTTTCGCAGATTCCTCGCTCGAGCGCAGGAACGTATGAAAGTGTTGTTCGTCAAAGGAATGCATCAGAAATGCTCCGACGCCGAGCTATGAAAATTTGATTTCCACTGCAGCGTCTTAGCATTTCCGAGACATAGCAGTTATTGTGACTGAGTTACTTATCATTCGACGTACACTGTAAATATACTTATTATACCGTAGCTATATCTAAAAATAACTTAATTCAAAGAGATCATAATTCATATAATATAATCATAACTTATTACATATAGTCACGGAGTGGTACAAGTTTTGTGTGGGACGTCATGCGCTGGGTTTACTTTCGTGAAGATCATTTAAAACAATTATTTGTTATAGCTTATAATTGATCGTTTTCTTCGACTTGGAAATTTATTACACGGATTGTAGAAACAGGTGCTTACACAATCGTGGAGAGCCTATTATGTTACCAATTTAAAAATATTGAAAATCCTTAATTTTACGGAGAGTTCATTTTAACATGTTCATCAGTATAACGTGATGCAGTATCGTGGAAGTTACAAAAAGTTGCGGAAGCTGAGCGGTTGAGCAAAACTTGTGTGTGATGTCAAGTGACTTAATGGTATGATATATTAACTGTTGAACTAAAGATATTTACTTAATCTAACTTACTCATTACTTAACATTATTAGTAATTTGTAAACGGTATTACAATAAATTAATAAAACATAAAAATATGCGCAGTGACAACCTGCGCCGGAGTGGCAAAATTGAACACTCGAAGACGGTAGGCGATTGGTCAGTCGAGTCCCGTGAACTGGACGTAATAGATCCTCATATTGCTCTTGTCCTTGCGGATCGTAGATTGTAGGATTCCATATTGTCTGATGGTGTAGCTGCCGAAGCAGTGTTCAATTCTGTGTTGTCACTGGTGAGAACGGGCCGGGCCGGAGCGGGACCTAGCTGGTCCGCTTGAGGTGCGCGGGCGCAAGTCGCGCTACCTTCGGCGGGCGGATGTGCGCGCCGTGCCCGCACTCGTGCTTGTGCGCGTGCGCGGGCGACTTCTTGCCCGTGTTCGATAACCGCTTGCGGGGCTTCAGGAAGTCTGAAAAGATACAGAAATAACGAATTAGTAACTTGTTGTGGTCGTTTTATACTCAGACGTTAAATACGGTAGCCATAACAATGGAAAGTCGATTCAACGCACTAAAAAAAGTTTATGACGTTTCTTATTTCGGTAATAAAACTCAATTGGAATTAATTTCGTTAGTGTTGTATTCATACATGGGTTATTGGCTCGGCGACGACGGCGTCGCGATAAAACGCAAGGTGAAAGCGGTTTACAACTCTTGTTAACATTTCTCCGAGAAGGGTGAGGCGGGTGCACAGCCGCCGCGATGCATAAAATCAGTCGTAAAACATTATTACAGGGGGCGTGGCCTCCATTGTCGATTGGGAAAAATTTTATGACCCTCAAACTGAAAGGTTCGTTAAGACGGAGCCCCGGATGCTGCGACTACGGGACCTTCGTTTTACGACTCTATCCAGAGCACTTAAAGCGACGAAATCCTTTTTTCTAAACAAACCCGCAAACGGCGACGGGCTTTGTGACTATTTCTAATTTTGAAAAAGTATGCCTTTAATAACTATAAAATTTTACGATCTTTTTACTACTGTTTAATCTGCGTTACAATAGTTTGTCAGTGAGTTACTGCGAGATCTGAACCCGTATATTCCTATCTATAACTCTGGCTGCATACAAATTATTGGTTGTGAACAAAACAGCCGGGATTTGGAGCGTGAAGATGAAGATTGATCTATGATGCTTACTGTTACATCGGGAGATGTTACGACGATATTATACAAGTATGTGTTGTATCGCAGTTAATAGCCGAATAAAGTCCATAAAATTGAATAAAAACTGACTACAGTCGACTGCACTTCGCCGTCTTGCAGCGATACATTAAGGAAAAAAAATGTGTTACAAAATTTCTTGCTGCTTAGGTACAGCCTTTGAGAAGCTTTCAATCTTTCAAAGAAAATGTAAACATGGGAATAAAAAATGTGATCAAAATTTAACCGTCCTTGTTGGTCGGGTAAAAAGAGAAATTACAATTCATTTTACAATAATAACGATTGGAAATAAACAGTAGCTGATAAAACTGGCTATAATCATTGAAATGTTCGGAACGCGCAAAAAACACCATAATACGTTGGCAAGGTCGAGCGGTCTTCCAATGAATTGCGATTAGTATAGTATTCAACGAACTATGCTTCGTTGTAAATACATGTGACCTGTTCGTATAAATAGACATTTTAGGAATCAAATTAGGCAAAACGCGCCAAAAATGTACTGTATTTGAAACAGTAGTTGTGTTTTAAAAGGAAAGAGTTTGGAAAATAGAGATTTAACTCTACCTACCATGTTATAAAGGATGGATTTATTTTCAGCCTGTATTTTTAAGAGTTTATTTTCGGATCTTTAGTGTTAAAAGCATGGCAAACAATATGACGCATTCTTAAAGAATTTCAGTAATGTTATTGTTATCCTGTTTATAGACACTCGCAGGTGCTTTCCGTCAGTTTTCATTCTTTTTCGGAGTGACCCATCCTATTTTATTTGCTATAATTATTTCAACTTACAAGTGTACTCGATAAGATATTAACTGACTTTTGAACTTATTATCTCTATTAATTAATGTTAGTTAAATGTATAATTAGAAACTCGTAAGACTTAAGAATTTTTACTAAGAGAAGTGTTTTCGTAAATTAGGCTTGAAAAACAGTTGTTATCAAAATATGTTGTTTCTATATAACTAAAGAAAGGAACGGAAAATAATTTCAGATGTTTACGAAGATGGTAATAACGCCTTATTAATAAAATCAAGGTGAAATGTCAAGGTGAGGCGTAGTGGCACAGGCTAGCAACAGCCAAGTTAAAACGAGCGCCGTAAACGTCTTGTTTGTAATAATAAAATTTGTCTGAATCATGGTAAAAAACGAGACGCGGTGTGCAGGCGGGAACTATGTCAGTGACGTCATGCAGCCAAGGTCGCGGCTCGCCTGCTGGACGCCACAGGTTCCCGCCAAATACACACACACGTGGATTTGTAGGTTATGTTCTAAACACAATTTATGTAATCAAGAGCATGTTTATCAAGGTTCAACGTCGTTACGTTTTATACAAACTTGATTTCCTACTTTATTACATAAAGATTGATAACACGTTTATCATTACACGATAGGGCGGCAAATTTTAATGAAATTTAACTGAACTATAATTAGATAACACAAAAAAACAGCTCATTATAAATACATCAGCCATGATTAGAGTCGATGCAAGCAAGAAAATACTTTCACGTGGTTACGCAACGGTTTCCCGCCAAACGTTCAATGGAGCGTTTCGCGCCAATTCCATCTTGATTCTTGATATAACCTGACTAATTCGCGACGTGATTTGTGTGGTGGTTGTGTGTTTACTAGCGTGCTCTATGTGTATCGGCCGGGTATTATATTAGGCCCGCGTAAACATGCGGGTGTATGCGTAAACAAAATGGCCTTGGAGATCGTGCGCGTGCGCAAAGGCGCGGCGCAAACAACTCACACGGTTATCGCTGACATTATCAATATTTTATCGTGTACCAGCTAACTGTGCTGTGTTAGTACATTTTTGATTATTCATTAAATGAGTTGTATTCAACGTAAACCGTGAAGTTACATTTTAACCTTGAATTGATAAATAGGTGGTCATTACAATAGATAATGTGATGCACGTGATAGACTGTTGACAGAAACAGTATGGTTGGCGCGATAACATGACTCAATCAAATACAAATCTCGGCTCAACAACCCGAGCTGGCCTGACTGGCGAGCGCTGTGGTTATTTCGGTCGACCTAAATATCGGCGCGGGCGCAACTCTACCTCTTTTGATGTCGCTATAATTCACGTGTTTACCGCGCAAATGCGAATCATCATAATATGCTAAACCAGTATACAAAAAACATTTCCCGCCATTCCTTGCGGCGTGTCTGATTGGCATTTACAATTGTGTTTGTAGAGCTAACGAGCATTTGCATAATTCCAAAGCCGTTGAAGGTGGCATTTGTAATATTTGAATTTTGTTTTAACCTGAGTGGCTCGAATCGAAGTGGACTGGTTACTTAATACAGAGATGTATTTTTATATGTGTGGCGGGTCGGGCGGGCTAGCAACAGCGTGTAATGCAATCCACGTGCATCGAAGGCCGAGCCTGCATCCGTCTCGCCACACCACTAGAATCTGTGATCGCATGGGAATAAAAAACAGAAGGACGGAATTGGAGAGTGAGAAGAAGTGTGATTCTCCCCGAGATGCGTCAAATTAGCTTTTTTACAGCGAGGGAGCGAGGGTTGTCACCGCCCTTTGATCCTGCCGTATGCGCGTGAGTGCAGGAAGCGGGACGCGCGCACTGAATAGTTAATTGCGAAGCGTGGCTTCGTGAGGGCTTCAACTTTTTTCTTTTATATGACGAAAATCTCTCAAAATTACATCTGGTGAAATGTAAATTGCGTTATTATGTGTATTGTTGGAGAGCGTGCCACAAAAGACTGTATTCCTGCAAATGTTGTCCAAATGTTCGCTCGTGGGAATGACGCAAGGGCCGCGGTCACGATCCGGGATCGAGAAAACGTTTCAGTCATTACAGCCGGAGAAAAGGACTCGCTTTGTCCGTACTCGTAATTACGGGGACGTGGCTTGTAGCTTTTACTTCGTTTTGTATGAGGTAAACACTATAATAGTGAGTGCACGTGATCCAGACCAACGATAGACGGTGCCTACGCACCACACGACACATAAACTTTCATCAAAATAGAGCTGCATAAAATATCAAACATCTAGTATTTTTCTAGCCACGTCACAAGTCAGGTACAAAAAATGATGTGTTTAAAAGCGAATAAGAATTAAATTTTTAATCGTACGACTCATGTCTATTGGGTTGTGGCTTCTGAATCAACTTAACCATCGATAAGTTAAATATTTCCAAGAAAAAGCTTGAGTTTTCCTCATTGTGTTGGGGAGTTTGTATCGAAACAAGTTCGGACTTGATCGGACATGTTCGTGGAGTAATCGGTGTACGCTGCGCGCGCGCCGATTTGTCAGGCGTGGGCGGCGCGTCCCGCTCGGAACAGGTTGGCAGTTGCCGCGCTAGCACGCTCCCGCCATCGCCATCTTATTTTATTCATTTACGCCTTAGGGTTGTTGATTAATTTTATTTTAATAATCTCGGTCAATATTTTTATGTGTGATGGTAATATTTATGAGGGTCATAAATAGACTATTTGGGGGTTGTAAATTACTGTAATTCTTAAAAAGGTAGCATCGCTCATTTGAACTGGTTTGAGATATTTTGAAGCAAAGCGCTCAGCATAACTATGCTTAATATTTTGAATCAAAAACTATTTTATAGGGGTGTCAAACTGGAAGTTAGTACGTCATCGTTAGATTTTTCACAGCTGCACAGGAAATATATTGTTACAGCAATGGTGACTCGTTTGTCGGGAGCCAACGAGTTTGCATTGTGATTACGAACCAGTTCCGAAATATCTAGGCCAAGTGAAAGGCGATTCGATGTCAAAATGGCGTGCCTCGTTGCGCATACGACGCGTTTTTGTAATTACAGAAAAGAGAAATACCATGATATAACATTTATATAGGTATAAAGTTTCTTAATCATCGCATATCTCGTTCATATATCGTTAAATATCAATGGGTCAAACTTAGGAATTTTCGACTTAAGTGAAAAAAAGTACTGTTTAAAACTGAGTAATGAAAAAGAAAACCACAAATCATGTCTTACTTTGTATCGAATGCATCGATATATCGATACTCCAATTAAAAAGCTTACGCACAGCCCTAGGCTAAGTTCTATTACAAGTGGACGTGGCATAAAAAAGGCAACAAAAACGTTCCCTCAGCATATATCTGTATATTTGTGTTTGGCCGCTACTGGTTTTGAGCTTACTCCTAAACAAATAAGTGACAAACCAGGTAGCATTGTATCCACTCTTCTATATTATCTGATATTATACTTTATTATTTGTTACTTTATTTTCATTCCTTATCTACGAGTGTTGAAATATTGGACTCTATTTAAAAAGCAGAGAACAACAACTTATTTTTTTTTTAGAGTCACCTTTTTTGCCTTGCGCCTTAATATGTGGTTCGGATGGCTTTACCAGGTTTAGTTAAATATTATATTTTAACTGGACTGACTGCCTATCTGACCACAGTATAAAAAGTAAGTAACAACAAGCAATTTATACACTGTCTTTTAGTCACCGATTCATTCAACGTTACATTTTTATTATCCAATGAAGACGAAAGTTGCGATGAATTAAAGTTTCTATTAGAAATTGACTGAGGTTAGTGTGTTTATGTACGTTAATAATCAACATAACATCACGCCTGTATCCCCGAAGCGGTAGGCAGAGGCGTACCAATGTACACCCATGTCCCATGTAATAGGGGGCGAGCCTATTGCCACTAACCGGGCACAAATCCAAACTCCGACCTGCTACTGAGAATTTCATAGAAAAACCCAATATCACCTTGGTCGACCCGGTAATCGAACCCAAGACCTCTAGCGTAGCAGGCGTGCTTAGTACCACTAGGCCAACGAAGCAGTTAATAATTATCAAGCTGCAGATATAAGATTTCATCACAAGATTGTTATGGAAATGAATACTGCACAAGTCTTACTTATAATTAGAAGCTACCATGTTACGCAACTGTAAGGGCCAATTACTTGTGCATATCTTAACACCTAGTCTAATTAAATGGGACTTAAAATTAACAGAGCTTATGATTATACAGCTCATTATTAAAGTTTTAACTTTTAATCTAAATTGCCTAATTGACGTGTAGATTGGTATTTAATTATTTTTAACCGACTTCAAAAGAAGGTTTCTAAACGAATTTTTCAAGTGGATAGTATTTTTTTTATGTTCGTTACGTGATATTTCACATACATGTATTAAAAAATAAATGTGATCGATAGAGCACTAGTTCCATATTAATTTTCAGTCTAGAATCTTGATTAAATACTTAATACCTAGCCAATAGATAAATATTTAAGGCTGTAATTAACATTTATATTAAGGCAAGAGTATTCGGATTGGTTAAGCTAAATAGTATTGAAATAATCTAAAATGGTTATCAAAAATGTCACGCACGTACATTGCGCCGTGCCTAAATAGTTAAGTAACGGTAATATTAAACGGTTAGTCATTTAGATTATTCATAACTGCTGGTTAATTGGGTAACCTACTTGCGAATGACTAAAAATGTTAGGACTTATAACAACAAAGCTATATGTACTAAATGTTAAGCACTATGGTCGTGTGACGTTTTGTTACGAACATATTTTCAGAGACGAAATATAGAGTCAAAATAAAATTGTTAGGACAAAATTATATCTCCAATTTAGATGTTTTTGTTATAATTTAGAGCATTGTTCAAACTGACAATCAAAATTTCGACCTTAAATATATGCAGAGTAGAGTTAAATCTTGCTTAATAATCATAGTTTTCTTCAACTGCTATGATTGGAGCTTAAATTATCTAGTTTTTCTCAGGTGGTTTGACTAGTCTAGACTACTTGAAGTCTACAATTATTCAGATTCGATCTACATAACAGGATGTAGTAAATACAGGATGTGAGAATTAGAAGTTATAATATTCTGAAAGGATTTTAAATCTGTAATGCTAAATCCGCGCTTTGAAAATCTTAGGATGGTGGACAAGGTGTTATAAATGTTTTTAAGTTTATCACAATCGGTCAAGCCTATTAATTTTCCTATTTCGTTTCATTAATATTTTATGGCTTTGCTCCAATGACAGTCAATGTCATCAATAAAAAACAATTGAAGTAATTTAATAAAACGGTAGTATAAATTAAACGTTAGTACAGATGCGTCTTAATAAGTGTTTGTAAAACAAAACGTTTGCAAGCACTGTGTTTTCAAAATACAAACGGAATGAAAACATCAATATAAGTGTACAGTTACGGAAATCAGCAAGCTATAAATAAACCTTCATGGTGATGGAAATAAGGGTCATATTTCTAATGGTACTAACATTACACTACTCACTTAGTGTATACGCCGAGTGTACACTTGTTAGAGCGAGTGTCTTCGTTTTTAACCGACTTTAAAAAAAGGAGGAGTTTCTCAATTCATCATAATTTTGTATGTTTTTTTTTAGTTGTAGATAAGTGATGTAGTGCCTTGTCAAGAAAGTGTCCGACATTAGTGTCACAAGTGTCATAGTGTAAGTGACACTTAGACGTTAGAACATAACAGTGTTAACGTAAGGTCGTTAGCAGGGAAATGATTGATAACACTCTTGCGCAAGAAAATTGATTATGAAACTTGTTGTAGACGTAATATTTACATGTTTGTTGTGCCATTAGAGTGTTAATTTTATTATATATAAACTGCATACTTTGTATATTAAAGCTAAAAGTAATTTTGTGTTTGATCGCACTATCTTTGAAAATAAAAGTGAAAAAAAAATATTATTTTGCAATTTTGGAGAAAAGTAATATCTCATACTATTTAATTTGATAAAAAATCAAGATTAAATCGCGAGATATTTGTATAAATGGCGTTAAATGTCAAGGAGGTCCTCACATCAATGTTGCTAAATTAGACTCTACTAAATTTAGACATAATTTATTCTAAGCTAAATATGCTAGGTTATTTGAAGACAAGTAAAAAAATCCAAAGTAAAACGCAGAGCAGCTAGAAAACACCATGCGTTGTGAAAGTGAGCAAAATGCCATCGTTGCGTGCCGTAGCCAAGTGATTGTATACGAACCTATTCACAGAGAAAATTGCTTAATACTCGATAATAACTACATTTCATGTGAACATCAAGAAAATGAAATAAATTGTTTGTTTCCGAATGTGTACGTTTAAATCAATATTTATGATGCAAGCTGTTTGTAAAGGGTTACTTAAATACGAAAACTATTTATCAGTTTTTATGAAGAATGGAGGAAAGGTTAATGTATGTGTTTATGTAAGTGAGAAGAAAATATAGCATTTTAATTACATAGTAAACTAACAATAATTATAGATTCGTGTTGTGTTTGGTAAATTATTCACGTTTAACAAACAGTGAAACTTTTTGTTTGAAAACACAACAATGGAAACTTGATTAAAATTAAAGGATCATATAAAAAGTTCTTTGTTAGTCTGTGTGTTAGTCAAACAATCTCGTCTGAATACGTAAACGCCGACAAACATGACTATTTTGTGTTAGAACGTTTTGACGGTACGTTCAAATACTGCGCCCGCGTCGTAAAATTCGACAAAATTATTTGATTGTTGATTCAGGACTCAAGTCAGATTATTTATATTTGCTGGGGTGAAGTGACGTTCTTAATTTAAATTTTGACAGCTTGTCTGTGTGTAGAGTTGCATCTGTCAGTTACGTTGGAAGATGCCGCAAAAAAGGTCGTTAAAAATGGTAGTTACTGCTATACATATAATTATTTTAGACAATAGCAGTGCAGCTCTCGAAGCGTAAAATAATGAGATAAATCATGACAAAAATTGCAAACACTTGTGGCATCGCAGTGCATGCCCGTAGGTCATTGTCCCGCGTCCATTTTGTAATTATTCATACGACCCCCAGTTTGATGCATTGTGGCAATGTCCTCTAAATATAGGTGGGTATTGTGGAGATTTAAACAAAAAAGTAATTAATATTCTGCGTAATACATTCGCTCGGATGTTAAAAAATAACAAGTCTCTGGTTTATTAGCTACTGATAACAATAATATTCCGGTAGCTAAGCTGTAATTATTGTTTATGGTGCAGTCATCATTAACAAGCGCTTCAAATTATGGCCTGTCAACGTTCAATATGTTTAGTCTATAATCTATGATCGTCATAAAAAGTTGCTGATATTCACATAACTTTCATACTAAAACAAAGAGATTTTACTTCAGTTTTTATTACATTTAAGATGAGAAAAATAAGCATCACTATAAATAACAATACTATCACTTAATTCTCGTAAAACGTTTAAATACTGCAGGATAGAGCAGAACGCATCTCTACATTCGATATTTAAACTAAAAAAAAAACAATTCCAAAAAAGATTCTAAATAAGAAAGCAATTGAATTCTGCCAACATAATAGCAATAAAAAAGAAAAACAAATGGCAATTCATTGACAGTAGTGTTGTGTCAGGCATTATGTTTTTTGCAGTGTCTATCGGGAGCGGGTATTTAACCCGGGAGCGTTGACTTGTCCCGGCTAGGCCCACACTGCCCAGGCCAGTACCTGCCCAGGTGTGTTGCCCGAGTAAATTGCAGGGAGCCGACACTTACCGACGATATTGCCTTACTTTGTGTCATTATTTTACTTTTTTTTGTTCGGCATATTGGTTATTGAGATGCAGGATATTATTGGTATGATTGAAGGATGTGAGGTGATTTGAAACGTAATGAAGAATTTTCCTTGTTGATTCGATGCAGTTTAATTTTAGTTTTTTTGTTTAAGTAGACTTTTAATATATTTTTTTATGTTACGTTGTGTGTGTTCTACATAATCCTAAGAAAATAAAGATGATCATAATCTATTAATATAAATTGATAAAGAATTTGTAATGCGTGGACGGACACGTAAAACTTTACATAAAAAAATCAATAGCATTTGAGATCGCCCTATCTTTTCAAAGGAATGCATTCAAACTTTTAAAAGGCAATATCCTCTCATCGCCTTTAAATTTAAATAAAGGGATCTTAATCAAAAAATCTTTACAGCATCATTGGGAACATTTCAAAAAAACATTTATTCGTCGATTCCAAACATGTAACTTCATCCCGACTACTGTGCAGTGCGCAGGAGTGCAGGTATGAGCTAAACGATCGCTCCTAATGAATGTTTAATAAAGCGCGCCCCGCGGGGGCGGCGAGTTCAAAGGATGCGCGGGCGCACGTCCACGATCAAAGACGCCGTTATCGAGCACTCGAGCTATCGGCAGATACCGCTCGTTTACAGAACATCGCTACTGGGATACGCCGAGATTATCTCAGATTATCTCCGTATGGCACCGTTTCAAGTACGACATACTTAAAAAGTTAAAAACGTACTTAAGTGCAAAAAATAAAACAACTTACGTATTAGTAAACAGAACACGGCTTCACATGTGAGTCTGAGTCTGTATTTGCAATATCTTCAATGTAGTATTTACAAATAAAAGTTTCGGGTTTCTCGCGACTATTTTTGCAAGCCACTGGAGTGGATGCACAAACCGCATTCTCAGATTTTATGTGAACATAAACGTAAATCATACTGGGTCGCGGGCGCGGCTACCGAAACACGCGGCTTGAGACAAAAGCGAGGAATAAACTTAGGGATTTATGATTTTCAACTGTGTTATACATTAAATGCGAGGTATTAACAATTTTCTGCACGGTCTGTTTCAAATTATGAATATATTACAAATATTCCAAGAGCTTTAAATTTCGAGCTCGAATTGAATTTGGTTTTGGAATAACCTACAACGTCGGTTGGTGATCCCACAAACGGTTCCCATGAACGTTAATATTTAAATACGCCCAAACAGGAGCAAGTCTATAAATCGGTAACACAATGAGATCGATAATACCTCCAATAAAGACACGTAACGGCTGAAACGGTAGCTAAGTATCGTAAAAGAACAATGACGCCATTGTCCATCTCTATTGTCCCGAGATGAGTCGTATTGTGGAGAACAAGGCGAGACAAGTACAGGCGGGCTAAACATCGGTCGCACAAAGGTAAACACGATACCTCTCATTGTCAGCTATGACCTAAGGTCGCACTAAGATGTGTGACCTCTGGACCAGACTCGGTATCTCACATTGTGCGGGACAATGCATAGAAACGATGGGATTACGAGGGGCGATGCTGCTAAGTATTACTCTAACAATAGACACAAAGACTGGTGTGTGTTTACCCATGAATATGTGGAGTATAATGCACAATGGCCGGTACATCGTAATAAGATGCACACAACAGGTTAACAGCGTATTTTCTCAAGATAAGCACAGATGTATAACGAATTCGCGTCTCATGTTAAATCGTGCATATTTGGGGACGGAACCGGTGTAATCCCGTTTTTAATTTAAACGCACTATTTAGATGTTTCTGCTAACTGTAATAGGTGTATTGTTAAGTAAATTAATGTAATTACCATTCCTCGTGATTCAGGGAGCTTATCGTGTTCCACGTTACGGCTGTTCGGCCAGACACAATAAACAAAAGGTAATTTGTCGGCTAATTAATATAACAAAAGTTGAATTCGTTTTCGTGGGTTCACGGAACAGAAGAAAGGTATTTTTGGGGAAATTAACATCCGAAACATGGTTGTGGTAACAAAGAGTGCGGTTGTGGGAGTATATAATATATGAAAATTTGGAGCGACATTTGGCAGATGAGAGACTGTTTGGGCAATTATAATCGGTGTAATGACTTAGAAGTCCGGGGCAGGCTGGCGAGCGGCAGGGCCGACAGCTGGCCTGGATTAGCGAGGCTCTCACTCGACCTATTGGGTTGCGGTCTCGCGTTACGCACTCGAATTACTAGTTTCCTTCAACTGCTAGAGTTTCTAATGGAAAGTCGAACCTTTCTGAATAGCCACTTGAGCTTTTAAAACGCGCATTCTGATTAGCTATCGCTCGAGTGTTAGCGGCAATGTCAGGCCACAGGATGAGAACGCCGTGCTTTTAATGTTTCTATTAGTGTTTGGTCACGTTGCAGCCGGGACGTCACAAAAAACTTAATGTGTGCTGATACAATCGTGTGTCGAAGCGCATCGGACCACCCAGGACGAACCCATGATCTATTTCCCAAAGTGATTTATAAGAACCTGAGTAATCTAATCAAATACGAGCTTTTTAACCGTCACGATGTACTAATTACCCTAAGCCATTAATACCGACCGATTTGTTACGCTTTTAACGTTACTATGCGAGCGCGTAAGTGGAGAATGGGGGTCGTAAATAATTTTTAAGTCGTCGATAAAAATTAAAATGGAAGTAAATAAAAGCACTACCACGAAATAAGATTTTTACATAAATATTATTTTTACGACATTATTATACGAAGCTGTTTGGGTGCGTAAATATATTTTTCGTAACGAGCATTTACGAGCTGACCGGTCGTTCGGAATCGACAAATTCCACGTTTTAAAACGTGTGAAAGTAAAACATTGAAAGGGTGGCCGTTTGACACTGGCTATAAAGGTGTATAATAATGACCGCTCGGGGTCATGTCGTAAAACTGATTGGTCAAGCATTGACGGATCAAACGTAATAATTATGTTCTAAGAAATGTTTGAATATGGGTCAGTGGCGGGCTTGGGAAAGGAAATGCAAACTAAGCCGGTTACGACTTTATGGCAATCCTCAAGACAAACGATGATGTCGTAAAACTGATATTTGATAATAAAACGGGTGCTACAGTTTATATGAATAAGTTTAGTGTACAGTAAGCAAACGTGATTACTTGTCACGAACAGTTAGCAGTAGGCCAATAAGCAATCGGTACGCGCCAGTCACATCTATAACGGGCCAGCCGATTGACAACGAATGCAACGCATTCTAATGAAGTCGATACAAACATTGGATTCTTGAATTATAATGAATGTATTTATAATACTTAAAAATTAAATTATTTAACATGCACTGAACAACAAACATACAGTTTTTTAGTACCTTTTTAAATTGGGCCAGTTGCTTACTACTGGCCATAAAGATATTTTGCATTAAAAAATATCACATTTAAATATTCAATTTAAGAATATCGAACGTCACAGTTCTTAATTTAACTGTCATAAAACCTATGTTTGTTCCCTTATTTTACTGCAAGCACCAAATATAATTGACATGCTGATATTAAAAACATAATGCATAATAATGCATCGTGGGAATGCGCAGTGGCTGAAAATACCTGTTTATCGACAAACATCTATGCAAATTTCGTGGATTCGTATCGCACTGGACCGATAAAACTGGATTTTTTTTTTCGTCGTGATTTTGTTTGCGATAGTTTTAGGCTTGTTTGGGAACTTTTACTTTACAATTGCGGCGTATTCATTATAACATTGTTTTTTTTATAACGCCATTATTTAAATGTTACTACAGATTCCTCTTATTTTAATTGAATACCTCTATTATTTAAAACATTTAGCAACGTAACAGCGTTCCCACACAATTGACCACATGCAGTCTCTACACAACGGGCGTTTCGACTAGATTTGCATACATTAACGCACATTCAACATAAACAACACGCTGCACTTGTAACAATCATAACAATGTACAGCGAATAAAGACGCGAGCAATCCTTACGCCTCGATTGATGTCAACAGTTTTACATAATTACAGGGTAAGTTATTGTTTTAAAAATTTGCATAAGATACGTTTTGTAACGATTTTTAACCCTTTAGTTTAGTTGAGACAAAAGGGGTATCAATTTAGAAAGCGATTCTTATTTCAAACTTCGATTAAAATAAATAACGGTGATTTTTTTATTACATTCGGGAAAATATTTAAAAAGAGAACACCGTTTTAAATTTTTCTATCAGCTTTTTGCTTCCTATATTAAAAAAAAAAATACATGCCATTGTTGCCAGAGAAAAATAACAGTTTGACGAATAAATAACCTGTATTTTTTTAAGTCTGGGTAAAATAGCATAACATAGGCCTGCTTAGTTACAATAACAATGCAGTTGTTGTTATGCATGGAATCCAAGGCTACGCTTATCGACAATACTAAGTGTAAAACATATTAATCATCTTATCGCGTTTAGATACGTTTATGTGTTACACCTACATAACTCGGAAATAATTGGATATTAAGTATAAAAAATCTGAAATAAAAAAACTTAATAAAAAAAATACTGCTTTTTTTTCGTGATAACTATTTGAAACCGAGAAGTGTCTCAAATATTTCCTTCTCCCAATATTTTTCAAAGTACATTCATAGCATTTCTTTAAATCAGTTAAGATTTTTTTAATTTCACAGTTAACTGAATTGTTCATTTATTTCAACGTATACTTTTCTAGACAATATGGCATCCGTTTGTTACGCTCGAGTTAAATAAAACAAAAACATGTATAAACAAAGTCAAAATCGGAATTCGCCGGACCGTGTCGCAGCGGTTCACACGACCAAATCACCGAAATATACTTCCAACCCCAAAAAGCAGGGACGTTAATTAGAATAAGCAAATGAATACAAATGTATGGGAAACGGTTTGCTCTCGATAGCAAAGCGTTTATTAAATTACAGGTAAAGCAATTGGAATAATAAATAAATGATTTGTAAAGTTCGTCTAGTTGACGACTCAGCTTTTTAGGGTTATTTTTTGACAGTATTTTGAAGTTTGTGATAGCGCATTTTTTTGGGTCCGTAATCGGTAATTATAAAAAAAATTGTGAACATTTTTTTCTATA
This sequence comes from Autographa gamma, assembly GCA_905146925.1. Taxonomy (NCBI): domain Eukaryota; kingdom Metazoa; phylum Arthropoda; class Insecta; order Lepidoptera; family Noctuidae; genus Autographa; species Autographa gamma. The sequence continues at coordinate 7,967,272 of LR989865.1, forward strand.
TATTCTTTTATTATTATTAATTCTGAAATTGGTTTAATGCTAGTCACCCAAGACGGACCATAACACAAATTACTTCGTCTTTTATATTGTTAAAGTAAGTTTTTAAGAAAATCTAGTTCGTACCTCATTTGCAAGCAAACTACAGGCAATACAAAGTAGAGTAAAACGTTATTTAGAAAGTTATATGTATATAGAAACTGTCGCTGCAAGTTTCCATAAGAAAAGCGTACGTTTCTCCACAAAGAAACAAACAAAACACTATTAGCATAGTGTTCGCAGGCGCACCTGCGCGTACGCATCGAGACATGATCCGTGTAAATCAGGGCCGCTATTCTAACTAATTTCTTGTGATTGTTCTCACGTTTTTGTTTTACAAGCAAATAGATACTACAGATTGGAAATTGAATTATCAAACCCTGATTTTGTCTTTTGCATAGGTATATGTTCAGTGATTTTTAGCGCTGAAACATTAGTGTGTATAATAAAAAGAAAGCATCAAATTACTTTTACTTAACTGCAGTTTTTCATGTCTGACTTTTCTTATCGCGAATTGCATATTAATAAGTATGATAAGCCCTGAATTTAGAAGCGTACAAGGATACTCTATACTAAGTTGCCAACGTTCCGTTAAACGCTGATAACAAATGCATATTTACATTTAAACTAACAAAAATGAACGAAAGTCTATTAGAATTGATGCAACTGTGTCAACAGACACGTTAGTTGTCAAAACGTTTATCTGTATTTGCTGTCAGTTGGAAACTGTTGCAGTAGTAGTAGTTGCGTATTTTGTTATTTGTCCTATTTTTATAATACATATTACACAAAGTCTAGCCTGCACGTGGCTATCAAATAAATATGGATATTTTTTATTTATTAACTTAAGTATTTAGAGTAAATAATAACTTTTGGGCAGATAGGTTTTTGGTATTGCATTTGCCATAAGGTAAGGCAAGAGTGTGACGAGTGCGTGAGACAAGAGTGTGCGTATTATGGGTACCTTTTTACTATAAGTAAAACATGTTTAAAAAGGGAGAAACAAAAAAATAATTAAAATATACGACATTGAATAATGCAACAAAATTTAAATTCGTTAATTTGCGCATAAAAAATAATTGTTAACTTTGCGCCCAAGACACAACTAAACATGGTAAAATCTAAACTGTGTTAATTCAACTGTCGCTAATTCTGGCCTCAAAGGTTCCTATTGTACTTCTACTCGGCATTACAATATAAGACGTGGTCTTTGTGCATTGTTGCTTTGTGCCAGGGGTACAAAGGACTGGTCTTTGACCCCTTGCCCCAATTACGCGGACCGCACTCTTGCGCAACTCGATAGTATATCAGTTGATAACGTAGTAAATAATGCGTAAAGCGAGCAGACTGTGTGTCTGCCGGTTACAAATTATCTACACACTTTATATTCTGAAGATATGATTGATTGTGAGAGGTATGCGATTTATTTAGACAATTATCTTGCTTCAAGTTCGTAAGCTTTTTATAATAAACGTTTCGAATAAGCTAACGACAATATCGACTATCCATCATTGCAGTTATTCACTGTCAATAATTATAATTTGTAGAACATTTGAAAGATAAACAATACGGCATATTTTAATTGATTATTTCATTTCTGATATTTATATCTTCATTTAAGTAAAAACGTCTTATACAATCATCTTTGCAGACACATGAAACATACAGTTTCTCACACCACAACATTTTATAGCTTGATATTACAACTACAAATACAAATAACACATTCAAGGGCGTTCCCTTCAAAGGCCTAGCCTTGTATGACTAAGTTAGTTAAACAAAAGCCGTCTTAAATAACAAAATAAATCTTTTGTCGGTGCCTCGTTAAATAGGAGTTCTCAGCACGTGTTGTTTACAGTACTCCTATACAGTGACCTACCGCAAGGATGTAGCTTTAGTTTGTTTTCTTAGGGGATACTGGGATCTGGGATACTGTGTCATTGTTCTTCACATCAACTTATTAGCGAGTTGTAAAAACTCTGTTTGTGTTAATGTTAACAGTATTATAAAAAAGTTTCGTATACACGTAAATCATTTAAGACAACAAATCAACTCGTAAAACCTTTGAAGTGTATTTGAAAGAGATATAATAATATAATTCACAATAGATAGAACCCAATTATTTTCAGATTAACCTTCTCAAAATGCTGTCAATGAAAACGCTTGGTCATCGTAATTTTCGCGCCTTAATCTCGACCCTAATCTAGCCCAAAGCGATCCATCATTCTGCCTATTATAAACTCAATTAAATCTCATTTGCATAACCTTGGCGGGACTAGAGGCGCCCTATTCTCTCTTCTTAGAGATGTCACCACCTTTGTCCGGCGGTAACCTACTCCTATTCAACCGGGACAACTTAGCGACAAAGCAACGTTTGACCCTCAATGGATGAGAAAGGCATTATTTGTGTATTTTAAGCAATAAACAGTGCATTTTATGCGATTGTGAGCTGTTTTTTTTATTTAAATTAGAATGGCTGAATGCACACTGTCCGTTGCGTGAGCTCGTGGACTGCAGTGCGCAGGTACCGTTGATGCATAATCATTAGAAATTATCGAGCCGGGCGAGAGTAAGTCAGCTTTGCTCTCAACTATTGCATGGGAATTACGCACCGATCGCGCGCATGGCGGGAAAAGTGACGTTCGCGAGTGACAGGTGACAGATGCAACTTTTTAATTTAGAATATCAATGCAATTCATTTTTCAAACCTGTTGTTATTTTAGCGAATATGAATAATGTTGCACTTTTCAAGTTTATTCCTTTTATTCTTTTGTATTTTTGGACAACGAAAAAAATGGTTTCATTTTTTAAAGCTTACAATGCCGCGATACGTGTCACGACGTTGAGAATTGGAATGAAAGAGCGAGTTTAATCTCCGAGTGATGCCTAATCCTTTTTAGGAACGCCTGAATGCATTGTGTAGTTTGTAAAGACGCGAGGCAAAAACGACGACATAAAATACGCTTAGAAGTTTCGTTGAATGACGAACTATAGACGCGCAGGTATGTATATTGTATCATGTAAATTTGTGAATGTAACACGTCAAAGAAAAATAAACTTCTTTTAATATTCCATATGCATACGTCAATGTAGCGTGGACTAAACCAAACAATAACAAAACGCATCAGGACTCAGGATTAGACGCACACACACACACCCACACGCCAGGACATGTACACAAAAAAAGGATAACAAACAGTAATACAATAATTTTCATTCCTTTTCTGTGCGTACGCGCATCCTATCTGTTGCACTCGCACGTGTAGTGCCATCCTACTCGCTCACCCCGGTCATTGAACTCGCATCTCCGACGAGATTGCATCTAGTGGCCATACAGCTTCCCCCAGATAGACGCAGCACAATTTCTGGCCAATTAAAATATATATTTTTAATACGGTGTTAGGCTAGATTAACTTATTTTTCAAAGTAAAACGGTGTTTTCTTGTTAAGCCGGTTGCGAAACATTAGATTATGTTTGACCTAGTTACGATACTGTATTTCAGATAAGAAAAAAATTCAACGCAATTTTTCCGGCGTCGCGATGTGAGCGACTGGAGCCGGCGAAGCGTGCCCAGTTGACCGTTGGCTCGCACCAAACAAAATTTGAATCTCATCCCAACAAAAACAAGCCGTGTAGTAGTTTATTTATGACATAGTACAAAATCTCCAACAAGACGAGCGCAGCTTTTTCTATACCTCCGTTCCCGTATAGAAAAAACCAAAACAATTTTTTGTTGCCCGAAATCGTTTTACGAGCGCCCTCGAATAGTAAGCAAGCGGGACGGGGATAGTACCATCGATACCCATCTCCCTCCTCCAATGGAGTGAAAAGAAACTGACACTTTGGTTAATAAGTCTTTTGTAAGGATTCTTAGAACACGTTGCGTTGGCGTGATCGCTCCCCATCTAATAAGACACCTCGATAAAGACACTCGTAATTGCGGTTCGTGGAACGAACACAAAGTAAGAGCAGTTGACTTTTGATCGTTAATTGTCCGTAGACGAACTAACGAAATGGAAAAGACAATGGATCCGGATCCATTACTTAATGGCGTCATCGATAGCTGCTAGCCTCGTAACGCGGACAGCATTGGATACGTAACTATTAGTGCAGCCGGCATCGCCGTGCTTTATGTAGTAATAGATTTATAATCATAGCAAATGAAATAATGAAATGCTATTGGATTGTCTGCAATGACTCCAAATGACATGCCGTCATAGACAATTGTATTGCAAGACCGCACACTCAACTCAACGTAATGACGGTCCCTGATAATATTCCTGAATCATTCAATTTAAAATACATTACTCGAGTAATGAAAATAAAACTAATGAACAAACGTTACCACTTAATAAAACACTGCTGCACAGAAATTGGCCCATTTGCTTTCACTTGTTGTTAATTGAATCTCGCGCAGTTTCATAAAAAGTTGTTTCATGAGCTTCACTTTGTTGGGAAAGGTCGGATTTTGATCCAAATGTACCACAGCTTCCTTGGCTTTTAAATAATAACAGAAATTCTGACGTCATTTGGCTTCATTAGAACCTTTTCTCTTGCTCCTGGGCATAATGTCTAAAAGATTACATAATAGCTGCTACAAGGAGGAATTCTTATCGTGTCATGGGATTTTTAAATGAGGTTAGTAGAACAAAAAATAATCATAAATGCCCTTCATGGTAATGGTAACCCACTTGTCTGGGAATGTGATAGCCCTTGAACTTCTTTATCATAGTTCTTTGGACAGAAATAGAACAAGGATTAGGGAGAGTCCTTTCAGAGATACTTTATCGGCCCAAAGATTGGCACTTAGTAACTTAAGTGTCAAAAAATGTCGGCAATTTTTTTGCCGTTAACTTTGTAGACCCTAAAAGCCGTAAAATGGCATTAAGTTGATGGCGTTTTTATCTCAATTATGGAGAATTAAATACATAATATAAAAACATCTTCAAGATGTTTTTAAAGACAGATGTTAAATATTATGAATTTTATGGGTATAACACTACTTCTTGGCTCTGGGCATAAAGTCATATTTCTCAGTAATGCAGTTATTTTATCAGAATTCTATACAAATTCCAATCTAAGCTATGAAACTTCGTGACAATAGCACGATAACTACATAAATTTTAAGGCACAATAAAGTTTATGAACAAGCGAAATCGAATTCAAAATCCAACCTAATGCCTTAAGATATGCATTCAATTGAAGTGTTGATAAGTGTGCCAGTTTGTAAGTATATTCCATTTTACTTGCACACTTCAAAGTCGAACTAATCGAATCAAGAGGGTACACTTGACCTAAATATCAAACGAGCCCTTCACGAACCATATTTTCACACAGTCTTGTTTACAGCAAAAAAACAAAAACTAACTGGACTAGTAGAAAAAATGGGGGCAAGTCATAATGTGGACATTAAACATGGTACACGTTAAATGGGTTGTGCAAACTAAGAGATACTTAGTGGGTGCTCAGTAAAGGAGGGTGAACAAATATTAGAAGCTCTAAATGATCTATTTGGGAACTATTGGGATGTGCCGACTCCCATAGCTGTTTGGGAACCTTGAGTAAGTACTTTGGACTCCTTACCTTAAGCTTTCTTTGTCCGTGCTATTAACAACTGGATATCGTTAAAGTGAGTAACGATTTCAATATTACTTTTAATGCATCTAGGACCAATTTGTTTCCTATGCCTTATTGATTCCTTTTTCTAAGGGACTGGTTGAGTACGCATTTCAACTTTTTATAAAAAGCACTACATTTTCTACGTTTAGAAATGAAATTATAGTCAAAGCTATGATTATTTTATTGGCCGTCATTTATTCAAATTGATCAAATTATGGATTGAATATACGTTCAATGGAGAGTGGTTTTAGAACGATTTAAGTGAAATTATAGACGTAAAGGGCTGGACGATAGGAATAGAATATTATAGGCATTACGACCGATTTGAATTTAAATCTAAATTCCTTAATCTTTAATAATGTGTTGTAGTTGTATACAAACGTTTTTTACCATCAGACAAGGACCTACGGGACAGATTTGAGTTTCGAAAATAACTTATGTCCGAAACATAATTGGTAAAAAATATTCGATCGGGAGGTTTAATTAAGGAAGAAACCTCGACCGATATATTTGAATTCTAATAGGAATAGTTGAAGAAAATGATATAATTGCTATTAAAGTTTCTCCATTAATGTCAAATTGCTTCTTTAATGGTCGTAATATAGGATTTTTGGGCCTCCTGCGTTGTCGCCCATAACCGTTTCAACATCCATGATAATAATGATCTAATATACATACCAATCAGGATTAGTACCATAACCATATATTGGAGACGCTTACCTGAAAACAACAAGACCATTTATTAAAAACTTATAAATAGTGACCATATCATAAATTGTTACGACCATAGAGGTAATTACTTTTTTTATTTTATGCGTTTTATTTGAATGCTTGGTATTTGAGCAATTATCCTTAGGACAGAATGGCCGCTTATTAAAATAATAGTCGGTGGTGTGGGTCGGTTGGTTACAATCAAGACTAGGCTGATTTCTAATCCTGTTTGCGTGGGCGCGGGTGGAGACAGAATAGTTAAATGCCGTAATGTTTCTTACACTCGGACCAATAATTTATGTTGTTATACGCAAACGTTATTTGTTGCTTACTAAATAATTAGGTTTATTTCCGAATAATTTATGAGTGGGCGCGGCCGATTTCAATAATGTTGAGTATGCCAATTTAACTGAAATACGCGATAAAGAAATGACAAGAGCGATAGTTAAGTATGATGCAAAAGCAATGCCGATGACATTAAATTATTCTGACAAATTAAAAATACACACGACAGTTCTCGGTATGCCAGTCGAGTTTTACTACCTAGTACTTTGTTACGCGCACGCTGAAGCACCCGATCAATTTGTAGGACAAAACAAAAGAGATTTTATGATGCATCGCGCTAGTAGTAAAGACGCTATAATAATTTACATTGACGTTTTTACAGTTCGACACTGGTTGTTTATTACGGCAAAAAGTCAGTTAAGACAGTGTAAGGACAGAATATTAAGCAAAACATAATCTTGGCTCCGCTTTTTACAACGCGTCCTCATCTATCAAACGTCGAGTGTTTAATGACTAGTTTTTGAATAAGGTTTTATATTTGAGGATTTATTTTTTATCCCGTTTAAATTATAGCAAGATAAATTTGAATTGAGAATTCCTCGGATGACATTAGTACTGGCTGGCAACATTTAATTAGTTTTAGAGTCTGTGTTTATGAGAAGAATAGCGCGAAATAATAATAGGAAAGTTCCTATTATTATATAATTGTAGACATAAAGTTATGCAATTTTCCTATCATCGAGATTAGTTACACGCTAGAATTAAATACAATGCATGTTTTATTAGAAACTACGCAATTATTTTAGTAAGATACCATGAAACCGAGTTGGTAACAAAATATTTCTTTAATTATTCCAGTTTGCTATTAGAAAATGAGTCTTATTGCAGGTTAGTTAATTGCTGTAATTAGTTCTGCGTCACATAATTGTCGATGGCAACACATATTTCAAGTACTATGTATTGACTTTTAAATTAAGTGGCTGCATTCTTAGAAAACCTTTACGTCAATAAAGAGAAAAAAGTGATGCTATTACAGCATCAATATTTATATCTTCATGATTGCGTTATAATAGCAAAACAAACACTTAAAAAGCTGCAAACATAATATAGCGATAAATTAAACCTGCTAGATTCGTAAGTGATAATAAATTGCCACTTGATTGTAAAGAACATTTATTTAGCAAGTGGCCATCGCAGCGTTAGTCATACTGTGTCTGTATCATTAACCTGAAAAATGCAAACAATTACTTAGTATGCACGATACTAAGACTTGCAGCAACGTACTACGAAAACCTACCTATTTTTGTCAAAAGAGTATCTATAATTGACAGTTAAAAAAAATACAAGTGACAGTTATGTTCTCGCACCTATGTGTTCTAAATTTAAACAGATCTTGTGTTAGTCATCAGACAAAACAAGCTTATTTTTAACGATCAGAACCCAACGACCAATTTTCGGTCAACAATTTACTGCAAAATTATCTAAGAAAATTGCAGTGGCGTATTTATCACGGCGAATTTACGTGAGGTTGAATAACCTTTTCTGGCCGCGTCCTCTAAAGCTTCGTTTTATATCTATCTCCTTCACTCTTACTATTGGTGAGTGCGACGAACTCTGTTTGTTTGTAAACTCATCCATTGTACACATTTCCATAAAGTTAGGAAGACCTAGCATTATAAAGAAGTCAGGTTTTAATGCGGCATTACAATTATTTTTTATTGGCAACATTTTGGTAATAGAAGTAACGGTGTTGCTCTCATTTTAATTAGAGGTGTAATTTTATTGCCATATAAAAATTGTGTTTTAACATCATGAATAAAACCATGAATAATAAAAAAAAGTACTTTCTTGTAAGTCACGGAAATTCGTGTGAGTTGTACCCACGGAGCACATACAAAGAGGAGATGTCGTAATAAGATTTTCCTATGAAACAACGCGTGACAATTTGCGGGGTGAAGGGGAGGAAGAACCCGCCCACTTTTAATTTTTCCATCTATGGGTCAATAGCAAAAGTATTAGCTCGTTATCTCGATTTAATTTTGAAATTACGCAACTATCTGCCAATAGACGTCGCAAAGTGCAAGATGTTAGGGTCGTACTCAGAATTTTCGTATCAGAGAGCAATATTTTTTATTACATTTTTGATATATCTTAATGGGTATTCTTTTTTAAATAGTTTAATTAAACATGCTAGTATAAAATGTTTTTTGATGAGTGAAGATTATTAGATTTTCTATAATAATGAAATGACTTGATTTGGCTAAAAATTCTTATGAAGATAGCAAACAGAGTTGTTTTAGGAAAAAAACACACACACACACGTTTCGTTTACGTGACAATCCTTCCATAACCATTAATGTCGGTAGGTAATAAGTACTGATTTCAGCGGCAGAATAAAAAAAAAACAAATTATTACAAAAAAACAACCCTTTATCATCAATGTTGGAATAAACAAATACTTCTTATTTGCAGACCATAATGCTTGAATTGGTCATTTACACGTACGTACAATCCATTGCTGTCTTACTTTTTATCAGAAGGAAATCTAGAACATATGAGTATCAGTATCTAATATTGAACTTAATAAAGTAGTTGAGTATAAATACTTTAAATTAAATAAACAACTACCATACTATTACGTAAAATAAATTATTGTAGATAAATTATTTAGCTTATAGGATATGGTATTTTTATTTCCAGTGTCTCAAATTATCCAAGTACTTTCCATGTAAGAGATATCCGCGGTAGGTTCAGTAAAATAATTGTATTCTAATTACGGCCCTGTATTCGGTTGTTTATGTTTTTTGCCCATAGATGGCGGCCTATTTAAAAATAATTTAAATACTACAATAATAATATTTTGACCATACTTACAAACCTTTAAAAATAAATATCTATCAAATTTTAAAACATATGATTATTAAAAAATGGTACAAGTGATCTCTACATACCTAAATGTGTTTAGTTTCTATGATTTCGAGTGTCGCCATCTAGTGTTCGATAGAATTATGTTTGGAATCGCCAAACTATGAGACTTTTCTAGAATATCTTCAAGAAAATTACGTATAAAATTACTTACAGGTGTAATGAGATGCTCTCCTTAGCATCTGAACGTCTATACGTGTAGTTGTTACAATTTAACACACAACACCTCATGTTTTAGCTCAGCTTTGCAATAAAATTCGAATTTTTAAACAACTATACACCCGATGAATGTCAATATGTCAACGAGTTAGGCCACGCCCACATGATGACGTCGGTGCCTGGTTGTAGTCTTGTGCCTGGTAGCTTAGGCCGTCTCCTCTTTGTATTTGCTCCGTGGTTGTACCATAGAAATAATGGCTTCTACATTTTTACGACTGCACTATTATAACGAGAACGTTTTTATAACTGAAATAGTAAAAGAATGTGTTTTAGGTATCGTTATCGGGTCTTGACAAATGGCACGGGTGTTCGAGTGTTATATTCGTAGGAGAATGCTATACATAATTGATAGGAGTAATTAATGGTTTAATTATATGATAATTCGTACTGCAGCGTTATAGTTTGTAAAAAGAGTCAGTTCGTTGAACCCACGCCCACGATTTTAGGGTATAACTAGCGTTCCAAATCGCTGTTTTGCTAAAGTTTCCGGTCTCTTAGCGGTGTTCGCGCCTATATTGATAACACTCCACGTTCCAAGGTTCCAACTATACTTATTTATGTCTCTTTTATTTTTGTTTGAATACAAAATCGACTAAGAACAAGCAATAAATAAAAGATTGTAATTTGGTAGTATAAATAAATCGTTTGTAAACAAAATTCTATTGTAAAAACATTCCGAGTTCCGTTCATCTTTTTTGTTCCGACACAATAGTAGTAATTTATTTAAAGTGCCACACAAGACAATTGGTTAGTAAAATAAAATCGTAACAAATTGTTGATCAAAACACTTTTGTTTGTTGACAAAGTGCGTACGCGCACCACTATTTGAATTTAGAATGAGGCTTCGCGAAAGGAGTTGCTGTCATGGTACCGTTAATTTGAGCTACCGACGGTCGTGGGCTTTAGGCAGCGGTCATACCATGCGTTTGTACGTTTGTACGATCCGGAGAATTGTCGTCGTGTCGTCACACCGCATTTCATAACGACCGCGACATACGCACGGTATATATTTTGGGAGTATTTGTGTATTGTTTTGTAAACAATATCGATTGTTTGTTTACTTTCTCTTTTTGTTTATTCAGATCTAAAATGTAGGAATAATAATTCTGAATGCCATTCGAGTTATTTTTATCTTGACATCTAACGTAAGTAGGTTATCAAAGTGAATCGTTGCTTTTACAAAGATTTATTTTGTGGCGATTTTTTTACCGTTCTATTCAGAATCGTGTAGTGAAACCGAGGCTTTGTCTTAAGTTCAGTAGTCACTTAATAACTATTCACCACACCCGAATGTCCGTACATAGTGTGTGTGTGTGCGTGTTGTTATGGTACGTTCAATAACACCGTGGCGTCGGGTCGACGAACTCAATGCGCCGGCGCCGCTTCAGACACGGGGATGCGGAAAGTCGCCGTTTCGCGAATCTAACGCAGGCTTCCATGTTTGTTTTATATCTAACAAAGAAAAACCTATGTTTAATTAGATGTCGTTGCCCCCAATTTTGACCGCAATAGGTTCCAGTAGCTGGCTTTTTTTTCTAGAAATTAGTGTTCATTCTATTGCTGCGTTGTTTGATGATACCTGTATGCTAATTGGTTGTAGGAATATAGTATGTAAATCTCACGTTTATTACGTACTAGCGGCCCGCCCCGGCTTTGCTCGGGTGCAACGCTGATACCTAATATACTACACAATCATAAAGTTCGGTAGGGCAAAGCACAGCCTTGGACGCACTATTTGGTATAGGCACGACCCCCGGCCCCCGCACGGCCTCCCGGCCGGTACCGCCGCAACCGCTATGTCCCTGCATTTTAAAACTGTAATATCTTCGAAAGTATTCATTTAAATTACATGCTGTAAAAGGCAATATTGATCTATATTACATGCACAATTTATTAAAGGTACTTAATTGGATAAGGATTAATACTGTATTGCTTAAAATACGCTTTTTCGTAAATAAGTAATAAATAAACGATAAAAAATGGTTATTGTGGGTTATCCTCAAGAGATAGACATATGCCATCGCGGACTTTTTTGTAGATCTTTTTAAGGTACACAATACTGTAGTACATTATTTTGATCTATCTCGTAGGGTTCAGCCAGCGTTTTCAATGTAAGCGCAAAAAATTTGTTCATTTACTTAAATCTCTAAGATTATCCGTGTTCCTCTACTATATTATGCATGTATTATACATATAAACCTTCCTCGTGAATAACTCTATCTATTAAAAAAAACCGCATCAAAATCCGTTGCGTAGTTTTAAAGATTTATGCATACATAGGGACAGACAGCGGGAAGCGACTTTATTTTATACTATGTAGTGATAGTGATTTCAGACATACACACTAAATAAAAATTACAGCATACATTTGGACCAGAACAAGTTCCCAAAAGGTTTACAGTTATTGATTAAACAATTTGGGGGTCCATGGTTATTTATGACTTTAAGTTGTAACGTTAAAAACCCAATAAATAATCAACAGCTCTTTAAAAGGGAGACGGGAAATCAACGGAAAGAACTTTACTTGCTTGAATTCTCAAGTGTCCTCAAATTTAAAAGAAAAAATAAACAAGTGACCCTCAAATACTTTAATTTAAGTTGTCTTTAAGTCTAGCTTTATTCTAAACTTTTTGGTAGAGTTCCACCGTTCTTCGCCTGAGCTTAGGTTTTAACTGCTTCACAGGATTAACAATCATCCAAAAAAAGATGGCAAGAGATTTAACGGCCTCTAAAAATTGAGTTATCGGCTATTACGAAGTTTGTGTAGAAAACAGTCCAAGTGTTGGTTTGTCATGGTCAAAGGTATACCGTTAAGTGTAAGGTCGCGCGGGAAACCCTTTATGGCCCCTAACGGTACCTTGCCGGGCCGCGTAATCTAGTTAGGTACTTGTGATTTTTTATGGCCAACCATGATCAGATCTTTAGTGAGGGTTATCACGAAAAAATTGTCTAGGCAAGGTTATTCTGTTAAGCAGTCTATAAGTTTCCAGTTTCCACCAATGAGAGACGAGCTACTGGCTCGTGATTGGTGGAAATTGACACTTCTTTTTAACCTACTTTAATGTAAGTAACAATTAGTCAGAGTGTGTATTTTTAAGCTAATGTGTCTGTCCTAAATTTTATTTAATTGTATTCACTTTCTAATTAATGCATGAACACAATATGATAAGGTTTCGTTTTATTATATTAATGAAATTTTTAGGGCTTTTAAATATTGACGATGTTATTGCCTTATGTGCAAAAATAGACACATAAAGAATTTAAATAAGATTTCATGACGTTTTATGACGAATCTAAAAAGGCTCGAGTTACGTATTATTCGTTTATTTAGTTTACGTAACATAGTTATAGGCATAGTTGTCTTTATTTATTTAGCGATTGTGATCGTGACTCTAGGTACAATGTTCGTGATGAATCCTAACGAGGCTTAATTAACGTTAATCATTGCGATTATGGTAAAGCTTGTATTTACAATGGAGATGCCAGCTCGTATCAGAAAACAATGAGGAAACACATTTTCTAGGACTACGAAAGTGTACTACATGTCTTGCGTATAGTGAAATTTATTTGAATACAATTTCGAAAATAAATCTTTTTGTTCGGAAATAAAACCGTGTATTGTTAGATATATTCGACCTTTATATAAAGAGCAGTCGCTTTGCGGCTTGACTGAGTGCAGAGTGCGACAACCCTAATTCCACGTCTATTGGTAGCTCAAGAGAATTGTATTTACAGTAATCGTCGAAACGATCAGTCAATTTGGACTCGCGTATTCGTGACTAACCTTATAACTAAGTATTTTGTCAAGGCATTCTCGCTTCATAACAATAGAATTTCAACATTATCCAAACTGTCACCACCACTCCAACGGTCAACAGATTTCCATTCACATTCCCCGTCAATCAAAGAAACTCATTGTCAAATCAAATCATATCACCTAATTATCATAAATATTCATAATTTTTCTACATTTCAATGTAAGTTCACACACAATTAGTTACATTATTCAATTCAATTCATGCGTCCCATCAAAATACAAACAAATCTAAAATTCAGATGGTAACACTATCTTCTTAATCTAATCTCTGACAAAAGCATGAAATATGAATTTTTATTCGACAATACAATATTTTTATTGTAGTGGCTTCCATTTGAAAGCTTTTTGGGATTCTTTAGTGCTTTACATAAGGACGTCTTAAGGAATGTTCGTTATCAATCATATGTCAGTGTATTATTAAAAAATTGTGTCACAGACAGACAGTTCAGTCTGTTAGTTGACCCTTTGTCAGGAATTCCTAGCAACGTATTTACATAGGTAAACTCGGATCTTTATTCAATATAAAGTCATTTAACCGCGGAAATAATTATCGTATTCCGTGTTTCTGCGAACTTGTTTTCCGTTTATTAATTAACTTGAATATAACGTAACCTACATAAAACGTACGGCAAGTAAATATTTTGTCAACGAATATTTAAAAGGTTTACATTTTTACAACGGCCTCGATCTTAATTAACAGTCGAGGTGTGAGTTGAAATGCATTAGTATTTATTCAGATGTCTCTTCAAGCCAACAATAATTATGATGAATTAACATTTCAATTTGGAATTAACATAGATCCCTATTCATACGTACCATCCATCAAAGCTGGGGAAACTGATGGATGTGCTCTTAAGGTACATTTGTGACACTTGAACTGTCGTGAAGAATAGATACGATTGTGAAAGGAATTAATGGTATCGGATTGTGTCCAGAGTTAAAGTTCACACGTGTTTCTGTACCTTTGGTGTCAACATTGGGGTTTGAGTTACCCCACCTTTGTATTGTCCAATCGTGTCGACCTGGGACCTTTAGTGGCTTTAGTAACCCAACCCTCCTACGCTCGGAGAAGTCGTTCCCTATAGAGTTGTCGCTTAACGTTAAACAAATAAGTATGAGCAAACATTTTGTAATTCAAGGGCTGTCAATACTGAAGATATGTTTGCTTATGCTCGTCGGAATTAGTCGTGTCTCAGGGCTGGCACTGCACCTCATTTGCTTAAGTTTGAGATAGACAAACATGTTGGAGTCACTGAGTATTAAACAGGTCGATAACCTCACTTGAATCATCATTTTCGTATGACAGAATTGAAGAGGTGATCCTAACAATGAACGAAGGTTCAAGTTCCAACTAATGCATTTATATAGAATTCGTTGCTTTTATGAAGTGTAACAAAAATTTGAATATTTTAGTGATTTCTCAATGGATCACGCCTTTAACAATATGACCCTTGCCCTTAAAATCAGTAATACATTAAAAGGTAAGACGAATCGAGTTGTCTAATTCGACCACTTTTCAAGTGGCCCTTATGATTGAGGGAAAATGTGTTGATGTCCGTTGATTTATACAATTTTGTTAACCCCCGGTCAGTCACAATCGAATGCAAGAGATTTGCATAATGATCGGTTGTCACCTGGATATAATGTAACTAATATGTTACGATTGTTGATTTGAATCGATAAAGATCTCAAATTATAGTGAGAGTATTTCTGGCTTGGTAGGTTTGAATTTATTTATATAAAGAATTGTGTAAGTTCTCAACATTAATTCTGTTTTTGTACAGCTGAATCCGGTAAGACTGGAAGCCGAACCAAAAATTAAGACAGCAGAGAAAGGCGAAAGATAAAAAATATTTCACGTTTCTTTTATGATTTGTAGACAGTATGTTAAAAAAAAACGTCCGTAATTTTAAAATTCATATCCATTTTGCCGTTACACATTCAGTCCCTACATTTACTAAGAGAAGGTCTAATGCACTTAATTAATTAGGTTTCCTAAGGCTAGGCTATTAATCGAGCATTGTATATAGCCCGTATTTCAAGGTGTTCTCATAACATTAGTTCCCACATATGAAGTTATGTTGCCGTTGCGTCTGGCTCGTAATGTTATCAAATGGGTCCAAGGCCACATTCCTTATCTGTCCACTTGTACTGTTTCCTGATTTCATATTTGATAACGCGCTAATTTTGTCGTGTGTAGATTGAATTGAAAGACTTGTTGTCTTGAATAAGATAATTATTTATAAATAGGTACCTACTAAGATAAGATGATGATTTAGGGATTATTATAAATGAAAAATTATTCCAATGTGTGTATGAAAGATACTGTTTTTAAAACAAGTTATGATCATTATATCGTTTTAAGTACCAAATCATTACACATCTGTCTTAAACAGAATCAAAATCATATAAGAAACTTTCTCAGACTACATTTTTTCTAAACAGGATCGTCCTAACATCTGTTAGAATAGTAACCATCATTATTAACGGAACCAAAAACAAATGAAAGTGACGATTTTTTTAAAAAAAGAATGTCAGTTGACGTCATTAGAGCATCCTAAATGCGTTTGTCGTTGCATAGATCCTTTCCCACGAGTAACTACTTCCGTAAGTCGCATAGCCACAAGTGTCCTTCAGTTTACTCAACATGTTACTTCCAACGCGTATTTGTATAGTAAATACAACACTTGTTATGCTAAGTACCTTAGACACGGTTAAGCATAACCGTTTTTTGTACGTCACTAATTAAAAGACAATATTACGTAGTGAACCGAAACATATGGGCTTTTAAGCTACAAAAGCCGTTACAGTTTAATCAAAATGAAAATATTCATTGGTAGGCTGGTAGCCCTGCAGCTGTTATCTGCGCCTGCGCATAGTCCGGAACATTACTGTTTTTATTTAAATTCACACAAAACAATGACCTTTCGAGTCGTAAGCGCAACACCGACGAGATTTTAAAACAAAGAAAAAAAGTTTAATTCTAAATGTACGAATACATACGCCCGTGTTTATCTTAAAAAATAAAATTAAAAAGTCACGAGCATTTTTAATCGCGGTGCATTATTCTCGTGAGACAGCTGTCAGACGAAAAAAAAATAAAATTCGAATTCCTAAATTGAAATTGACGTGTACCGTTTAAAACAATAATGAAACGCGCCACCAAATTGTAAATAATGAAATCAATTGAAACTCTGTTCAATACAATCGCGGTTTTTATAGATTCTCATTTAAAAACTAGGTACTATGGAATAAAACAGATTTTTTATAATTATTTTGGTCTCATGAAAAATAATTTTATAATATATTTTTGACTCCACACCCGTTTTTTTGCTCTGCAGAAGTAAAGTTTTTCTTAGACACTTTACACAGGAATGTATAGAAATATTACTAAAAAAGTAACACGTGTAGGTTAACTAGTCGTTTAGGACGCAAAAGTTGAAAGGGAAAAGTATCCGTACACGCTAAGGTCATATTCACACGGTTTAAGTCATAATTATTTATTGATCCGGCGCAAAATGGTAGCTCATGAAAAAACCCCCTCACTTTCAACGGACACGTTCTATATGGGGTAACGTTCGTAAGAATTGTTTTAAATTAATTAATATTGGCAAAGCAAAACCATGGAAACTATTATTTTAAATATTCCGCAATAGTGAATTGATTATACTTGATCACCTTGATAAACGAAAGGGAAGTTGTTTAATAAAAACTGGAATCATAATATCAAATATTTTCTGTTATCCGTTATTTAAAATTATTATTCAAGTTTTAAAACAATCAAGACAATTCGCACGGTAATGTAAAACAAGTGCAAGAAATGACAATTGTTTGAATCTCATCGATCAATCACAATCATTGTTTTACAGAATTTGCGTTAACAGTGAGACTTTAATTGCACTGAGATATGCCTTCAGCACGAACCGTGATTCGAAGACTGTTAAGTTAAGCAACTCCAGTCGCGGCTACAAAAGGGATGGGTGAGCGTAAAGCTACTCGTATTATCAAGCCTACTAAAGTTAACTATACATGATCATATAATTATTGGTCAATAAGGCCAGTGAAACGTAACGGTAGCGATTCCCATAGCCGTATGGGAAACCGTTTAACGTCGGTGATGTATCGATATTATCAATTATCTACCCTGTTTCATTCGATTGGTAATCAGCCCTTTCCGATAGCAGGCATGGGAACAAGGGTTGACTGACCGGGACTATACTACAGCCCTGTTTTTATCAATCGTAATTACTATAAAAACGACGGGTGAACGTCTCATTCTCAAGTGTCTATGAAACATAATATACAAGCTACGAGTTACTTTCGGGGCCGAAATAACTGTTGAAATAACAGTACTTAACATCTAACGAACGGCAACAAAAGTCCATTCTAAAAGTAAGATATTTCATCACAATGGTAGTTCTCAGTCTAGATTGTCGGCTTGCATAACATTATGAACTAGGAACACGTATGCCCACATTTCCCACGTATGGCTGGCGTCTAGAAAAAATCTTAGTACCACCGTCCTTGGTAGATAGAAAGGAAAAGTGTCTTGTCACTTTCTCTTGAAACAGGAATGACTATGATTTAATGGTCAAGTGACGCTCCCATGGGCCCTAAGGTCTGTGGCCCGGAACGTGGCAGATTTATCAGTAAGGATATAAAATCGTAATTACAAAGGGATCGTGTGAAAGTGTCGTCAAAAATAATGATTGTTATCTTTGAAATGTGACCCTAAATACACATTTTTTCATACACCCTTCAGTTTAACGCACGCTACGTCGACATTGGTTTCCTGAGATTTGGAAATAGACAAACCAAAAAATCATCAAGGATGTTATTTTTTATCACTTTGGATACCTTACCACGTGTCAAAAACTGCATTAACGTATCTTATAATTCTAACCGCTAAAGGATAAATGTATGACAATATTTATATTTTTATTGTATTTATACATATAATACAAGGAAAACAGAAGGATGGTACAAGAGTTAATTTTGCCTCTGATTTACGGAAAATGTTGGTATCAATAATTATAGTGCGCGGATTTAAATTGTATCATCTATAATAATATACATGCATAAGTTGCACTTCCTTGTTGTAACTGGTTTGTTACACGGTATAATTTCATAGTTATTTCTATAGTAAGTAATATGTTGTCTTGAATTATCATTAAGAGGACATTTAACACTGCCATAATAAAAAAATATTTTTTTTTTATCAACTTGTTATCAATGCAATCGCTTCATGCAAAACACTCAGTCAATATTAACTTTAAGTGCTTACATAAATAAAGCCCTAGCACGTTCGCCAGCTACGTGATAAATTGTGCAATAATGAGATGTCATCTCAAGTGTTGCCATGTGCAAAATTTTCGGCTCGACGTTACAAAAAAGTCAGCAAGCGAATTGTGAGTTGTGATGCTATCGTGCAACACTGCAATTAGAAAGTATGCCAAGTTATTTCGTTAACTGTACTTTTTTTCGCTTGAAGACCTTTCACAGACGCTAGTTTCAAATGCGTTGTGTTTTTGAAGTTGTAATATTTCGTGTGAATATTTTTTTGAGAATAAACTTAACCCTACAATGATTATAGCTGTGTGATGTTTTATTATGTATGATAAATCTTTGACACTAAAAATATATTTTAAAACAGGATACTTTTTTGCCAAGAAAATGAAAGTTATTTATATTTTTTTTTACGTTTAAATCATCGAAAAAAAAAGGCAAGAGTCAAATAAAGACTGTTTAAAAACATTTAAACTTGGCTGTATAATTGATTAAGCGTATTTACAACCTACTATCAGACTGACGCAATAATGTCCTTGATCTAAATTATTTTTCTTAATTGCCATCTGCGTATCTTACGTTAGAACCAAATTGGGTCATACAATTACGTTCGTATTAATTAAGTGATATTTATGTGATCCGTTAGAATTATCTACAGTTGTCAAGAGGATAGCCAATCGTATTATCTAATGTGCTAATAGTGTGGATAGAAGATAAGCACTGACATATTTGCTAACTGGAACGCTTTTACAAATTGTTTGCAAAACGTAATTGTAGTGCATAATCGACATTCGTACACTGTTTTTTGTTTTAAATGGCATTCAGTGAACAAATGGCCAGAGGTCATCAATTCTCGGTTACATTTCTGGATGACTGAGACCAGCACGAAAAAACCTGTGAAACGTCGTTTTTTTATCTGTTTGCAGAACAGTCGTTACGCGCATTGAACCATATCTTACATGGCGTTTCCTTGGGGTCGACGTGAGAACTATAACGTAGGTACTCCTGCGCATTAGTCTCGTGTCGCTGGCTTGACCAATTACATTTCTGCATTAACAAGTGCAAGAAATGGGCGCGACCCACTCGTGTGGTCAAGTGTACAAGTTTATTTAATTGCAGGCTAAAGGTGATTAACTGTAGCTTTGTTAATAATTTATAAAGTGGACAGCCTTCGTTGTTTGCTCAAAATAAGATATTTGAAATACCTTGTTCTGTATTTAATATCAACAAGCACAAAAAAAAACGCTTGTAATTAAATAATAAACGAAATGAAATATGATAAACGCTTCCAACTCCCAATAAATAGAATAACAGGCAATCTCCCAACATATGTTAATTGGTACAACGCTTCTCAATTTACAAAACAAAATTGCATGCAGTAACGTTATCCCTAACGATCTGTTTCACCAGATGATGTTTCACCCGGTCATTCGGTGTGCGCAGGCGCAGGGGGTGAACGCGGGGGTTGTAAGCAGATGCCGTGAAGTATCCGCGACCGTTACTCCCCTATCTGTTGAAATTTTTGAAAGTCGAACACGTGTGTTGACAACTTTTTATCACCCGCATGGTACGGTTTTCGCAATCGCTTTAGTTCCGAAATTTTGTTTTTGTTCGTTTTAGAAAAAGGTCGATTTAGATAATTTTGAAAAAAAAAACGCTTTTTTAATGCGTTAAATTGCCTTTTTTGTAATAAAAATGCATACAAAATGTTAACTTAAAACATAACTCCTCGTCGCCTTTGAAATCCATTTACAACAAAACCAAATTTATCCTCCGAAATTCTCATTAAAATCCAATTAAATCGGTTTGCTATCCTTTAAATATTATTATTCCTCAATACTAATAGTAATAACAACTATCACCAAGGGAAAGTGACAGTTAAAAAATCAATATAACCGTTACGAAGTCAGTGTCCGCGAGGGTGCGACACAAAGGGCGGTGCGCTGCGCACGCGCCGGCTTTATTGCACCGCCATTATGACAATCACAACACAATGCAGATTTATTCCGTGCAGTTGCAGGGGTGACACTGCGAATTGTTGGAACTCATTAATAAAATTCCTAATAGTTTATCAAGGTATATTGTTTGGTTGAAAAATGAACTGGAATTAATGCCTTGTTTGTGGCCGGCCTTTGTTTTTGACTAGTTTCTTGTGCAAGCAATTACATACTTAATTTCGTTTTCCGTTTATGTACCAATTTTACGACTGACTTGTTCAGAGAAGTATTTTCTACTATTTAAAACTTCACGTCATGGTAATAATAATGTAAAATTATTGTAAGGTTACAATAATAAAACTGAATTTAGAATCACGTTTTTTATTTAGCTGCAATAAAGGGTTGATTTAACGGAAATAAATAATTCTAAACAATAACGTCTTGACCGGATACGACATTTGAAGAAACCCTATACAGTTGCAACTATTTCTAACATGTAGTCGGGAACCATACAATTACCCTCGGATCCCTGCAGCTTAGTCCACTCATATTCCCATAAACAAACATACAAAGTTCAACGACACTAGTGTAATTACGTAAGGGAAATAAGAAATTGGGTGACCGGGTCCCCTAGACCCCCTATGAGCTCAGCACGGTTGGTCAGTTTCAGACAATAAAAATCAACGAATGCACTTTCAAGAACTCTTAGAAATAGTAAAGATTGTTGAGATGCACATCTGGTGAAATCTAATACCGTTTTAAAATGGGTCATAATTATTTACGCGACTTGTCGAACTCGAACGCGGAAACTGGGACGCGTTAGTAAATATTTATGTAAGGAATTACCAAATAATGTTTCGGAAGCAATTTGTTTAAACAGGTTACTGCACAAAAAAGACACGAAAGAAAATACACAATTATCAAAGTTGTAAAGGACAAGAATAAGATTTTTTATGTAACAGCTTGAGAGCTACCGATTACAGATTTAACAGGTAGGTAAGTTGTTAAGATGCGGCCACTAGGTGCACAAAAAATACAAACGATTGCCCATTCAGTTTCTTTTGTGGCGAGGATGAAGATTGTATTGTTGTCAACAAAAACAGCATAAGGAGCACGAAAACCGTACAAAAGAAATAATACACAGTTTAGCAGTGTTATCATCCGAAAATACAAGCCGCTGTGCCTTTCAAGTAAACGCAACTAATATTAAACGATTTATTTTTGTGCTGGCCACCTCGAAGTTTTATTTTTTTCATTCCCGCCAAATTAAGAAACAAAACATGAACACTCGTACTAATATGACAGTAAAAAATAAATTGACACTTGAGAATATCACAAGCTCAAACAGAATTTAAATTAGGTGATGACAAAATAAGATGTTCATTTCGATCGAATATAAAGGCGGCCATTTTGCAATCAGCGCGTGAGCGTGTGTGCGTATGCGTGGATAGCGAGGTGACGCGTCGCGCGGACGCGTCACTGCGTGTGGGTGCGACAAGGATACCGTTTACTATACATGAGCAACGTAAGCTTCAGATTATGTTTATTACGTGACGCCAAATTTACTACAAACAAGAAAATCTCAATCACACATCTTGCTTCCAAGTAACTTTCGCGTCTTAGATGGGAAATGAAAATAGACGTTGAATCGAGCGAAATCTGACTTTCACCGCTACACTTTAATCGTAAGTCGTACTATAAATCGCTCGAATTAACTAACTTTCTTGTAGTTATCGTTAAGTTTCATGATTCTTGGTTAATTTATCGTTTATATTACACTAATTACAATCTATATTACAATACTCGACACACTTGTGTCAACAACTAGTAGTAAGTTTTAAGGCCATTAGAATTCTAAACTAGTAACCTATTTTGGGGACTTTCACTGAAGGTTAAAATTACTATTATTGTCATAATATAGCGTAACAATAGGAATAGGTTAGTTACAGTGAAAATTGGTCGGCGTCAACCAATTTGACTCAACATTGTGTTATTAGTCAGCCACGACAGAATAAAAGGTAAAAGCGATGCGGTCAAATAATGACGCAGCTTTTAGTTCTGATTATAGTAAATAATATATTCAAATGATCTCGTAAACAACGTATCTACTATGAGAGTTTATAGTGGTATCATCCAGCTATTGTTTACAATTTGTATCCACACATGTGTAATCTAAAATGGGACAAGTGTGGGAGGCTCGCCATACTACGTATTAACACTGAGCATTGTATCAAAACAAATGAAACTAGGTCACAATACGTGCCTACGCGATAATTTGGTTGTCGTTAATATTTTTGTTCATTTAATTCCCTCTACCCATTAGGGATAAAAATCTGCGGTATGGCAAAGTAAGGCGTAGTTCATGAAAAACAATTTAATAAGCACTCAAACATATTTTTCCTGTACGTCCCCTTTAATTAAGAAAAAAACATCTATTAGAAAACTACTAAGGCGTCTTAATTTTTAATTATGAGGCTGCAAATTGTATAATTAAAGCTTAGTCCCTTTATGAAGTTCTTCACACCTTTGACGGATAAGTTTTTGCACGTCTCTTTTGAATTCTATTGACGTCCAATTATAAGGGTGCTAGCACAAAAGGGTCTTAAGATATTGTATTAAGATTAAGCAAGATTTTAATACGTAGGTAGTTCAACTTATAAGACTTTCGTAGGTTTTTTTAGTATACGTCTCCCGCTAAGAAGTCTTAAAGTTATTTGGATAAACTTTATCGAATTAAATTAAACAATCTCATTTAACGTCTTAAATCAAGCGTGGTAATCGAAACTCGTTCCGTCTTATTATGACTAGATACTTTTTGTTGGTCTATGGTTTTGGTATAAAACATTAATGTTGTATATTAGTTTCTTATCAAATTATAACGTAACTGTCTCACTAAGTAGGTGGTATTATATTTTTAATAAGAGTAAAACGATACGTATTTTAATCCAGGTGTTACGGGCGCTCAATTAGTGTCCTGTTGCAAATTGTGATACATATTCAGTTACACAACGAACACGACGCCTCGAGTAGCATTATTATTCAGCACTTCTTATTATGGTATAATATAGACTAGACATTACTAAAACTTTAGTTGTAAGGACATGGCAACGGCATTTATACAAGTGCACTGCTAATACAATATGTACAGGCGTTTTTATGAAGTTGTATGAATTTATCTATTTTTGGTTTTAACACAATGTAAACTTTAGTAACTGGACATGGGCGCCTTTTTTTATTTATTCGAACTTATAGGGTTGTAGTCGTGTTAGACGAAAAGTATCAAAGATTATAGGACAACCTAGATTGTTTTCGTTATTTTATCAAAACAGCTAATATTGAGTAAATTCAGGGTTTAAACATAGTCTTATTGGAAAAGTGTAGCGCCCACCAAGACTTCAATATAAAGAATTGTTAAACAAATGTATGGCTATCACGTTAAGTTATGCCATAAACGCATTACCCACGTAACATCCATTGTTTTACTAGTAGCTTGAAGTATGATCGTGTCTCTTAAATTAGTGCCGTCCATTGTTTGATCATTATTTAGTAGATTTAAATGGTCACGTTTAGTTCTTATTTGAGTACATAATACTTATAAGTACCAAATAATGTTAGTTTTTTTTTATTGGTGTATGGATTATGTCTAACTTTCACTGATTTTAGAAGCTAGCTAGCTAGTTAGTTGAATGCTAAGAATATTACGGCCGGTTGTAGGTACCTATAATGGTATTGTAAAGTGCACCTCGAAACAGTTACCTAAAAATATCAGTGTCATATCAAAGTGACCTAGGTCTGTTATCTTTACGTCATTGTGAGATAAATAACGTTTAGGTACACAAATATTTTCACCAAACCGCATCCAATTGCAGTTGCACTGATAACGATGTTTACCGTGTAATTACTTCACTTACAAAAGATTAATTACAGTTCAGAAAGAGCACTCCGAGACCCCGATAACATTTTTACTTTTTTCACTTACGTAACTCCTAATTAGTTAAAGTAAGTTTACTAAGCGTTTGTATTGTACTATGTAATCTGAGTATGCTTGAATTACTATGAATGTACTCGTGCAACTAGTCTAGTTGTTGAATGAAATGAGGCCCGTTCACAACTCGCGTTACATAGATTAAAAATACTCAATGTTGACATTTTTAGCGTAAATATACGCTATGTTTACGCCACGACAAATACATAACAATGCAACATTTTAATACTCGTTCCTATCACAAAATCAACAAACAAGATAAATTCTGATTAGCTAACTAAACTTACCTGTTATTCTTTTCTGTGTCTTGCTGTTTTCAGGACTCGATACTTTAGCTTCCTGTGATGCAGGCTTCGGCTGAGGAGTTGTGATCGTGATCGGTGCCCTTCTCAACGCTACGGGGACAGTGGACGCGGGGACGAGTTGCCAGGCGAATCTCTGCGAAGTAGGCAGTGGCTGCTCATTGGCGAAGTCGAAACCCCATCTCTGGCTATCCAGCTCCAACTGGCGCGCCAACTCTCTCTCCACAAATCTCCTGTTCTCCTCGCGGTCGGTGCAGCCGAACAGGTTCCTCCTGACTCCCTCCAGCGTGGTGACGCCGCGCACGCGCAGCGACCTCGTGTCCAGCATCGTGGTGGCCTGCAGGCCGGGCGCCCTCACACTCAACGTCGACATCTCTTCGACAGAGTCCGAACAGCGAAACACAGCAACGCACTTCACAGATAGCATCCGCGCCGTATCCACCTAGCGCAAACAAGGTCAGTATTCAGTAACAGCACGCGATACAATTGTATTGATTTAACAAGCGAATAAGTGTTTGGTTCATCACGCACCAATAAGAATTTGTATTGTTAGTTTACTGTGAGTAAACAAGTCGTAAGAAACGCGACGGGACGCGTGACGCAATACGTCCGCACGGCAAAAGTACGTACGCCAACTGCGGGCGGCGACGGCGATGTGGATCGGCGGCAGCGTGGCGCAACAACGCGGCGCGGCGGAGGCGAGCAACCGCGGCGCAAGCGACTCTTTAAGCTTCCACTTCCCGCCGCTGCATGGCGCTAGCGTCGAGATCGGTCAAGTGATGTGATTACGCTATGCGCGTCTCCCTGTTTCATTTACCCATGTACCCACTCAACAATAAATGTACCCTAGTCGAAGGCAATTTTTATTTTAAATTTTTTTATTTCTGTAAACAGCGAGTTTATTTTGAGCTAAATGGCATTATTTATTTACATAAGGTATTATTTTTAAATGCTCAAATGAGATGTAAGTACTGTATTCTGTTTTCATCTATGTATATGAGTTTTATTGTTTGAGAAGATTGCGTCAATAAGGTTTAATTAAATAATCATCGATATTAAGCGATACATTTTTTTCATTAGGTGTTTAATATTTATAAATATTTTAAAACGTTTTGTAATGAAAGGTACATACATACTTAAAATTATTTAAATATATTTATTGCTTTTATTAAAATAAGTACATTGTTTAAATGCACCTAATATTATTGTAGGTACATTTCAGTTATATATTATTTCATACCTGTTATTGTTTTTTCGTGTTTACTTACTGACTAGTTTTATTATTCATTACAGTGATTTCTTCAATAATGCCCAGATTACCCTTTATTCCGGGAAGCGAATCCATTAGTATGGCAACACTGCACACTGACTTGTTTACGAAGACGTGTCTAGTTACCTACGTGTGCAGCATAATTTCATACTGCTTATCAAAAATATACCCGTCTCAGTCGCACGCGCATTACTGCCGCCCATCATAAAAAGGACAGAAAATGTATTAATAGCACAGAGCATCGCCGCCATTTTGCCGAAACACGACTGACTAGATTTTGTGTTGGACTGTTGGTACAATTTATGTACACAATGTATACTAAAACAAGGTTACTAGTATATTAATATTAATTTAAATGAAAATTATAAAAAAATATATTTATATTACGTAATACAAGTGAATCGGAACGATCATGATTAGTATTATTCGCTTTCACAACTAAATAATGGCAATAAATTGCGAAATAATTTTGACATATCGGTAAAAACAAAGTGACAGAACCAAATATTTTTAAAATTTCGCGTGTGTGTACAAAAATTACGGATATGTACTCACCTAAAAGTATTTATTTATTGTTTCACGGAAAATTCTTCGATTTGCGGACGGGATTCATTCACTGCACTGCCGCCGTACTAATTTTCGAGATATGACAATGACGCGATGGCGAGAGCGCGGGCTTGACGCTCATTGGTTGAAAATGGCGGCCATTTGTCTCATTGGCTTGTAGATTTTTAGGCGCCAAATTTCGGTTGGTCGAGGCGGCGGATGGCGGGAAATAAATGAAGCACTTTCCGGTGCGCGTGAGTTTTGTTACGGAAAATTGTGTTTGCCGCGTTTAGCTTCCGTCTGTTCATGCTGACAATTAAAAAGAGCGACGAATTTTCTTCATTTCGGTGATTTGTATAAGGATGTTTTGCGTTGTTTTGATATGATAATGGACAGAAAAAATATAATGAGTGTTTAATTTAAATATACCTACATTTGTAATCATATATTTTTTGTTGATTACCCATATTTTTAATGAGTATGATTTTTTTACAAAAATAAATAGAGTTAGCTTTTCGAATACAATTTTGAAGTTATTTAATGGGTATGTAGTTTTTATGAGTAGAAAAAAATATTGTTTTTGTATTAGTATATTATTTGTTTTCCCATATACTCATATTGTAGGTTTTGCAACATGTTAAATTATAATGACTTCGAAGTGCATTTCGGCTGTTTTTTTTTTGCTGAGATGAAATACGGCTGCTAAGCAACGTTAGTGACTTATTGACCTATTTATAACGGAAATCAGTGGCTTTCGCTTGCGGTGAACACAAAAAAGCGTTTCCGTTTGAAACAGATGTTCTGTTTAATTTACGCTTTTTCTAATATAAACTAAATAATATACTTTACTTGCAGGTGCATTCATGATTTGATTTTGATGTTTTGGAATCTTAAAAACGGTATTCGATGGATATTGGAAAATAATAGTAAGTATTGAATTTCGAGAAAATTGTTTTAGTTTATTCATTTTTTTTTTACTGAATTTTAATGAGTTGCACACTTGCATTGTAAGTACTGTTATCATTTATATAGTTATTCTTATTTAAAGGTTTAATTTACATTAAAGTTGCAGTTTTTAGGTTTTGTGGCAGTTATGTGAATCTAAAAAGGTATAAATCAGCGCTTTTACATTACTATTGGGGAAAACAGGTGCAGCAAAATATATGTATTTGACTACGTTATATTTTTATCAGAAATTATGTAGGTATGGGATACTAACCTATTGCGATTAAAATTAAATACTGGCACGTAGATAATGATATGTTAGGTAGGCAAGGTAAGTAGGTATATTATAATATAAATAATTTGCTAACCTTCAGACTTTATAGCCATCTGTGTTGCGCCAATTGAGCGGCCATAATAGGAAATGTATGTTTGTCTGTTTATTTAGGTGTATTACTTGCATAACCTGTTTTTCAATAATTTTATGCGAATAATCCATTTTAAATAGTGTGACAGTACATAAAAATATTTTCGAAGATTGCGAGGAACAGTTCGTATTTTTTTAAATTTCCCTTACGCGGGAATCAAATTCCGCAACTATGGTTGTCAAAATATAAGTTTTTCTTATGTAGTTTCGTTGTGCTCTGATTTGGTTGATTGCTTTGAGGTCGGAGTACGGTTGCGCCTGCGCAGAATTGTGTTACTTGATATCGAATGCATTATTTCATAAATTTATGTGTAAGGCTATTAAGTACTCGTATTTCGCTGCTTTGTCTTATTTATGTTAAGTGTATTAGTGTATTGATTTTTACGTTACAATAAAAAAAAACACTGAAAGTTGTACACACACACATATAGCTTAGTAAAATTATATACATATCTACCTAGTAATTCATTTCGGCAGTATTGTGAGGAAAAATACGGTATTCATTGTAAATAACTGCACCCAAATTTTAAGAATCATCTATTCGTTAACAAAACATCTCAATCATTATTTAATTTTTAGTGCACGTGTCACGAGCACTTGTACGTCTTCGAGAAATTGAGCAGGCATACTGCCAGGAAGCTTATGCCTGTCAATATTCCGCTGTCACACCCTCGGGAAAAAACTGAGCTTCACCATATGGCTGAACTGTAATCAGGAAGTTCGTTTGCACAAGCTCATCCGTATACTAACAGCAGGATAAGCAGTTTCCTTTGTTTGCAAAACTTATTAAAAACGCTAGAAAATAATCTTAGCAAACTTCTGTAAAACAGAAAATCTATACTATACTATCTTTGTTCTTTAAAAGTATTCGAAAAAAGAATGTATTAAATGTAGCCTCCTTCTTATTTTAAAATCGTGTTTGAATTTCGAACGACATTTAAATGTGGTGTTCATTTATGTGCGGATGTTAATAGAATTGATTTGTTTATTATAATTTAATCATGTTTAGGGTAATTCAATTAGGAATTTTGGCAACATCGTATTTAAGTGTCAATTATAGAGTAAGAATTTCTAGACTGATTTCATAGAAATATGGTTAATAAATATTGTTTCACAACACATATGATTATAGTTAATCAAAATATTGTCTTTATTTGTTACTGGAACATCATTATTTATAAAGCTAATCCAAATTCAATAGTAATTTTTTGAAGTATGTTCGCTTAGAATTGAAAACTAATAAAAATAATAATACATAGTTTCCATTATCACACAGCCGGTTAACAAATCTAGTAAGAGGCCAATTACCGAATATTACTCTACAAACCAATTTCAATGATAGAATTCAGCTGGTCTTTTGACGGCAAGGTCGTTTTCATGCAACACTGCTCGTGCAATTGTTAATACTATTAAATTGACATTGCATTTTGTTATTTTATTATCGACTGGCAGACGAAAATGCTATTGTGTGGGCGCTATTTTTAGAAACGTAAATAGGTGATGATTTAGAAATCTATGTGAGTATTTTTTCGTAATTGTACTTATTTCGTATTATTTCGTTTCGTACCAATACATAATAATATATTTTACTTTTCTTAGTGTTCTGGAAAACTTAGCACTACCTGTAACATTCTATAGATATTCAATTAGTTATAAAATACCGTACTTCCCTTTGCTACGAATTGATGATATCATTTTAAAAATCAGGTGTTATCGAGTGCTAACATACCTTGAAGAGCATACGATATTTTTTATCGATGCTTTTTAATCGAGAATGCGTATCGATACGGTGCGAGTGTTGATTCTAAAGTGTTAATTGATATTAATATTATTATAATTATGACATGTTATTGTTTATAGCCCTCAGCTGGTTTACGGAAATAGATCGTAACATTTCTTTGTATTTGATGCTCAAATCGATGTTATTTTTTGTCTTCCCGATACTCTTTGTATCCCTGACTTAAACTGACCGAAGTCCTAATACAAGCCAATCGGTTTTCTCCGAAAATCTAGGGCGTATTTACAATTTGAGATTATATTATGATCTTGGTATGCATTACCAATATAAGTTCGTTCAATGTCATGGTATAAACTAGTGTTCCACTGCAATAGTGTCATTTTTACAAGCGTCAAATCTGATCGTAAAAATATTTTTCCTACATTTGAGCGATTTCCATGACAGTCCACGGGTCTTCTATGTTGTACAGAAATTTGTTTTGATTCCATTATTTATGTCCAAAATATTTTAGTGGTGAATTGCAACGGTTCTCTAAAACATTCCCAAATATCTTTGTCACTGTGCTAGACAATTTTATTAGCGTACAGTATGTTATATTCGTTTAGAATTTAGATATAGGATGTCTGCGATGTTACACGAGTGTAATCAATCAATCTTTGTCGTCGCTAGCGCAGTGGGCAAGGTAGCTTGTGACGGGTCCAAGGACGAATCGAATACGGTATGCCGGTTATATCAAACCCACTGCTGGGCAAATACTTTCATTACAGGAAGGAAAATTTAAAAATAATATATTATTATACATTTTGCTGGTTACGAAGTTGATGCATGTTTAAAAATAATTGTGTTTATAAACATTGATGTTAACATTTTGTTTTAAAGAGTTACCTATTTAGTTTCTTGCCAGTTATTCTCTT
Organism: Autographa gamma; assembly: GCA_905146925.1. Classification (NCBI taxonomy): domain Eukaryota; kingdom Metazoa; phylum Arthropoda; class Insecta; order Lepidoptera; family Noctuidae; genus Autographa; species Autographa gamma. Next base: position 7,998,232 of record LR989865.1, read on the forward strand.
AATAAAATTTTGGAATCTGCAAATAGAGTTATTTAACGTTTAAAAGAGCTTTAAAAAGCCTACTTGATGAATAAAAATTGATATTTATTTTCTGCTTTGCTGCCTACTCTGATTTTTTGGCATTAAGCACTGTTAGAACCCCTGGGTGATTTCTGGTTTGTTTTGTGAATCAAAATTAGTAGAAAGTAAGCATACCCTTGGTATGCAAGAGGCGGATGCTCTTAACAGTTGGAAACCCGCAAAATGTTCAATATCCACACATGCATACATGACCATTTGCACCGGATCCAAAATTAAGCCCATATTGCACAAATCGACATCCTTCCTTTCTTCGGTAACCTCAGACGTATGGTTGACACATTAACTGAACACCGTAAACCTCGCGGTTGATTGATGGCAACCACATTTGGGCAACCACAAAAAATAACCGCCACCTGGTTGCCACAACCACGGGCACAGATTTTACGTGTTTCCGATATGGATAATGTTGTAATTTTTTCACATGTGTGATTTTGGTCGTTATTTTATAATAATGTCCCTTTATTTAATGATGGAGATAGTTTGTTGCTCATTAGGTTTTGACCTTTTAGGATCGTTGACTGACGTAAATTAAGATACATTTTTATTAAAAACACACTAGGTAGTTCTGAAAATGTCTCTATAAGTGTACTGATAACAGGATTCGAGTGTTAATTGACAGAAGTATGAGAAGTAATTTAATATAAAACGATCACCAACTCCATAAAAGTAATAGACACAGAAATTGATTTAGCATCCTTTGTAATATAAAATAGTATTTTAATAATTTATGTATTGATCTGCAAACCCCACCTAGGTATGAAAACTGCAATATGAGAGGTTATATTGTAGAAAAAAGAGAGGATTTTCAGCCACATGATATGTAGAAAAATATATCCCGATTTGGCATCATGGAACAATGAAAGAGAACTATAAAAATAAAATGTTTTTGTGTTAATGTGTTAATGTTTGTATGTCTATAAGACAGCTATTTTATGTTAGGACTAGGGCTTATTTTTATTTCGTACAAATACAATTAGCATAGTCAAAGATACAGACTTGTTTACGGATACAATTTTCATTATTCATCATCTGTCGAGCCTTTTCCCAACTATGCTGGGCTCGACTACCAGTCTTACCGGATTCAGCTGAATACCGTATTTTACATGGAGCGACTGCCAATCTGACCTCCATTTAACTGTGAAACACAGTATCCCATAGTAAATCATACACAGCAGTCAGCACGTTAAACAGTAAGGGTCTCGTTATGTTATAAATGGTCACCTATACAATTTCCATTAATAATTTACATGTACATTTATATTTATTTCTCTAAAAAAAGGTATAATTTTCGTACGTACAGCAATAAACTTACGCGGATTGATGTGATACTAAATCTCATAAATTAAGATACACTGCTGGTAATGGTAACTGCATAAAACGAACTTAATGCATGTCTGACACATTTGAACATAAAGGATTTGGAAAATCTTATTATGTTGTCCTTTATTTCTCTTTCAACCCTTAACCCTCACTTTGATTACCTAAATCAGGTGGTTTCATATCATTTCCAATTCTCATTGAACCGGCAAAAATCTACAATTTCGGTCAGAAAAAAATGGTTCGGCTAACCCCGCTTTGATTACATCGTACAACCACAAACAAAAGTGGATAAAAAACATGTATATTGTGTAGTGGTGGGACAAGGGCCGAAGCAGTAGTGAAGGGATGAACTCTGACAATCGATTCGTCCTGTCCGATCCTTTCGTAGGAGAACTATTAGTGACGTGCGGCTACGCCAAATCACCGTGTAATTACCTCGTGAGTTCGACGGGATACTCGAGCACACAAGTGTTTGGGGATTTAGTTTTGACAGATTTATACCATGTATCTGTTGTGCAAATAATGTTCATAAGCTATAATTATGATTAAGTCGATGTCTTTTGCTTTCGTAAATCTTAATCACCACTAACTAAAGACTTTTTTACGACTAAATTTGGTTTTGGGCACTGGATTCTTCGATATAAAGTATTTTGTACTTTGAGTAGTACGCCTTTTTGCTAAATGTTTTGTAATTTAACAAAGCTCTTGATATATTAATTTGTGTAACGTCAAAGTGTCCACAACTTACCGTGCCTTTCCTTTTACGAGGCTACAGTTATAATTACATATTTGAGCACAAACCTATCAACGGACCAACATTATACCGGAAACGAAGATTGAATTGATGAGCACGCTTCCTTGTTTAATTAGGTCGCGGGTTCATCAACATTGTCTGATAATAAACAATTATACTCAACCATACAACAACAAAATCAAACGAAAAGCAACCTTAACACCTTGAAATAAAGGTGTTGTTTAATATACTCAAAATTGTGTTTAAAGATTGGGTAATGACATTGCATTTAGATAGATGCTTGAGTGTGGTATGCGACAAATGATTGTTTACGTTAGCCACGTAATTTATATAATGAGTTAATGTATTATGAGAGATAAAAGTTTTTTTTTAAAGGGTTACCTCCTGGGCATATACTTAAGGTTAATTATTTGATTTAAATAAGACGAAGATTATGTGGGGACATGCAATTGAAATTATATATCCGTTGTGATTTAGAGATGGATTGAAAGACATGAAAATCAGGAATTTTGACAATATATATTATACATATTATATTTGTTTTTTTCTTTATTTGAGAAGAGGCCTTAGATCCACATTAGGTCACTTAAATGGTACCTATTAAAGAATCTTATATACTTATAGCTAAGCCACACGTGTAAAAACAAACCAAAGATTAAAATATGTTATTTTAAAACATATTAATTAAATAAGTAATGCCGGCACGCACCATAATGAAATGTGGCGCGTGCGCCCGGTCACCGTGTGCTATACACAATTATCTATGTTTATGTTTACCTATATTATAATGTTTAACTCCTTTGTACGTCTATCTTTTATATAACGTTGTATTATTTCTTATTATTTTGTATTTATTTATGTGTATATTTTGTAAATAAGTATGTAACTGGTTTACATCCGTACGCCACACCATCATAGGTTCAGTTGAAAACCAGCGTCAAGCATTAACTGCTTGACATATGCTGAACTGGACCTTTTTGGCACAGCCGCTAGGCACACATTCTGCAAAGTGTTTTGTCTGTCTTTTTTTTCTGTATTTTTTTTGTGTGTTTTTTGTGTTTTGCTGTGTCAAATAAATTTTTTCTTTCTTTCTTTCTTTCTTTCATATTTATCTAACAAACTCACCAGTTCAAGGACGTTTTTGAGACTAATTTTAAAGTAACAGAAATACGTTAGTTTTATCCGTGACCTTGGCCAATTTTTTTGTAGCGATAATATTTGCGCTGTCATTCGAAACTGTTGAGAGATATCTTGTTAGTTAAAAATATTAAAATCATAATAATATAGAATAATTTTTCCAAATCGTCATAAATTGTAAAGTAAACATTTTATTCTTGTCATTAAATTATTATTATAATGAGGAGTAGGTAAGTCTATGAGCACAACATAAATATTTTTAATACTTGTGTTTTGTAATTTTTTGCTTCATGCTTTGCTAGAAACTATGCAATCTACTCGTTGTTACACACATTTGTTAATACCCCAAAAAATATGTATATCAAAACTTAATCCTTCCATCTGTCCGCGACAGTACCAAAGGACTAGTGATGCGTTCACGCTAGATCAATTTAAGCGGCAAGGGTACAAAAATCACTTGGAATACTAAAAAATACGTTAGTCCCGCGCAAGTGCAACCCTAGTATAATGTGGGCAATAGAGAGGTCCGTGGTTTTCAAACTATATGGTCATTTCCTTACAGATAAATGAGATATTTCGTTCCGTTTGGTACGTGTGGTCTATTTTGTATGGCTTAAGGCAATTTGTGTGGTTGGAGTGGTCGTGTTGCGTGAGCCTTTGTCCTTCGGCGGGATGATCATACTCAAAATGAATACTCGAAGCCGAATACTTTGACGGACCTGTTGGTGTAGTCGTTAGTGACCCTGACTGCCATACCGGAGTTCGTGGGTTCGATTCCCACAGAAGGGCAAATCTTTGTGTGATGAGCACGATAATCTGTTTTGATAATATTGATATCAATGTAATATTGATATAATAATTGATATATTATTATATTAATACTGGAACGTTCAGTTGAGTCCCTGTTAAGTCCTATGCTGTAACTGTCACTTTAAGGTCTAAAGTAGCGACAGGTAGAATTTAGCACATATTTCAGTTTCAGTGTCCAGGGGTTAGTTAGTCTTTACTGAGCGTCTCGATCGTGGTAATATTTTTTTCTGATGATAGTTATCATGAAGTGATCAATAAATAAGAACTACTAATATCAGTCGAACTTTGACGAAAGGGATTCTAAAAAAAAATCTGTGGTTGAGAATTGTTCGAAAAAAATGGAAGTATAATTTTTAAGTGATAGACATAAGAAAAATAATTCTAAGGGCATTATTTATGAGGAGACAAAATCTAAATAAAGATGACGGATATCATGATTTTTGATCAGTTAACCACGTTATATATCCTTTGATTTGATTGTCCTTTCGTCGAGGTTTCACTGGCCGTGGTCCAAGTGGGCTGCCCTAGTTTGTAGACCTGACTTTCTTAACATAATGCGACCACGTTATATCCCTAATTTTCATTACCTATTCAATATTCATAGAAGCTTACTAGGGATAAAATTGGACACAATTTCAAAGACTTTGCCATGTATTTAGTAGAGACGTTTCTCTAAGATGTAAGGAGATATAGGGATATATTTTTAATATTGCTCTTTATGTTTGTCCATCAGTCTTTAGGTCCCGGATTCATAATCCAGGACCTATGGGTAGACTTACGGGCTTTTGCCCAGCAGTGGGCCAATATAAGATGAAGAATTTTTTTTTTATATATACGATTGGTAGTTGGTAGTTTGCTGGCAATTCCACCATATCAATAAATTCGCAAAGGTCTTTGCTCGTGCAGTGATTTGTGTTATTATATACGGTATAGCAGGCATAGCAGGCAATAATGTGGATCGCGGCCGCCGAGCGTGGCGACGGTGACAGGTGCCAATCTTGGACGTGCGTGTGCGCAGCCTCGGTGCGCACTGGATGAAGAATTTGTTAAATATTGGAGTTTTCATCTTGGAGGATTTTATTGAAAATGTTCTTTGTTTTTCTGTGTGGAATGGTATATAAAGTTATTTTTTTAAGTGTTGCATTGTCTGGTAAAAAAAACGGCTTGAATGTGTTTGTTTCGCATTCCTATTTTAATATGACGTTGTCTGATTATATTTTATTGTTATTAATGTTTATTGTTTAGACAACATTGGTTAATTGTTGAACGTAGGCCTCTTTTAATTAATAGATTTTAACAACGACAATTAAGAATTATTTGAGTTATAAATTTATTTTATTTGTACCGTCCAGGGATTCGTTGAATCAATTAATTTACATAAGAATAAGGTACAAACAGTTGACAATGAGAATCAATCGCAAATTCTTATTCAAATCAGTCGGCCATAAAAAGACAATGATCGATCAGTATATAACAATATATATATATATATGTACACCATAACATACATATACAAACATACTATAATGGTGTCATTACCACCAAGGTTACAATATCCAAGGCCACATTATTGAATATAACTTTTCTATAACAATACATAACAAATTTTATTTAAATAGCATTAATTTCAAAGGTCAGCCATGTCTTTTCTCTATATTTATTTTTTCAGGTTATTTAATAGCATTATTTCAAATATTTGTTGTAATTATTTGATAACCTGTAAAGCATAAAAGCAAGGAACCCAAAAGGATATAAAAAATAATATTTTTGAAAATAATATTTTTCTCAAGTAAATAACAATATTTTCAAGATCAGGGATATAAAAAACATCTGTTAATTTAAGAACAATTTTATTTTTGACATATAAATATCGTTATGTCCAAGGTCACAAAATACGTCCCGTGTGTATCGGGCCCAGCAAATCAGTTCACGCGTCACAGTCGCCTGCGCAGATTGCGGGAGGATGAGGCCTATTACAGGACCCCTCACTACACATACACCCTGTGCATTCAATATAGTACAAATCTAACAGAAGTTTCACTTTTACTGACTAAGCAATATAAAAGCATAACGTTACAAAACAATCAATTGATTTAAAAAGTAATTAATTTTATACAAACTGTGTACTATTTAAAAGAAAAAATAATGAATCACTCCTTATACAGCTGTTATTTTCGCGCTTTTATCATTAACCCTCTGGTTTTTGAAAGGCTAATATACATAATATGTTGGTCGTTGGACTTGGTTGACCGAAACACTCACAGTCAGTCACAGCGCTTAACATCTAATTTCAAAGTGATCAACTAATTTCGATGTTGACCAAAGTGTCGGAAAGCGGGGGTAGGTTTAAGTTATGACTTATTGTGTTTTGATTTTCCATTTCTCTTGACATGTCTTTAGTGAAGAGGTATTGAAATGTATGGGTTTATGTGCGTCATATTTTAAATACGAAAATACGACGGGATAAAAAAAAAGTTTTATTCTATTAGTAACGTTATCTTCATATCTCTAGTCGAATGAAACCCAGGATAAATTATTAATTTTGTGGCCTAATTATCGTTAACATTTTAAACACTATTATATAAAGTATCGTTCATAGTTTATCGCTTGAAAAAGATTTAAGACGTAGTGATAAAAAATTGCGTGGGCGCATAACGTGAAAATCTTTTTGCAAACACGATTCATGATACGATAGACAGACTGTCGCCGCGCTACGATCACACTGCGAATTTAAACATTTTGTTTTTAACCGACTTCTAAAAAAGGAGGTAGTCTCAATTCGGATGTTTGTATTTTTTTATATCATTGTAATTGCAATCACATTAGTTTCTACAACAGAGAGTAATTGCAAGTGAAGGTTTGGTTGTTACTTGCTGTGCCCCGCGGTTTCACTAGCGTTGCTTTTCTTTCAAAACTAGTATCGTGAATATCGTGATGTAAGTAAAACAGTTTATAACCTTCGTCAAGAACTAGGTCAACTACAGATATTTGTGCATTCTAACAAAAATACTATTTAGCTAAACTGGTAAAGCGAAATAAAAAAATGAACCCTATTCTTTTGACATAGAAGTGCTGTTAATTTTAAACTATAAGAGGACTTTTAGTTGACTGTACTGTATCCATAGGTGTGAAAATCTTTTCTCTATACTATGCTTAATAACTATACAATCGACTCACGTACATTTGCAATACAGTGGGCGGAATTATTTGGCAAAGTATACATGAGTTTTCTATAACAATCACATGTATAAATACCGGAATTAACGTTAGTAGTTTTAAATAGTTTATGTATTAGCAAAGTTTTTGCATTTCCGTAATTTATTCAAAAAGTTTTATGGCTTCGTTTGAATATGTTTTTTTGCTAAAAAAATCAACATTGAGTGTTTGTAACTCTTTCATAGCGAAACCTTTAATTTTACTTAATGAAATTTAGTATGGACTATGGTGAAACTGTGAAGGTATACATTGAGTAATTATTCCTGTAGAAACTGACATCCACATAGTTGAGAAGCGATTCAAAGTCAGTGTTTCATAGTAGATCTAAATATTATTGTAAAGTGATACTACTGACCATTTTTACATATAACAACCGTATCATATTGCCGTAATGTTATTGCTGTTCAACGAACGCTTCCTTTCGATGTATTAAAAGTGTTTTTTAATAAAACTTACGATGTACAATGAAGTTCAAAAGGCAGTGGTTATGACCGTTGGTGGTTACGTTTAGCGGCGTTTTTGAAGAATTATGTTATTGTGTGAAAGGATGCGTAAGATACCTTGCTTGTTACGGTTTACTTGAAATCAGTTAAGTTTTTTTTTATAAAAAAAGTGTAAAAAACGTGATGTAAAGTATTTTATAAGTACGTTTTGCATTTTGATCGGCAGTCGCTATATCAAAGATCGACTTTACGCTGCGAAAATTTTGGCCTGTCGCAGCATAGTACGCGCTTTCTGTAGTTGTAAATTGATAGTGCCATTATAAATCATGGTGTAATAACGTATCTGTAAGGCGTGTTATATTGAACATTATATATGAGCTAGTAAAGCCTCTTATATAATCATAATAAATAATGATCATGTTTCCTCATGGATCATTATTTGACCTCTTTCTAACCAACTTTTTTTTTTTTTTTTTGGTAGCGATCTTTGCAGTTAGCCTGAACGCAGGCTTTGACTGCTTCACCGGACTTTTGGCGAGGACCTTAAGGCCTCCAGCCAGAGCATTTTTTCTAACCAACATTTGTCGATTGTGTTCAAGTGCAGCAAAAAATTCTACGTGATTTAGTCTTAGTGCAGATAATCAAAGAAAGAAAAAATATATTTGAACATGTTTTTTTATCGATAAAGAATCAGTGGTAAATCTTATAACAAATTTACAAGAAAAGCCATGCAGTTAAATTGAGAACGTCCTCCTTTTAGGTTAGGTGTATTTAAGTATAGCTAGTTACAGTAAATTAGAACAATATCTCAGTTCCTGTGTTTCCCAAGGCCCATTATTATCCGGTGTCCTAATTTATTTCTTTCCGTTATAAAGATAATGCGATGCATAATGCACATTAATAAAATGAGTCATAGTTTATATAAAGCTTTGATTTGGTTTACACTTTTTTTGGTGACAAAAAAATATAAAAAGGCAAACTTTTTATATTTTTTTGTCTCAGTATTTTTTCATCTTTTGTCTAGTACGTAACATACTTACTGTAATTTTAATTGATTGCTTCAATTAATGGACAATGGTGTCCATTAGACTTTGCATAAAGTTAAGAGGACATATTTGAAAGTACTTTCCCAAAATTATTATTGTCTAAAACGGTTATTCCATCTTCTATTTTTCACCCAAACTGATATAATTTATTAGGTAGGTAATTAAAGCGCAAAAGAAAATTCCTGAAAATGACACGCAACGAAATCACGCGAAGACAAAAAAAAAATGTATAAAAAATATAAAAAATAATTGAATTGACAAACAACGGACATTGAACAATGGGTAAGTATAATTACGAAGCTTTATATTATTATTTATTACTGTCATACACAAATTATCGTCTCATGGTAAACATAAAACAAATGGGATTGTACGATGGCATCATGACAGCTAAATTGGATGAAACAATGTGCTCGACGAGGGCCAATTATTATGGTATAATTAGGTAATATACTTATAAACATTCAATGATGATATAGTTGGATTCAAACTTAATGGCGGCTCTGAAGATAGCTACATGCTGCGCAGTACCTCGCCCCGCACCCCCGCTGGCGCATATGTTTGTTACTGCGCGGCGCAGCGAAACCCTTCGTGTTCAGAGCCGCCATTAAGTTTGCATCGTACTGTATCAGTGTTTTTGTTCATAAACTTCTGGTACAAGTTAATAATTTTAGTATCACATTCAAAAAAATTACTTTGCTGTTGCACACAGGGATATATGTAGTGTCTTTTTCGGTCACTATAACCAATCTAGGCGAAGCTCAGATTATTTCAGTTTAAATATGTTGACATAAATAAAATTTTGTAACATTAAAACTACATCATGTAGTGAACAAGACACTTTTTAACAAACTTAAAAAAAAATAGGTTCTCTCTTTGACCTGTATGTATGTATGTCTGTGCGCGATTATCCCTCGTTTGGCTGAACCGATTTTGATGCGATTTTCAGAAATTAGTTTGTTAGATCAAGGAAAATGTTTTAAGATTTATAATTAAGAAATAACGATGCATAGCATTAGAATAACAAGGTCTGTAAAAAATAACTAAGTTTACGTCATTATAATTATGTAAGTATAAAGTATAGTGTACTTAACAATAATTAGGCCTGGTTTAGACGATGCGAGGAATATCGTGCGAGTTGCTGTACACTGCGGCACTTGCACTGTATGGTGTTGTAAGTGATCGATTATAGACGGCAATGTACTGCAACTTGTACGATTTTTCTCGCATAATCTAAACCAGTCATAATACTTATCATTAAATTCAGAAAGATGTTATTTCGAAGTTCATTAGCTTAAGTCAGATATCTGAATTTAGAAAGAATAGTAACTTTTCTTTAGAACTGAGTTCTTTGTCCCCAAACTTCGAATGTGAACGATGAATGAGACCGAATTGAATGTAGCTGTCTTAGTGAACGAATGGCGGCTCGTATTGTTCAGGAACATAAACAAGTGCACTCCTTGTTACGAAGGGTCACGAGGATAAAAGAACTATGGAGACTTGTCTTCTTGACATGCTATTTTTTTCTTTCATTTATTTTGTGTCCTTTCATAGTTGATAGTTTTTTACTTTTGTCTCTTAGGTTATGGATAATAATTGAAAGTATAGTAGACTGTGACTATGATGTTAAGTTTAAGATAAAAACATCTTTTAATCACATTTATAAGGTGTACCTTTGGATGTTTCACAAACTGCTTTTTTTTAAATTTTATTTGTAGGCACACAAATAATAAATCATTATTCTTGTCCTTTTTTTTAAGTAGATGTTATGTTCATGCATTTATTAAACATATTAAAGTCATTTCAATATTAAAGGTTTATCTCAATATTTTATTTTTATACATCGTCTCCCGGGCTCTTTTCCCAAGTAGGTATGTGGGGGGGCCATTTTACTTTGTAATCACAGTATCCCATTGTCCTAGTATATAGAATAGTTGACAGAATTGACAATATATATTTATTTTTTACCATAATACAATTATAATCATATTATTGCTTAATGATTCATTCTAGGCTGATAAAGTGGTGCTGTGATTGATTGACAGTCGTCTAAATATGTCCATCATTATGTTGCGGAACAGATAACAGATATCGAAAATAATATAATTTAATTATTTATTACATTAATTGAGATGAAGGACAGAATTTATCTGTGCGTAACATTTTTGCTGTATCTATGAGAATTATTAGAATTTAGGACGGTGATGTCATTATTTTAAAATCTAACAGATAATAATTTTCATTTGTCCTATATATAATTTGGGTCTCTGTAAGCTTTGTTTAGCATTGTTTTATATTGCCTGAAATAAATGAATATTATTATTTGTCCTATAGCCGAAGTATGCGTAATCCTACAATATTTATATTTTAGGATATAAACAGAAAAAATACATAAAATAATTCAACTTATTCATAAATGTCTAATTTTATTGTTCATACTGTTTTATATCTGCAGTTAAATTTTACCTAGCCAAAAAACATATTTTTCTGTAGGGGAGTAATATGTGGAAAATTATGTATTTATGTGTAATAACTAATACTAAGGTAGAACATTTTTTTTTTACCTTTATGTAGAAAAAAATTATCGTCACAATTCGCCTCCATTCCTTTCTCTAACCCTCTATTTAGAAACCCTCACAAATTTCGAGCTTAGAAATCCAAGAAAGGAGTAGATTGGACAAAGATTCGGACAAAGACTCACACGTGTGTCCACACGTGGGCATGGAGGTCACTGACCTGTCTAAACAATATGGACGCATTAAAGATTCATTGGAGTCTTAAATTGCAGTTGTTTTGTTTATAATGCAGCTGTACGGGAAGTTGGTCAGGTTATTTCTTTAGAGGGTTGGATGAGGGATCAACCCTCTGGGAGGAAGTTTGTTGTCACACGGGATTCACAAGCACTTCACATCCTCCTGTATATGCTAAAATTAAAATATAACTTACAGTCATCTTTGTCTCGTAGTAGCTTAGTGTATGGCGATAAATCTAGTAAATAAATATAGATTTTATTTTATATTTTTTTCATTTTGTATCTTCCTAAGTTTATAAACACGGGCATGCCTAATGTAATAGAAAAATCACTTAAGACGAATATACTCACAATGTTCTGTTTTTATAATGACATAAAATCTAATAAATAATATCTAAATCTTGAATAAAACTACTTTTTACGGATTTTTTCGCGGTTTTAATTTTAGATTTAGGTCCCGACGTTTCAACACCTTTAAAGGTATCATGGTCACGGGCAGACAAGAAAAACTCCGTAAAAAGTAGTTTTATTCAATGTCTAACATTCGCGTAAACCTAAGAAACCAATAAATATCTAAATCTCTCTAAAAATAAAAATAAAAAACTTGATAACATTTACGTAATCAAGGAATATTAAAAAAATCTAGTGTATACACTAGATTTTTTTAGATTTTTTCGCTATAGCGAAGTTTTTCTTTTCACATATATACATTTATAATTAGTATATTTTCTTGTTCAGTTAACTTGGTTAGGTTAAAAGATCACGGGTGTGTAATTGTCAGTTTCCTGTTCTAAGTAATGCAACGATGGCATTGCGCAACTTTTTAATGGAGTTGGTAGTGGTTGCTGTGCGCATGCGCGGTAGGAGACATGTTGAAAGTCAAATTATAGGCTGGCGAAGTGTTAATTGATAACATATCTATGTTTTGTAAGCAAAGATAATTTACAAAACTGATGGTTTTAGAGATAAGCAAGTTCAAAGCAACGTTTTAGTATTTTTTTTTTATTTTTTTGTATTTAAGTACTGCAATGACAACTTATTTATAATAAAACTGTTATATCTAAATACCTGATTACTATAGATCGAAGTGATTCCGAAAGATTCGATGATATTGCTTAACAATACTACTTTTGAAGGATTATGTCGCAGTCTGTTTACTTCCGGACGTTTCGACGCCAATGCTGGTGTCATGGGCAGACTGATGATGATATAACTATTGATCCAATAAATCTATACGATAACATGATATGAGATTAAGGAGAAATTCATTCTTTAAAAAGATAACATGGTCACTTACATGAGAACGTAGTTACACGAAAACAGTTGTTTTCGTCGTCACACTAACAAAACACTACATTCACAATTATTAAACAATATTTTAACACTTAATACAATATACTGAGCAAGTTTATTTTTAACACCGTGAATGTTAACACTTTTAATTGTTGAGGGTATTTTGCTACACCATACCACTATATCCATGAAAAAACCTACCCACCACTACCCAAATATCAGTAACCTTTTAACTAATAAGAGTAAGTCACACTCACTCAGCCCTCTTATGCACTAGCGATAGCCGCGGGGGCGTCTAGCCGCGCGGTTACCCGCATTTCCAGTTTTTATATGCAACCGCTTGTGATTGTACGCACTTAACCGGCAAGCAGTTGCATATTAAACTGGACCGCGCGATTAGCCGACCCCGCGGTTAACCGCTAGTGCGTAAGAGGGCTCAGGTTTACTTGGACTAATCCGTGAATCAACGTAATATCGGAACCTAACATTTTAACTAATATTTATATTAGTCACAGACATCTATGATGGGGGTTTGGTGTCTCGAGACCTCGTTAGAAGGTCAAGGTCAGTTCTAACAAGGATGCGGGCCATGAATATTACATGGCGTCTCGTCCAGATTTAAACAATCTTGTCTATGACGCTTTACAATGCGTTGTAAGAATGTTTGACTGTATGTTATTGTTTAGTGACATTGTGAACGGTCTATGAGAACACTTTTGTGTTATTTGAATGGTTTGTTTAAAAAAATAAATGTATGTTATTGTGTGTTACATAGATTGCTTAATGTTTTGCTGGTTAAATCTACATGCAGTGATAGCCAAAATTAAATTAAAAAAACTAGCTTGAAGAAACTTTTAAATTGTTTTATTTTTTTAATTTACCGTCGTAAACATTAATTAAAGGTATTTTACATAAAAACGCCCTTTACACTTACTTTATTAAATATGATTAGGGCAATTAAAAAACATACTGGTCCAAAACTGTCACCCACATTCAAAATAGCAAAAATCTAATTACACGAAACACAAACTCTTTTCACTCTCATTAAACGTTTTTTTATCTCGACACACATTCTCTCTTTCTCACGTCATCCTGAAACCAGTATCATGATCCCTCCGTACCCTTTGATACATCACATCACAGAATTCTCTCACGAATGCTCTATGTGTCTAAACACGTTTGTCTGGGTCAGATGCACCAAAAGAGGGCCCGCCCTCAGGACGTTGCCCTTCCATCCTCTTTTATTTTTGTCAGTACAGCCCTTATGGTCCCTTTCGAAGTAAAAAAGGAGGTATAAAGCTAATGTATTCCTTAGAAACGTGACGGTTTCGTCCTTCGAAATAGATCAGGCGAGATGAGGTACCTTAATGATTATTTGACCTCAATTATTTATTTTGTTTTTGATAAAATTTGTACCAAAAAAGGTACTCTCCGTATTCTTAGTAACTTGAGGTTTTAGGTAGTTACAGTTTATTTGTAGATTGATATTTTTATTTTATTTTAATTTGTAACACATGTGGCTAAAATTTACAATGGTAATAAAGTACGTACCTACGGCCTTAACTTTATATGTAAACAGACTTTTTATTATTTGTAAAAACACCTGTTTTTTGTTTACATGTTGATGTTTATAGTAATGTCTTTAATAAACCATGTAACTACATACATTAGCTTCTAGATCGTTGTGTGTTTGTGAAAACAAGCAAATAAAATTCTTATTCCAGGAGCTACTTGAGATTTTCATGATCAAGGGATTTGTTTTAAAATTAACATTTTACTTTAAGTTATTAGCTAAATCATTTGTAAATAGAGATAAACTTAGACAAAAATGAATTACCTATCTCTTTCTTATCACACTGCTTACTCTTTAAAAAACACAGCCGTAATTATATCATAATACTATTTTGACGTGTCTCAGTGGCATCATTAAGAAAATATTATACCATTAGGGTGGCAACACTAAAAATGATTTAAGTGTTCACATAATTCCATTCCTCCTAATTGAGTATAGTAGATTAGTGTTTTTTGTATAACTCTTAAATGAGAGTTGTTTATGATACAAAGGGTGAATGGTTTTTGTGTACTTGGCATACACTTGAAATATATCAATTTTTGAAGTCGTTTCCTGCATGAGAGCATATGCAATATTTAACTGAATTTTAAATGTAAGTGACATATTTTTGGTGTTTTTTGTTAATTAAATTTTGGAGATTTTTTTATAAAAAATAATTAACGCATCTTATAAGCATCCCATCTTTTTATGGTTTGATAAGAACCAC
The DNA here is from genome assembly GCA_905146925.1 of Autographa gamma. Classification (NCBI taxonomy): domain Eukaryota; kingdom Metazoa; phylum Arthropoda; class Insecta; order Lepidoptera; family Noctuidae; genus Autographa; species Autographa gamma. The sequence goes on from LR989865.1 coordinate 8,013,363, forward strand.
GAATTTTGCAAAGATTTGAAATGTTGGTGAATTTTAAATATTAAAATTTGCATCCGTGTGCCGCAAATTATGTGAACTTTTAAATTATTTGTCTAGTGAAACAACACGATATAGTTATCATAATATACCATAACATTGAAAACATAATAATATGAATTTGACATCGGTCAACATCGATCATTTATAATACCCTGAAAAAATAGTAATATTATAGAACGGGGATTAGCGCGTACATGCATAAATACCTTTATTTATGCATGTACGCGCTAATCCCCGTTCTATAATCTATACTAATATTGTAAAGAGGAAAGATTTGATTGTTTGTTTGAATTGAATAGGCTCCGAAACTACTTGACCGATTTGAAAAATTCTTGCACTGTTGGAAAGCTACACTATCTGCGGTTAACAGGCTATATAAGATTTCCAAAAAAGTTATGGATTTACATGATATAGGTATTAACGCGGGTAAAACTGCGGGGCACAGCTAGTATTGCTATAAACATGCAGCGCGATAGTTTAAAAGTTACCCTGAAAAAAAATCTCCTTGGTCAAACATAAACATGCAAAAAGCATGTTTTACGGCAAAAGCTCGTAATGTATTGAACTCGAGCCGATAACAGGCCGACCGTTGAACCACGGTGTCTGGGACAATGCACTGTTATCGCTGCATTTCTCGCTGTATCGGGAAACTAACTTGAATTTGTGAATCACTGCAACATTCCGTACTTATTTTTATGGTATTCTTTTTGTGTGAGATCGGATATGTACCAAAAATTCCCGTTATTCGGAGATAAGTACACTTACAAGATCTTAATTGCAGAAAAGAACGAAATTGTATAATAAGCAAAGGACATCATCCACTCCCCATACATATTTGGTCCAAATTCGAAAGCCAAAAAAATAATAATGTGTATTCTGTCAGAGCTTGTCCTCCTAAGCTTTTTTGGTCGGCACTTTCTAATTTTGGATCAAAAAAGATGATGTCCTTTCAGTTTCACAAATAGGTTGTTGATTTAAATGATTCTATTAAGCAGCTGGCCTTTAAAATTATGATTGCCAAGATTCAAACTCAAAGTCTAAGGTAGGAAGTGCGTCGTATAAAATTACAAATAAACAAATTCTAATGATTTGTCTAAAGTTTTTTAAAAAAGCCAAAACATAAGTATTATGTATACTAAATACAGGTCTGTTAAATAATATCTTCCCCTCGCAAAAACCGCTTGACCTTTAACCTTTGACCCAGGTCATTCTGCAGCTTGCAAAGAATAGACACCGACCGAGTGCAATGAGTTAAGGTAATTTAAAAGACATTTAACAATTAAGATGACTTTTTTAGCTTCAACTATAAATAGCAATAAAAAGGCAAACGGACAGCTATAAAAATGAGTCTAGTAGAAGCTAACAATATTATTTATTTAGCAATTTAAGCACGGGACAATATATTTCATAACTACGTGGTTACCAAAAAGGTGCAAACGTACTGCTTATTTATTTAAGAAATCTCTTCCATCAGACCAGTGGAAGGCAAAAGATGCATTATATAACATGGTTTTTTTTTGGTAAAGTCTTTTGCAGTCAGCCTTAGCTCAGGCTTTGACTGCTTCACCGGACTTTTGGCGAGGGCGGCCACCAGACAGAGCAATAGTTAAAACATAGTGTTTAACATGCATTATATGCAATCTTATAATACAAAGTGCATTATTATTTGAATGCCTTTTAACTGTATCAAACATATTATTTTAACCCTTATCAACTAACTGCTCAAATGAGTCTTATCAAGATTGCATAAACGATTCTTAGGAACAATTTATACGGTCAGTTATTTGTAAGCAAGGGTTCAGACGTTTACTTTTATATTTCATGTATTCAGGAGTCAATGTATCAGAATGGCATTAAAGGCGGATGTTGAATTGAAGTAAACTGAAATTGTTATTCAGAAATTAATTTTTACATTTGATACTACGCATAAATCTGATCATAACACCAAAAAAGTCCTTGTATTAAATAATTTTAATATCTTAGTATAGCTTACACACCATCCCTCCATCTAATTCCAAAGTAAGCCGAGCCAACATAAACATGCCTATATATTTTATTTCTAAATATTTACATTTGTGCATAAATGGCACCCAGAAACAGAACTTCTGTGTGGGAATCGAACTCAACACCTCCGATTATCAGTTAGAATCACTAACCACTAGACCAACAGGCCAATCAAACGCCCTCTAACCTACATCAAAATAACATTCCCAAGAAAAATAAAACAGAAACACAGGTAAATAACCAGGTTAGCAACAAAACAATACATTAGCACTCAAACAAAAGACAACATTTACATTTAAACAATTTTATATAAAGGGACTATACCTTAACACAGGAAAATTAAGCTTAATCCGTTGCCATAAGGGTTATTGGTGTCGTCGTCACGGCGCGTGCGCAACAACAATGATCTGGGAACGTAGTCCTGACTCCTGCGCAGTTTACAGTCCTTGGAGGTCTGATAGCATCTAGAAGTAAATATCGTCATGCTAGACTGTCATGGTATACGATAGTGGTGCTTTCTTTTTTTTTTTTGCCAGTTTTTTGTTGATCAAAAATGATAGGGTTTATAATAGGGACTTTTTTTTTTTTTAATGTACCTGCATTGTTATAGTCATTTAGGATGCTCTAGTGTGTTACCTATGCCATGTGGGTTTCATTTAATATAAGTCACTAAAAAAAAATATTCTTCTAATTGCAAAATGTAAAACATCTCAAAATTAGCGGAAAATCAAAATATGTTTGGAAAGGCTGCGGAGGTCCTTAAATGATCTGTTTTTTAGAAAAGGTCTTGCATAGTTAGCCTCAGTGCAGGCTTTGACTTCCTTACCGTACTTTCCATAAATCATCGAATATTTTTCTTATCATGGCTTTCCAAAGGTAATTTCATACTTATCCTATTTAAAGTTTAAGCACTTTATACAGAATTTTTTTTTGTATCGGTCCATTTTAAATGGGGACCTGTCTCCTTCGGCCATGAAAACCTTAATTGCATGTCTGTCTGTCGGCTTACCTTTGTGCATGTGGGAAAATCCTGAAGTAGGGCAAAATAAAGTAAAAATTGCATCAGACGATTATCGTAACTGTAGAATTCCCAGACCAAGGTAAAAGGGAGCAGCATAAAACCTATTGTATTGTTATGTTACAGAGCACCAGAGATAATCCTGGGCTGTATATAAAAACTATGTATTAATGTTTTTGCCGTATAATAAAGTTATTAGTAATCAAGTCAAAATCGTAATGTTTTGTAATGGTCCCATCCATTGATCTGGAGAGAGACGCATATTACTTGACCTTGGTTATTTGAAATACGGTTTAAAAAGTCACCCCAAAAGATATTATTCTTCCAGATAGTATTTCTTTCATTCGATTTACTTTTATTCGATCGTAACATATTTTAACCAGCAAAGGTGTGAAAAACACACTTTTTTGGCGTAGTTTTCTCTACGCAAAGGAAGTTCACAGTATAGTTCCTTAAGTATACAGCAACAAACTTCCCATAAAAGACTATTCAAATAATACCTCAACACAAAGGGCTCATTCATGTCGACGACATTGATCTAGGTCTTAACTCATAGTTACCACACTGCATCCATTCATCCCGTCACAGTCGAACTGAGCTGAATAGATATCGGCTGTGTCCGACACACGATCTGTGAGGTCAATGTATCTCGACACTAGTAAACTAATAGCTATGCAATCTTATTATAAAGTTATTTGCAATTCTAGGAGGATACTAAATACTTAACCTAAGCAATGAATCCACCAAAGCGTTAGTAAGAGTACTACTGTTTTGGTTTCTGACACAGGATGGGAAAACTAGTACGGAAATTAATATTTAATCTAGCCTTTAAACATGTTATCTAATAAACACAAAATAATCAAAAGGAACCTAAAAATTAAACAGGCAGTAGATTTTAAAATAGCTAATAGGATTGTCTGCTCTGTTCTACTCGTCTGACCCTACGGTAGAGTAGTTTTTCGATCTGGTCGAAAATGATTTCAATAAATTAACCTTTACTTTGGTTCAAAAACAATATGTAATGTTTTCACGTCAAAAAACTGCATCAAGGTAATTTTGAGAACTTGACTTAAAGATAAGATGAAAATGACTTAAGACAAGAATTATTGGGCTCTTTACTGCCAGCAGTTATAAGTTGAAGAAGTAAAGGTAAATAATTATAATTAAGAGACAAAACAGTGAAACAAAAAATAGCATTGATGGATTTGTGTTTTATCATTTCAACTTAATCTAATGTATCTTAGGAATCTTTAATAAATGTAACCCGCAAACCGTAAATTCTTTACATTATCAAAAACTGTACGTAATAAGTGTTCAACACATTCAAAGAGCACATTAATATTGTAGCAGTTCCTTCGTTAAATGAAATGGAAAGTGCAGTCAGATGACCAGCATGTTTTTTATCCTCAAATCCAATTTAGGCAGGATTCTCCTCACTGCTCTGGTTAAACCACATTTTTTACCAACACGAGCTTTATTTAACCACACTTTTATTGGTTAAAAGACACAATGTTAAAGTAAGTAGTAACTTTAGAAATGTTTTTTGTTAAATGTTTAGGTTTAACTCTAGGATTTAGTTAGCTTTCAGGTCTTGTTCCGTTAAGCATTGCTTTACTTAGCAGATTGGCCTATTTAGGTTTTTATAGAAATATTTGCTCCTTTTAACTATGAAGATTTATACAGTACTAAAGACAGAGCGAGATGAGATGAGTAGGTAGTAAAGCTTTGTCGATGCAATTATTATAATATTAAATAAACTTTGATGTAATTCATAAAAGTCCATGTTTCTCAAATAATATTTACTTCTTTCATATTCAAACTACTACTAACATATTTGTTTCGTCTCATTCGTCTGGTAGATATCTGAAATCTCTCTACATTTGGTAGAAAAAAAAAACTCTTTTTTCCTTTATTTAGTACCATTTTATAACCGGCACTCACAACCGGGTAGCCGGATAAGTGAAGGCTGCATACGTGCTGAACTAAAGACCTATTTGCTACGGTCGTGAGGTATGTTATGTGTACTGTATCATAATCGTTGGATACTGGTAACTGCGTTATGCAGCAAATCAATAGTTTTTACTTAACATCTGTAATGCCAGAGCAGTTACCGAACACCGTTAGGACTAAGTGATGGTCTGTTAGTGCATCAAACCATTTATTGGATTCTTAATATACCATAATATATGTTATATTCTGGGAAATCTCACACACGGTTGTCTGATCCCAAGCTAAGCAGAGCTTGTGTTATGGTAACCAGACAACTGATAAACATACTTATATTTCTAAATAAATACATATTATAGATAAATTACACCGAAACACAGAACAAATGATCATGCTCATCACAACAACATTTGTTCTGGGTGGGAATCAAACCTACGACCTCTGGTATAGCAGTCAGAGTCACTAACCACTAGACCAACAGGTCCACCAATCAACAGGTCAATATCAGGAAAATGTAATATGAAAACTTTAAAAGACAAGTTGTACAGGACCGTAGGAATGTCACGAGAACGGAGAGGCCTATGCCCTAAGGCCTAAGGCCCTAAGCTTGTAGGTGGACAAGGGCTGTGGAGGAAGGACAAGTTGTTTTGTCTAGTAATTTAGAAAAATTCTTAGTACGTATTTTTTCCCATAATTTTTCTATTAAATTAATAACTGAAGGCCTTACGTCCTGGCATGCCAGCCTATGTACAGTGTATGTTAGTGTGTAAAATGTTCATGAATCATAATTGAATAAAACCTACCTTTTATCTACATTTTTTATGAGATTACTAAAATATATTTTATTATTCAACATTTATGTATTAAACTTACACAACGGTATTATTATCTAATATTATACTTACCCTTATTAGATATTGAATTATCATTTTCATTTCATCATCATCTCCCTGCCCTGTTCCCAATTATTTTGGGGTTGGCGCAACGCGTATTCAGCGTCATACACGCTACAACTTTTCATCTCAGTATTCACTCCTCCATATTTCATACAATCCATGCATCTCTTTTTTGGTCTTCCTCTTCATTTACACATTCACATTCTGATAACTTGTCTGGTTATATGACGACATATTCCTTTATCACATAATAAACTTAATAATATTGCAATTTGTTTATCATTCAAGGAAAGGGGTACTTAAAGGAGCTATTTCGGGGTCAGTGCTTATCATAAACGATATCGGATAAGGATATTATAGATAAGGCTCAATGATCCTTGATGTACTCTACATATAAAACAATAACTTGCAATATTTTCAATTCATTTTATGTCTGTTCGGAAACGGACTCTTCATAAAATTACGTTTTTGTATATTTTTACTGATGAACAAATTTTCCTATGAAACTGAAAACCACAGGCTCCTGTTAGTTGTCACTGTCATTTAATCAATATTGTTATGATTAAAACATAGCAATATTAACTGTGTCAACACTAACTCTTTGATAACTAGAACGTTACAGTCTGACACTAGATTCAGATTAAAATCATTACATTGAAATCAAGAATGTTTTTAACAATAGATAAAGTTAGCAAGTATTCCTAGAAAGTTAAAATTATGTGAGCGTACCTATTCATGCATGAAAGCAACTGCATCGTACGTAATGCATTAAATTATTTCATCAAACATTCCGATAAACGCATGTCTAAAGATGTTACTTGTTTCAATTTTATTGCAACGAAAACGAAGTGAAAATTCTAAACATTGGACCTCCATTGCATAATCTACTTTATGTGGTAGAGCTTAGAGTCTAGTTTAGCTTGTTTGGTGGTTGCTTTGTAATCAGCTGGTCGCATGCGCATTGCGTTGCCCATCTCAGTCAGTGAAGGCGCGAACGCAGCGCGCACGCGCACTGATTTCTAACCCTTTTCAAAGGACGCACGAATTATTTTACGACAATAATACACAATTATATTAGTTTGAACCCTTATTTAGTTTATCAAGCAATTTTACAAGGATTTTTTAAAGGATAACCTATCTGGTAAGTGTTTTTATTTTTTTCTGATTAGACGTTTTGGCGCGAAAATTTTATGTCGTTGCACCTTAGTGTTTAAAATGTTATATTTTTTTCGAGATAGCTTATTTAATACATAGAAATAATATTAGTTCCATTGTTAATTATACGTCTTAAATGTTACGGTAAAATTTTCAATAAATAATATCCGTGGAAAGTATGTCAGCAGCCATTTTGAAAAATAATTTCTAGATAAAACCAGTTTGTGACGTATTCTTATTGTTTATAGCTTTTCAATAGAAAATATGGAATTAATCGAAGGCGTATAAATAAATATTTATTTGAAATCCTGAATCAAGGAGTAATTTATTGATACATGAGAAGTGTTAATTGTTACAACACATTTGATACAATCTTTAAGACGTATCCAAGTTAGTGGAAAGAACGTATTCTTTATATGGCATTTTAGAAATTTAGGTCCTTTGATAACTTGTAAGGCTAAGCATATGTAGGCTTAATGATTTAAAATAATATTTCCTTGTAATTTTGCCACTGTTGGACACATGGTACTTCTCATATAGAGAAGAAACGAGCATTTTTCACTGCCTTTGCTTACTTATGAGCTGGCAATAATTGGGACTCCAAAAAGGAGGAGGTTACCTTTTCAATGTTGTCATAAAATCATTCAAAAGTATTTCTATAGACATAACTTGAAAAAGATCACAGTCAAGGTAGTACACTAGCCTGCAATGTCTTCGTAAATGCAAACTTGTGTATCAAATGCCTTGGCCACCATGACACTATCTAGGATCAACAATTCTAGATTTTCATATATTATTAGTTTCAGAAAACATAGTAAGGAAACCTGGATTCCAAAATTTGGGATCTGAAATCTCCAATCCGCAGAGAGCAAGCGTGGTGATCAATGCTCGTGCCTTCTCTGTATGGGAAGAGGCCTGTGCCCAGCAGTGGGACGTTTATAGGCTAGATCATTATTATTTAATTAGTATTATATATAGCGAGTGCGTTTTTATACAGCTTTTCTCTGGTATTTTTACGCCTTGCCAAGCCCTTCACCAAACTTTTATCGTCTTGCGGTTTCATAGGATTCAGCTAAATACCAGCTTATAATATATGAAACGATTGCGTTTCAATACTAGTTCCATATAAAATCGATTTTATTTGACTTTGACTTAGGTCAAGTAGAGATAAGATTAGATCGCTAGTTCATTTGTTTCAACATATACTGTGATATATAGGAAATGCGCTTTTACTGGGTTAAAATAAATACAGATAGAGTTATCGTGCATATCTCTTGATATCGATTTATCATATCAACTGCAAGATTGCTATGCAGTTTTTGTTCAATAACTGTAACTTTTTAGTGCAAAATGCAATTATCACAAACATTTTAAATTGAAATCTAACTATGTAGTGTCATTTCCCAATTGCTTTATATGGCAAGTCTTACAAATATTTAGTTTTTATTTAAGTGTTGAATTAATAATCTTTTACTTGAATCCTTTATGTGTGGTATATATAATAAGGATAATAATTCAAAACAGTCTAGGTTGTTTACCGAATTTGTGGAAGTTAAACTTACCGTGTAGAAACGGAAAGGAGGCTCTTTTTACATAAATAAGTCCACCCTATTTCTCTAACTAGTACCTACCTAGAATAAAGCTATAGAGTTCACTTTTTTGTTTAAATGCGCCAATTTCTGACACTACCAACCTGAAAAGGACAAATAATAATCCAGCCTATATAAACGTCCTACTGTTGGGTACAGGCCTCTTCCCATATAGAGAAGGCACGAGCATTGATCACCACGCTTGCTCTCTGCGGGTTGGCGACTTCAAATCCCTTTTTTTTTTTATGTTTTCTTCCACCCTTTGGGAAGTGTCTTAGAATAATTAAGAATTAAGAATAACCAATGTATAAGAAATAGGCTTAATGATATAAAATTGAAACTGAGGACCTCAGTTAATATTACATAAGTTATTCATTAAACATTGTTCTTTGAGATAGTACACGTGTGTATAACATAATTGCATTTCAAACAATCAATTGTTTGATGACTACATCCTGTAATATGATTGGTGAGCGATGTGTGACGTCATTATCAATTGATTTGTTCAATCCGTAATAAGACTCCTTATTTCCTTAGGAAGGGATTTTTGTTTATTACAATTTTTTTATGTAGGGTCAAAGTTTAGAGGGAGCAATAATTAAAGAGGATGACTGAACATCCTCCTTTTTTTTAATGGGTTAAAATAAGTACAGAAAAGGCTCCAATATAGATTTGAGTGGTATTTAAGAAAGCAGCTTATGTCGTAGCTAGTCATAGGTGAGGTAAAAGTTTTTTTTTTTTTTTAATATTCCGGGACATCTCACACACGGTTGTCTGATCCCATGCTAAGCTCTAAGAGAGCTTGTGTTATGGTAACCAGACAACTGATAAACATACTTATATATTTCTAAATACATACATATTATAGATGAATTACACCCAGACCAGAACAAATGATCGTGCTCATCACACAAACATTTGTCCTGAGTGGGAATCGAACCCACGACCTCCGGTATAGCAGTCAGGGTCACTAACCACTAGACCAACCGGCCCGTCGATGATATTGATGATGCTGATAAGAATTTCAAGATAAAGCATGTTTTTTTAAGTGATATGAAAATGTGACGATATGACTGTACTTTCGATAATGTTAGGAAAAGCTTAAGGATTTATTCCTTAACTATTTTAGAATCTAGCACTAAGATAGTTATTTCTATTCAATGACACAGAAACATACCAATTAAATTAGCTATAGTGGCAGGAAGATATTTCACTCATCATCATTCCCGAGCCTTTTCCCAACTATGTTGGGGTCGGCTACCAGTCTTACCGGATTCAGCTGAATATTGTATTGTACATGGAGCGACTGCCTATCTGACCTCCACAACCCATTTTAAGGGAAACACAGTATCCCATAGTAAGACTGGTTGTCAGAATTGACTTAACGACTGCCAAAGATCTATGTATGACAGCCGAAGAAATTTCACTCATGTACAAACGAATTAATTTGCTCTCAAAGCCATTATTAAGCCCTATATTTACAACAAAAGGGTGACCACACAATTTCCACTTTCACAATATGACTTCACAGAGAAAGTCTTCTAAAGTTCCTTTATATTTTACTTATGTTTGACGTAAGAAAACAAGTTGGGTACCGCTTCAACGGTACTGAGTTCCTTGAAACAGCTGGCTTACTGGTAAATGGTACACTTAGAGACGTTTGTATGCTGGTGTAGTACCCGGACTTAAAAACTGCCCTTAGAGTAGAGAGTGAAACATTAGAGTGCGTATAAAAGTGTATGAACGGTGAGCACCAGTATGAACAAGCGTCGTGGTGAAATTAGCGTCGAAAGTATACGCGCCGGTTTACTACTTGGTATATATCTTAAAAAGTTAAAACCTACTCATAATATTACTCTATCAAATATCAGATCTATTCTTGATTATAAAAATTTTTAGAAATTCACTTAAGCCAGTAAACTGTAGTGTAACCAACTTAGCTTACGCTTGGCAAAACAGGCTATTTGCATTTACTCTATTTAGGCCCGGTTTCACCAACATAGAATAAGTCTTAGTACTAGAATAAATCGTTAATTACTCCCAAGTATATCCATTTTACGTTTCACCAACATTTAAACTAAGAATAAAACCTCTATACTAGAATTAAGTCATATAGGTACCACTGTTTTCGGCCATGTAAGCTGCTATTCTTTGGTTAGTAGTGTCAAAGTCAAGTCAGTTCATAGCATTTAAAAAATGACGCGCCGTTTGTATGCATTAATAAAAGAAACCGATAGCGAAGATGACGATTATTTTTGTCTTCGTCCACGGTGGTTTAAGGAAAGGCCTAATTATTTTGAAGAGTACGACGAACACGATTTCGTGATAAGATTTCGTTTATCCAAGAAGGCAGCATTACACAAACGCACACAGAATTATTCACCCAATTCAGTGCAGTAATAGTGTCGGCGACAGAAATGTATAAGAAATACCATTAGAATAGTTTAGATGATAAGTTTACATATTTTACTAATAAAGTTAACTTAATGCGAGGTATCGCGCTAAACGCCGAACCAGATTGTAATGTAAGGTGCTAACGCAGTGTGGGGTACCCCGCTGGGCCGCCCACCTATTAGCAATAATTGTTTATTAATTCTTTAAATTTTGATTGTTTATATATTGTTTTATATTATATTTAGACTTTGTAATGATAAGTAAAGTTAGGAATAGTAAGTAAAGTATAAGGAAACACAATCTCGTAGAAAACACAGATTTGTAAAATTGACACAAAAATTACGTAACTTGAAAATCAAGTTTTTTAATTGTATAGGAAAAATATTATCATGGTGTCTATCATATGGGAAATCGCCCAGAAATGCCAAATCCGTTTAAATCATAACAATCGGTTCACGGGTTTAGAAGATATTAACATATTTAGTTAGTAAACAAATATAAGGATACAAGTTTGGCATTTCTGGGGCGATAATTAAATAAATAGACAAGAAAGGGTGGTTATCAGATCGCTTTCTTTTATTGTTGACCATCATTCAATTATCGGCAATAAAACTAATAACTAAATAGGATGAAAGTATAAGTCAAGACGGTCGCTGTTTTAAGGTTATTCTAAACGTCAGGTTTACGTATTATCCAAACAATTTTAGGAAATAGGAAGCGCCATTGCTGAGGCACGGAACAACCTGACTATTTGACTTGGGAGCGTTCTAATGTCATTCCATACATTCGTTCACGGTTACAGAGTAGCTATATGAGATTAAGATATTCGCAGACTAGCATGGTGAAATGAAATTGAAGTTAACCAAAGAGTAAATCGTTAGAATAAATTAGTACTAGGGTAGCTCCTCTCGCATTAATTCAAAGTTGGTGAAATCGAGTCACTCACACAATTTGTATACTCGAAGCAACTACACAAGCTCTGCTTAGCTTGGGATCAGACAACCGTGTGTGAGATGTCCCGGAATATTATTATTAAAAAAAAACTGCCCCTGCATCTAAGTGATATTTCTGCAAGCGTTGCTCTTGTATAGGAAATAACTATTAGGTTTACGCGAATGTAACACATTGAAATAAAACTACTTTTTACTTATTATTACGCGGTTAATTTTAATATAAGGACCCGACGTTTCGACACCTTTGCAGGTATCATGGTCACGGTTAGACAGGGGGTGTTTGTCTTGACGGTAGATGTTGCTCGTTCTACCTGTTATGTGTTATCTATCGAAAATTCAATAATTTATTATTCACTCGATAGGTAAATCTTGGGTAAATCCTAAAATTACCTCCTTAGGCTTAGTAAGAAGTTTCTTTTACCGCACCTTTACGCAAACAACAATGTTTTGAAAAGGCTTGGCTCACAGCCTCGCTGGATGTTCTAAATACCAGTATTTAAAAGGTACTGTACTTAGCAGGTAAATATTTAACGTGTAATTTACTTAAGAATATTGACGGCACTATACCCTTATTTTTAAATATATTCCTATGGGGTTTCGAGTCTATGCCTTTGTTGCTTCTTGCATTCAAGTCTGTATTTGACTTTCTATTAAAATCAATTGTTTATACCATTCTTATCATGTTAGAAATGGCAGCATTCTGATCCATAGTTGTGATAAAATCGCCATTGCCTATTCTACAGGGTGTAACCGAAAGTGTATAACTGATACGATTTTTTTATTTCAATGAACAATTAATGAGCTGAATCTTTGTAAATTGACTCTATACCAGATGTACTGTTCACCCCTTTTAGATAGCTATACCCTTTCGATAACACCCTAACACTTCAAAATTTCTCTTTTAGCAAGTATCTATATAAGATCCCGATTAAGAATATTCCCGGAAATACGACTGTTAATAGTTCAACGTGTTTAGTAGGCAACAAAACAAACAAGTTTCCCTGGGACATGTGTAGGTGATCATCTTACTTGCCGGGGTCAATGGCTCTTAGACGCTACTTGTCTGAACTTTTTATTTGAGAACTCTTTGCTGTGATTTTGTTTATGCTTTGGATTTAGTAAGATTGGGGCGTTCAGTATATTTGTTTAGTACGCGTAAATGTAAGGTTTGAAAGTGTATCTTGTTAAAATAACTTGCATTTTTTTATTTAAATTTGTTGTTCACTGTACTCACAATGAAAACATGTTTCCTTTGTTTTGATGCATTCTGCGATACAGGACGGCAACAAACCAAAAATTATTAAAATAAAATAGTGTAACTAACCTTTTGTGTGTAACTGTGTTTTTATTAAAATAACCTTCAAGTAAAAGATATACAAATCTCCCTGACACCGTACAAGGTTTTTAGGATATTGGCCTTCTCTATTTTCTGACAATCTTTGTACACCTTTTGCTGTTCAATTCATTTTTTTTTTGTTATTTTCTGTCTTTTGTCTTCTTACATACAACCATGTAATCCCAAGCTATGTACTACCACCTTTTTCTACTTTGTGAGGTAACTATATTTATAAATATGATACCTAAATAAAGAAGTTAAAATATCAACACTATAAAATTATAACAATGTAAGAAAGAAGATAATGTAATCGTTTTCGCTTTTCATTGGCCTGAGAACATTATTTGCTATTCTAGATGCGGTCTAGAAATTATTATAACACTAACAGCTTATTTACTAGATAGGCACAAATTTCATAAGGATAGAGAGTGTTTTCATTTCTATATAGAGATAAGTCTCTACTTTATATCTTTGGTCATGCGTTCATGCCAATACTTTTTTAAAATTTTGTAATCTATTGAAATTACCTAAAAAAACTAAACTTCTAGCCGTGTTTCAATGCATTCTGAGGACTCAAGCCAAATGCTGTGATTAGTTGTTAGTAGATTTAAAAATAAATTATTTTATGTGACAAGATATGAAGACAATCCTACTAATGCTGTGGGGAAGAGTTTAATCACCTTATTGGTGAGACCGTCTGAGCCAGGGGCTTTACGAGGATGCAGTTCCTTGATCAGAGAGTGTACCTCGTCTTGAAGACAAGGCTTCTGTCTTACATATGTCCTGCACTATAAAAATATAGTCCATTTTTCATGTTTAAAAAAGGCATCTACAAAAACAGTAAATTAGGCTTTGTATCTATGCCACAAGGATAGATTACGAGATACGTTATCAAATATCAACGCGATCGAAATAATCGTATAAAATCTATGAAATCAAGAATTTACGAAAGATAAAAAATTGTTCGCAATTAAATTGCAGGACTTGGTCAAATAATTATGTAGATAAATATTCATAAATTTTTTGATGAGGACATTTCTTTAGGCTTATAAGTGTTTAAGTATTGATTCTTTATCTAAGCGTGTCAATGACATAAAATTGCGACTGCGTCTTAATGATTCATGCGATCGTGTCATTTCTACGATTTAAAATAATAATACCAGCCTATAAACGTCCCATTGCTGGGTACCGGCCTCTTCCCATATAGAGAAGGCACGAGCATTGATCACCACGCTTGCTCTCTGTGGATTGGCGATTTCAGATCACATATTGAGATGTTTTAAATTGTTAAATGTCCTTGAGAAAAAAATAAGGATTTATATAAAACTGTATATGTAAGATTGGGTTGTAATCCGTGTTCATTTTATTATTATGTTTTTTAGTGTATCAGGTGCAATAATGTTCAGTTATTGGCTACTTTCAGTGAGCAAGGAATAACATAGGGGAGTTTTAAATAAATACGAAAAAAAATGGGTAAAAGAAGTGGTGTATTTAAATATATTTTTATCAGATGTTATTTGTGTTATAAGTAGAGCCTTTTCTTTAATTGACTTTCTTAATGTTTTACACAGAAGGACATTTATCAAAAACATATTTCCTAATCGTGACCCATGTACATTATTTGTCTTTAAATATCTTCCTTCAAAAATGTGTAAAAGCAGTTATTTTTCGATAAAACTCTTGTAGAACACGGCTCTAATAGTCCTAAGTGATTTTTAAGTGGATATGTGAATTCCATTGTAATGTTTTTATCTCAGCTGTGAGACGATACACTTTCGTTTTCCGCAGGTAAAAAAGGTAACGTTTTTGTGGAAATAGGGTTGGCAAATGTAGTTCTATAAAATAGTATGGCCTTTTTTACTAGCTACAAAGAGAATTATTTGGAGATATACATTTTCTATTTTGTTAAAATTTGAATGTGTTAAAATGATGACTAAAATGTATCAAATTTTGCAGTAAGCCATGATTCAATTGGTTCATACATCAGTTTCACTCTTTACATATACGTACGTTAAACATAATTATCTATATTAGTTTCAGCCTTCTTTCAAAAAAACTTCCTACACCAAATAAAAATATGGAATATTAATTTCCAGACCGATCTTTGACAACCCTAATCCTGCGGTTTTGTTCCGTATTTCAAAGATAGAGAAAGGATGGCGTCATTAACTTACCGACAGCTTCTTTTTGAAACACGATCGTTTTTTGTTTTACCCACGATCAGTATGGCAAGGTGGTATATGACTTTAGAGAAAATGAAAGCTAATCTTCTAAAGACTATATAAAAAAAGCAATAGGTTGGGTGTATAGGCTATCGTCATAATAGATCCAAATGGAAAATTCCCGAGTCCGTAATATGTTTATCTTTGTTAGCAACTAAATCCCCGGTCTTACCAAAGAATAACTTATTATCTACCTAGTTAATTGGCTGTGGAGGTTAGATAGATGCCCCATGTAACTATGGTCTATCCGTTTTACGGTATATGGGTGAATTTCGACAAATGCCATTTTTCTTATCATATCGGTGAACTTTTACAATTTTTATTTTTTTGTAGATTTTTCAGGTTTTATGTAATCTTTAGGATACAAAACATCCCCAAATTTAATATCATCAACGTATCATTTAAGACTTTGGAGAAAATTCAGTTTGAATTTTGGTTTCCACCGATGTGAAAAACCGGCACCGATTATTTTTTTTGTACACCGATATGATAAGTGTATCCACCGAAATGATGAACCTATCCAGCGATATGATAATCTATTCACCTTTGAACATCAAAAAGGAAATAGTTAGTGGGTACTTAAAGGTGACTTAGAAATGAAGATCTGAACTTAGGGTAGATCACATACAAAGAGAACTGAGTTCTTAGATAAAAAAAAAAATGTATTTTTGAAATTATGTACCTACTTTTTACGTTTTCTAGAGGTACTTAAAATTTAAAAATAATGTTTTTTTTATTATCATTGTCTTTATTAAAATAAAATATGAACAAAAAAAAAAAACAAAAATCTCATATCTAAGTTTAGCTAAACGTTTTCTTAAATGCCCCCCTCTCTTAACACAGAATTGCTTTTAAGTTTTGCATATTCTTTCCAGCAACCTATTCCACCTGTTCTTCTCCTTATCTTTTAATTTTGGCCTCGGCATTCTTAAACAAAATTAAGCTACTATTATGTTTTCTTTTTAGCTATTAATTATTTTGTTATTTATTATTACGTACTAACTATTTTTTTAACTATTTTTTTTGCCATAGAAACCTTTAATGCGTTCAATTGCTCCACCTCACCATCATCATCTCAGCCTATGGACGTATTACCGAACACAGACCTCCCTTGATGATACATTTATTTATACATCTTCTACTACCCAGTGGTATCGTGGTAATGATTTTGGCAGTCTATGTAGGTAAACTTACCTTGTATGTATGTATGTATGTACGAATGTTTGTATGTAGGTATATATGTATGTGTCTGTATGTATGTTTGTATGTGCCATTGTTTCTTTGTATACTTAACGAAATGACACGGGATCTACCGATATGATATAACGACTCACCGAGATGATAAAATGATCTACCGATATGATAAAGCAGTCCACCGATGTGACAAAACTGTGCGTTGATCACGAATCAAAACACCGATATGAGATATATGACACCGATTGATTTTTTCGTATCATTTCGGTGTAAATTATCACATCGGTGGTAAAAAAGACCACCGATTACAGCGATATGAGAACAGCGACATGAGAAAAAACACACTTTTTAGAAAATTATAAAAAATGAATAATATTTAGGATAAATTCAATAACAGACAATGAAGCTAATTCACTTACTTCCTCTGTTAGAACCAAACAACAATAAAAAAGCTACTCATTACATTAGAAAAATGCAACCACCGATTATATAAAATAATTGTCCGGGAGTACCTGAAATGGCGTTCTTACAGTTTTGGTGGGCATATACAGCAATTTAACCCACTTCTATCCTGATTGCCCACTAGCACACACCAACGAGGGAAATACAATTGGGGTGGGGATGCTGTCCGACTCGTCGATGTAAAGTTATGTTTGAATTACTTTTGTCCAGCGATATGAGAATATTTTTCAGGACAAGTACGTTTGTGCCTCTCAGTAATTATAATCGTTAATTATGTAATAAAATATGCTATATATTAATAAAAAAACTAATATTATATGAAATAGAATAAGTTATATAGCTAATTTATTCATTTTTATTAGTGTATAAGCTGTTTTGTTTGCAAAAAAAGTAGTGGGACAGCACCGATTTGCAAAAAAATTGAGGTTTATGTATTTTATTTCTACATTTGTAATAGTCCTAGGCAAATCATATTTTTGCCACAACCCAATAACCACCTATTGAATACTAAAAAAAATAATTCAGAACTATATTCCTTTTTTCAAATACTAATTTCAACGAAGACAAAAAATAAGGCATTTGGGAAATTCACCCATATACAAGGTATACAGACAGGAAGGTTCCTTGGATGTTGTCAGATCAGCGAATTTATAAACATGATTATAAAACACATTTTGTTGTGAAAATCTATAACTTTTAGACTTCATCTAGCTTTAGACTGTACTGTCTTATTTGCAAAATAAACAATTTCATTTAATTTAATTGCATAGGTAGAGCAACTACAACACCAATATTGGGTACCACTGAATCCCCTGGATTGGTTGTCCAAATTATATTGACTTAGCTACTGTCAAACATCAAAATACAAATATGAAATGAGTTATTCGGGTTTCTTTTTAATGAAACTGAAGAAAATAATCTAAGTGAAATTATTATTATTATTATTATTTTTTTTTTTTATATAACCTTTTATGTGTCCCACTGCTGGGCAAAGGTCTCCCCCAATTTGCTCCAAGCTGTTGTCCAATATTAATATATTTGTTTGAAGAATATATAATCTAAGTGTCTTTAATATGAAATGGTATAACAATAGTGTTTAAACCTAATAGCTGAGTAAGGCCGGGCGTGCCTTATCGCGCCGCTGCAAGGTCGATGCAAGTGCACGGCCGGGCGCGTGCGCAGCGCCGGTCGCCAACTGACGTCATAGGTTCTATTACTAGATGATTGATTTGACTGCCCTTTTGTGTGCAATGTAGAGAATAGTGGATTCTATACAATATTGGTGACAGAATGTACTTTGTTCTTGCAAGCGTAAAGATTATTGTAACAAAACATAACATATCATCACGCCTGTATCCACGAAGGATTAGGCAGAGGTGTACCAATGTACACCCACAGTTCGCCGATATGTTTAGGTCCCATGTAATAGGGGGTGAGCCTATTGCCACTATACGGGCACAAATCCAAACTCCGACCTGACTGAGAATTTCATAGAAAACCCCAATAACACCTTGTTCGACTTAGGAATCGAACCCAAGACCTCTAGCAGGCAGTTATGAATATTAATGTATCTAAATAGATCAAAAGTTTTAAATATTTTAATTATCATCATCCTTTATTGTTCCCAATCTCGGGACATCGCAATGCGTATTTAGCGCTTCAAAATATTTCCCTGATAAATATATATCAGTATTTGTTAGTGTGTTACATATTTCTGCTTAAAAAGTGAGTATAACATTTTATACACAGCTTTTGTTTTTCATATTATCAGCTTAATCATGGTTTTGGATATTTTTTTTTTTTAAAGCTCTTAAGAAATGGGTTTGCCTGACCAAAGACCCATTTCTTACGGGAATGCAATAGAAACCTACAATTATTTCTAATTGCATTTCCATTGGACTTTGAAAACCTGTGTTTACCTACTTACGCACTTGTGTACCATAATACCCCTAGTTATTTAACCCGTTAGGTGTCGTAACCGTAAGTCAACTAGCTAAATTATACACGTAAAGTACAGTATTTTGAAACGAGGCATAGTATTCGTAGGTCGAAAAGAACAGTCTAAAAATATGTTCGTTCAGAGAACAATGGTTTCAGTTGCCTAAAATGTGTGTTTACATAGACTATGCTTTTGTGTT
This sequence comes from Autographa gamma, assembly GCA_905146925.1. NCBI lineage: Eukaryota > Metazoa > Arthropoda > Insecta > Lepidoptera > Noctuidae > Autographa > Autographa gamma. The sequence goes on from LR989865.1 coordinate 8,032,710, forward strand.
TTACGTCATACTTAATATGTTTTTACGTTTGAATATTACAGTTCTGTCTTGCATTTTTATAAAGTATTGGCTCTTGCGCGCGTTTATATCGAGTATGGTGTTTCATAAAAATTGGTCTAGCAGTTGGCCAGTTGCAATTGCGTATATAATATTAATACTATTGATATGGATGTTTGACTGCATCGACAATAAATCCAGCTGAAAGCAAGTATTAAAAAAAAGTATTTGACTTGAAAATAAGACACTTACGAATATTTAACTGATGGGCACTTAGACTCAATAATAAATATTGCATAGTCTTTGGCATGTTATAGAATAATTTTATAAATATTTGTACGTCCCTAATGTACTACACGAATTGTATAATTATGATAATAGTTCTATTATAAATATTACAATGCTTCGTTATCTGTTTGTAAACACGGCGTAGGACAGAATGCGGTAAAATAAATGTTGATAAAGGGTCATTTACTTAGGGTCTGATAAAACAAGCGCCATATTGTATAATGGTCATATTTTGATAGTTTCACCCTATTTGCTATTATTGTGGTGAAATGATAGTTGTCCTGTTTCGTTCCTATAGGTTATTGACCCCTTGTTTTACAGAAAAAGGGACAATAACTGATAACAGCAATTGCTTACTTAGGGATTAGCTATTTTAAATCACTACAAGGTTTCCTCAATTTTCTCTTTATTGATGGTTGTACGAATAATTTAGAAATTACAATCACATATCTGTCTTGGGAGCTTTTTTTTTTGGTAGAGATCTTTGCAGTTAGCTTGAGCGCAAGCTTTGACCGCTTCACCGGAGTCTTGGGTGCTTAATATGAAAATTTTGTAAGGGACTAAGTCTGATATTTTCAGACAAATAAAACAGACTTCTGCATACAAATATTCAAAATATATTTTTATACATAACAATTCAGTTAAAATATATGTTTAATATTCAAAATACTACGTTTTAATGGCACATTTTATTAAAGAATAGCATTTATAGAATATTATCTAGATAGGTTAGCGTGTTGACACGTGTATAGTAAACTAGGTACTTATAAACTTTATATTGTACACATGGGGTACAATGTACTACTGATAAAATATATTATAAAATGTATTTTGTGTGTGTGAGTGATCTTTTACACATAGCGTTTCTTCTATACATGTTTTCTCTAAAAATAATGACGATGATACGAAATTAACAATATTGATAAAATGTTATTTAATTTAATCTATGTAAAGGCTATTTAATAACAGTTTCAAAAATAATGTATTTTTTGTAAAAAAATATGCATATTCCGTAAATGATTTTTTTGTTGTAAATTTTAATGTTGTAAATATGTCAAAAGTTTCACGATTTTTATAAATGATATGACCTCAATATGGTTTCATTCTATGTAAAATATATAATTCTATATATGAGTATTTTCTAAAAAAAGATCATTATTTAACAAGAAATTTGACCTTACATTCTTGTAGTTTTGCGCATTTGAGAGTAGTTGACATGATTACATCGTTTGACTTAGCTTCAATCCATTGGTTTTTAAAGCGCTACCAAAACATTGACTTAAAATTAAACTTTTTCTTTTGAAAGTTTTCTTAGAATGGCATTTAGAAGGGGATGTGATCGAGATAGTTCTTAGCGTAGGTTCATAGGTTTTAATTATTAAAATCCATTATTTTTCATTGTCATTTAGTTTAGCCCTTGGTATAGTACACTATACCAAGGGCAAGGGGAGATAATAGTACACTATTATCTGGTTATATCTGCCATGTTTATTGTTGATTAAGGTTACCCTCAAACTGTTGTTTTTCGTAATGCTGCATATTTTCCAAAGCGTAGGCCGGAAGTAGGCGCTTGAACAATCTCGCACGATTTTTCTGATACTCTGGAACAGAAAGGGATGCAATATGAAAAAAATAGAATAATTCTGTTGGGTGAAGGCCTATTACATAGAAAAATAATCACAATGTGTGCAAAAGCTAGATCGCAATGGCGCATAAACGACTTCAATTTCCTCGTAAATAATTTACTCTTTATTGTCATCTAAATTCAGACATATGAAACTTCATTTATATATTAAACTGAAGGAATATCACTTGCACTAGTTTTTAAACCTACAAAAAAAACCTAAAATTGTGGGAATTAAAATTTTACCACTCTCTTTCATAGCAAATTTTTCACGACACATGATATTTTCTTGAATCCTGTTTTAATTTATAAATACTTCGTGAATTTATTATTTACTAAGGTCACGTTATTATTATTTCTTTAACGTGACTATTTAAGCGCTAGAGAAACATCAAACCTTTAAGTTTATAAAGCATTTACATTAATTTGATGAACCATATGTTTCAGTTGTTAGCGTCAATGGCGTCTTTTGCTGTTATTAATTACGACTAATTAAAAATCTTAACTTTAACGTTTATATTTTCTATTAATTGAGTAACTTTGATTGTAAACACTTCATTTGTATCTCATAAAGTTATTTTACATTTTCTTTTCATGCTTTGCGTGCAACAGTTGGCCCACGTGTACTTTTAATGTAATTAACACAAATCAGCTATTTCCTTAAGAAACTTACTTGAGAACACTCCGTGCAGGTACAAGAAAATGGCAAACTGCATTCTACGCATTACGAACAAGTCTTTTACTTCACAAAATCTGATAAAATAATTAATTGAGTTAAAAATTCAATCAATATTTACACCTTTGATTTCCAATTATGTTTTAAGAATGACCCTGCATTCAATGAATGGACAACGTATTGAATCGAGAGCGCATGCGTAAGTTCACGCATGCGCAGTATTGACATAACCCGACCCATTCCCATATCATTCAATCTTCTGTCATAGCATACATCTATCTCTTTCTAATACCTAACAAAAGAGTGAGATATATCCTTTGATAGTTAATATTGATTTTTGCTGGTTTATTTTTGTTTTCCCTTTCGCACTTACTGCAAACGTGTGTCGCGAAGCTTTCGGTTGCATGTGTCTAACATTTTTGTTTGTTTACAATATTTTAATAAGTTATTTTTATTGTTCTAGTGTGACTGCACTTGGCAACGTTTATTCCGGTAAGTTTGGTTTATATATCCTTTATTATTACTAGTGCAAAATAGATAATATCAGTGATATTGTGGATTGGTGGAAAAGACAATACATATCAATATTTTAACCTGTTGTTTTGGGGTAAAATATAGAGAAAAGTAATAAGTATGCAAAATGTACGGTGTGTAGCCTTAGATGAACAGCAATGCAATTTTATTAACTGTTGTTGATTGCACTGTTTTGGCCATACTCTTTATTTTACATAATATTTAAAATCTTCAGTTATATGTCCAATCATAGAGTGCAGTTGTTATTATATTTCTCTATGTGCAGTTGAATAATGTCACAGTCTGTTCGCACATCGCAAACCACTTTTAGTTTTTAAAGAAGTAAAAAAAATGGACCCAAAGACGTTATTTAATTATTTTAAACAATTAGAAAAATCCACAGGTTTACATAACAGTCACCATAATTCGTTTGTGGGGCGACCTTTGCAAATATAATCTATCATTTTCCTTCCTTAAATAAAATAATTTCAGTACTTACTATGTAAATATTTTTATATAATTAATCTTTAGTGCCTTTATCAAATAAACGAGCGCATAAATGATATTCCCACGCAGTTTGTATCTATAGAGCAAAGGTAATTTACGTTCTGCCTCTTAAACGCATTCTTGCATAATTATCATCAAGTTAATTCTCATAACCTAAATGTTCTGGATTCCTAAACAATAGCCGTTTATGTTTAACCGTATTGTATACAAACAGTTAAATTATGATTTTGATACCAGTCGAAAACTGTTGCATTGTGAGGCAAAGGCCTGACAGTAATTTATAACAAGTGGGCACTAGTTATTTAATAAACAACAAGCCTGTTGTATTGTACTTATATGATTTTAATGAAATAAACAGTTCTTTTGATTAAAATTAATAAATTGCAAATAAAAACGATCATGTATCCAAAAATAAAAAATCGTGTATGAAAATTTGATTATAATTTAACGCATATAAACTTGCTTGCTTTTAAATTAGAGTTTAGAAGAAACAAAATTTCTAATTCTATGATTTCAAAATCTTGTGCCTATTTAGAATAGGCCTTAAAATTGACGAACCTAGTTAAAAAGTAGAAGTCTTAACAATTATCCATAACAGACGCATTCCCAAAGCTGCCTTAACGAAATTATAAAAATGCATCTGATGTTACACGTAGGTGCATATGTACGCCGCTTTCACTAACAAGAAAAAATAAAACTAAAGGAATGCATTTAACCGTTAGACGAGTTTACAAGCCAGTTATCGAAGGTCTAAGGTTTGGGTGCCTTACATAATATTATAGTTTAAAGTATTTTAAACTTGAACTAAAGTAGTAGTAGTAGTAGAAAGTACTTAAATAAAGCCTGTATATTTTGGGCACATAAATCGGAATAAGGTTGGAATAATACCTCATTACTACATTTGTTATTAGTGAATTATTTTTGAGGGTTTAAGACTGCCCTATGTACCTACCTTCTTTTCGCGTATTTTAATCGTTTTTATTTTTTTTAATTCATCTCTTAATCAAATTATCGTCAGTCTATTTAATTGTTTGAGACGTTATATTTAAAAAAATGGCGTAGCTTCGTTAATGTTCGTATTTTTTTTAATCCCGTAGCAATATCTACTGTATATGCGTGAACATAGTAGGTAAAATATTATTAACTGTTTAATACATTATAATACATTGTACAATTTGTAAAGTGCAGGTGTAATTTTAAGTCAATGCAAAACCTCATTATCTCTGTTTTTAAAATATACGTCTACAGTTCTACACCTGGCCTAAAGAAAGTGTTTCTTTGTTATTGACAATCATAATATATTAAAACAATTAATTTAATGTCTCTGGAACAACTGAAAAAATTACATAAAATATTTCGAAAATGGCTATATTTATTTAATTAACACCGTTTTATAAGCTACTAGTAAAGAAATCCATCAAGGTTTTTTATGACCCCAAGTTACCAAAAAAGTTGCCGATAATAGTAGGAGCAACTTTTTATGAAAACCTCTTTTCGATATAAAATTCAAAAGTTAAATATATTCCGAAGAGTCTTATATAATCAGAATTCGAGATCATTCGAAAAATCATTATTTAAAAATGGATTTAATTAAACAAATCTAAATGTTTTTATTTCAATTTAGCCTTTCAACCACTTATGAAACATAAATGAATCTAGTTGTCCGATTCCAAAATGCAATTCCTGAAGAAGAGCCGGCAAGAAAGAAACTCCATAAAATTGTATCGATTAATTGATATATCGTATCTTCTAATTGTTTCAAAGGTATCCCAATATTTTTGCAATACACAATACCTATGTTTCATTTAAATTTTTCATCTCATTTTTTCATTTTTCATGTTCATTTCGCTAGCTTTCTCTACTTCAAAGCTATGTCAATAAGTTTTTTTGCTTCCCACAATAGGAATTTCTCCTGTACCGTGGGTGCGTAGAAGTGCATTAATGCGTGCACTCGCTGCAAAATATCTTAGGTTACATATGTGGGGAAATCAATCTTGCATTCTTTAGTATCCAACCGATCCTTCCTTTAAACTATATTTTAACAGTGACTTGTTTATTAAGTTTCTTCCCTTTTGTATTTTATGTCCACATTATTGCTAAATAAGTAAATCAAATTCAAAGAGGATAAGATCCTCTTTGAATTTGATTTACTTATTAACCTCATAGCGTCCATCCTCTTTCCAAAAATCCTCCTTCTTGAGGTCATAAAATAAGTTGCAACGATTGTTAGTGTTTGTCAATATGTTACTATATCCTTTTTCTGGAGCTATTTTGACTCTTCTCCAAAGAAGTACTTAAGTGTACATATGTAACACAGCCCTTGACGTCAATCAAAACCTGCGCTTTTCGAGCCCTAGAAAAAAAAAACTTGCTGCCATCTTTCTTCACAAGAATCTTTACTAAAACACGAGCTCCTCAACTTTTCTCATCGCCCAAAGCTGTCACCCTGTCACACGTACCTTAAAACTTCAACTTTTTAATCTCACACGTCGGCTTTCTTATTACCCTCAAGTAATAAATCAAGATTTCAACCTTTCTTTCATAACAGCGTGTACACATGTCTCCGGAAGAGGATGTCTTGATTGTCAACAGACCCTAGATGGATATTATCCTCGGCTATCGGCCATTCCCCTGTTCTTTATCTTTTAAAGCGCACGCGACTGATCTCGGACTTAAAAGACGGTTTTTATTATCATTGTTTACAATTATGAGCTTGCTAGCTTTTGGAGCCCTTGTGTGTTTTAGACAGGTTTGAATTCAATGTGGTCTTATCAGTTTTTTTCGTGTGTTGTAAAACACTTGACGCTCTACAAGTGGCCCTTCGCACTGTAGCCGGACTTGCTTGGATTTCTGTGTTAAATATGCGTGTTATATACTTGTGAAACCTTCCTCTTGAATCACTCTATCTATCGCTGAAAACAGTATTAAAATATGTTGAGTAGTTTAAAGAATTAAGCGATCAGACAATGAAAGCGACATTTCATTTCATAATATGTAAAGGTATCTGATAGCATAAGTAAGCATGGCACTTTTGTGCAGCATCATTTGTCTTATGGGATAGACTGTAATATTTTCTTAATAGTTTCCTTTACAATACCATTTCATAAACAATTCGTCCGACCTAATAAATTATTACAAAACAATACGTATACAACTCCCGCGACGAATATCTAGTTTGACTCGTGTCAACGCAGTAGAACTGGCACATGATTGAGAGATATAAATTCGAAACTTTCCCTTGAATAACTGTATCCATTTTAGAAAACCATTCCATAATCCGTTGTGGTGTTGAATTCATTGCGTGAAATCCCGAAATTACAAAACAAATTTTGCGAGCTCTTTATTTCAAAACCCAAAAAAAATGTACATGATTGCGGAACTGCTTTAAATATTCATATATTTTACAAAACTAATCTAGAATTGAAAAGAAAATCAATTAAAATTTAGTGTATACATATTTTTCTTCGTGTCTGTACTCGTAAAATAATTTATTGTTATATTGTTTTGTATAACACCTACTTTCACCGATATGTCTCGAGGTGACTGTTTAGGAGATTAGGATGCAAATGCAGTAGACAGCATTCCTTTACGCCGCCTACAACGAAATAATATTGAATATCAATGCTGGTCTGTTTGTATTTCACAACTAGGCAATATACGTAGGATAGTCAGGTTGTTTTATGACGAAGACTAACTTAGGAATATATTAATAAATAATTATTTAATGAAAATTTCATAATGAATATTAAATATTCTTTAGTAATTTTAATTAACTTAAACTAAAGTATGTTTATTTTGCTATAAACAATAGTTTTTCTATAAATTAATAAATATAAATAATAAATAAATTTAAAACAATAAAATAATAAACTTAATACCTATTAATAAATGCAAATATAAAGCATTATTTATGATATTTAATTTGATAAAAAAAATACTTTGGTGCCCTAACACGCCCTCTTAATATTATTTATGTACAATAAAAACAATTCCCAAAGTTTTGTTTATCATAATTCTTCACCAACTCGGCAAAGCCACTTATAATTACGGTTACGTGAACTCTGACGTCACAATCCACGTATCCGTCACCAATACAAGTGCTTCGGTTGTCAACATCCTGTGAAAACACATTCCTTGGTCAAGAGTTACTGGGAAGCTATGGAGTGGGACACACTTACCTTGACAATGTAGGTACAAGTGTGGATTGTTTGTTGGGAATAAGACTACATTACAAGATACACATATGAAGTAACGACGATTTATCATATAATAGACTCAAAAAAGGCAAAAAAAGTAAAATTGAGAAAGGTATGCTGAGATGGTTCGGCGATCTTGAGAGACTGAATGAGGAACAATTGAAGAAAAAAGTGTTGGAAGGGGTAGACTTAGGCGGACGTATCGAAACGGGGATCATCAAATTGGGGACGTTTTGAAAAAAGGCCAAGTCCAGAGTACCCTAAACCGAAGAGCATGAATGAAGAGAAAAATGAAATTAGACGAAGCGAAAAAGTGTGTAATGATAGTGATAGAATGTGCAAGTGGATAGGAGAGGTCGCTGCCTACCCCTACGGGGAAGAGGCGTGACTTTATGTATGTATGTGGGTATGTTGAAGTTGACTACTCCTAACAGGCTCTTTTCCTAAACTAGTAATGGAAATAGGAACTAGCTTAATTCATTAACTAGTTTCGTATGTAAATCTTAATACCTATGTAAACAGGCTCATTTGCTATACAACTAGGCTTCAACATTCAGACCTAGTTAGATCTGATTACCTTGGTTAGGAAACTGATATTCACAATCATATTTAATGTTGGCAATCTATTTCTTCTATTTATGATATACGTTAGTATTGCGGCTATACTCGTATTGAAAGGTAAATAAAATAAAATACAAATAAAAGCTTTTAGTATCTTATTGTACGTAATTTTATTACAATTGCTAAATTTCGAAAATAATACAATCGTAGCATGTTTTATGCTTGCTTTTGTCATAAAGATAACAGATTGAATACAATTTAAAGTTACACACTATTAAAAGTAGGATAAAATAAGACAAAATGTTTATAAATTTGGAAAAAGACATTAAAAGTACATACATACATACATATAATCACGCCTGTTTCCCGTAGGGGTAGGCAGAGACCACTTCTTTCCACTTGCTACGATCCTTACATACTTGTTTCGCTTCATCCACTAAAAGTAGTTGCCTACAAATAACTAAAGACAGGATTATGAAAGAGATACAAAAAAAAATCTTGTACAGCACAAAAGCCGGCAAAACGGAAGAGCTTTTGGGCAATACAGATTCAAATTACGATTGCGTAAATTATTTTTCAAACATCACCGACAGAACCAATAAAAACATAATCTAAAACGTCATAATTGTAAGTAATTAAACACGTTAAATATGATGGTTTATAACATACAATTACGAAGAAGGTGAAAGCCGTAATCAAAGATGTTATCGAGTGAAAATGGCCGAGTTTGCTTGGCAAGATATAAAAGTGCAAGTGAATTGAGAGGGAAGGCTCCTGAGTTACGCTCCAAATGCTCCTGTTACTGTAATGTTTATTAGGATTGTCTGACTTATTATAAGTAATTGGGCCATTAAAAGGCGTCAGAGAAATTAAATGGGTCGAAATTTCATTTGAAATTACCAAATAAAGAGCAACCGTGGTCGGTACCACCAAGTGTGGTGGTTAGTGTTTCGTTTCTTCTCTAACTGTCTCTAACATTCTATCCAGATATACTCTATGAAAAATAATTAATAATTGGTTTTCGGAAAAAGAGGTACAACAAGCCGCTACTCAAAAAATATTTAAAGGCTGTCGATAAACCTTTGATTTGGAAAATCAACTTAAAAAGTCTTTTGAATAAGCAAGAAATTACCGTCTAATAGTTTTTATGATTTAACGGACGAACTAAATTGGTAGATTTTAGCTTTCAATGTCCAATCATTTATCCTATTGTCTTGAAATTCTAAAATTGTAATAGAGGAAGAACGAGCATTGATACTTTTTATTGATATTTAATGCAACAATTTATTTAAAAAAACATCAAAGCTTACCAAACAAAAGACTAAGCAGTCCCTTTTTAATAAGTACGTGATGAGAGCTTAATTTATTCACTTCCTGTGTCTTTATAAGAAACATCGTGTTTATCTCATAATGACGGAACGTGACAAACATACACTTTGTATGTGTTTCTATGAATATGAATGTTTGTTTAGACGGGGTAACGTATAAATTCTTTAGAAGTACTTAAGTATTTTGTTGAAGTTATAATCTAGTGATTAGTCTTGTCCAGTTTTTTTTTGTCTACAATTAAGTGAGATGTCAAATCCAAGAAATCTTACTGCTAAGGTCCATAAAATATGTTTAGTTTACAGAAAATGTCGTGTAAGTTAAAATGGTAAATTACCAATGTGTGGACATTGGCAATACGACCCAATAAATTCAATCCAAAATTATAGAACTTAGTAATAATTTCACATATCAAACAACCCTTTAAAATAATACCGACGTTTCCCTGTCAACAATGTTCAAAACAGAGATCCAGGATTCGAACCGACTACCCTGGGGTTCAGAAACAAAGGCACACCCTCCTTTTACACCCTCGCCCTTAAAACTATAATGAAAATAGAATGCAGGAAACACTATAATATCAACGACCATACCGATTAATTCAGCATACATTGCTAGTTTTACTCAATGGTGGAGAAAAAGTGTTGGTGTGTAACCAGTAATGGATGGCGTGTAATATATTTTGTTGGTTTTATTTTGTGGGGTCCAGGATTATGGAACTAACAGATGTGCGAGGGGAAGACAATATCGATCTTTCAACGGTGCGCGTGCGCGTATTGATTTTGTTTAGTTTGGTGTGGGGTTACTGAGGGGGACTCAGTAGTGATTCAATGTGATGGTTAGATGTATACGAATATTCATTTTGATATAATATAAAATTGTTTTTTTTTATAGTTGTGTAGTTGGCCACATGATAGTGGAGTATGATTTTTTAGTATCTCTGACGCAGAGCAAATAAATATAGGAAGGTGAATAGTCATTTTCACTTTAGTAATCATGGTCATCTCTTAAAAATAATAAAAAATGAAAAAAAAAATAACTATTCTAATCGTGATAATTCTATGTGTAGTGGTGAAAAATATAGATCACGAAATATAAAACATGTACTAGTTGTTCATGTTTTATATTTCGTTACTTTAAACGACATTTTGTTCAGTTCTGCTGGCAATTGAGCATCCGGAACTGTCTTGATTTTTAAGGCATATGAAATAAATACATTAATGAAAAACGTTTTTATTTTACTTATTATAAAATCTAAGAATCAAAACCAGGTCAAGGAGTAGCTAACGGGCTGTCATTTGGCGCAAACGCGCACGCGCATAGTATGCAGCGCAAATGCAACGCTCGTAAACTTTTATTGACATACAGACACACATGCCAACCGTTTTCCGAGGAACAAAGGTTTCTTTAAGAATTTCTTGACAGTGATTTATTACTTTTTTATACAGGTTTTCTTTCAAAGTACTGAGTTATTGGTGAAATTAACCTTATAAATAACTAATTTAATGCCTACCCGCCATAATGTAGAGCAATTTTTTTTTTCAAATATGCATGTTTAGCCAAAAAAAAACGGATTTTCACTGGGATTGATTTTAGATATAAAGTTGAAATAAAAAATAGGAGAATTATGAAAATGCACAAAAATCTAAAACTAGAATCTCAAAACATCTGCTTGATACATATATTATAACACTAATTGCCAATTGTTATACCTTATACATAAAATAACTTTCCAAGGATTTCGCAAATACAGTGTCATCATACATTGTCGGCCAAACCTTGAACTCCTGCGCAGTCACACAATAATTGCATTTAAACATGTTTATCAGTGCACTGATTACGAACAAGTTAGGGCGTGTCCGTGTTTGAACATGTTTAAGGTCTGGTGCCCTGGCCCTTTGAAATTAACGTGTTTAAATGTTAGATGGAAGATTTAAGTAGGACTTAAATAAAAACCATTAAGGAGTTGTAGAGGTGGTTATTTATGGCATTTAAAACTTATATGTATGTGGACCTTGGATTATTTGTAAGGTACAATAATAGGTCGTATTAATCAAGATGCTTGTTGGCTTTTAAAATAACTTTGTTCGTAAATTAGGAGTTAAAGATTAAATAAAAAAGGATTATGATTTTGTTTTATTCTTTACTTTGAATACTTTGTGAAGCCCAAAATAATGCTACATGTAAAAAAGATATTTGACATACGATAGTGAAGATTCTATAACTTTTGTATTACTAGTGGTAACCCGCGGGTTGGAGTCAAAACTAACCAATCGAAGATTATGAAAATCGGTGCACCGAGTTATAAATTCTATTGCCAACCTGACATTGTTTTATATAATCTAGACTAGACTAAATACAATACTATATGTGTTGTGTCGTGAGTACACACAGATGTCAATCAAAAGCAGACAGACAATATACATACGATACATCATTTAGAGCTATTTAAATACCTGTTAATGCATCTTCGTCACAGTGACTAACTTGAATGAGGTGAAAGATAAAATGTAAGCCTTAATGTAACTACGGAAGCTTTGTCATCATCATTAGAATAAAGAATTATGAGTTTCAACACGTTAACACTTGGCGGCACATGTGTGATGTCATAATGTGGTCTGATGACGATTCCCTTGATGTTTAATGTAAGTAATGCTATTTTCAAATGTTTTTGAGGTTTAGGGCGTAATATGGAAAAGGCCTATACCCAGTATGGCAGTGGACCAATAATGTCCCTGATAATTTAAGCTTCATGTTCACCTTGTGAAATATTTTTTGATAGATGCATAGTTGATCTTTACATATGGACATAGAAAACTTACGTGATTGTTAAAAGTTTAACGTTTGAAGCATGCCTTAATCGCATGTGTTGAAAATACACAATTGATTTAAAGAACTATTTATTTTTGTATTGTAACAGTAGAAGGACAGGTTACAGTGAAACCACAATTAAGAAACCTCTTTTTAGGCTTCGCCGCAGTCGGTTAACAGAAACGGACAGTAGAAAAAAGGACACTCTACAAAACAAACATACAAATAATCCTCATATATCACAAGAATAAATCTTAGTATTATAAGAATACCATACATTACACGGTTATCGATATTCCATACCTATCACGGTAGGTAGTGTCTTTTGTTTCATTAATGACACAACAATCTTACGATCCATAGCCGTGTCTCGTGCCCTTAAACGATCACAGCCGAATGTAATCGTCACCTCAAATGGGATAGCTGCGCGCGCGCACTCGTCTTGCCACTTTATAGTATAGAAATGATTTCTTTGTCGCTCCTGCTGTTGGAATGCGTGTGAGATGCATTATATCTGGTGCAGATTGTTAGGTAATTTCCGTTGATAGGGCTGGTGCGTGCATCTATTTGAAAAGGTGCTTCTTCTTAGCGCATGTACAAAAGTACTACAGTAAAAATTCAATACGAGATTAATTTGTTTGTCACGCTTTCACGCATAAACTATTAAACGAATATTGATAAAATTTGGTATAGGATTGGCTTCAACAACAAGTAAAAACATAGGCCACTTTTTGCCGCGATTGCCGCCACACGCGAGCAGAGCCGCGGGCAAACGCTAGTAAACTACTTAATGCTACGAATAATGTAATGTGTTAATTGTTTTTAGAAAGTTTGTCTGAGTAAGTTGTTTTGTTCTACGTTACGTAGATTCGTAGTTTGAAGGCCTACGAATACCGTAACGTTACTATTTTAGTAGATGTACATATTTTTGCGTAGTCTTTTCGTAGCTAATAAAGAATATTTTAAAGTTTGTTCTAGTTGATGGCAATTTCAGTTTATTAACTTTTAATTACCGCGGTCAACAAATAACAGAATTTTCATTATAACTTTTGATTATGCAGTTAAAGTAGGTATTTGTTATTAGGTTAAGAACATTCTTGTTGACCTTGTAGTTCAATACGTACAATTATTTCAAATTACCTATTAGTTTTGTTTCATTACTTTAGGTACTAGCATTTAGAACTATCAGCTAATCTTAGTACCTACAAAGCTAGCCTACTGATTGACCATGCCCTTTAAGGCCCTTCGCTTTAGTACCAGCCCTAGCTTATTGCACTTGCACATCTGTTGTGCAAGCGATGCGTTTGCAATCTGCCTCGGATTGAGTAAAAATGAAAGCATTACGCTAGCTCTCTTTTTATAATGGCTGAATCATATTACGGTCGATTGATATATAAATTGCGTTTCTAGGTTATCTTGCGATGAAAGTTGTTTTGAAGTTATGTTATAGCGATTTTCATAATCGTGTAGGGAAAGTAGTGTTGTTTTGGTTACAGGTTTGGTTGTGAATTACAATCATAGTTTTGTTTGCTTTGACTGGAAAGTGACAGTTGCAAGTTGCAGGAAGTTAGTTTACCTAGATATATTAATAATACTATGTATATATGATTGATGTGACAAATGTTTGTGTGATGAGCATGATCGTTTGTTCGGTGTCTGGGTGTAATTTATCTATAACATGTATGTATTTAGAAATATATAAGTACGTTTATCAGATGTCTGGTTACCTTAACACAAGCTCTGCTTAGCTTGGGATCAGACAACCGTGTGTGAGATGTCCCGGAATATTATTATTATTATTATTGATTACGTAGCCCAAGTTTTTAATCACATCCAGTAAAACAGCAAAAAAACAGTCTTGGTCTGTGAATATTTTTTTCTTATCTGTCCTTGTGATATAGAATTTAGTCTAACAAATTATTTACTTCATTTCCTTAGTTTTAGTCAACACAAGAAGTAAGTAATTAGACTTCAATTACAAACACTTTTCAAGCTTCCTGCAAATGTATCGAGCCAATCATTTGGAACTGGATCCTATTCAGACAATACGTGGAAGTGCGGATGGTACCATTAGTGTCATTGTACCATCACCCATGACCCATTGTTTGTGCAGTCATTGTGATTGGCTATTCGACCGTCGCCCGGGAATCGAATTCGCTAAGTACCGACACCCATTGAGGATGTATCGGGTCACGGTAATTTAACTAAGGGTTACTATGACTGGCGATTTTTTAAGTTTGTCCAAATGATTTGTTTATTTTTCGTAAGGCTTTAATTTAGTTTTTTTACTTAACTTGTGTTAACCCATAACACAAGTTAAATCTTAGCTTGGGTGTCAGTGGTACAATCAGAGATTTATGCAATTTGTAAAAAATATACCTTACTATACTATACTACTATTATTACAATTCATTTGATTCAGGATAAAGATAATTACAAAATGCATATAAGTACTCGTTATTTAAGGAATATTAAGAATACTCTTAATAATTGAGTACGTTAATTGGTGACTCTTAAATATTCGTGAAGTTAGAAAAACGTTGCTTAAAAGTTTGGGGGATTATAGAGATTAAATAAGTAAGTAACTAACTAACACTTAATACTGTGCATATTTTTTAACCTTGTTCATTGGTCAACTAATCTATAAGTAGTTTCGCCAATTTCCATTAACCGATATTACCTCGTAAAATTATATAATGACATACCTAAGCTTTACCTTTAAGGCTTAATCTATTTCCCCGTATCAATAAGCTCATATAATAAAGACTCCATAATCATAAAACAAATTGCAACAACCTGTTCCCAAGCTACATTACATAAAATGATGTATCAAAACAACTATGTATTGATGTTCATTTAATCATCAAATTAACTCAAAATAGCGACAAGAGCTCATTATATCTAAAGGTGCTCCCTCACCGAGAGCATTCGCGTGTAATGTAACGTTACAGATTTGAGCATTACATCAGTGAAGGAGGAGAACCGAGCATTACAATGCGCACCTTGTAATGATACAAAACGGGCATACATCAGTGAAGGAGAAGAGTATGTTACATTACACGCAAATGCTCGTTAGTCAGGGAGGTATTATTGTAATGTAATGCTCAAAGTCGAATCTATAATGTTACAATACACGTGAATGCTCGTGGTGCTTAAGTTGTTTGAGTTAAGCGGATGTTATTAAATCGTGTTAAGAAGACTGAGATGGTTCAGTAATTACTATGAGATCTTAGAGTATACATAAGAAACTAGAGTGAGCCTATCAGAGTTTGAACGTAAGAACTAGTGTAAAATGGTTTTGTCGTGAATTATGTATGAAGATGGAGCTTGCTGTTTTAAAAAATCCATCTAAAACACTAATATTATCATAACAATGTCAAAACCATCGATATTTTCGTATGTACCTAAGATTCTCATTGCGCGAAAATTAACTTAAATCATATAACGAATGTACTAGGTCCAGACTAAAAACTTCTCTCGTCTGGCACAAGTTGAAACTAGCGATAGTAGCAGTCTGTGTATATAGAACGTCAATGTATGAGATACTTAATTGACTTGACAGACAACCTAGCCAGGATTTAAAATGTAAGTATTAGTCGTTAGTGCTAATAACAAGGGCTACATAGAATAATGTTTGAGAACTAACGTTCTGATAAAAAGACACGGTTTTAATAATGTAGTTTTTGTTTGGGTTTAGATACATAAAAGATAAATGTTTTTATGATACGTTAGGAATCGTTAAGCCTGCAATACATGTTGGCCAAGCTTAGACCAACGCGAGCCTAGACAAATGGACACAAGGCAAGCGGTACTGTCTAGATGTTCGGCAAGTTTGAAGGAAGCCAATGCAAATGGCCAACGTAGACGAGTTTTGAGGAGACGTCCACATGTTGGGCGCTGTCAATTTTTATTGTGCATTGAAACAATATGTTGATATTCATTCTGGTAAAATTCCAAAAACTTAAATACATCTTCATTCGTAGAAAGCGACATTTTGTACGGAAAAGTAATAACTAATGTACCCACAACAAACGTCAACCCGTGATACCCTAGAGAAACTAGACAAACATGTGAACACCATTGGCTGAGCGCGCGCGAGCGCCTTTGATTTGTGCAAAAAAACCGACACCGCTCCGAAGTGAAGCAAGTGATCACGAGCCACTGCAAGTTGTGACAAGCGACGTCAAATGAGGTCTATACACGTTGGCGCTTGTCATACTCAACCAACTTAGGCCAGTGACACCGAGCAATGGCAAGACAAGGCAAATATACCGTGTACATGTTTGTATTGGCCTTCACTCGATAACACTCGGCCAACGTGTATTGCAGGCTTTACAGATTTTGTTTTCCTAAATTGATCATCATTTAATGTTACGTATTTGAAAGCGTGAAAAGTTTTTATTATTTATCACTTGGTCACTGCAAGCTCCTGTAACTTATTATCGGCTCATAAAATCTCATGGACTTAGCAATTTAATAGAAATACAAAACAAACCTATAAGTAAGCAACAAGGTTTAACATAGCTCAACTGAAAATTATATGTCAACACTACTCGTAATTTGCATAAACAAAACAAAAAAAAAAACTTAAAAGAAACAAAAAAACCAGCACAAAACCTTATACCGTATAAAAAACGAACAATGCTTGTAATTAATCTGTTGCCAACGGTCCTTACAAGCTGATGACAAAACAGTATTGTTCCTGTCACTATGTCACTATCTCCGTCTCTGTCACATTGTCACAGTCTTCCTGTCACATTGTTTTACCTCACCCGCCCGTGACGCGTCCTGAAACGTAAGTTAGGGGGATCATTTTATTGTCAGGCAAATTAGACCTGATTTTTAAATTGTAAGGTCAATTTTAATTTTAAGGTTATTGCTTTATGTTGTAGTTGTAGTATCTGTATAAATGGTTTTGTTTAAAATGTGAAAACTGAACTAAAAGTGTGTAAGCTGTAAGGGTTAAAACCGAAGTGTTTTACATTGAACGTTTAGAAATTAAATAGATTTTGTAAATTAGTGATTACTATAATATTAACTGCCTCGTTGGCCTAGTGGTGCTAAGCGCGACTGCTACGCTAGAGGTCTTGGGTTCGATTCCCGAGTCGACCAAGGTGTTATTGGGTTTCTCTATGAAATTCTCAGTAGTAGGTCGGAGTTTGGATTTGTGCCGGGTTAGTGGCAATAGGCTCGCCCGCGTCCCATGTAATACGGCGCGCCGTATTACATGGGACCTAAACATATCGGCGAACTGTGGGTATACATTGGTACACCTCTGCCTACCCGTTCGGGGATACAGGCGTGATCATATGTTATGTTATAATATTAATGATACTATATCTGATATATTTGAAACTTCTAAAAAACATAAAGTTACGCATGAGATGCTAATGATGAGTGAACAATAAAGAATATTGCATCCACACTACACTTACGTTAAAAGAATGTCAATAAAAGTTTTTTGTTTATTGAACGAAAACGACACAATTCGTCACACATTTCACAAGCGCAAACATAGTGTAAGTAAATGACATTGTAAGTATTTTTCCATTACCCACATCGCGAGAAGGATCACAGAAAAACAGCGATTCGAATTGCAGGAGTCCATGTAGGATAATGTCTATGGAATACCTGTTTTTTCCATCAACTTAATGGTTCCGTGCAAAATGCTATCCTGACTATTATTATGAATGTGAATTGTCTGAATGATTCAGTTCAGTTCAGAACGGATAACTAAACTCTTTTCTACATTGCTTTAAGAGAAAGAGATCTTTGCCCATTTTTTTCGTCTCACAGGTTTCGTTTCACATAAAAAAAAACCTATTTCACCCCAGATTTTCGGCCCACGTTCCACAAAATTCCTTTTTCGTCTCTTCCTAAAATGATAATATTGTACAGTTAGAAAAAAACTTATTTGCAACGATATTCTTATGTCCATTTAAACAATATGATAGATTGGGATTCATAACTAATATTCTATATAAAGATTAAGCAAAGAGTATCTCTGCCCCCAATCATAAAATTAAATGACTTTGCCACTCCTGTGTAGAAATATCGAAACAAACTCATTGCGAACGAAAATCTCTTTTTAACTTTGTCTGTAGGTAGCCTAAATTAAAAAAAAAACCTTAGGACATTACTTAAGCACAGGAAGGACCATGTCCTGTCTGTGTAAGTATCGATCCTTTTTTCTGTTAGAAAAAAGTGGATTTCCCGTACCTAAGCATAAGTTTTCTGCGCATATGATTAATTCGGATACATTGACGAACACAACCAAAAACTATATATACTTGGCAAGTAATCTAACTTGTAATTCGGAGATTGCAATCATTTTGTGATTGGTATGAATAATGATACATTTACAATACAGTATTGTCACAGGATTGGCTACTCGATGATCTGTGACGAGTACGTCGAGACCGGATGGGAGCGCCCTGCTAGGTTATGTACTCGTGTTACAAATCATTTGACCATTTAACTACCGGGATTTTATGACCCTTGTTTTGGGATGTCAAATTTAAATGTAACATCCGAGTGTTTTTATATACTAGTTGTGCCCCGCGGTTTGATCCGTGTTGTTCCTATTCTAGTGGTAGAGTTGAAGTGAATAGTAATAGTCTTATGTATATAAATTTATAACTGACGTCAATTTATTAATACACAATTAAATCTAATATAAGAACAAACTCTAACTATACTAAAATTAAAACTTACATAAATAAAAACTAAACGGCGTCAAAGAACTCATCGTCATCCTTGTCAATGGCGGGGAACGTGCCCAGAAGGCTGGCAGCATTGCCACGTTGAATGGCTATGCCGATTCTCTGTGCAAGGAACAAACCAGCCCTCTGATCACGAGTAGATTCTACAAAACGTTTGGAAAGTTCTTTAAAAAGATTTCGTGCGTGATAAATTTATTACAAGTAACTTTTTCAAATTTATGACATTTGAATGAAAAATTAAGTATTTTGTAACTTGGTCACTAAAATAAATTAAGTCCCCTTCACAATTTTCCGTAGGCTTCAAGTCTCGTTCTAAATTGGTCTGATCTAAGTGTTGCAACTAATAAACCTTAAAGAAAACTACATATTTTTCATGAGCGTTTAGTTTAACCCTTTCTTTAATTCTGAGCCGACGCCTAAACATCATTCATAACCTGAATAATAAAAAACTATTCGCGAAAAAAACAAAACACTCTTGCGCAATACCTCACCTACTACTTAAATATGTATAAAATTAGTATTGATTAGCATTTCTCTGGAGTAACAATAAAATTAATACTTCTTAGATCAGTAGTCAGACATGAGAAAATGTCCAGTAGTTGACAATAGCGACCACACACACCGACCACACTCGTGGTAGTTGTACGCTGTTTGGAGACTAATACACCGTGGATAATGTCACCTTCATTGCGCACTGACAGACGTACTGATGGGTAATCGTGGATGGCCACTTATTTTTAACCGACGTCAGAAAAAGGAGGTTCTGTATTTTTTATGTACCTTTAATTACTGACTTATTTTTTTATGGAAACTAATTTTACAATTATTTGTGTCTTTACTTTAAGTTTGTGTTAAGAAATACAGCATAAATGTACATTAATGCATTCAGTCCGTTTTCAGATGTACCATTTTTAGTTGTGTTATTTGTGGTTTGAATAAATAAAATCTTAGTTGAGTATTTTGTATGTCCACAAATTTTAATAAGTGCAATGTCTGAAACACAATCGCAGTACTATTCAGGTAGACACCTAACTAATCAAATCCTCAATACATTATAACATTCCACAGCGTAACTTAACTATTTATAACTATGAACCTACAAAAGCATCTAAACTAAACGGTTTGAACCCCTACAAAAGCCAATATATCTCAACAAAGTGGTCTGTGACAAAAACCTCGACAAACGCATTACATGTCTTAGATTCCATTAGAGAGACGCAGGACTGTTGCATTCTAAAGCTTGGTCCACAGTGAGACAGCTATGTTTTTTCGATTTTTTCGACTTTTATTAAATTAAAGGAAATTGATGATAAATGAGCCGCTTTATAAGGTTGAAAAAAATTAAAGAATCTATCTAAGACATATACAAAAAAGGTAGTTTTGATACTTAGATGTATTCCATTAGTAAAAATGGGAAGTGCTGAATTGACACTCGTTGCGATGTGTTTATACTTTATTTCAACTGAATTTACGTGGTTATCTTTTTTTGTAATTTGTTTCTTCTGGCTGTTTTCAGAGAATTTTATTCTTGGGTAAAGTTTGCAACATATGTTTCATTATATGCCTCAATTGCCACAAAATCCACATCTAATTTATTCCTAATGAATGAATGAATAATGATTCTTAGTCTCTTACCTACTCACCATAAAGAAAAAAAACAAAAAGATTATGACAAAAAAAAAAACAGACACAAAAAATCTCAGTTAATTGCTCCATAAATGTATGCTTTGTATGATCAAGCCCTTACCCTTATAGCCGTGATATACAACCGTCACGACATTGACCCCACCACAGCCGTAGGTTATGGTGACTTGTTGGTGACGCCACCATATTATACCATGGGGGACATGACCATTAATGACCAACAGTTTAATGGTCACGGTGTTGAGAAGGGCAGGGATGCTTAAATAGTTAATATGGTTTATAAATCTGTGTTATGATGGCTATTAATAATGAAATGTAGACTAAACAGACAGTATGTTGGTCGATGGTGGTTGCTTGTTGATCAAATATTACTCCGAAAAAGCCAGGCAAATCCAAATCTGAAATTGATACTATTCTGTTGTAGTTAAAGTTATTAAGTGACAATTAGATGTAGTAAGTTGTGGTTTCGATACACATTACTTATAATTTCAGTACCTAAATAAAAATTTGCAAAAAATAGTTTTTAAGTTCTTTTATATTTGACAAACATCAAGACAATCTGGAATAAATACTCCATACTAAACAACAGATGCAACATTAGCCTATAATCGATCCTTTTGAACAGTAACACATATATAAGTAAATAATATAACGGCCGTACATAGTAAACAATAAATAAGTACAGTAACTAATCTGCCCTATAACATAAAATATGAATCTGAAGCATTCCCACAAGTGTCTATGTCCTAGACCAGTGGTTGTGGTTCACACGCGGTGCCAATAACCTTGATGCGCCTGCGCACTCAATCTGCAGTTGTCGCCATACAGGGGTGACCAACGTTAGGACGTAGATCTAGTTTTTTATATTGTGTCATTAAAAGTAATTATTTGTTTTGATGGAGTTTGTCACACTTTCGCAGTTGTGATGTAATTATTTGATGTGTGGGATCTTGTTGCACTTTTATTTAACTAGTCTTGTTAGTATGTTTGTTACTTAGTTATACTGTTGTTTATGGGTCAAATATGTATTATTGAGCCACTTCTCGATGTTCGATTGAGCTAAAATTTTGTTTTTTTTTTTTTTTTTTTGGTAGAGATCTTTGCAGTTAGCCTGAGCGCAGGCTTTGACTGCTTCACCGGACTTTTGGCGAGGACCTTAAGGCCTCCAGCCAGAGCAATAGGAAAAACTAACTATGTTAGCAACGTCTACTAAGGGCACCCCCTGCGGGGTTCGGACCTCGACTTAGTGCGTTGCTAACAATCTTAATAAAGCAAAACAGCAAGGGATGGCTGGATCAAAATTTTTATTATTTAGGGACATATTTTTATTGCTAGTTTGGCCGGCTCGGGCCAGCTTGATCTAGGGACGGGAGGATAACATTTACGTTATTATTATTTATAATACGCGACGGGCCTCGCCGGCGAGGACGTAATATACGGCGGTTGTGTTTTGTATTGCTACTGCTAGCTAAATCGAATGCTTCTTGGAGAAGCGTTGTTTTATCATCGGGGTAGGAGAGAGTATGTCTGGGGCGTTTAATCTTAGATATTACGGAAGGTATGTATCGCGCGGCCGCTGCGATTAGCGGGTTACGGTGGGTTTCGGAGGAGTCGAAAAATCGAATCGCGGCGCGTTTCATGAACTGCTTGATTGTTGGCAGCTTTAAGTCACAGTGCAACTGCAAGTTAAGTTACGGACGTAACCTGGAGCGCCTGTGGCTCTACGCATGAAACGGTTTTGGAGAGTTTGCATTCGTTTAAGTCGATAATCGGGTACGTGAGAGAATACGACGCTGCCGTAAGTCATGATAGGTCTCACGCACGCAGTGTAAATTCTCTTCTTACAAGTAAGAGAGAGTTTACTGCGCTTGTTCAACATACAATGAAGTCGGCCGAGAGCGAAGGCGGCTCGCGCGCGTGCCGCTTTAATATGAGCTATGAAGGTAAGCTTCCGATCAAGGATTATACCCAGGTATTTGGCTTGCTGTTCCCAAGGGATAGACTTGCCGAAGAGGGTTATAGGTGGAGGGGGAGCGGGAGGCTGCCGTTTCTTGCTAAAGAGCACGGCTGCGCTCTTGGTAGGGTTGACTTCGATTCTCCATTTCGTGAACCACTTCCCGAGGGTCGTGACCGCGGTCTGGAGAGTTCGACCTATCGCTAAGGGGCTGGTGCCTGAATAATAGATGGCCGTATCGTCGGCGTACATAGCTACTTGGGGTTTGCCACCGCGAGGAATGTCGCTAGCGTATAGCGTGAAGAGGAGTGGAGAGAGTACGGAGCCTTGAGGGACTCCGGCCCGGATCGGGTGAGGGGAAGAGAGGGTGCCCTCAACGCGATAGCGAAAGGACCGATTCGACAAAAAGTTTCGGATGATGAGCACGAGACGATCTGGCACCTCGAGTTGGTATAACTTGAAGATCAAGCCATTGTGCCAGACCTTGTCGAAGGCCTTTGCTATATCGAAGAAGAGCACGCCAGTGAGCCTTCCACGCTGAAAACCAGCGCTTATATGCTCGACTATGCGGTGGACTTGTTGGACGCACGAGTGTTGGGTTCTAAAACCGAACTGCTCGTCTGGTATGAGACTCCTGGACTCGGCATAGTCCATAAGACGGGAGTAAATAATTCGCTCGTATAGCTTCCCAAGAACCTTGAGTAAGCTAATTGGGCGATAGCTAGTGGGCTCAGACTTCGGTTTACCGGGTTTGTGGATGCCGATGACTATCGCTTCTTTCCACTGCTGTGGGAAGAGATTGTTGCCTAATGCTGCATTGAAGATGCCTGTCAAGAGGATTACTAATGCTGGGGGGAAGAGTTTGATCACCTTATTGGTGAGTCCGTCTGAACCAGGGGCTTTACGTGGATGCAGTTCCTTGATCAGAGAGCGTACCTTGTCTACAGTAACCGGCGCGAGTGGGTGTTCCGGATCCTCGGAAGGAGGGAGCGAGGCCTTACGTTCGACTTCAGCGTCAACTCTGGCGAGGTGAGCTTGATCGACCGGAAGGTCGCTAGGCGTACACTGGGCCTCTAGGCTGTCTGCTAGGCATTCCGCTTTCTCGTCGTCTTCGAAGGCAGGGCTCTGATTCGGACGGTTCAGCGGGGGCATAGTAACTTCGGTACAACTACGTAGTTTACGTTGGAGATTCCAAAACGCGTGATGGTTGGGCTCTAATTGGTCGAGAAACTTATCCCAGCGTTCGTCACGCAGTATCCTTATGCGTTTTCTAAAAGCACGCTGTAGAGAGCGCATGCGGACGCGATTGGAGTCGCAGGGATAAGCGTCGTAGGCGCGTATAGCCGCGTTCTTCTCCGTCAGTAGGGCACGGGCGTCGTCCGGAAGGAGCCAGCGAGCGTCTTCTGTCAAAGGTACCGACCGTGAACACTCGTTCACCAGGGACTGCACGTGCTCAGTGAGGGAGTCGATCGCGCCTATAGCGTCCATCGCGGATTTTACGTGGTCTGGGATTGAATCGAGATGCGCGGAGTGGACTGACTTAAGACGAGTCCCAAGCTTCGTCCAGTTCGTAACTATCTTGGTGGGGATGGGCTGACCAGCGTCTGGGGGACCTACACGCGGACCGAAAGACATGATCACTGGTCGATGGTCAGAATCTAATTCCTGAATAACTTCAATGGACCGAAGCGCTAGGTTAACGTTATTAAGCAAAGCTATATCTAAGATGTCGGGGCGGGTAAAATTTTTTTTTTTTTTTTTTTTTTTTTTTTTGTATACAGATGAGAATTAACTGGACTTTTAAGATTGTAATATAAGAGCCGTAAGTACTCGTAACTCAACGAGACAAGCTCGTGTAGTTTAGGCTTGTTAAATTTTCTTCTTCAGAAGTATTTTCTTCAGTAGCTACTTTGATCTTAATGAAGGCTTTGTATTACATTTAGCCTTCATTTCTACCAAAATCTTTTCTTCTGGACATAATCTTTTTCACATTTTAAATCCACAGATTTTTTAATTCCTTTAATTACCTTCCCTTAACAGACATGTCTACCCACAATTGACCACCTCTGCCTTAGACCATAGCCCATATAGCCACCTATAGCCTACAGCCGAGTATAGCCGCCTCAGCCATGTGGTTACAACTGACAGCCAGACCGCACTTCCGTGATGACATTCCCCCATTGTTACTTATAACTGATTGAAATGGAACAGATATTATCGCTGTTATTTTGTATCGTATCGTATCATATCGTAACTGTTACTTTTGTTGCTGTTATTGGTGTTAATATTTTGAATTAGATTTGTTTAGATGTTTTATTGTTGGTGATACATTGTTTGGGTTTGAATGAAATTTCTAACTTTTACTTTCTGTTTAAATTTAATTCTATTGGTGTTAGTTGAACGATAGTTAATAATCCACCTCTCTTATTTATTTAATTAACGTACGTCAGACACATTAAAAGGTAAAAAAAACAATAATATACTGTAGTAATTGTAATCAATTATAATAACAGCCAATATTTTCCATGTTACTTACACACACACAATTTACGTAGTTTAAAAACGACGTAACGTTTAAACTGGCAAATCAAAACACAAAACCAGTAAAAAAACTATAAAATGCATTTCCAAGATTTTCTTTTCTGCCTTCCTCTTAATAATTAGCATGTACGCACGTCTATACGTCTATAATAAAGCAAGTGGACGACAAACTAGTCTTTATAAAAAGCTATTCGCTCCTGTAAAGGACTCAATCCACCAGAGCGTAACAACGCATGATTTAAATGAACTGTGTGCATTGAATTTGTTACCATTGTATTTTGATTTGTGTATTGGCTTTTAAATTAATGTGTTGTATTCTATTAACAATAGATACTGTTAATGCGACATTATAACATATGTATGCAAACATGTGAGCTATTTAGTTGGACTAGCTGTTGCTCGCGGCTCCGCCTGAGTGATTGTCGGTAATCGCGGTCATAAGTAATCTATATTCTTTCTGAAAACCCACGCTTAGATACAAAGTTTTAATAAAATCGGTTTAGCGGTTTAGCCCTGAAATCATTATAGATAGAAGAAAGTTACCTTTGCATTTATAGTATAATATGGATACAGTAATCTAATTTAATCATCGGTACTAAAGTTAAATTATTTTTTAAATATCTGGCAGTTCAGTCATCTCAAACATTGACAACATTTTAGGGCAACTCTTATGCATGTGGTGTAGGTACTAAATAATTTACATAACAAAACAATATCGGACATGTTCGTCGATCGTTATTAACGCGAACAAGTCTAGTTTTCAATCACCCTACAAATCCATTACCAGGACGCTAGTGGTCGATGCACTTCGTACGAGTATGTACACATTCTGAAGTTTTTGTACTAAGTGAATTAAAATCAGTCGCATCGGGTTTATAAGCATCGATAATAAGTGGCTATAAATTGAACACCTCATGTTATGTCATTTTCTTGGTCTAATGACTACATTAATTTAATAATGTTAACGTCAAAGTTTTTTTTTTCATTATAAAGTTAAGTTTTTTTTGAGTTATCATGTCACAATGTTAGGCATTTTTTTTTGTAAAGGAAAAGTTGTCGTTATGTATTTAAATATATTTTTTTATGTTAGTTACACAATACTACTTCCTGTTTTTTTTCAGTAATTATTTAATATAATCCGCGACATGGTCTTAGTTGTGCTTTTATATAAAACTTTCTGCTAGTTGCATGAAAATAATATTTTAATATAATATTTAAAACATTCACGATTGGAAGCTGATCTCTACATTTCGTAGATAAAGGAAGTAATTAAAGAAGTAAGTTCCAGAAAACACAATTTATAACTAAAATTATTAAGTGCCTTTTAAATAGACTTAAATATCTTTTTTCTTTCTTTCAAATCGTCATAAACTTAACCACCCTCATAATTACTTAACGTATTATAATTTAAAGTGACGCGCAACGTCTCACACATTTTAATGATTTACGAACAACAGATGATTCAGTATTTCTGTTCAAGTAATAATAGTAATAATCTTCTTCTTATAGTGTCGATGACAAGCAATAATAGTTGATTGTATTGTTAAGGCTTACGCGAATGTTAAACTTTTAAATAAGAATACTTTTAAGACTCTTTCGCGGTTTAAATTTAGATTTTAGGTCCCGACGTTGACCTTTTCAGGTATCATGGTTACGGTCAGATCTAAAATCTAAATGTAAAGTTCGTAAAAGTAGTTGTTATTTCAAGTAGTTGATTGTTTTATGTTTTCTCACGAGGATACGGATTCCTGTTACAGCCGCAGCATCCGCCGACACCCCTAGGGATGCGGCGACTACACTATTTTTAGATTCACCTTGAACAATAGAAAAGTCGTCTTAGATGGGCTTTGAAAATGTGAGATTTTGGTGCGACTTTATTGCGCGTAGAAATGGAGCTAAGATTGATTATTAGAAGGACGAATGTAGACCTCCTATACATACTATAACAATATACATAAAAACTGGATATTGGTTGATAATTTCTTATTTTCAATATAAAATCCGTGAAAATATTTATGGTTGTTAGATTTAAAAAGAGATTGTACCATTGAGGTACATAAATAAATTTTCAGATGATCCTAGGGCTTAGGAGATAAAAAAAGGTAATATATTGTACCCAACGAACACGTTAACATGCTGCATCACCTTATGTACCATAGTTTAAGCAAATAAATAATAAGTGCACACTCTTAGAAACATTATTTTCTTCTTTATGTAATTACAAAATTTTAAATACAGGATATATAGCGTCCATCAAAAATTAGATATTTTTGTTGTCTAATACATCAATAGACAAAAAATCTTAACATAAAGGACACAACAAAAAGCACCACGCCAATCACTCGAACGAATACCAATGCGGGCAAAATACTTCCACCCACAAGTGGCATGACCAAACTGCTAGATATATGTAAATTAATAACATATTACAGACAATTTGTTCAAGAGGGATGTTGCGACAGACAGACATGCGGGTAGGTACCCTCTCACATTCACAGCTCTTCGATTAAGTAATGGAAGTTAATTGACCATCAATTTATCAGTTAAAATGTTGTTTTTTGTCCGTTTTTCACAGAGTTTTTGATTGTAAGTGATGTTCGATTAATTAATATAAATTAGTAACAGTTTACTCGGTTACGGAGAAATGGGTTTTTGTTTGTTTATTGGCGGCGTGTCTTTTCGATGTTTGCTGTGTCAGTTGATTTTAACCGACCACAAAAGGACGAGGCTTGTTATCAACGATATATTTTTTTATTGCTTCAAGTCTATTAAAATAGCTGGACCTCAGTCATACATTGTGTCTCGATTCCCATATAATAATAATAAGGACCTTTAAAATATATTATTATTATAATAATTAGGACCTTTTTAAAAACGAAATATAGGAAAACATTGCCTGATAAATTGATGTCATTTAATTACGTATTTATTACTGTACTAGCTGTGCCCTGCGGTTTCACCCGCATGAATACCTAGGTCCCGTTCCCGGTGCCTTTATGTTATTCAGGGCGCAGAGGAATCCAACAAATCACTATGGTTACAAAGGCCAGGAAAACTTTTTTATTCCGCGCAATTTTCCAGTTTTTTTTTTCACAGGAACCTTCTGCTAATAATAACTAACACAACAAAAAAAGAATTAGCGAAATCGGTCCAGGCGTTATTGCGTTATGCGCTTACCAACACATTTAGTGATTCATTTTTATATAAACTCAAATACTCAAATCTTTATTAGCATTCCATATGTTACATAACAGGTGGTACAATTTCTTATAGTATAGATACTGTATTTAAGTGTGTTAGATATCATTACAAAATCTGTTGCAAGTACCATGATATATCGTTGCATTTCAATTAGGGACTATCTTGTGTGTATGCAAAACGTAGATTGTGATTAATGCAGTTTGAACTAACAAGGACTGAACGGTTTAATTGAACTAATCATTCTTGAGACCTAAATACTTCAAAATATCGTTCATCGTTCTGCGTGGAGTTGTTAACTGTTTGTTCGTTCATTTTGAATGTGATTGTTTGTTTAAATTAAGTAATTAAAGTAGAAGATTTTGTAAAAACTTAAGGACCTAAGAATATAAGATGGTTTGTGGAATTATCTTATTAATTTGGTATTATATGTATTTATTTTAAAATTGTTCATACGGTTTTTATAGCATACAATTTGTTAAGCGCATTTTCAAAAGGTAGAAAATAATATCTAAGAAGTAAATTTTATAGATTTAACTAAGGAAACAACCGTTAAAACCTATTTAAATCCTACAGCAATAAAGTTAAAATTTAACTTAAAGTTAACGCTTTACTAAGAATACGTTTAAATCACTCGTTTACTGTGCTTGTATATTTTTAAACTACGACTGTTAAAGACAGGCGTAGCTTTGGAAATAAGTGAAATGCGTAAAGTGCATTTAACGAGTATGCACCGGCTGCGCTCGGCCACGTGCTGAAACAGGCTATTTACAATATTCCCCTGCCGAGACACGCTTTTGATCTTTGTTTGCGTGTTTATACTAAATTTAAACGTTTGTTCTTTGATTTTTTATCCTATAAAAAGATGAGCTGTTTGTGATGAGTTTTGGTGCTGTTTTAGATCTTTGCGATGGTCACCAATGGGGTTTGTTAAAGTTAGAGTTACAAGAATATTTGTATTTATTTTGGTTTCTTCCAACAGTGTCTTACTTAAGGGAATTGCAGTTTTGTATGCACTTCGATGAACGTTCAATAAAACAAAATCATTTACAGTTTTGAAAGTGTTATACTAGTGCCTTGGCCAAAAATAGATAAAGATATTAAGACAAAAGGTAAAACCTGACATTCACCAAAATAACTTAGTTAGCATTCGCTATTTACTCCAAAAAGGCTTTAAAGTAAAATTTTATTTCTTTTACTAACCTAAAACATTTGTTATTTCTTTCAAATTAACCAAAATATATACTTGTATCTCTCTTCTCTCTCTTTAAGAAAATATAACAAAACACAATCCACAAAAGAGTTCAACAACCTTTCTCCAAATATCATCAATCTTGATACATTTGGTATCTTCATCCAATCACAAGATCTTAGATAATACCTCAGTTTAGCCCTTCACTGCGTCACTACGAACAATACTATAATTTAAGAATACAATGCAATAGAAATGCATTATCTGTAATTGGTATCAACATTCTTTTTCCGTTTCAATAATTTTTATTTCGTTACATCACTGTAGGAGTTGAAACTGTTGAGAAATTATCATATTACCTCACTTTTTTTTTTGTGTCAAAGCAGACTAAATAGACTGTTTTTTGTGCAAATAAATATTTTGCGACTACATGTAGAACTTTAAAACAATAAAATATGTAATACCTACAACAGTAAAATCCCTTTGAACTCGCACTTATCAGGAAAAATTAATAACGGCAGTATAATTTGTTAAGTACATAGTTGGTGCAATAGTTATCAAATTACATTCAAACAGACCTTCATTATAACTTTAGTAAAACCTTCCTCCATTTTTATCCTTCTCTTACCCTAACATACTTTTTGTTCT
This sequence comes from Autographa gamma, assembly GCA_905146925.1. Classification (NCBI taxonomy): domain Eukaryota; kingdom Metazoa; phylum Arthropoda; class Insecta; order Lepidoptera; family Noctuidae; genus Autographa; species Autographa gamma. The sequence continues at coordinate 8,063,108 of LR989865.1, forward strand.
ATCAAATCCAATAAACAATTAGATATATCTTTAAACTCTATTAGCAACCTTAATTATTACAAGGTAAATATCAAAAACAACAAATGTAACAAAAAAACTGTCAAATTGTCGAGTATCAATTACGGATGCACTTGTCAGCATTCAAACGGAAGCGGTTCGTTGATCCGCCGCCATTTTGCATCCGAGCGGCGCGTGCGCATCACAATTACAAAACAAGTACCCTACAGTTCAAATATAGAACGTTTCACCGCGATCCCGTTAAGTGACAGTTTAATACAATATAATATTCCGGGACAACTCACACACGGTTATCTGATCCCAAGCCAAGCATAGCTTGTGTTATGGTAACCAGACAACTGATAAACATACTTACATATTTCTAAATACATACGTATTATAGATAAATTACACCCAGACGCAGAACAAATGATTGTGTTCATCACACGACGATTTGTCCTGGGTGGGAATCGAACACAATACCTTCGGTATTCAGGAAATGTAACTTTAGTATGTACTGAAAATTAGGTGATTACGTAATTACGTTTATGACGTATTTGGACGTTAATGTGTGGCGTGTTGATAGAAAACTTTCCTGCTATTGTTTACGTGTACCAGTTTTGATGCAATGAAAGTGAAAATGTACCGTTTCCGTTGCATTTATATCATTTCTATTTGTTACCTGAGTAGGTAAAGTTATGGTACTTATTCGAATTAAATTATAGTACAACGTGGTACCTATGGCATAATAGCCAATTAATAAATTTCCGATTAAAAGAGTTTTTAATTTCGTTTTTAATAAAGTTGTACCTTTTTGTACTATTAGGCGAGATGTAATAGAGTCTGAATGATTTTGCCAAATGTAAAAAAAAAACTCGCTTTAATTAAACTTTAAAGCACTTTGAAATTACATTAATTCTTCATAATGTGGTAATAACAGCCTTTCGAAGATCACTCTATCTACTTACCATAATGATACAGCCATGATTTAACCAAGCTAATTACATAATTAAGACATAATTAACAACGAATAATAAGGGTGTATAACAGTGTTTACAAGAACCAATTATATTAACAACGCTATAAATTTAGACCGCGGGTTTTAATAGTAAAAGTACGTTAAACACACTGATTTTATAATACGTTACATTTTAATATCATAAATGTCGGTTAATTTAGGGCTGCTCCGCATACGAAAATCATGAAGCTGTGTTATTGACCGGTGGATTGTGACCTCGTGACTTCGTTTCCAGCTTTTATGGAATTTACTTAAATAAAACAAATTGAATGATGATAATACATAATTTGTTTTCTGTGTCATTCTTAGCCTGACATATTGTGCTAGGAATATCACATAACTCTTTCTAATCGTTCCCTAAATGCTAAGACGAATGATCGTGACTGAATCAATCTTCTCCACTCGGTCCGGTTCTGCGCCATAGTTGCCTTGAGTTGGTCCACCCATATCACTTAATAATCTGCACTAAAACTGTAGCGTATTACAAAGCGTTTATTTATGTTGTATATTTTAAAACATTATCCAAGCGAAATTGCACATAAAATTCATATACAAAAGAAAACTTACTGTAGTTAACGTAACTGCCAATTTTAATACAATTGTAACTAAAATATTTTAAAACTCATGCGTGGTAGCCCTGAGCACTCTCCCTTCGGGCGCCACGGAGTGTGACGTCATTAGCCACGATCGTCCTTTCACGGTAGTCCGACATTATACCATTCGTGATTTATTGCTGGACGCGTACAAATTGTCTGGACATATGATGTAGGTTACGAGTGCGTGTAGGATACTTTTCTTTTCATATCTATAGGTCAAGAGCTTTGAAAATGTTTGTTGAGTGTTATAAATGTAAAGACTATGGATTCGAACTGGTTTTCTTCGCTGTATTTGAGTAAATGCTCTATGTATGTATCTAAATGATCTTGAATTGTTATGATACACAACTAAGAATTTAATAAAAATAAGTATAAAAAGACTAGCACGACAATCAGACTTCAGATGCAGTAAATTCAGTTCAATTCAATTCTTTATTGCATACCATCATGTTACATAGGAGGTCACTATAGTAAGTTAACATTTCGTTATGGACCCATTGCACAGCAAAAGTAGGAGAGAATAGGACAGATAAGAAAAATAGATAGATCAACGAAATACGTTCTACTCATAAATGAGACTATCGTGACCCGTCATTGTCTGAACCAAACCCAGTTTTAAAACAATCTCTCACAGGATACAAAACTAACTTACGTTAAACAGTCATTAAATCCTTTCGGGGTGCGCGGGCGCAGGGCGTGCGCCCGCGCAGGGCATGCGCGGGAGTGTGACGCGTGAAGATCCCCGATACCTTTGTGTAAACCCTTCATGAATATTTATTTACGCATTTATTCAGGAGATGCAACGAGTTTCCGTTTGGGGTGGACTTTAAAGAATTTATTTAATGTCTTGCAAGGAAAACATGGTGATTTATCTAAGTTAAGTATCAGGTTGTTTGGTGATGAAGAAACATGTCTGGTATGGTAATGTTTTGTACGAAATATAGGGTAAGAACGCTGTTCTGTTGGTTTAATTTGTTATGTGCCAGTTTGGTTGATTTCTTTAAATCCTTATGAAGTGTCTGTATTTTTTTTTTCTTAAAGGTATCTATTTTTTTCGACTACGAAATATATTTTTGTTCTTTTAGGTTTAGGTTACAAGAAAACTTGATATGACCATTCATACGGTGTAGCATAGTTATGTAAATTGTGACACAAGATGGAAGGTGTTGTAACTGAATGTTCAATAAATCATGTGTCAATTCAAATTTCATATACTATAAATTATAGTCAAACACATTTACTAGGTTTGCTGCCTACTGCAATACTGATTTATGTATAACTTTATCTGAATAATGCTAATTTACATGTAATACCGAAATAGTTTGTGTAATTCAACATAATTATATCAAGTGTTTTTTGTAGAATTGAGAATTTCAATAAAATATTAAATTACGACATAGGTTTATGACTCTACAAAAGTTCTCAAAATTACATTAATCCGTACATCAATCGATTTCTTTGATAATCGAGAAACATTTTAAACGTTTAGCCAGATTCGTTTTCCTAAAATTAAATGTAAAACATACCCCGCAATTTTTTAAATCAAGACCAAATAGGACGTATCCAGTTAAATAATTATAATATAACTGTGTGAATAACAAAAGCGTTAAACGTAAGTGAAATGAATCATAGCTATGGGATGCAATACATTATAACTAACTTACACATTATGATCTGACAGACAATGACGTTATCTTAAGTTATTGTAACCCTATTGACAGAAAGGTCAATTTAGGAAAACTAACATAAATCATTGTAGTACCTAACCTAAAGAAACATTTATGCATGTCTCACGCTAATTCCGGTTGAATTAAATTACATTAACATGCAGCGCGATAGTTTAAAAGTTAGAACTAATATAAACTTGTATTTCAACTAGTGGAATAATACCTATTAGTAACTATATATATACTAGATGCACCCTGTGGTTTCATATCGTATTTACCGGTTCCGTTGACTAACAATAATAATCATATTTTATTACATGGTAACATAGGACCAAAATCAATCCTTTTACACTTTACTTAAATTAAGGATATTTAATCAATTTAGTTAACTGTGAGCGCATACTCTACCTAAATTAGAAAATAAACGTCTGTAAAAAAAATTGCCGGGTGATTATCAACGCGAGTTCAAGCCACGTCGAGGGCATTATATGTCGGACTAGAAACCAAAAACGTCGGACCAAAAACGCCCTGGTCCCGGTCTCACATTTGCTGGAGCCGCGGGATCGCTAAGCATGCTCAGAGCAGCTCCAGCGGGAAACGTCTTACATTCCTATTTTTGACATTGACATTTACCTTCCTAATTTAAATACTACTATGGTTTCAATTAGGATAAATATACCTATGTATTTAGATGTATACGAATAAAGTTACACCATACAGTGTTATGACTCTTACCAATGTATGTCATTATTTCATAGACTCATCTCCAAGAGAGATGGGAACGAATCGATGATGACGCCTATCTGACATGACGGCTAGATTTATAGGTTATGCTAGTTTTATTAGAGGGCTAGATTGATGTTCGTAAATGCGTAGACAGGCGTACTTCCAACTGAAACTTACATCCTGCAACTATAATTATGTTATGATATACTTTTTTTGTGGTAGCTTGTAAATCCCACAAATTCCACTATAAGTCAATAAAAGCTATCAGAAACGAATTAATTATTGATGTGAACAAAGTACTCACACTTAAAATTTTCACACTTTCTTATAAATGAACTGATATAAAATTTGTATACTGAGTGCCGTTCTTATGATTAAGACGATTTAAAAAACTAAAATGAAATCCATCTAGCAGTTTAGGATACAGAGCGTGCTAAGCCAAAGATGTACACACAAACACGTCAAAATACATAACCCTTCTTCTGGCAAATTCGGTAAAGAGAACTGACATTATGTTCGTCTTTCTTGCCAGAAAACTATAATAAATAAAGACACGTATGCGAATGATATATTATATCGAGGGGTAACGGGCTATTTGGTTTAAGCGACATTTTTGCAACTTTACAGGAGAGCCATTTAAAGTTTGAAATTTCGAAAAAAAAATCATAACACAAAAACTTCTGCAGCTATTTGAACGGGGTAAACTGCATTAAAATTTAATTAAAAATATCTAGTTGTTGATGCTAATACCAAATAAAGCGGACCTTTAATTACAAAGATAAATGTCGCTTAATACAATCTGCCCTTTTTTAGAGACAGGAAAAACGCTTCAAGTGACTGCATAACTACAATTGGCTACAGGGGAAAACAATTAAGCGACGACGCATTCTATTTACAGAGTAAGCCAAAAAGTATGAAGTAACGAAACCCACAAATAGTAGAAACAAGCTATTTATCTCAACTACCAATTTCAACTAAAATGACTGACAGGCTAGTTTACTTATGTGTGTATAACATTGAAATTGTAACGTTTAATGCCTATGTTTATTAACATCTAAGACTACTCGTATCAATGGCTGATAAAACAAGCTGATTTTGCTGATTAGGACTGAAAAGTAAATAAATATAATTGATGTTCCTATTGAGACTGTACTATAATAATTATTTCGTATAAACAGTTTAAGCGACGAACCCTGTCGGATTTGGGTGACGGACAAATGAATTAAGTTACATCACACCGTGTGATTAGTGGGAAGTCAAAAAGACTCAAGTTACATTTTAATAAAAATTAGAAACAGGAAAAACGCTTTAACTCTCATTGACTTATTTATGAGAGACAGGGTGACTGGTTTATGTCTCGGTTATTAATATGATGGCATGGTTCAAGTACATGATTAAAAATAAAATGCAAAATTCACGTCGTTTAATACACTGCCACTTTGGAAACAACACGAAAATAGTATTGTTTCAAACGCCAAAAAAGTGCTCCGATTTTAATGAAACCGGCATCATTCGACGGAGAAAAATTCGCTGATTCCAAATATATATATAACTCAATATCACCCAAAATGTCGCTTAAACCAAATAGCCCGTTACCCCTCGTATGTTGGCAGCTAACCGCAGACAGAACGACGCTAATTGTGACAGTCCGCTCTCGTTACTGGTTTATAGCCAATATGCTACGTAACGCTATGTAATATTGACTGCCTCGTTGTCCTAGTTGTGCTATGCGCGCCTGCTACGCTGGAGGTCTTGGGTTCGATTCCTAAGTCGACCAAGGTGTTATTGGGGATTTCTATGAAATTCTCAGTAGCTGGTCGGAGTTTGGATTTGTGCCCGGCTAGTGGCAATAGGCTCGCCCCCTATTACATGGAAACATACCGGCGAACTTTGGGTGTACATTGGTACACCTCTACCTAACCCTTCCGGGATACAGGCGTGATGATATGGCTATGTAATGCGTCCATTGTGTAGCCGATAGCCGGTAGAGGCTATGTAATACTGTTGCGTAATGGAGTGCTCACCGTTGATAATACTAGCTTTCTCTTGAGGCTACACCTTTGTGTCTGTTGTTGGTATGTCCTATTCCGGGGTGATGGTCTTTTAAGCTGAGGTCACAAGGACGTTCTCAATGCCCTTTTTTATGTTTATTACCCATTATCTCGACATTGTAGATAGGTTTAAAATAATTCATGTATGATAGCCCACAGCCAGTAATATATGTATACTTTTAATTGCAGTCGTCTTTTTACAATTATGTAAGCAATTATCAACAAAATCTTAATCGATCTGAATATGAAATTAACTACGTAAAATCATGTGTCGAGCAGGCAATGAATTATTTAAAACACTTTTAGTTTCTAAAATATGCCTATCAGGTTAAAAAAAGACCTACAAAGGTACTCCAATAAACTTTCTCTACAACAACCCAATTCCCCTCGTTACCATGCAAATGTAATAAATCAACGCTGACCGCCCGATCCTTGCGATGCGCGCGCGCATACTATTGTGTCTTACGCGCATCTGTCACTGAGTGACACAGCTAAAAATAGACCGAAATGTAGGCCAACTGTGTTGTTACCAACTACACTAGTTCGATCATGTCTAATTGTTCGTTTAGTTTCGTTATTTTTAGAAAAAAGTATGCACTTTAATTACCCGTCATTCAGTCAAGTGCCTTGGTCGTTGCCGCCAAAAGAATTGGCTAATTTATCTGCTGTGTAAAACCTTTATTAATTTATATACAGATGCGTTTGTTTATACTTTGTTGGTTGGTTGCACTGAGAACTGGACTATTTCGTTCAATTTTGACGACTTCCGTGGTCGAGTGGCGTACACACCGGTTTCAAGGTGTCGCTTGCTCTGAGGTCCCGGGTTCGATCCCCGGACGGGTCAAAGTAGAAAGTCACTTTTCGACATTGTCTCGGGTCTGGGTGTTTGAGGTACCTTCGTTGTTACTGAATTCCATAACACAAGTGCTTTAGCTACTTACTTTGGGTTCAGAGCAATGTATGTGATGTTGTCCGCATTTAAAAATAAATAAATAACATGGTTCTTTTGTGCACATCCTTTGGTTATTCCCCCAGATCCGGCGGGAAATGTTGATTCCTGTCTTCCCTGGCGAGGGGTCATACCCACGGTCGTGAGCGTTGCGATGACGTTCCTAAATCACGGGGACTTCCTATTGCATCTACATATCCGCCTAGTCACACTCATGTACTGTGAAACGTACATTGATGGCAATACTGACTGTCTCTTGTGGGTTTTGGTTCATGTACTTTAATATTGCTGTTCCTTTATAGTTAAGTTAGGTCGGTTTGAGTTTTCACCTCTCATGGTTCTGATTTACATTATGGCAGTGTAGGTAAACCCTTAGGCCTATGTTTCTAGATAATGTAATATAGATAGGTAAAATAGTAATTCCGAAGCCCAGGATTGGTTTTTGGGGAATATTGCACACACAGTTTTCTCGTCACGCCTTCGTTCTGTCATGAGGTAGTCTTTTAATCGGGCAGGTAACGAGAATGCTAGCTAGGTTTGCTTTATACATTTAGGTGGATGTTTAAGTAGGTATCATTGTGTTTGAATTGAAACACAATTTCTCGAAAATTGGGGAGTGCTTTCACCTCAGTTTCGCAGGAAACATCTAAATAAAACTAGGTAGTTTACCACGTAGGTAGCACGAGCTGCTCAAAATCATTCGCAAGGAAGCCACCAAGCATTCGACTAGCATATAACATCAGTCGCCGCCTCCAGCGATTATCGTTGAATTTGGCTGGTGTTTACATTCCCGTGTATTGTCCGTCATCGCTAACCGTTCTATAAAACAACTGTGTTAAGAGATATTTTGTTTTGTAAACATCGGCCGTGCGATTGTCGCGATTCAATGGATGTGGACGGGTTGATTTGAGAGCGACGATTGGAACTGACCACTTTAACGCTTACGATACCACTTAACATACCTTTATCATCGATTATCTCTAATCTTCTGGTGATATGAACTTCATTTTTAAGCTCGAAAATGTGGTTACATTAGACCATAATATGTTTTCTCTATTGGTAGCGACATACCCGCAGGATGCCATTTAATACCCAATTACGTTAACAAAATTTTCAAGAGATTATCACACGGGATAAACATAACATACCATCACGCCTGTGTCCCCGAAGGGTTAGGCAGAGGTGTACCAATGTACACCCACAGTTCGCCGGTATGTTTAGGTCCCATGTGATAGGGGGCGAGCCTATTGCCACTAACCGGGCACAAATCCAAACTCGGATAAAGGCCTTTTTTCTTCTAAAAATTCTGTATGTTGTTATGCATGTGTAATACTCTATTTTTCGTACTTGTCGTCGTTGAGTGAAGTAAGAGCATGCATCTGTATTCTCTAATTAAGTTTGTTAACAATAGAGTTTAGCAAGTCGGTGCTTGCGCAGCCGAAACGACCGGCTACTGTTCGCTAGGGCTGCTACCTTCATCTAGAATTGTAGATCTTACGCATTTTACACTTGATTTTTTAAGATTGGCGAATATTGCTGATTCTAAAATATTACAAGGTTGCTTTGGTGGACAGTTCGCAAGTTTTATCACGATTTGTACAAACGAAAAAAAAAGTTCTTGACATTGTTTTAAGGTATTTTTCTTAGCGTTTAAGATTTTTGCTCAAATAAATGTCGGTTAATGATAGCCTTTTGCTAGCTTCATTCACACCTACAAGGAAGTACTCACTGACTATACCCATAACATTCCAGCTTTAACTAAAAAAAGAATATCATAAAGCTGCATTCAAACGAGCAAGTTAACTCGCCCTACAACTTTTTCCGTACAGCCCTAGAGTATGACGCAAACTCGCATACAATCGCTAATTAGTATGCACCGTTACTGTACTTGCCAATTGCAAGTAGGAAGCTCAACACACCTTTAGTACGCCGTCAAAAGGCTTAACACCTTACCTAATGTTTATTTGAACAGACAATATGACAATGAATGCTTTGTGAATACGTATCTCTTTTTAGTTTTCGCTTTATGTTAGTTGTAAATGTTGTACGGTATTGATAACTTGTTTCTTATACATATAATATTAATTTCAACGAGATATGGGTTCGTTATATTCCTTACTAAATTTTAATACTACTGTTTAATACTAATGTTTAATGGTACTGCTGAAAGTGTTAATAGTGTTAACTTATTTTGAGTTGAAATTTAGCAAACTGACTCTAAACCCGATGTACTTTACACCTCTTGTGGGTAGATAGACCCTTTTGGTAACACCCTGTATAGACTTATCATATTAGAAAACAAAAAATCATGTCTTATTTTACCTGATTTTGTATTTCTTGTTACGTCAGAGAAAACATACGATATCGGATGCACTACTACTACTTAGATACTAATAGATTACTTTCTATCTTTGCAGATACTACCTCAAAAAAACCAAAGAAAAATGTCCCGAGCACGTCCAAACAGTAAAGTCTGCAGGCGCCTCTTCCCTATTTCTGATGCAGAGGAACAAGCCAAAATAGATAACTTCAATAACATCCTCCAAGAAGCAACGGATAGAGATATACTCGAGAAATCCAATAAATATGGCTACGATTTCAAACTAGACCGTCCCTTAAATGGAAAATACATTTGGCATGAAAACAAAACTGGTAATCCTGCCTTCGAATGGATAGGAGTAGAGAAATGTGAAGAAGATATCAAAGAGAATGAAAAGGTCTTGCCAGTACAGTTTATGAATGAAAATACCCCGATGCATGTGAGAGATGAGACTGTTGGAGTTATAAGAAAGAGGAGGAGGGAAGTGGAACACAAGGTTGGCAATACATCCGCTAAACGAAAGGTTGATTTTAATTAGAAAAGCTTCTCACACCTATTATTCATTCTTTTTAGACTTAAAGCCATTATTATTGCAGTTAAACAGAGATAGAACTAAACAGACCCATTTATATAATAAAGACTCAAGACGCGGAATTGTTAAGAGTTTTTCGGCACTATGTATGATAAAATTTAAAATTTCATCTGTCGTAGGCCCGAAATCGTTACCGATTTTTCTTGAAATAATAATGCTTTTCATTACCTATTTTTTTGGAATAATAAAGGCTTTAAGGTTTCCACGCTAGATCTTTAGAAATTCATGTCTCTTTCCATAGGCCCCAAATTAATAAATCTATCTATAGCCGGTTTTAATTACTACTGATTGTCATTGAAGAAATTAGACATTTTTACATTAGGCCATGATCACATCTCTGATATGGAAATCGGTCCACAGGATATGTTATTAATTTTGGGGAGTAATTCGTTGACAGTAAAACTAGATTTTACTTCATCATCATTTTCATCATCATCATCATCTTCATCATCACCATCATCCATCTGATAAATCATCATTAGCAATTTATCATCTACTTTCATATAATTTTTGGCTTTTTATTAATTATGTTCTGTATTACTTTCGACTGCTTTTGTACATGACTAGTCTAATTAAGACGACTTTAAAAGTTGGCATTGCCGACTGTGGAAGTGTAGCTAGGATTAAAGGTACGTCAAAACTTTGTTTAGGGTTTCAACATTTTGCTTTACCTTAGAGTAAAAAATTAAACTTAGGTACACTAATCCAATTCACCATAGATTTCATTTATACAACTTCAAATGGTACTAGATAGATTGTAACACCTTGGTACTATTAAATGAAAAAATTGTATTATTTTTATTCTAAATAAAACCAGATTTTGTCTCAAAATGTTGATTCCCAAAATGACAATTTCCGTACCACAATACGCTTAAAAAGTGCCACAATTACAAGTAGGCTTTACACTAAGGTTTAGGTTATATTTTTAAGTACTTTAAATCCTTTATTTTCGGCTCATACTATCTAAAAAGACTGTTTAAGAAATTTTTATACTATTGTTTAATTTTATTTGTAAATATCGGTTCTTCCTGCTTTTCCACTACTAACATCACAATGCTATCGTTCACATTCTAATATTTTGGATTTAAAATTAATTTATTTTAGACTTTCTTTGCATTAGGTCTGTTCCTCTAAAGTAAGGCAAACGAGATGAGGTAAAGAATGAAGACTACATAACCTCTACTGAGGTACATTAGGATAGCAAGCGACAGGAAGTAAATTGTTCAGTCGCTATCGTTGTGTGGCTGTCGTTGTGCGTTTCATAATACAGGTCGGTTCTTCAGCTGTCATCATTTGATCTGTCATGTTACTTTTTGTAGTAAAATTGATTCGGAATCTTCCGACAAACCATTTAAATCCAATTAATATAAAAAAGAACAATTTAAATATCTCGTTTTTCTAGCCGTACTTTGGTATTATACTTGACAGGCCTAGTGTTCATTTTAGTTGTTAAAAAAGTTTTTTTTTAATGGACGAATGTGATCACCGATAATTTTATAATGATAATGTACTCTTGTCCTAATAGTGAGACTTGTTTAGTTGCTGTGCGAGTATTCAATCTAGCTTTTTAAATATATTATTTTTCATTGTTTATCTATTGATATTAATGGTAAAAAACTCACTTCCTATCTTAAAATACGCCATAATGGGTTATTTTGAAATTATCACGATTAACTTTAGTTGTTAACTTATAACTATTTAAAATAATTGTTCCTTTTTTCTGTTCATATATAAAGTCGTTTGCATATTTCAAGTATATTTTTTGTAGATTAACTACATTTTTTCTATTTTCTAGAAATATATATTCGCACAGCTGTAGCATAAAATAACTTTTAGATTATACTCGTAGTCGTAGAAACCATGAACGAAATTCTAACTAAATTGTTTATATAAATTCTGAAAATACTCTATGTATTAATTTATATTATTGATCTCGGAATATAATAGACTAAAAATTAGTCTCATTGCATTTTACATAACTACTTCAGTATCTGCTTAAACGGCAATAATCGTCAATTATTTATTTTCATTTGAACAGAATAAGTTATATTAACAAAATTTTAAAACAGTCATTATGTCACTTACTTACTGATGTAACACAAAACATATTAGATTCCTTGGTAAGAGAGTAGCTTATTATATAAAAAAAAAACATGAAAAAATTACAAGATGTTATCAGATCAATACTTTGCCTGGTATTCGAAAATCATTAAAAAAAATCATCCACAATAGGCTACATACAATTCATTACATCTGTCATACCTACTTTATACATATATTTAAGGAGAAATAAAAACATATGAATTGTCATAAAAAACATGCTTTATAAAAATGCAAAATCGAAAAAAAAAGTGTTTTGTATATCACAACAATGGGCACTGGCAATATCTTACAATCCATATTTACACTTATATTTTATTCTGCACCTATTCTTTAATTAACTATATCATGTTTCAATATACCTGAAACCGAGTTCAATTAACATTTAATTAAAAAATATTGGTTGAAAATCAATTAATTTATTTACTAAGCTGACGTTATTATTTAATTCTAATCATTTTACATGTATACTTTATAAAACAGCTATAATCCAAAGTCCAAGTAGGATTTCATAGCTTCGATAGTTTTTAGAATAAATATGTACTTATTTTAGATTTATATTTTAAAAACATTTCGAAATTATGTACATAGCCATTGTCATAAGTTATTTATAATTTCTACCTATTTATTAAATTATTGTCATCAAATGTTTTAATTTAATGTAAAATAAATTTTGGCGCTGATTCTGTTTTACAAGAACAAAATTTTAGTTGAAGACAATGCTTTAGTTTTGGTTGAGTTTGAGTAGAACAGAATAAGCGCCATTGTGTATTAACTGTTTTGTTTTGTTTTGTCTATGTAATGCCTAAAAAGTCTAAAACACACCTTTCCAGGCTTTTCATTCGATCAAGTAAAAGTTTCATCCACGTTTTATTAGCTGAGAGAACTCTATATAACATGAACCTACAATATTTGTACTAAGAAAAGTAGCTATTAATTTCTAACTATATGATATTTGGAAATATTCTTGACAGTTAATTACACATATTATTTAATCATTTTTGAAGGCTCTTGCCTGCATTTTGCTTCGTAATCAATCAATCGAAATATTTTTATTTCAAGTATACTTTTTTAAGTTCTTTTAAAACGTTATATTACTGACTCTAGTTGCAGGTCCCAAAATGTCATTTCAATGGAGAAGAACCGGCAAGAAACTTTATACATAAACATACCGATTTGTTATTTCTCAATCTAAAATCAATCTTTAGTATTCAAAGTATTTTAATCGCGTAGGAGTCTAGGTATGCAGGTATACTGTTATTAGTAGGCCAAGATCCGAATACGTTTAACAACTAATAAATAGTTAAGAAATAATTGGAGTCGTAGAATAAAACTAGATGTAATTACTCGTAATGTTTAGATTAGTTAAGTTTAATTGAAATTTTAGTGTATTTGCTGAATTTTTTGTCTTTATGTTGACCAGATTTAGTGTTGTGTATAGGTTTTTAAATGAAATTCTCAGTAGCAGGTCGGAGTTTGGATCTGTGGCCGGTTAGTGGCAATAGGGTCTCCCCTTACATGGGACCTAAACATACCGGCGAACATTGGGTGTAAATTGGTACACCTCTGCCTAACCCTTCGGGAACACAGGCGTGATGGCATGTAATGTTATTTACTTTTAGTATTTAATTCGAAGTCTCTGCCTAGCAATGGTACAGCTAGTAGAAATTAATTACACTTACTAATTATGAGAACTTTATAGCCAATTTGTCGAGGCGGTCTAGCAGTTAAATGACCGAAATTGCATGCTACATGCAGGTTCGAACCCTGGTTAGCAATTGTATGAATTTTCATTAATTGTTGTATTATTTTAAGGCGAATTATAAAACAAAAAGAAAAATCGACAAAACTGGAATGCAAATGGATCTATGCTAACGCTAACACGTTATTTTACAACTGTGGTAATTGCCATTGCTACGCGGTCGAGAGGTCTTGGGTTCGATTCTCGAGTCGACCAAGTTGTTATTGGGTTTTCTATAAAATTCTCAGTAGCAGGTCGGAGTTTGGATTTGTGCCCGGTTAGTGGCAATAGGCTCGCCCCCTATTACATGGGACATAAACATACCAGCGAACTGTGGGTGTACATTGGTACACCTGCCTAACCCTTCGGGGATACAGGCGTGATGGTATGTTATGGTAATCTATGCAATTATGTGTTAGTTCCTTGTATATGTGATAAAGGCCTTTACCCAGCAGTGGGACATTCACCTGACTATTGATTATCATTCACAATAGCCTAGCTCCCTTCAATGACTGTCACCGTGTTCGCCAGACTGTGAAACAAGGAAATGGTTCGGTTTCACTCGAACTTTATGTAATGTAAGTATGAGTTGCGAGTTACGAGGTGAGTAGTGTAATATGACCTTTAGCGACCTTTGAGAACTGAATAGAAAATATTTTTCTTTATTACAGACGTTAATTTTACTATATTCATAGTACCTAATAACTTTTTACAGTAGTAGTGTATTGGACTTTTAAGCTCTAGATAGTGGGTTTGATTCCCACTCTGCCAATTTTCAGAAAATTTTGAGACTAATTTTAGATTATAAGTGGTTCTTTCTGAGGTAATAGACTTACCATGATAAAAATTCATAATCAATACAATATACCTAGCAAATAACATCTTATATGAAAATCATGCAAGTTCGAACCCTAGCAAATACTAATATGACATCGACAACATGTGAGAACTTAATTACAACACTGAAACCTAAGACCCTTTTTCATTTTTTTGACATTTATAGTATCAGTTATCGACACCTAAACGGATCAGACAGGGTTTTCTTACCACCCTGTATACTTCTAATACTATCTTAGCTGAACACACAATAAATAACAAGCCTATTAACCTATTATTTCAAGCCATTTGTAAATCTTTAGCACCAAACTACCGGAAAGATGATATCTCCCGTAATATTTGTAAAACAATCCGTTGCATAACTTATGCATACGAAATCAAGACCTGAAGACTTGATCCGTGACGTCACATCCCGTATTTTATGTATGCACCCTAGTTTCCTGTAAAGGTTTCTCTTTATCTTCACGCTTTTTACTAATTGGGGTAAGTAGCTAAAGGTCGGTTTTGAGCTAGGTAACTTTCTAGCAAGACAGGTTAGTAAATAATAGGGATGATGAATATTTTTTATTTATTTGTCCATATTTTTGATTATACAAAAATAATACACCATGTATTGTTTTTTGTCCAGTGAACAAAAAAAATAAGTAGTTACAGTGAGTACTTGACAAATCTTGCGTGACGTCACGTCTAAGCAAAAAATGTACCAAGCCGTGACGTCACAAGCCCCCACTCCTGAACTTAAAAGCGGTTTATCTATGGAATGTAACGGCTGTAAAGAATTGTTCATTTGTATTAAAGAATTGAAATCTAAATAAAAAGTGTCATCGATAATTGTGTGGTATTTATTTAATTAACTTAAATATAAACGGAAAAAAAATGTAGATGTTGTAATGTTACAAAGAAAGGCCACATATTTGCACTTCTCCTTATAACGTATGTATAAATATTAGCGTTATTCCATTTATTAATCAGTCAATTTTCAACCGACTTCAGAAAAAGGAGGATGTTCTCAATTCGCCTGTATTTTTTTTTTCTATTGTAAAAATGATTAAATATTCAATGTTTATTGTCCAAGTTGTCTTTCTGATAATAATGTGTAACATTGTATTAAAGAGATTACTTACATTATGACAAATCAAGACTGATTCATTTATGATAACACGATTGTGGTAAATAAGTAAATATTTAGTTATATATCCGATTAAAAAGAGTTTCTTTCTAATTGAACAGTTACAGAACCTATACGTAATTAAATAAACATTTAATTACGTATAAGTAATACTTAATTAAATGTGTATAATGAATATAAAAATAATTAATAAATAATAAATATAAATAAATAATAAATATTTCTGGACAATTCACACACGGTTATCTGATCCCAAGCTAAGCAGAGCTTGTGTTATGGTAACCAGACAACTGATATACATACTTATATATTTCTAAATACATACATATTATAGATCAATGACACATAAATGACAATTGCGTTACAATTGTGACAACTGTTTTCCATACAACTTGATGTAGGTACGTGCATATTTTAAAGTACGATGTTTTATAGGAAATTACTTAAAAGTGCACTAATTACATTAAGAACCAATATTTCTATATAAAAGTGTAAGATAACGTATATCTATAACATAAACTAAACTGTCTTACAAAAACGGTAAGTATTCATTCAAACATATTTCTTTTAACATACTAATGTGACGGGCCTGTTGGTCTAGCGGTTAGTGATCCTGACTGCCATACCGGAGGTCGTGGGTTCGATTCCCACTCTGGACAAATGTCGTGTGATGAGCACGATCATTTGTTCTGTGTCTGGGTGTTATTTATCTATAATATGTATGTGTTTAGAAATATATAAGTATGTTTATCAGTTGTCTGGTTACCATAACACAAGCTCTCTTAGAGCTTAGCTTGGGATCAGATTACCGTGTGTGAATTGTCCAGGAATATTATATTATATTACTATTTCATAATGGCCTGTAAACACTTACTAAACACCTATTACGTAAAAAAAACTGGGCCTCGAGTCAGCTATTTAAGAGTTGCATGAATTGACCGAATGACCTGCTTCATTTGGTAATTTTTATGAAAATTGGCATTCTGGCAACTGTCATTACGATCATTCTCTTCGAGAGTTCAATGAGATCTTATCGTACGCATATCTGAATGCGAAAATTAGACACAATGACAGGTACACTGACCAACCACTGACATGCATTTAAAATAGCTGAATCGAGCCCCTGATGTTAAACACGAAATAGAATAATTTTCTAGTATTTTCTGTTTAACACTAAAAAAGGAATATTTACAATTGTATATGAATGATGGGAAACATCGTAATGATTCTATGAAGGTTGTAGAAAGGGTTTCTTGTGTCCTGAGGGCCCGTGGGAAGGTCGGCTAAGGTTTGCGAGCGAGGTTCAATCTCTGGATGATGGACAAGGAATAAATACATAAGTAAATAGTATATTGCTTTGTTATATCTTATTATTTAACGTAGTATTTCGATTTTCTCGTTGAGCGAAGACCTACTGATATTTTTTTACTTTCGATCATTTAGATATTTTAAGTTAGTCACATTAACTTTTAAAATGGTAATTAAATAAAAATATTAAGAAATAAATATTAGATTCTATGTACATCTTAAATTCAGAAAACTAGTAACGTGTATTTGGTGTAGATTTCATAATTAACTCCGACCTGCTACTGAGAATTTCATAGAAAAACCCAATAGCACCTTGGTCGACTTGGGAATCGAACCCAAGACCTCTAGCGTAGCAGGCGCGCTTAGCACCACTAGGCCAACGAGGCAGTCACGTAATAAATACTCAATATAACCTAGAAACAAGAGAAAAACTTTACCAATTTCACTTACCAACCTTACAATGTTTTCCTTGGTCTTAACGAAAGGGAAGCCATTAAAATAGCAACAAAATAGAATCTCATACATTTGAATGGGATCCGATCGTTACAGGCGAGTGAGTGAGTGAGTGAGTGAGTGAATGAGTGAGTGAGCGAGGTGTGAGTCCCTTTGTCCTATCTTTAATTGAGATGAAAGTAAAAATACGTTCACTAGTTTGTTGCATAGCGGTTTTGATTTCAATGTTAAGGGAAATGAATACTCTTTTATGAGTGAGTTTTATAAATGAATGATGCTTAGAATTTATTGTAATCCTTAAGTTAAAGCTACTATGATTCCGTGTATAGATTTTGCAATATAGGTAGGAACAATACAAATGTTTTTTGATAAGTGTACGACTTTTGGTTGACAAAGCGATTGTGATTTTTAGATTAGTCTGGATTACTTCCTTACTCTACCTTCTAATTTAAGTTACTCTTAACGAGCAATTAAACAAATGTATTTTATAAAACACTTTTTTCTATTATATTTGCTATAAAAAAAATCTACCTTTACAACCCATATAGTCACTAACCTATCTAACCAAGTAACGGACATACGTTAAACAAGCTGCTTCCCCCATAAACGAAGGCAAGCGTGAAGATACACCAACGGCCGACACTTTATACTTCCGCCAGGAATCGAACCGGATACCCTGCGCAGGGGCATAGGATCCTTCTTACTACTTTACTAACTTGTACGGATTCGTTAGAGTCATCTTGTGATCGGTATATAATTTCCATTTCAACGCCTTTAGGGGTTAAAAAGGGATGTGTGGTGGAAAATTTTAAGAGGGTTTTTGGCGGTTTGGTGAGTTTATATTTGCCCAGTAGGTAGGTAACTAACAATAAGTTAAAATTTATTAAAAAAAATTATTTAGGGCTGATTTCACAGGTGTTTAAACTCAGTTCAAGCTAGTCTCGGTTTTCGGGACAAACAAAAACTGAACGCAAATTATCCAGTAACTAAGAATTAGACATTTGACGAAAATATAATTTAGGGACACGGAAATACCCGACTAGAGTGACTAGATCACGGTTAAAAAAAACCGTTATAAAAACAATTTAAATAAAAATCCACATAGGGGTATGTTATCAATTTATCCAGAGATATCAATTAAAAAGCGATTCTCAATTGAATAATAGAAAGAGGGGCACAAAACTAATGTAAAAGGCATAAAATTTTATTTTATCATACAACCCGCTTTCTACAAAATGGCCGTGTCTCGTTGAGTCAATTGTTTTATGATAGGGAACAGCGAATTTTAATAAGGGCGGTGCGTTTGAGCAATTGGTGGTGGTTTCCTTATGAGGTTATGATGTCATATTTAAATCTGGTGTACATACTTCGCAAAGTAATAAAATAATTTGTAGATACCTAGGTCCATAAGTTCGGACTTATTTCCGTAATTGTTAAATTGATTTTGATACCTTTTTATGGAAGTAAAACAGTACATTATAAGTGTTTTTTATTTGATTGCACGTATTGTTTTTTAAGGAAGTGTAAAAAAAATACCTAAACATTCAAAACTTAGCTCACTTAAATCCTTTTTCTTTGACGCAAATAACACTTACCTTACTACATAAAAACTTACCTTTAATTAATTCTTCAAATTTCAGATCATTTTTTTTATCAAAGCTTACTCAACAAATATTTTAACTACAAACACTGGTCATGGGCATTACCACGCTTCACAAAACCATTCCTAATGCACTGTAACATCCTTGCATCCAGCATCTCTCACCAGACAGACCGACGACACGCATCCATATTCATTAACCCCAACATCATCAAAAACCGTAACAAATCGATTAACGAACTTTTACGGTTTACGGTTTACCCCACACTATGTTGGGTCACCTTAATGAAGTTTTGGGGTTAAGGTCACAATAGACCTCGATGAAGAATTGTGCGCTCAGATTGATGAAGACCGATGGGTTAAGTGCAGGGCCGATTACACGGCTACATAATGTACAAGCAAGATTCGTTGAGCGATGTTACGTTAAAGTTAACTGAGTTCAATGCTTAGACTACCATATTACTATTAGAACGCAGTTTAGGAATGAACATTTGGCGTTTATTTAGGTGTAACGTATACCTAATTCTCTAAAAGTCACCTTATTAGAACTTACTCGTAGAATCAAAAAAAAGTTACTAATTTAACTGCCAAAGTCGCCCCTGTGATTCAACATTTAATATCGATCACGTAGGTTTCTTTATTTGAACTACGTTTTAATCTAACTCGTGAAATCAGCCCTTAATAATAATAATGCCAGATTTAATTCGTGAGATATTAGGATCGGAAGTTTTGAGAATTATCGGACTATTCTAGTCCCGTATATAATTGATTTATTGATATTATTCTGTTTCAAATAGCGCTTCAAATATCGGGGATTTTTCAAATGGTTGGTAACAGTTTTATTATAATTTGATTATAATGTGATTGGTGTTGTCTGATTTAATTGATTATAAATTAAGTAAAGAAAAAATTGTTGGAGCTTAGGGTGTAGGAATTGCCTAATTAAATACGTATATATGGAGTGATATGTAAGGCACATCGATTTTTTTTTATCGGATACATCGAATGCTGTTGTTTAAATACAAACTGTTCCTCATAGCTAAATAAATACTGCCGACTCGCAAATTTTAAAAGCATCTTGCATATTAAGACGCCAAAGTTGGTTTAATGCTCTAAGCGCAAAAGCGTAAACAAACTATAAACAAAAACTCTACAATCATAGACACAACCCAGATGTGTGTAACACGAGACCACACGTGTTTATGGCATACGACCAATTTTTTTTACTTTTAACAAAAAAGCATAGATAAGTAACGCATTCGCCATGATTTATGTCAGTGCCGAAAGAAATGGGCGGGAAAAGAAAAAATGGTTTGTTTTTAATTTTCTCTATGGTTGTATGTGGTTATGGTCATTTATTAAAATGTCAGAAGAAAGTTAATTCGTCTTACAAGTGTTACTGATTAAATCGTTGTGTAAATGATCTGCATTTTTAAGCGCGGGTAAGTAACTTTATTTTAATAGATCTGTTAGTACCTTTACTTATCAAGTGAAATTAAAGACACTGGTTGTATTTTGCTGTTTTATAACAAAAATAAATGATACATATAAAACCTACCTACTTAATATTAAGTTAAGAATAATGTGCATGTTTTGTTGTTAATCTCAATCAAAATATCTAAACGTATAATTAACATTCATTTGTCTTAATTAGTTCCTTTAAAAGTGTAGTTTAATACACTATTCTTTCGTTCATATAATTATTACTTACTTAAATATCAAGTTCCTAATATAATCTACTTCGAAGTAGCATAACGCCATCTAGCGTTGAGTAGTAAATTAACACGAAGAAAATTTAGAATAAAAGTATGAATAATTTGGTTCATCTCTTAGTATGAGTAAAAAATAAACTGACAAACTGCTGATATTAGTAATACATTATTTTTGTCATTCTTTGTTAAAATCAATGCATACAAGGAGTAAAGGTTTTTGCAAAACAAATTTCGTAAATTGCGACGATACTATTAGGTAAACCCAATGATATTCTAATAAACAGATATGTTATAAGCGTGCAATCGTGAAGACTCGAAAACGTCCTAATTGGGACGTATTGCCATTAACAACAACACTATTTGTCTCTTTTTTTCTTATGGGTTTTATCGCGCTATCTCTTTCGCTAGCTGCCGCGCTGCGCGGAACACTTTTTTCGATTGTTTTGTATGTGTATAACATATCTGTTCATTAAAATATCATTGGGTAAACCTGTATACGTTTTATTTACACGTATTGTCTTGAAATTAGTGTTTTTTTTTATATATATAATGATTCTTGCACTCAGGATCACCACGCCAACTGCTTTATCCGACATGTTGCGCGTTCGATGCTAGCACGAGACAAACATTTGTGTAAACTATAGATGTTTTTACACAGGTAAGTTATTTATTCAATGATTATTTGAAACACAACAAGGATTTTATAATTAAAATTCCTTTAAACGATAGTCGAAGGTAATAAATATATTATGAAAACTTTATTCAAAACTACTTTTTACGGATTTTTATGCGGTTTATTTTAGATTTTAGGTCCTGAAATTTCGACATCTTTACAAGTATCATGGTCACGGACACGGGTCATAATCCGTAAAAATTAATATTATTTCAATGTCTAACATTTGCGTAAACCTAAGAAACCATTATTAAAACTTGTGTTGAATTAATAATTATCTGTTGAAACAATATCCAGTATGTAGGTACCTGCAGTAAAATAGGCCAGGACTGTGTAATAGGATCAGAGGCCCTTTACACAGTGGCCCTGTGACCTATTTAGCTCAATTGAATCAATTTCATCACACCAGCTAGTTAATAAACATACTATGTAGAACATGACGTGCTGGCGGAGCTGCGGCTGTGCGCGCCGAGCCAGTACGTGGGGGCGCGCCGCCGCCCGCCGCTGCTCAGCGCTCAAGTAGCAAGGACGAACTTACTCAAATTTGCTCCAATGTCGCGAGCAATAATTTTAATTAATAAGATAAATAATAATTTAGACATATTTTTACTTACCCTCCCTAAATTTACAGAAAGCGCACAGAGACTTATAGAAAATAAAATGTAAAAAGATATTTGATTGTTATTAGAAGTTTGTTGTTTTTGTTTGTGTCATAGTTTATATCTAGAATAGTTTATTATATAATGTTTTTAATATGTACCTATAGCATCGCATTGGATTTTATGGATCTGTAATGGTGTTATATGTTTCAAATAAATAAATAAATAAATAAATAAATAAAATGATACTTTGTTCGAACGAACTGAAGAACGAATGAGTGAATGAGCTGTTGATTGATGAATTGTTAAATGTTGCCAAATATTTTAAGAAGATCGGTATTAGTTCAATTTTTTTGCTAATATAACTGGACTGTGTTTTGCTAATAATGATTAAATTTAATAATGCATTGTTAGGTCTATGTAATATTGTAGAACGGGAATTAGCGCGTACATGCATAAATACCTTTAGGGCTTGACGTTTCGACCGGGTTACACCGGCCGTGGTCGCAAGCAGACATGCATGTTCGCGCTAATCCCCGTTCAATAATATTAATATAAACATGCAGCGCGATAGTTTAAAAGTTATTAGGTCTACGTAATTTAAAGTATTTATCTAAAAAATACAAGCGCATGCATATATTAAAAATAAAGTTAAGTTTGAATGAATTAATCTTCGGTTCCAAATATACGAAATAATTAATAAAACACTATATATTAAATATTATTGCTTACTCTAAGTATAGTGTGTGTCTAGTTGTACCTAAATGCTATATAGCTCCAACCCTAAATAAAACTCATCTTAAATAAGTAAAATTACTGTGAGAGAATCGGGATAAAAAACCAACATTATGAAACATCGTTTAAAACACATTTATATTTACGATAACAATCTCCAATCAATTAATTATTGTCAATCATTATAACCAAAAGAATAGGAACAACCCTACTGTCCCGTATGCCCTTTTTATCAAAATTAACTAAAATGAATAAAAATCTCCGCCAGTGGCGCCCTCTATACGGGTATATTCAAGACTATTGTTGGTTAGTGAATTATTTAGCACCGAATTATTTGAGGGTTGATTATAAAAATGTCTTTTAGATAGGATTTAATAAAAATGTGACGGTTATAATATCATTTTTTACGTTTTGTCTATTTAATTCATTTGGAAAATGTTTTTTTAATTTACGTATAAGAATAACTAATAAATAAGTTTTTTTTTTTAATAAAATATTATTTAAAAGATATGTAGCTACTTATAGTGTATTTATAAAACTAACAATGAATCTGAGGGATTTTTAATCTGCGACTTTGTTCAGAAAATGCTTCATGCAATCATAATTTTGGTACTTTATTTAGTTGCTATACCAAAAGATAAATTTAAATTCATTACTTTTAAAAGAAATGGTTTAGTTGTTATTTTTCATTGAGTTGTGATTACTACTATTCATCTTTATTAACTTTAAAGGGGTAGATAAAAATCTTACATTACATTTTCTTCTAAAACAATTTAACGTGCTTTGTAACTGCAAGATTAATTATTTTTTAACCTGGATCATTAATCCCAATCGGCAGATGCATTGATACCCTTTTTAAGCTGTTTGTTGCATGCTGCCGAGCTGCCGTATTTTACCGTAAATTACATAACAGCTTTTAAAGCTGTTATGTAATTTTATTGTTATAAAGTATTTTTATCGGTTGTAAAATACAATTTAGATTGAGACAGAAATAAATTCAAATAATAATCCCAGATAAAGTTGTTTAAAAACATTTCGTTCCAAATTATAAAAAAACGACAATCTAAAGACATTCTACTTTGATACTCTTTACTAGTTACTCTGGCTATTATTTAAAGTTCATTGTATTAAATGCCACCCCTATTCTTGAGACAAAAAGGATGCTGGCTCTCAGACTACTTATAAACTTCAGTCGTTTCAATTACACGCATATACTCACTATGTAGTAAATAATATAAGTTGTGACATTATTATACTCCATTATTTGTAAAACTATTTTGCACATCACTCATCAATGACGAAGTTTTTAGGTAAAAAACTTTAATAAAAATACAAACGAATTGAGAAAATCCTCCTGTTTTTAATTGGTTGAACAATAAAAACATAAACGCGGTAATTTTCTTTAGAATGTTGACTAGGTATCTGCTGAATTTTAGCTTTAGATGTACCTGTACGATCTAGCAATCATCTGTAATGTATAAATATGAACAACTCTTTAAACACTACAGTTATTCCTATTAAAACTATTCGTAATTTACTTTTGATTGGCATTTCGTGTCTCACAGCAATAGAACGAATCGCTAGAAATAAATGTAACGTACTGCATCCATTTTATTTTGTTCATGTTTCACAACACATTACGCGTAACGCATTCTCTAAATGCATTTGTAACGGGGCCTAACTTTCTTTTAAGTTAGCCCTTTATTGTAATAATGGTGGCAATTTGATAACTTTGTCTAAATTGATTATTGCGTTTCAAAATATTATTGTAGAACATTATATTAGGTATGAAAAGTCAAAATTTAGTTACTCTACCAAAATGTAGTAGACAAATATATGTTCTTTTATCAAATAAAAAAATACGGGGCTAACCGTTTTAAAGTTCAGGAGTGGTGGTGGTAGCTTGTGACGTCACAGCTAGGTAAAATTTGTGCGTGGACGTGACGTCACGCAAGACATCACCCGCTGGATATCTTCATAATTCTTGGTTTACGGGACAAAACAAAAAATACATGTCTAATATTTTTTTATTATATAAAAGATGGACATAAAAATAAAAATTAGACATCATCCCTATTTGTGATATAATTCAAAGCTATGCTCACAACAATTTTCTACCATTAAAATAGTACCGAAATAAGTACCTACCTTTAAAGAAATCTAAACCTAAAGAAAATAATTATAATATTTACGTTTATTCCCAATAAGGAACGGTTCACGCATGCGCGGTAGCAGTGCGTCTGACCTTTTGTAGGATCACCCTGCGTAGCTACTGCATATTAAATAATTATTGTGGGTAATGTTGGAAAGTATAATGACATTCGTATCACATATTTATTATTATTAATGAATTCTAAGACAGTGGTGAAGGATTTGAGGGAGTTGTCCGACTTACGGACGAGAAGAGTGTACCTAACTATTGACGATAAAATCGCTCAAGAAACGTACGGTAAGATATATATCCCGTGTAATGTTCTGTAGCATATATAAAAAACCGCATTATTTTAGGATCAGACATTAGCGTTTTATAGTTAAGTAATAATTAAATGAGGTTTTGAAATAGTACCTACAAATTATGCTTAGCTTGCTTTTTTTGTCTCTACTGTGTTTGTGAACTGGTAACTTCAAGAAATCCTTGGACAATAAAGTAGATACCTACCCTTTAGTATTTTTTACTAATTAGATAAATAGATATTTAATACTGGCTTAAAAAAAATGGAAAACATTTTTTTTATTTTTTTTTTATAGTCCATCAAAAAACCAACCCATATGGTTCAATATCCGAAAGACCTCAAAACGTTAATTATTATAACCGCAACAGCGATTAAGGTAATTTCTGTAAAGATAATGTCATTACGTAAAACAATGGGGTGCGACAGATGCGCCCCCATGCCGATACGATCTGCGATGCGTACGCGCACGCGTGCTGTCACCGCCTTAAGGGGAAGACATCAATTCTGGATTATTATACTTATTCTGCTGGATAATTATATTTATGGATTATTATACTTGCATACTGAATCGATTTATCTTAATTATGTAGATATTTAATTATTTTAATCTGAATCTAATACAAGAACAAACGCTAACTATACTAAAATTAAATCCTACATAGTTGGTTCGGCTGTCTAAAATATACATATTACATTGTGAAAAAATAAAGTATTTTTTTCCTGAAATATGCAGTATTGAAGTTTAGTATTGTATAGATAAATAATTACATAGATAGTTTTGCTGTCTAAATCTGACACTGTTTTTTTTTTTATCTGATTGTGTTCTTACCTGAAATATTTAGAAAGCTTTGGTACATTTTTCATGCAAAACATCCTTGTTGTTCTCATAATATATGTGTCTTTCTAAAGAAGTCTTTTTAAAGACCAAAATGATTTCGGATTATGTCCAAAATTTCTTTATTGTTCACGAACAGACCATTTTTACCAAAAGTAGGCAAAATTACGTTTGAGATATTTACAATTAAATCGCTTCTACAACTAGATTTGCCTTATTGGTTTCTGCCATTTTGGTGAAGATACCTTTTAGTTCAAAATACTAAAAACTTTATTCAAGTAGTATAAACCTTCCCCTTAACATAAAGTAGCACGCGCTCAACTCCTGCGCATATTTGTGGCGCCCCGCCGAGGTGTCATATAATAAGCGTCTCAATTTATGCGGAAACATACTCGCTAACTGTTATGATCAAAACGATAGAACACGAATATTTCTATAGTATTATTATAAATTATAGGAAGAGAAATAGTGATTTATAGATAGGATTAGACAAGGGTGCGAAATAAATGGTATGTTATCTTACAAACCCGGTGTAACGATATTTATTGGATGTTGGTCTGGTCTTATGTACTAATGATTTTCACAGATTCCTATCTCCAATTGATTTTTTTACTCAAATATACTTATGGAAAACAACTTAATCCTAAATACATAGACAATTGGGTATTACAGAAATAGGCAACCGCCTCTTATATTTACACAAGCGTTCAGCTGAGTCCTCTGTAATGTGTAATGAAATCTCTATTTTGCTTGACAAACATATCCACAACTCTTAGTACAACTAAATATGACAAGGCTAGATTCTAGTCACACAGGATTTACTAAAATACACTATTTTACAAGGATCGACTGCCTATCTTTCCTCCACAGCCAAACATAAAACAGTATCCCTTAGCAACAGTACACTACTTGTCAGAATTAATATGAAATACAAATATCCAGCGTAAACTCACATAATATCCTCTATAATATCGCAGTGCTGGTCTAATAAATTGGCCGCCATTGTATGCAGATGCGCGCGCGCATAGTAATTTACTTGTCGCATTTACTTGCATAGCAAATGCTAATTCAACATACTCAATTTATTTTCGATCGTCAACTATGTAATGGAATTTATGTTAATCAGTAGCTAAAAACATGGTTAGGGTTAAGGGAGTTTTTTTTTTATATTTATGGAAGAAAATAATACTCTTAATAGGTAATTACAAAATGAAAGAAAAAAATTAACAGTATTATTATAATTCTATTGTATACTGAGTAAATAAGCTTATGTAATTAGGTAGTTAAAGCATGGTTGAATATTTGTTGATTTCAGAAATCTATTGGTAAAAATATATCAGAAGAAGGCTGAAAAATCCTTACGATTGGACTGTTCTGAAATAGTTTATTTCTGGATTTTTTATATTTCCTTTACCAAAGAAAACAATGTGTTTAAATCAATTTCTTATACATTGTTCTTAACTTTTCATACCCTACCAAGAATTTTAAATTAATTTCTATAGTAATGATAATTTCACAGTTAAAACGTTAGGGTCAAACAAATGCTCATAATGTCTCAAGAGTGTATCGCCCTTACCTGCGCACACGCAATGTCATGGTCGTTAAGGAGTAAGTCGTTTTAATTAGCAGTATGTAATTATATTAAGAACTTTTAGATGTTGAAGGGAAGATACCTAACGGACTAATAGGGGCTTTCAAAAATTTTTTACTGAATACTGGTAAAAAATGTCAATGTCTTACGAGTACCTTCCTTAGACATAGGTAAGTACTTATATTTACATCTAATGCCTAAAATATAGATAATATTCTAAGAAATTAGATTCAGGAATTTACATTATAAACACGGAATTTACATTACACACACACATTTTTAATAAATAAATAAATGCGGACAACATCGCATACATTGCTCGGAACCCAAAGTAGGTAGCTAAAGCACTTGTGTTATGGAATTGAGAAACAACGAAGGTACCACAAACACCCAGACCCGAGTCAATGTAGAATGATGAGTTCTGCATTGACCCGACCGGGGATCGAACCCGGGACCTCAGAGCTAGCGACACCTTGAAACTGGTGCGTACTCCACTCGACCACGGAGGTCGTCAAAATTTTATTCTAAAAAATGTAGTACCAACTCGTACAAATGTAGTTATCAATTAGACGTTATAATATTTCAACACTTACACAGCAATTCTTTATCCACTTTCTACAAGACTATTAGTATCTAATTACCTATTAGCGGATACTTCAAATATGTTGGAATCGTTGAAGCAAGTCTTTCATTACTCAGTATCACAGTTAGCATCTATTTACTTTCAAATATATATCATGTTTAACCACGACTGTAAAAGGAGTAGGAATTAAAGTATGCACTATTATTTTGACATATTTTATCCAGAATTAATGTTCCAATAAAGCCATTTACAGAAGGTCAGTAAATTCTTACTTTTGCAGTTGAATGCTTAAGTCAGTCATTTTACGACATCACTGACTAATTCGTGCCTAAAACTGACTGAAAGCTGTTCCCATAAGGATAACATTATGTAGAGAACTATAGATGTACGTCAGTGCCTACTTTCACCTGATACAGGCACGAAATACAAGCTTATTGGAAAAAATACAAATTAAAATGACATTAATCAATTTTTAAACCCTGTTTCTATCTGCATTTTAAATAGTCTAGCAATCAAATTCTCAAACTTTCTCAACAAAAGAAACACAAAAAACACAAAAAACCTTTTTGGTTACTTTACATCCTATTAAACTAGGTCAACTATTCCCGCCTTGTCATTCCTTATTTACTGTTACTCACGATCAAGTACAAAAATTATGATCGCTTTCAACCTCGGAAGCACTCTCACTTTTGAAGTCTCGTCAAGGATGGCTGGGCTCCAAGCAAAACAGGGATTACCGGAGAATTTGATCCGATACACTTTCTTTGGAACCGGGATTATAAAGTAAGTAGTAAATAAGTACCTTCTTATAGATTTTCCTAAGGTCGATCTTGTGAAAGATGAAGTTTTACGAAGTTCGGAGTTATGGGGATGAACATACATACAAATCTATAATTTTGTAAATTTGTCTGCAAGCTCGTATAGATTATAATATATAAAACTTGCCAAACGTTTGGTAGAATCTACTCTTGATCAGAGGGCTGGTTTGTTCCTTGCAGACTGCTGCCAGCCTTCTGGGCACGTTCCCCGCCATTGACAAGGATAACCACGAGGATGACGAGTTCTTTGACGCCGTTTAGTTTTTATTTATGTAAGTTTGAATTTTAGTATAGTTAGAGTTTGTTCTTATATTAGATTTAATTGTGTATATATTAATAAATAATTTTAAATATTATATATGGATATAATACAGTTCCAATGATGTAACATGGAAAATTCCATCTATGATGTCTTTTAAAAAGTATATGAATGCAAGGTAGGCGTAGGTAAGGGAGGGGTTTATTTACCTGATTTTCCTTTTCGCTAAATTCCATCTATTTTTTTTATCTGATGTCCAAATTCATATTAAGACCCAATATTGAATAGTTTATAATGGTTTAAGAGTTGAAAAATTTAGTTCATATGGTCAAAATTAGCTATGAAATGCTTTTTTAAATCTGCTTCATGCAATCATAATTTTGGTACTTTATTTAGTTGCTATACCAAAAGATAAATTTAAATTCATTACTTTTAAAAGAAATGGTTTAGTTGTTATTTTTCATTGAGTTGTGATTACTACTATTCATCTTTATTAACTTTAAAGGGGTAGATAAAAATCTTACATTACATTTTCTTCTAAAACAATTTAACGTGCTTTGTAACTGCAAGATTAATTATTTTTTAACCTGGATCATTAATCCCAATCGGCAGATGCATTGATACCCTTTTTAAGCTGTTTGTTGCATGCTGCCGAGCTGCCGTATTTTACCGTAAATTACATAACAGCTTTTAAAGCTGTTATGTAATTTTATTGTTATAAAGTATTTTTATCGGTTGTAAAATACAATTTAGATTGAGACAGAAATAAATTCAAATAATAATCCCAGATAAAGTTGTTTAAAAACATTTCGTTCCAAATTATAAAAAAACGACAATCTAAAGACATTCTACTTTGATACTCTTTACTAGTTACTCTGGCTATTATTTAAAGTTCATTGTATTAAATGCCACCCCTATTCTTGAGACAAAAAGGATGCTGGCTCTCAGACTACTTATAAACTTCAGTCGTTTCAATTACACGCATATACTCACTATGTAGTAAATAATATAAGTTGTGACATTATTATACTCCATTATTTGTAAAACTATTTTGCACATCACTCATCAATGACGAAGTTTTTAGGTAAAAAACTTTAATAAAAATACAAACGAATTGAGAAAATCCTCCTGTTTTTAATTGGTTGAACAATAAAAACATAAACGCGGTAATTTTCTTTAGAATGTTGACTAGGTA
The DNA here is from genome assembly GCA_905146925.1 of Autographa gamma. Taxonomy (NCBI): domain Eukaryota; kingdom Metazoa; phylum Arthropoda; class Insecta; order Lepidoptera; family Noctuidae; genus Autographa; species Autographa gamma. Next base: position 8,093,645 of record LR989865.1, read on the forward strand.
TCTGCTGAATTTTAGCTTTAGATGTACCTGTACGATCTAGCAATCATCTGTAATGTATAAATATGAACAACTCTTTAAACACTACAGTTATTCCTATTAAAACTATTCGTAATTTACTTTTGATTGGCATTTCGTGTCTCACAGCAATAGAACGAATCGCTAGAAATAAATGTAACGTACTGCATCCATTTTATTTTGTTCATGTTTCACAACACATTACGCGTAACGCATTCTCTAAATGCATTTGTAACGGGGCCTAACTTTCTTTTAAGTTAGCCCTTTATTGTAATAATGGTGGCAATTTGATAACTTTGTCTAAATTGATTATTGCGTTTCAAAATATTATTGTAGAACATTATATTAGGTATGAAAAGTCAAAATTTAGTTACTCTACCAAAATGTAGTAGACAAATATATGTTCTTTTATCAAATAAAAAAATACGGGGCTAACCGTTTTAAAGTTCAGGAGTGGTGGTGGTAGCTTGTGACGTCACAGCTAGGTAAAATTTGTGCGTGGACGTGACGTCACGCAAGACATCACCCGCTGGATATCTTCATAATTCTTGGTTTACGGGACAAAACAAAAAATACATGTCTAATATTTTTTTATTATATAAAAGATGGACATAAAAATAAAAATTAGACATCATCCCTATTTGTGATATAATTCAAAGCTATGCTCACAACAATTTTCTACCATTAAAATAGTACCGAAATAAGTACCTACCTTTAAAGAAATCTAAACCTAAAGAAAATAATTATAATATTTACGTTTATTCCCAATAAGGAACGGTTCACGCATGCGCGGTAGCAGTGCGTCTGACCTTTTGTAGGATCACCCTGCGTAGCTACTGCATATTAAATAATTATTGTGGGTAATGTTGGAAAGTATAATGACATTCGTATCACATATTTATTATTATTAATGAATTCTAAGACAGTGGTGAAGGATTTGAGGGAGTTGTCCGACTTACGGACGAGAAGAGTGTACCTAACTATTGACGATAAAATCGCTCAAGAAACGTACGGTAAGATATATATCCCGTGTAATGTTCTGTAGCATATATAAAAAACCGCATTATTTTAGGATCAGACATTAGCGTTTTATAGTTAAGTAATAATTAAATGAGGTTTTGAAATAGTACCTACAAATTATGCTTAGCTTGCTTTTTTTGTCTCTACTGTGTTTGTGAACTGGTAACTTCAAGAAATCCTTGGACAATAAAGTAGATACCTACCCTTTAGTATTTTTTACTAATTAGATAAATAGATATTTAATACTGGCTTAAAAAAAATGGAAAACATTTTTTTTATTTTTTTTTTATAGTCCATCAAAAAACCAACCCATATGGTTCAATATCCGAAAGACCTCAAAACGTTAATTATTATAACCGCAACAGCGATTAAGGTAATTTCTGTAAAGATAATGTCATTACGTAAAACAATGGGGTGCGACAGATGCGCCCCCATGCCGATACGATCTGCGATGCGTACGCGCACGCGTGCTGTCACCGCCTTAAGGGGAAGACATCAATTCTGGATTATTATACTTATTCTGCTGGATAATTATATTTATGGATTATTATACTTGCATACTGAATCGATTTATCTTAATTATGTAGATATTTAATTATTTTAATCTGAATCTAATACAAGAACAAACGCTAACTATACTAAAATTAAATCCTACATAGTTGGTTCGGCTGTCTAAAATATACATATTACATTGTGAAAAAATAAAGTATTTTTTTCCTGAAATATGCAGTATTGAAGTTTAGTATTGTATAGATAAATAATTACATAGATAGTTTTGCTGTCTAAATCTGACACTGTTTTTTTTTTTATCTGATTGTGTTCTTACCTGAAATATTTAGAAAGCTTTGGTACATTTTTCATGCAAAACATCCTTGTTGTTCTCATAATATATGTGTCTTTCTAAAGAAGTCTTTTTAAAGACCAAAATGATTTCGGATTATGTCCAAAATTTCTTTATTGTTCACGAACAGACCATTTTTACCAAAAGTAGGCAAAATTACGTTTGAGATATTTACAATTAAATCGCTTCTACAACTAGATTTGCCTTATTGGTTTCTGCCATTTTGGTGAAGATACCTTTTAGTTCAAAATACTAAAAACTTTATTCAAGTAGTATAAACCTTCCCCTTAACATAAAGTAGCACGCGCTCAACTCCTGCGCATATTTGTGGCGCCCCGCCGAGGTGTCATATAATAAGCGTCTCAATTTATGCGGAAACATACTCGCTAACTGTTATGATCAAAACGATAGAACACGAATATTTCTATAGTATTATTATAAATTATAGGAAGAGAAATAGTGATTTATAGATAGGATTAGACAAGGGTGCGAAATAAATGGTATGTTATCTTACAAACCCGGTGTAACGATATTTATTGGATGTTGGTCTGGTCTTATGTACTAATGATTTTCACAGATTCCTATCTCCAATTGATTTTTTTACTCAAATATACTTATGGAAAACAACTTAATCCTAAATACATAGACAATTGGGTATTACAGAAATAGGCAACCGCCTCTTATATTTACACAAGCGTTCAGCTGAGTCCTCTGTAATGTGTAATGAAATCTCTATTTTGCTTGACAAACATATCCACAACTCTTAGTACAACTAAATATGACAAGGCTAGATTCTAGTCACACAGGATTTACTAAAATACACTATTTTACAAGGATCGACTGCCTATCTTTCCTCCACAGCCAAACATAAAACAGTATCCCTTAGCAACAGTACACTACTTGTCAGAATTAATATGAAATACAAATATCCAGCGTAAACTCACATAATATCCTCTATAATATCGCAGTGCTGGTCTAATAAATTGGCCGCCATTGTATGCAGATGCGCGCGCGCATAGTAATTTACTTGTCGCATTTACTTGCATAGCAAATGCTAATTCAACATACTCAATTTATTTTCGATCGTCAACTATGTAATGGAATTTATGTTAATCAGTAGCTAAAAACATGGTTAGGGTTAAGGGAGTTTTTTTTTTATATTTATGGAAGAAAATAATACTCTTAATAGGTAATTACAAAATGAAAGAAAAAAATTAACAGTATTATTATAATTCTATTGTATACTGAGTAAATAAGCTTATGTAATTAGGTAGTTAAAGCATGGTTGAATATTTGTTGATTTCAGAAATCTATTGGTAAAAATATATCAGAAGAAGGCTGAAAAATCCTTACGATTGGACTGTTCTGAAATAGTTTATTTCTGGATTTTTTATATTTCCTTTACCAAAGAAAACAATGTGTTTAAATCAATTTCTTATACATTGTTCTTAACTTTTCATACCCTACCAAGAATTTTAAATTAATTTCTATAGTAATGATAATTTCACAGTTAAAACGTTAGGGTCAAACAAATGCTCATAATGTCTCAAGAGTGTATCGCCCTTACCTGCGCACACGCAATGTCATGGTCGTTAAGGAGTAAGTCGTTTTAATTAGCAGTATGTAATTATATTAAGAACTTTTAGATGTTGAAGGGAAGATACCTAACGGACTAATAGGGGCTTTCAAAAATTTTTTACTGAATACTGGTAAAAAATGTCAATGTCTTACGAGTACCTTCCTTAGACATAGGTAAGTACTTATATTTACATCTAATGCCTAAAATATAGATAATATTCTAAGAAATTAGATTCAGGAATTTACATTATAAACACGGAATTTACATTACACACACACATTTTTAATAAATAAATAAATGCGGACAACATCGCATACATTGCTCGGAACCCAAAGTAGGTAGCTAAAGCACTTGTGTTATGGAATTGAGAAACAACGAAGGTACCACAAACACCCAGACCCGAGTCAATGTAGAATGATGAGTTCTGCATTGACCCGACCGGGGATCGAACCCGGGACCTCAGAGCTAGCGACACCTTGAAACTGGTGCGTACTCCACTCGACCACGGAGGTCGTCAAAATTTTATTCTAAAAAATGTAGTACCAACTCGTACAAATGTAGTTATCAATTAGACGTTATAATATTTCAACACTTACACAGCAATTCTTTATCCACTTTCTACAAGACTATTAGTATCTAATTACCTATTAGCGGATACTTCAAATATGTTGGAATCGTTGAAGCAAGTCTTTCATTACTCAGTATCACAGTTAGCATCTATTTACTTTCAAATATATATCATGTTTAACCACGACTGTAAAAGGAGTAGGAATTAAAGTATGCACTATTATTTTGACATATTTTATCCAGAATTAATGTTCCAATAAAGCCATTTACAGAAGGTCAGTAAATTCTTACTTTTGCAGTTGAATGCTTAAGTCAGTCATTTTACGACATCACTGACTAATTCGTGCCTAAAACTGACTGAAAGCTGTTCCCATAAGGATAACATTATGTAGAGAACTATAGATGTACGTCAGTGCCTACTTTCACCTGATACAGGCACGAAATACAAGCTTATTGGAAAAAATACAAATTAAAATGACATTAATCAATTTTTAAACCCTGTTTCTATCTGCATTTTAAATAGTCTAGCAATCAAATTCTCAAACTTTCTCAACAAAAGAAACACAAAAAACACAAAAAACCTTTTTGGTTACTTTACATCCTATTAAACTAGGTCAACTATTCCCGCCTTGTCATTCCTTATTTACTGTTACTCACGATCAAGTACAAAAATTATGATCGCTTTCAACCTCGGAAGCACTCTCACTTTTGAAGTCTCGTCAAGGATGGCTGGGCTCCAAGCAAAACAGGGATTACCGGAGAATTTGATCCGATACACTTTCTTTGGAACCGGGATTATAAAGTAAGTAGTAAATAAGTACCTTCTTATAGATTTTCCTAAGGTCGATCTTGTGAAAGATGAAGTTTTACGAAGTTCGGAGTTATGGGGATGAACATACATACAAATCTATAATTTTGTAAATTTGTCTGCAAGCTCGTATAGATTATAATATATAAAACTTGCCAAACGTTTGGTAGAATCTACTCTTGATCAGAGGGCTGGTTTGTTCCTTGCAGACTGCTGCCAGCCTTCTGGGCACGTTCCCCGCCATTGACAAGGATAACCACGAGGATGACGAGTTCTTTGACGCCGTTTAGTTTTTATTTATGTAAGTTTGAATTTTAGTATAGTTAGAGTTTGTTCTTATATTAGATTTAATTGTGTATATATTAATAAATAATTTTAAATATTATATATGGATATAATACAGTTCCAATGATGTAACATGGAAAATTCCATCTATGATGTCTTTTAAAAAGTATATGAATGCAAGGTAGGCGTAGGTAAGGGAGGGGTTTATTTACCTGATTTTCCTTTTCGCTAAATTCCATCTATTTTTTTTATCTGATGTCCAAATTCATATTAAGACCCAATATTGAATAGTTTATAATGGTTTAAGAGTTGAAAAATTTAGTTCATATGGTCAAAATTAGCTATGAAATGCTTTTTTAAATATTTTTAAAGATGTTAAAACTAACTATAAAAGCTTCATGTTATTATCAATATTGAGATTATAGCTTTTTCTGGTTGGAGGCCTTAAGGTCCTCGCCGAAAGTCCGATGAAGCAGTGAAAGCCTGCGCTCAGGCTAACTGCAAAGATTTCTTACCATAAAAGGATGATAGCTATATTATCTACTTACAGAAAAATGTTCAAATTTCGTGTGGTCCACAGAGCGATCAATTTCAATACCTATAATTATATAGAACTTACAAAAATATGCATTAAGCATCACATGTCACCAATATACATTTAATTTAAACATTGTGACGCGTGCCGCTCATAATTAATTCAGTAAAACGCCGCCAGGTGGCGTGGCAGATGGTTTGTAGATCATTTACATTTCTAATGCATATGGTTGTGATCAATGATAAGGTGTGGTGATGTTTTGGTCAGGTATGATAATATAGAAGTACTTCTGTTAGGCATAGTGAGTAATATATGGCTTCTTTTTTCGTGGTTGGATTGGGTTTTTCTATGAAATTCTCAGTAACAGGTCGGAGTTTGGATTTGTGCCTGGTTAGTGGGAACAGGCTCGCCCCCTACCACATGGGACCTAAACATATCGGCGAACTGTGGGTAAACCTCTGCCTAACCCTTCGGGGATACAGGCGTGATGATATATGTATGCTTCTTTCATGTTGATGGCTTTGTTTTCAGATTTGGCCAAAAACATAGCCAGATCAATTTTGATTTGATTAGCGTATTCAAGTCATCTGGCTATATTATATATGGTTTTGATCCTACTATGTAATATTTATTGAATCTAAGCTCTATTTTGGCTTAGATTCAATAAATATTATGTTAGTTATAGTTTTGTTATAGCTTTAGTAGTGAGAAAGAGGCTTGAAATTATGTCTTTGTAACATGTCATCATATGTCAACAAAATTTTGTAAATGCTTTTTTATTTATATGAACATTGTTGGCGTAACTTAGTAACATTGAATAGGAAATTCTTGCAATAAGTTTAAGTTGAAATAGGCACACTATTTTTTCTTGGCCCATGGTGGCCTACTGCTTGGCCCTAACCCGGAGTGTCTCAAGAATGAAGTAAAAAAAAAAAACGCCACCTCACACCAGCCATGTGAAATTAGTTTTCTTTACATTTGTATTTTGTCTCTTAGTAAAATGTTTACTAATTGAGTATTTTTACATTCCTACATTCTTACAGGGGGTAGCTACCCCCAAAGAATCAGTACTCGAAATTAACAACTCTAAAATTATTTAATTGAGATGAGTATAATTATAATGACAAGCTCCGTTGATCAGGCGGGGGTTACAAATTGGGGTGAAATATGATTGTCTTACTGATAACTAAGACTTAAAATAATTTAAAATAACGTTGGTTTAATGTCCGTTACGTTTGAATTTTGGTTTAAGTGAAATGAGCATGAAATCTTCAATACTAAGTTGTTGCAAGCTGCAGATGATGATTTTAGTAATTAATTTTTAGTTTTCATTACATCGTGTCAGTGCATCTTTGAGGTTCTTTAGTGCACGATTCTAGCAACGAATTTTCTTGTTTGTACATTATACTTTTTTAATGAGTCTTGGTAAGGCGGAGGCCAGACAGAAGAGACGTAAGACGCAGACGGGGCGCGGACATTGTCTCTACCGCGTCCCTTTCATACAAAATGTATAAATAGAAGCGTCGCGACGCAAAACATGCAGAAGAGACGGGGCGCTAGCGAGAGGCTTCTATACATTTTGTATGAAAGGGAAAAAAATTCCGCGCCCCGTCTACGTCTTACGTCTCCCTGTCTGGCCTGCGCCTAAGAGAAGAGCAATTTATATCGCAAAATCTGTTTCTTGATCTGCTAATTTTTTTTTGATTTCGCAATACTTAAACTTAACGTAAAACAGTCATAATCAAAAATGTGTAATTATTTACATTCAAGAATTTGTCAAGCCTGAATAAACGTACGAACATTTTAGCCTATTTCCTTTATACGACACAAAGTAACCGTTTCATATAATAAACCCCTTTTTAAGTGGACGTTTGTAAGGCTATAAATAACCATTAACGATGACTTCAAGCCTTGCATCTTGCGGGGTAAGCCACACTCCAGGTGTACCTTAAATTGGAAAAAAGCTAATTTGTGGACCCTATGTCTTGAGGGCGTAATGAAGATGGTTCGCTTGATATAGAGTTATAAATGTTAGGAACAGGACTTGTTAAATATCTTAATTAAAAATTGATTTTTTTTTTGTATCTCGGAACTGCATTTTTTTATATTTTTGGACGTACTTATGTATCAACACGATCGGAAAATACATATTCAATTTAGAAGAGAACAAAGCTTTTGACCATTGACGTACTATATACATAGACTGCTACTATCGCTAGGTTCCCCTTGTGCCAAGCGAGCAGTTTTTAGTCTGATCCTAGTACATTTCGTTTTTCATGTAAGTTAATTTTCGCGCAACGAGAAACTTGTCTAAGAAAATATCGATGGTTTTGACATTGTTAGGATAATATTAGTGTTTTAGATAGATTTTTTAAAACGGCAAGCTCCATCTTCATACTTACATAATTCACGACAACATATGTTTCATATGTATACTCTAAGCTTTTGACTTTGACTGAAGAAAAAAGATAGGAGGACATACCTACAGTCCAACGTAGAACTTTCTACTTACTGAAAGTCGGTTTTAAAATAACTTTACAAAATAACGTAATATTTATTTATTACTATACAAAGGTGCTCTAAATAGCTCGTCTAACCATTCATAGCTCTGTGACCAGATGCGCAAGCGCCGGTATGGGTCGCACCCGGTGCGGAGGTGCGAGGGTTGTCTTACATCTGATACCCGTCATTACAGGGTTACTTATTAACCATGGAAATAATTATTGATATTAAATTTAGGTTTTTTTAGATTTTTAAAATCGTGGTTTTTGTGATTTATTATTAGTTAGGTCTTTGACTATTGACCACTATGGTTTAATGACTTGTTTTGCTAATATTTTTGTTGTAAGCAGTTTTCGTATTTTTAAAATTTTTAATGGGAATTTTATTTATCAAATATATAAACAAAATTAACACCATTGACAACAAAACCCAAATAAAAACCTAAATATGACTTCCTGCAGTTAGCATATTATATGTTATCCGCATTTCGGAGATCTATATTATTTACAAAAAAAACGACAGTTAAATAAGTCTTAAATGGCTTTCTTATGTATCCCACAGTCAAACTAGACCAAATTAATTATAAGAGCACACTTAAAGCACCACCTGCAAATAAAAAAATAATCAACAAAATAAAATAAACTGAGTGGACTACCCAGTTAAAAGTACTGAGGTAACAAACAATAAAAAAAATTGAGTCGAGTTGAATACCCCCTTTTTTAACCGAGTCTCCGACTTATATTAAAAATAATCTACAAATACGGAATCACATAATAATATATGATGTACAATAATTTCTCCATCCATATAAAATAAATTACTCTCCTTGTATACTTTAACCAGACGTTTAAACCAAGTAAAGTTCAGTTAGTCCAGGTGCGGTTACCGAGGGTGGCTCCGACACATATTGACCATTACAAGGCTGTTTAGTAACCTTTGTAAGTTAAAAGGGTTTTTTAATTAGATTACTATCATGGTAGTTTGTAGTAGTTTTGTAATTCGTTTCGGCATTCAGAAAAATGTATGCAATGCCCCCCTAAAATGAAATAATAATGCCTGAAGTCTAAAATGTATAATCTAAGTAGGTATGGATTAAACTTAAATGTTTACAATTATTTAAAAACTACTAGAAATAAGAAAGAATAAAAACAAAAATAAGGCATCAAAGAATAAATAATAAATAATAAATGCGGACAACATCACATACATTGCTCTGAACCCAAAGTAAGTAGCTAAAGCACTTGTGTTATGGAATTCAGAAACAACGAAGGTACCACAAACACCCAGACCCGAGACAATGTAGAAAAGTGAGTTTCTTGCATTGACCCGTCCGGGGATCGAACCCGGGACCTCAAAGCTAGCGACACCTTGAAAACCGGTGCGTACGCCACTCGACAGTCGCCAGCCTTTGGGTCACGCGAAGTGTCAACTAGGCGTATGGATACCCTGAGATGGGATTATTTCGGTAGATCATAACAGAAATGATGATAGAAAAAAAAAACAAAAATATAAGCTATTGAAATTGCCAAAAGGGTTATAATTGACCTAAAACAGAATTTAAATATACCTATTTTTGACGGACTTTATCGCGGTTTGTATTAAGATTTTAAGTCGCGACGTTTCGACACCATCGATGGTATCATGGTCACGGGCAGACTTATACAGAATTTTTATTAATTACATACGAAAAACAAATTCATTCAAAAAAATAACTTAGCATCATATTTCACGTGCATTGTAAGAACACCCTACAGAATTATTTCCTGAGTCACCAAAGGTTAAAGTTAATCTTACTGATAATATTCACCCTTACCTTACCGCACCTTAACCAGCGCCTGCGCAGCTTACCTAGGTCCACCCCCACACCTGAAGCGTTAAATTTATTCAACGCTCACAAGGGGAGGTTATTGGTTTCCTTGTCTTAGTCATTGTGGCGGTTATGGTGTACCACGAAATGTGGTTATAGATAATTGTTGTTAACTTTATGGAATACAGGTTAATGGAAAGAAATTACAATATTTTAACAGTCTTTATGTGTTTTTTTGGTGGTGTGATGATCTAGTCAAGTGTAGTAAGTTATGCGAGGCGCACGTGGACCGAAATCGCAAAGGAACAAAGTTTTGAAAGAAGAAAGGGGAGGCCTTCGCCCGGCTGTGGGATCTGACATAGGCTAAAAACAACAGTTTTATAAATAAAACGACTTCACTGTGCCCTTATTCTTGAATTCATTTTAGTCATTTATACAATGCCAATACGAAATAGATATTGCATTGGATGAAACTTGCTGTAAGGTATTTCATAACGTGATATAGTTTTTCATTTCTGAAGAATAAGAGGCAAACATTATGAACAGCTAACCTCCGTATACCAGCACATGGGTAAAATTTAGCACTTTTTTTGAAATCGAATAATAATTAGTATTGTTGCATTTTACACATGACATTCAAAAGCAAAGTATTCATAAGCGGTACACACTTAAAATTTGGCTAGTCTCAATAAAGACACTTTAAACTGCATAATATTGCCTTACAATAAGTATCGCAAGATCACTGCACTATTAAGTATACAGCATATTGTTCTAATCTCTCCAGGGGTTACCTAATAAGAGACTTCTATAAATGAGGACATAAGTGCCCTCCCGTGGCGGGCATAGGTACTAAGTTCGTCGGCCGACCGAGTGGCGACATCTGTTGCCGAATAGTGGTACTAGAAATATAATTGGTTTTTAAATGACATGAAAAATATGGTTTCTATGTGGATGCACAGGAATTAATGGTAAGTAGGCATTTTTTGACGTGTCATAAGGTACTTACAAGGTAGGTACCAAATAAAGATTATGATCTTGCGATAGTCAAAATAGCAATCACGCTATTTATGAGAAGTTTAATGTAAGATTGAACTAAAACCTACGATAACCTCAGCTGCAGAGAAAAATCTTAGTAAGTTTTATATTAGTCTGCCTTTGTACCTAACTAAATGCTCTTAATGCAAATCTGGTATTTAGATTTGACACATTAAATCGTAATCATAAATAAAAGTAATGAGTTAGAAACAAAGGTTCGAAAATAGAATATTCTTCAAAAGTTTACGGTAGGTCAGTAAAAGTCAACACTTCTTGTTTCTGACGCCATCTTGCCCTCTTAAAGACGCCTGAATGTAAATAAATATCAACAAACAACACCTCTATTAAATAGCTATCAAAATAAATACAACATAAATCTTGCATACAATAACAAATAATATTAAACTTCAATAGAGCGAATGCAGATGCTCAAAAGCTGCTCAGACAATGGCCAATCAGGGCCCGCGCCCCGCGCATGCGCCATCACTCATTCACGCATTCCTAATTCGAATTTTAATATCAAATTCGTGATGCCAGATGTTTTTGATTTTGCCGGACAGTCTTATTTTTGTTGACTTTTCGTAGCTATATGATATAAATAAATTTTAAAATTAAAATTCAATCCTTGTTTTTACTCTGATACCCGACGACTTTAGTCTCCAACGTGCGAGTTTTCATCCAGTATTCGCTATGGCAGTTGTCAACAACAGCAATAATTTCTTTCATAAATACACTTTGAAAATACCAATTTCGCATCGTCTAACGTTGATTATTAACGAGGTATACTATTAAATAATTGGTCACCGATCATAGTCGATGCTAATTTTGTGTTTTTACCGTTATTTTTATTTTTGAAAATCGCTTGGGTTGTCAACAAGTGATATAAGACAAGCGAATACGCCTACAGGGCTTAGATAATTATTGTGAATCTATACAAACAAAAACAACAACATAAAAATCCAAAGTCTGATTATGAAGAGATAGATTGTTGATCGCATTAAATATATTTTTTTAACTAGCTCTTGCTCGCGACTTAGTCCGCGTCAATTTCTACCCCTGTGATATATTATTTTTTACGGCAAAAGACGGGAAATAGCACGCACTCACATACTCATACTTTGTTTTTCTGCTTAAATACTACTTCTTTAATTTATTTTATTTTTTCAATTTTTGTTTTAACTCAGAAATAACAGCGTTTCACATTAAAAGCACACTAAGCAAAGTTTATCAGCCTGCAATATCAAGGAATATGTATTTCTTAAAATCCACAAAGCATGGTGACCCTACAGTAAGCAAGCATTTAAGGTTTCTTGTTTGCGTTTGCATAAAAACCAACATTTTGCATACACGTGTAAATTGACAATTAACAGAGATTGTTTAAGATATAGGGGCACGTGCCAGTTTCGTAAATACACAGACAATTGATTTAAATTAACTCGTCATAACATTGTTATTTAAAAGGTGTGTGTTGATACAATAAGTAAATTATTATTTGGTTTTCTTAGGGTGAGGGTGACCTATAAAATTACTTTTGTGAAAGTGATAATAGTAGCATTATTTCATATAGGTTTACATGACGACACTTGAAAAAGGTCTTCAAATATTTAGTTTTTTTTTTCTTTTTGTAGAGATCTTTGCAGTTAGCCTGAGCGCAGGCTTTAACTGCTTCACCGTACTTTTGGCGAGGACCTTAAGGCCTCCAGTACAATAGGAAAAACTTACTACGTCAGCAACGTCCACTAAGGGCACCCCATGCGAGGTAAAAAAATAAATATTGACTGGATATAATCTTTTTGAACTTATATCTTTTACTGAACGGTCTTGTGGATGCTTTGTTGGGCTACAATGAGAGTAGGTTATCATATCTGTTATATAACACATACTACCTTTTGTTATAACGATTTATCAATCAATAATCTCATAATTAGGAAAATATATTAAAAGAGTAGGGTGGCCTATTGTTTTGCGTCCTTAGTCTTATCCAGCATGATCGTATAGATAGTAATAGCATCTAGGCGACACATATAATACAAGGTGTTGTCAAAATCATAAATTTTGCTCTGTGCTGCCAAGCCACCCTTACTCACAACTCTCCTCTAGCAAACAAAAAATCTATCAAAAGACAGGGTAACCCAGCCTGAAAACAGCCCAAAACAATGTTATCTTCGTAAGCAGTTTTAAGTTTTTCTTCTAAATTTTGCATGTCAAGAAACGTTAAATACAGTTAATGAAAAACAAGTTTCTTTCAAAGGTACGGCTCGTGTTCACAATACCTATTGTTATAATCATTAAGGTTATTAAAAAGGTGACAATGGTCAAACAGATTCTTAAAAAAACTGGTTTTATGACAAGTGATTGTCAATTGTTGCGAAAAAACGACTTTTTATAAATGAACAACGTCATTAGATAGTCTTTTGTGATAATATATGTATATCCAGATTTGCAAGATTTGATGACCCAGATAAGTAGAAAAGGTTATGGGGTAAGAAAAGATAATTCTCAATTTGTGGGTTAACACAAGGGTGTTAAAAGCCATTGTAGTAAAGTATAAAGCCAATATATATTGGTAGCTACTTATAAGTAGGTATGTCAGTCGCACCCTCTTGCTTCCATTTCTGAATTTCACTTATTACACATTGTGTAAGAAAAAAAATAAGAATAAGAGAGAAGAGTGAACGTACTATTCAACCTTCTGCTTCTTATAAATCTTATTATAATTGGTCATTAACCCGCAATATAAACAAACGTAGTTTATAGGAGTGAGACGCCTGACATGTTTCTTAGAAGATATTCTTTAACGCCCTTTTTGCTAAGACGCTTGTGTAAGGCGCGCTGACGACTTACGTCAGTACTGTCTTTAAATACCTGTCTGGATATTCTTATGCCGTGTATTTTACTGTCAGTATTTATAGAGAAACGTAAAATAAGGTATTAAACTCAGCATTATATTACCTTTAAACTTTGTAAATAATTGTATACTTGTTGTTTTCAAGCATAGACCATAGTGCGAACATAATAATAGTTTAGTGATTTTTTTTTTATTTTCATTTTATACTTTTGAGTTTATGCGATTACTGGTTCCTCTAATCCTATGGGGCTTTACTTAATTCCGATATAAACATAGCTTTTGCAAGTACCTGTAACTGAAGTCTATATTTATCTAAAATGAATAAATTAAATATTTTATCTACACTAAAAGTTACATCGAGCGTCTTGAAAGAATCTTAGCATCTTGTTGTCTTGAGTAGTTGCTCATATAAATATATCAGGCGTTTGTTTAAGATCATGTTTTGTACTTGACTGTTTGCTTCTGCTCTTCATCATATCAGGGGTCTTATTCCGCTATTCAGAAGTTGCTTAAATTGATCGAGTGACCTGCTTCATTTGGTATTTTTTACGATAGTCGGCATTCTGCTAATTGTCATCATTACGATCATTCTATTCGAGAGTTCAATGACATTTTATTGTATTGTAGGCTTATCTGAATACGAAAATTAGGCACAATGACAAGTACATTGCCCAACCACTGACATGCATTTAAAATAGCTGAATCGAAGCCCAGAGTATTTCCTCTTGTACATTAAGTTTTACATTTATTACTTTCTTACATCTTCGCAGAACTAACTATGTGCTTATTTTAAGTATATGTGCCAGTTCCTTACATACGTATAAGAAAGAAGTCTTAAAATATTTATAACATAACATAACATCACGCCTGTATCCCCGAAGGGGTAGGCAGAGGTACCAATGTACACCCACAGTTCGCCGATATGTTTAGGTCCCATGTAATAGGGGGCGAGCCTATTGCCACTAACCGGTCACAAATCCAAACACCGACCTGCTACTGAGAATTTCATGGAAAAACCCAATAACACCTGGGTCGACTCCGGAATCGACCCGACCTCTAGCGTAACAGTCGCGCTTAGCACCACTAGGCCAGAGAGGCAATATTTATATGCTTCTTAACTTTATAACTTCATAAATTCTCATGTGAGAGTATAACTTTAAAACGTATGAAGGTGTAAACTGGAGAGAACTAACTAGTTTGTGACGTCAGAGCACAGCTATGAAGAAATCTGGATAGGTAAATGTTTTAAAGATGAATCATAGGTGCCTAGAGGCAAGTAACTTATAATCCTTGGTTCCATGACTAAAAACTTTAGACATGTATCTAGCTAGATAGCTAGCCGTACTGTTCTTTAATAAAACAACAACAATTACACACGTAGTTATTGTTTTTACTAGTAATGTTTATTAATATTGGGTTCATTGAACCCTACTGGCATTACAATTTTATTGGTATTTTACGACAGATATAACAAAACAAATTCACAATTGACTTTTATCGCAGATATCCGAGTCTCTCCTTTCTCGTAATAAGATAATTTTGAAATTTAATATTTTGCTTCGAAAAATTATAAACTAAGCCCCACAAAACCGTTGTAATCAATGATATTTTAATAAACAGATATGTTATACACATACAAAACAATCGAAAAAAGTGTTCCGCGCAGCGCGGCAGCTAGCGAAAGAGATAGCGCGATAAAACCCATAAGAAAAAAAGAGACAAATAGTGTTGTTGTTAATGGCAATACGTCCCAATTAGGACGTTTTGGAGTCTTCACGATTGCACGCTTATAGCATATCTGTTTATTAGAATATCATTGGTTGTAATAGTTTGACTGTGGGTCACTGAGTGACAACAACTTACAACTCTCTACCGAATCAAACATGTTTGATCTTCCTTACATTAACATTAAGTTCAACTTAAGTCAGTGACTTAATATTAAGACGACATCGATCACTATTATTACCGCGAGCTTCACTCATGAGTCAGTGAGCGTTCAGTCAATCTGACTCACGCCACCCTCCGAAACGTTTTTTAATTTACTCTTTTAGGGTTCCTTGTGCATGTGTTAAAACCATCAATCATTTTTGTCATTGTGAAGTTGGTAGGGAGAGTGCTTTATGTTTTTGAATTGTGGGTTAATGCAATTGAGTTACAATGAGTGCTTGTTGTATCAATACAGATTGCAAGGGTTTGGTTTTCCATAGATTTTTTTCCTTTATTGAAACGATTCAAAATTCATTGATATCTTTATAATAGACTGAAATCGCCAAACTTTCACATCAATAGCTCTACCCATTCCTGTTTAAGAGGTCTTTGCCCTGCTGAGGTAGATAAACTATAATCTAAATTATTTTTAATGTAAAAAATAATACTTCTTGCCTATTAACTTTGATTTTTTGTGATCCAGACTGTAGATTAACCTAACGATACTTGGCACTTGGAGTAACTTTTTTTAACCCTAATTGATTTATTTTAAATAAGCAGCCCGATCAACTGCATTTCCTAACTACATTGATTTGACCACGATCAGTGGCAAAGAATTTTGTACCTTGTCTTATTGTATACGGAACCATTTACAATTTCATCACATATTCCCGTGATGGCGTGGGACAGAACCAAAAATCTGGAACCCATGCTTCGTATAGGAAGTCGTTGGGGCGAAGAATTTCGGATTTAACTTAGATATTTTTATTCAGGTCTAATTTATAAACACTGGATTTTTAACCATTTTATCGCCTCATCAGGGTAAAAGAGTGAAAGAATTTACTTAGTAATTTTAAAGGTAAGATTCTCCTAACTATAAAATGGCTGTAGGGTGCCATGAGTCATGACGCAAAGTCTAAAACTTCAACGACATTTGAAAATAATTGAAAAAATCATCTTCTTTGCAATAAAACGAAGGAGTTGTCTAATGTCAAAACAAAGTGTGTGTCATGTAATGAACTGTATATCATCACAATTAAATAGTCCCAAAATAAAAAAGGTTAAATTCATCATCTTTTACACAATAAATTTCAATCTTACATCCCAATAACTCATAACATAACATCCCAATAACACATAAGTCTTTGGGTTCAGCGCCTGAGAGTTTTTTGATCTTATCGCTTTATGTCGCATTGCCCTAACTTTGCGAGAGGCAATAGAGAGTGCACCAATATGTCTATTGATCTGCTGCTGTCTTGATACCTTATATAATCACAATAAATTATCATGTAGGCACTATTATCAGCCCAAAATGTATCATTGCTTGAAAAGGCCTCCTTTCATTTTTTCACTCATCTCTTTGCAAGCTTCTATATTTCACCAATTATTTTTATTAGTGTAAAAAGTTATTCTTATTATTTAATGTGTGAAATAAATCACTGAACATATATATTTTTAAGTTAATACTTACCGGGAGAATTGGAAGAAAGAAAGGGAGACCTTTGCCCTGCAGTGGGACGACAATGGCTGAAAATAATTACTTTAATTTGCAACTGATACTTCCTTATGATCGTAAATCGTGTTTGTGCAATGCGCATTGCGCGCAGCACAATACTGTTCAATAATTTAGAATTTTAATATCTTATATCTTTATAGATACGTAAAGAATTGCAAAACATATTTAAGTGGCTGAGTGCCAACTACCAAGTAGGTAACCCAGTTCCCTCAGTAAATCCACACGTCTGCTACACGTCGCCCATGCAAAATGTATGTATTTACATACACAAGACATATCTACATGTATTAAGGAATGCGTGGAGAATAACCTTACAACATTCCAACATTTAGAAATATCTAAGAAGTGTTTTTAAAATAGTTTTTGTTGTTTGTAATATTGTGCGTGGTTTCTTTATACCGACTGCAGTAGGAGGGTTGTGTTATTCTTTATTTGTCAACAATTTATTCCGAAGTTAAACATGTAGGATCTAAGTATTTACCAGCAAATTCAATTTTCAATAGACATCATGGTTTACACAAAGTTTGTCACAGCGGGGATCGAACCCACAGCAGGAATTGGCGTAAATTTTCCACTCCGCTATTTGTACAGTTAAATGGTCAGTTATGGGAAACGACAGAGTTGATAATACAATAACGGAAGAATTTAAGGAATAGTGGGTAATAACTTTTCAATTGATCATGTGTCAATGGTAAACTTTATGATTTTCCCACTAAAATATAGGCGGGAAGTAAAGTTTTCCCATCAATTTAAGCAATAAACTCAAGCTTCAATCAAACAGACCTCGTAGGGACGGTCATCAAAATAGGTTTGTCTATACTAATAATAATAATATTATAAAGAGGAAAGATTTGATTGTTTGTTTGAATTGAATAGGCTCCGAAACTACTTGACCGATTTGAAAAATTCTTTCACTGTTGGGAAGCTACACTATCTGCGGTTAACATAGCCTATATTAAAATTTCAAAAGAGTTAGGGATCCATAGGATATAGGTAACCGCGGGGCACAGCTAGTCTCAAAATAAAAAGAGAAATATATACTTTCATTAAGTTTATTCATTTGGAAACAAAATACTAATTTTGTATCTAGTCACTAACTAAAAACCTTTCTAAATAACTATACTTTACAAACTTATAACTAAGGACAGATTTATAGGAAGCGACTGCCGCTGAGAGCGGCCATAGACAATATTGCAGAGATCATAGACTAGATTCTACATAAAGATTTTTAGTTTATGGTTATTTTTACAAAGTATGGCTAAAATTGAGAACTTTTTTAAACAGCTTTGATTCTCTACTGTTTTATTCAATATAGGCACAAAATATTCCGTTGTTTTAAATATTTATTGGTTTACAGTTTCAAAATATAAATATATTGTAATACTAAAGGCATTTTAGTTACTAATAGCTGTTAAGTTTTACATATAAACAGATAATACAAGCAAGTAAACTATTTGCAACAAATTTTAGGTTAATGAGTTTTACAGAAATGGCTAGCGCACATATTGGTTAGCTTTTACACGATTTTTAGCCAAAGTAAAATAATACTTATGTTTCAAATTATAAGGATTATATTTCATTGTATTCTGATGCGGTAGTTTCGCTCTATTTCTGCCATTCAGTGTCTGCCAGCCATTACTGATTTTACATTCAGTTTTTTTTTAATTATCAGTCAGATTGAGGTAACTGAAATCATTCCTTTGATACAGTGCTTTGACAAACCTTTTCGTGCATTAAAAATATTTAGAATCAGCAATGCCCAGAGATGCACAAAATCGAGCCAATGCTTACTTTGTGCATTTCTGAACATAATTATCATTAATAATAATATTCCGGGACAACTCACACACAGCTATCTGAACCCAAGCTAAGCAGAGCTTGTGCTATGGTAACCAGACAACTGATACGAGTAATTGTACATATGCAAATAATTGTATTTTTGTTAAGTAAATACCATACACAGTTCATGATTGTGTTTTATTAAGTGTCAATTCACGCTAAAACCTTATTTTGGAGACTGGACAAATATTTGTGGTTAGTACCTTGAAACCAGTTAACTTAAATATATTTAGTGATATTTGCACAATACGAACCAAATGAGCTCTCCACTTTATTCATATTGAATTAATTCTTAGCGTGAATCGAGCCTTAATGAATAAATATAGTATTGTTCCCTTTACAAAGAACTCAGTTTCTGAGTAACAACGCATTTAACAGTATACATAATTAGGTGTAAATAATATTACAAAACTTAGTTGTATATTAGCTTTTTCTGTTGTATATGAAAATGCGTCTCTTTCTTTCTGCTCTGATTAAAAAAGGACAGAATATCTTACCTCTTTTCTTGTCCCATTTTTAGGGTTTTTACCTAAATCGTCAAAACTATCTCCTGTCTCTTTTTAATCGTTGCTTTTAGAAAGGGACGCACTAGTTTAAAAATACAACAAATCTTTACAAAATATGCGCTGTGCAGAATAAGTATTATTACATTTTGAGAGATTTTATATCAGTCTTGACTTTTATCTAAAAATAACAATACTCTTAGAACAAAATCAGTATGATAAAAATATGAGTTTGAGAACTTTAATATACTACAATATTGATATTTGGTTATTTACTTTAAACCATTCGTTCTAGTCTTTCATACATAATGGCAATTTTTTTAGTCCAAACTAAAAGCAAAAAAGTTTAAAATTCATTAATTTTGCATTTACAAATTTCAAAATATTCCCATGGAACCTTTACAACACTAAAATAATATATTTTTAATAATTATTTCCCCAATTTAGCCTCTAATTACCCAAAGTATTATCTCAAGATTATTTTTATAATTTAAATTTAGTTGTTTTTAAAGTTTAGTTCCGGTAAATTTTAATTCGCAAACCGTTTTAATATAAGCGTTTAAAAACATTATACTCACACGAAAATTTAAAGGTTTAAGGTGGTCTTAAATGTCTTTCCGACCCTGTTTTCTACTTTTAAGTGACAGAGATAGCACGAGACTTAAAGCCAACTCAAAATTAGTTGTCGTTAGAGTTTTCTGCCATTACTAATTTATCATACATTTTGAAATCTTAATAAACAAGTGTAAAACATATAAAAAGTTAAATAGCTTTTCTACAGGAACGCTAGGGACCTAAAGTTGATTGCTAATTCATATAAATATTTATAAAATTGATTTTTTTAATAATTTATAAAACGCATGCATGCTTTTTACATAGGGTTGAACTTTTAGTCGTCTAAACTAATTTAGTTTTACTTATAAATACATTATTTTACTTTTAGTTGATTTAAACTAGTTTTCTTTGTCACTCGACGCACCGTCCGCGTGTTTTCGTAATGTCCAGTAATCTGTAAAGAAAAAAACACAAAATTAATATAAAAACTATTACAAGCAAAATAGTAACATCGCATATTTTTAATCTTGCATCAATCTTAGCCAATCTTTACTGGATAAAATTACTTTAGTCATATAACATACAACATTATAATATAAATAATCATTAGGCAATTTGGATAAACGTCAAACTAATCGCAATTTACTTAAACGGCGACAATTTCTTTTTTTGATGACGAAGATTGTGTTTTTTAAATATAGAATCGCTTTTTATACAGCCAAGTTTAAGTGTGCAGCTTAAAACCTTTTTGAGTGTATACTTGTGTATTCTGAGCATTTGATCAGTCGTGAACAAATATGTGACATGCGCAGTAGCAGGTTACAATTTCACAAGGACCGGTGGTGTCGATTTAAAGGATATTTAAGACCTCTCAGTAACAATGAGAAAGCTTAATCGTGTTTATTGAATTACGCAACGCGTATTATGTATTACGACACTTTTAAAGCGGGATTTTGTTTACAAAGGTAAGAATGAGCCTTGGGAAAAGCTTTGCAGCTACTTCCCTGTCTTACCAGAAGACACAAATAGCTAAACCATGGCAATAGTAAAGTAATGGTTAAACTAAGTATTTTTCTAAATTAGCTGCAGAAACCGTATAGATTTGACAGTAGCTTATAAAAAACCAGAACTTAAGTATATAAGTTTTAAGTAAGCGTCGGTCACCGATCTAAAACCCCACCTAACCAAGCGAAGTTTAACCTGAACAATCACAAAAAAAAAAACATCCCCACATTTATTTTATAATAAGGAACATCGATACATTTTGAATACAATTATTATTCTCCTTCCATAATTGAATAAGTGTGAACTGGCCACTTCAAAAAAGGAAATAAACTAAAAGATCTAAGTAGAGGGAGATAGCGTTCGCAAATAAAAACAGGTTTGGTCTCACACTGGCTGACGAGAAAAAAGAAAAAAAAGTATCACGGATGTATTTATTGAGCTGGGCAGACAGCTACCTGGGTTACGCGAACCAACTTTGTGTAGGGTGACTCCAATTACTTGCCATCTAATAAATTACTTTTTTTTGTTGGCAATATTTTTCAAAGTATTCTTTTTTCGATTTTGTTTTGTTTAATTGCTGTGTAATTTGAAGGTATAAATTTTGATAATGTTCGTATTGTTTTTTTTTTGTGTTCTTAATTATTATTTGATATTTTCTTAATATTAGGATTCCATGATTTGTTCCTGGCGCGTTAGAAGCTACCTTAATTAAATATAAGTTTTATCAAGAAGTTGTGATCAAGATAATTTTGTTTAAAAAAATATTAGAAAATACGATTTTTTCCTTACATTTAGTTCTGATAACTGGTTAGTTTACCGTACATTTTTTTTTTATCTTTTGCACAACAATGGGTTGACGTGGTTTACCAGTGTTATTGTTTGTGTTATTTTTATGGCCAAAGATTTACATAAAAACGAATTATTTCTATACATTGTAAGTTTGTTGTTCAAAAAGATTCTTTCCTTATACCTTTTAAAAGGTAAGAGGTAGTTTGTATATACATTTTTGTTTGATGTTTTCATAGAATTCTAACTTTTGTGAATTGGAATGTCTCAATTCAAGTTATGAGTGTTGGTTAGATAGAACCGCAGTTCTGCGTAGTAATTTTGTTTTGTATTTTGAGAACTTTAGTTTACCGTGGGAACTAATAATAACTTTTGAGTTTTAAGACAGTTTGAAGTATTATTCTCTTTTTGCAGAATGTATTTTGGCAAAGGAAGTTCTTTAGTACCGGGAAGATACTTATAACTTAGAAGCCAATTAAAGTCGCTTGAAAATGCAGTTATAGATTTATTTTACCGAGATGGCCAAAGCAGTAAGATTGTTCTTCTTTAAAACCTCTGTAATAATTAAAATGCTTTTTATTCTATCTTTAAACAAAACAAAACGGCAATAATTTATCCTTCTCCGGAAACCTAATTAAGAAATGTAATTTATATTATTAAGAAATAAAATATCCTGTAGTAATTAAGAATTACGAGGTAATTGGACTGTTTTCTGTTTCGACTGCAAGTGAGATAGACTCGGGATGCTGTTTTGTTTGCTTGTTTTGTATCTTCAATCTCTTAACTATGGCAGAATTTATATTGGAAGTGGTTTATTTTGTGTATAGTGTGTATTTTTAGATTAATTTATAACCTTGTATAGTGTGAAACAATAACAAACATTCTTGTAAAATCGTCACAAAATGCTACTTTTATATCATTAGTAGGTAGTATTATTTAGGTGGTAGAATAATGAACAGTTCACGATTTACCAATAACTTTTAATATTGCATAAATCAATGTCCTCCATTACTTGTCACATGGTCACGATTCTAAAATAAAAGCACATTACGAGTGCAGTCACCCTAACCTTTAAGTTTACTCGACATCAACTAAAAGCACTTAAGAGGATAGATAAGGAACTACAGAGTACACATATTAGGTATGAACCGTGAGTATGAACTAGTTTCGGCGTAAAAATTGTGTCAAAATACGCGCCGTTTGAATAAAACTTTCGCGAAACCTAATAATTATGTGACCATCGGTATTTTCGAATAAACGTCTTTTGCACGAAAGATAGGTTAAATCAGTAAACGAATGTACATACAGAAAAAAAATCTTTTCACTCAGTACAATAAGCTTTTAGCGATGCGCACACTCTGTGGTTTTTTTTTACTCTATGGTTAAGTTCACTCGTCAAGTCAATGCCAGCACTTTAGAAAGGAAAACGTGTCAAATTCACTTCAAACAAGTTGTTCAAACACTTGTCTAGACTTCGGTAAATCTAGGCAGTGGCGCTTCAAAGTAAATATAGTCTTTGACTTTGCATTGTAAAACAAATAGATGACAATACAGAACTTCTGAACAAGACGTCTCAAGTTATTTTTCGAATATGTTACCTTTATGTAAATGCACTTATTGAAGAATGAGTCAGTTGTTCCAAGTAGTTTTAAAAGTATACCTGAGTAAATTACACTAAGCAAATTAGTGCCCATTACTTTTTTTAACTGTTAGACATAAAATTCTTAACATATAGAAAAATAACTAATAAAAATCCTTGTATTTAATTTATAAATAAAAAAAAACAAAAGACGTATTACACCTACAGATAAAAGCCATATTTTTAAAGAAGAAAAAGAAAGCTCTTCCAATTTCAAATTGGGAAATAAGATGGCGGATAACAAAACAGAGACGAGTCCCGCTAAAACAAAACATGTGTGTATTCTATTTAAAAGCAGTGAAAGATCAGATAAATACTTAAAATGTTAGTCATAAGTTATGCAGATGCAAGTGAACGTGGCCAAATAATTCGAGGAATAAGCGGGAGCAGGCACATAACTTTAAGAATTGTAAGTAAGGCTCGCTACAGAATGATCAATGAGAAACGCCGTTATATTATTGAACTGTTTGTTATTTATTGTATAGTAAAGTTTGGTGTGTTTGAGAGTTTATAGGGTTCAATGTGTCAGTTTACAAGAGAATAAAATACAGAAGTCCCTTAATCTGTTTGTAGTTTTATGCAATTTTCCAATAAATCTAAGGTATTTTGAATTTCTGTATATGGTAGGTCCATTTTTCTGTGTTTGCAGACTAAATCATGAACTATAACTATCATGGATGGAACTAAGATGCTTTAACGCGATCTGTCAAAATATTAAACTTCTATAAATTGAAGGTAAGTAAAGTGTGCCAGTGTGTACAAAGCTTTAGTTTCTGAGAAGCGTGCAGAACACTGATTCGAAATGTTATTTGATTTTTAATTTAGGACAAATCATTATGTGCAAGTAAGATTATTAATCTTTAAGACAACGCTTTTTTTATATAGAAATCCTTTACAAAAATATAAAAAATAAAGTACTTTAAACTTCCGTATTGTAAATATTTATAAGTAGGTATAAATAATACTATTTTACAAGCTTTATATCAGAGAATTTCCCAAGGTTTAAACTCTATAATAGTTTGCTTGACCTGGGAATTGAACCCGAGATGTCACGCTTGCCAGTCGTGCTTGTAACCACGTTTCTATGAGACAATGTACCTATTCTATATGACAACATAATACACTAAAACATATATATTATTACAAGTTATAAAAGCAGGAAAACTTAACAGTGATATCTTCAATAATATTAATATAACTTATAGCTTTAATAAGGATAAGTAAAAAAAAAACTAGACTTTTTCTTATAAAACATTTCTCAGTTTTCCTAGAACAAATTTTATATCTCAAAAGATGATAAAATTATATTTATAGCTGTCTACCAATCTTCATAAATCAGAACCATCCAGTGATGTTATTTATCTTGTAGTACATTATGATGTTATATTTTATTTAATAGTATTACCAATAAACGGGCCAATTGCTTATCGATGGTCTTTTAAGCTTTTTACTGTGGTACTAGCGCAAATTCGGACCAAATCGAACCTGGAATCTAAAAGTTGATCAGAAAACGGGGGCATAAATTTATTAATTTATGCCCCCGTTTTCTGATCAACACAAAAAAATGTTATTTATCTGTCAAAACTCATTTTAAGTGCCGTTTTGATTGGTAGTTAGCCAATCACAGTCGTGATCAGTTGATTTGACAAAGGAATTAGTTGATCAGTCTTTCAGAAATTCCTTAATACTATTTTTGTTTAGAGATAAATAAATATTTTATGTGCGGTAATTTGGGATATCATTACCTAAGATGTGTCGACTGTACACGACTGTAGTATAAATTGACTCTTATTCAGTCTGGTTGGTTTTCCCGGTGTAAGTTTTCCCGATAGCCGATAACAATGCACTAACTGCATACAGCCTGCAGCTAAGTGGGTCAAGTTGTACGAGCTATACTAACTTGCTTTACAGGGTTACAGTCGTTCTGTTAACTTGCGTAAACGTGAGCTATACTACAAACTTTGATTGTGCTTAAGTGTTTAGGTTTAAGTAAGTTAGTGTGGTTTTAGACTCCATTAAATATTTCATAAATGAAAACCTATCGATTTATGAAACTCGGTAAAAAAAAATCAAAACTTTCGTCTTTAATTAAGCATACAAAAACTTAAAAAGGTTATAAACTTAAATCAGATTAATAACAGACAGTCAACGAATAATGTGTTATGTTATTTGAGACTGAATTTTCAATTAAAAGAAAATATTACAAGCAAAACCATAACTACAAAAGAAGGTTATAAACATATTTTATTTTCCACAACATTAGAATCACCATGTATTAAACATGCTATTAAATATTTGAGTATTCAAAATAAAATCTCTTAAGCATTCAAACAGCGAACCATTTAGTTCTAAACTTCGGACACGCATAAAACTAAACAGATTTATATCTTATTTTTTTTTCTAACTAGTATGGCAAGGTTTAGCTTCGCAAATTCACATATACGTCGGTTGTTAACCCGAGTTCCCGTTAGCTTAAGATACTCGACGAATGTTGGTAAACAAAATATACTCGACTTTCTACACAAAATGATTCATTTATCAGCAATTTTTATTCCTGAAACTTATGTAGGTTGGTTAACGAGTTCGAAACGAGGTTATAATGAAAGTTGAACTTGTTTAAAATGGTACCTGTTGACATTTTTACGGTATTCATTTTTGTGAGCAAAGGAATTTACTATTCAGCCTTCCATGTCATTTTATCGCCATGTCTATTTGTAAGCTACTGTCAGCTGTCATCACGAGTTGTCATTTTGACGTTTATTGTTTTAATTAATTGATAGTAAATAGCCCTGACCCAAAGAGGTTGGTCTTTAGGTTTTAATAAAAATCTTCTTAAAATATAACTATGATCAAGAAATGTTTCCGTGTAACAAACAATGATACATTAGTATGAAATAAAATCGTGTCTAACAGTAATAACCGGAAATATCTAATATAGATTAATGTCGGTCTAATCCGGTTATATCATTCGATATGAGCATTAATAATGAGGCGGCAAGATAATTGGCTATGAAATTGAACAAATTCGTCAAGTCAATAACCTTTGGGTTAGGAAACATGTAAAACACTGCAGTCCAAAGATAGAACGGAAATATGATTATTAGATCACTCTTGTTGAGCGAAAATATACCTTATTGCAATTGACTTAAGTGGTACATAAAATTGCAAGATCTATCTAGAGCTTTTAGCATGAGCTAAACACAAGAGATAAATACGAACATAAAGAAAACGTTTGTATGTCTATTCTTTTAGCGAGCAATACCAATAATTCTGCTGTCCCTAAAAAGATGAGATTTGATATAAAAGATTAATTACTTTATAGTACGGTTTAATAAAAATAAACTGACCATAAAACAATTTCGAAACCATAACCCGTTGTAATTGATTTCGTTCTTTCCAAACTATAAAAGAATTCTCAAAAAAAGACATTTTGATATGGAATCAAATTAATAAACTTGTAAAAAGACTTCATATATTTTTCACGACTTTAAACGGGTTAAGTGTCTTTTAAAAAGCTACAGGCTATTATATGTTCATGCCATATTATAGAACGGGGATTAGCGCGTAGGTACATGCTTAAATATTTTAGTGCAACATGCTCTGCTTGCGACCACGGCCTGTAACCCGCGGCCCGAGTCTGCTATTGACAATTGTTTGAATCGTCTGAGTGGGTGTTAGTTGGTCCATTTTAGGATAATTACGTAGGTAAAACGTCATTTTAACGTCAAAATTGGCCATTGGGACGGCCAATTTTGACCGGTAAAATGGACCTACTAACGCCACCCACTCAGACGATTCAAACAATTGTCAATAGCAGACTCGGGCCCCTGGTCGAAACGTCAAGCCCTAAAGGTATTTAAGCACGCACTAATCCCCGTTCTATAATATTACTATAAACATGCAGCGCGATAGTTTAAAAGTCATTATGTTCATGCCAGTGATGAAATGATACATTATCTTAAATATCATCTTTGAAGACTAACCGTGTCAAATCGCTTTAACTAGGCAGACTGATGCACAGCGAATTGGGAATTCCCGCTTTACCGGGACTTGTAAAAAGGGAACATTTTTAAGCATTGATTTAAAAACTTATCCCTTTAATACTTAAAGGCAACATGTCCCAGAAAAGTCTATCTATAGTTGCGTTTCCTGGTTTTAAGGTTCAGCCATTTTTTTTTTTCATCATTGGGATAGCGAACTTTTCAAATGGTACCTAGGATTGGACTGCATAATACTCTGGTGAATTTGTAATGTAATTCAGTAATAATGTAGCAGTTTACGTTTATGGGGTGGAACATTCCAAGACTCTTTATATTTGATAGTTTAATAGACCATTCTATTCAAAATGCCGTAATAAAATGAACATCCTATTCAAACCATCCAAAATTGGACGTACATCCATAAGTAATATAAACGACCTTATTCATACATTTGTATGAATGTATGTAATGTATGTATGGAGGGTGTTTTCTCAGCGTGTGCCGAGTCATTGTATGTTATCGGATAAAGTCAAACAAGGAAACCGACAGTTATCAGGGCACGAGCGGACATCGAACCCGGGACAATACCTTTCACCAAGCACAACGTTACATGGGGTCACCGCGATAGGCCCTTAAGATTGTCAGTCTGGGATTTTGGGAGCAACCATTTCAAGGGACTTTAAAAGTAAAAACACTTTGGAGCTAACATGTTTTAAGACTTGTTGAAATAACTTTAGTGACGGAGTATTTCAGGGCATGGTAATTTCAGACTACAATCAAAGTATCATTTTGCGTAACCGCGGTGCGTCGATCGAGTTGCATGGATCGAAATCAAAAGAATACATATTTGCAATATACTCGTATTATTATTTATTTTCTGAATAATATTGGAATTAAAAACCACACTTAGCGAACCTTTCGATCAACGCTGGCTTCTTCCCAATTTAGGCAACTGGAGCAACCATCAGTTAAATACTTAATTGAAATGGGTTCGATTTTTCCGTACCGTCTTCCTTAACTACACCAAAGTACCGTACTTACAAAAACATTAAAAGAATCGAATTTAACTCACAAGAGTATACTAATAATTATATCTTGCGACAACTCACAGTCCATCTGATTTGTCATTTCCAGAATCGAACCTATATTATTGTCATGTAGTTATTTCAGCCTCATTAAATTAGCTATGCAGCAACTAGGCATTATCACGTCCACAATAAGTACCAACAATCTAGTAATACAGGGTGTTGGAAACAATGCGACGGATGCGATCTGGCTACAATATCATCTTAAACTCGTTTTTTGTCTGTCGATGCGAAATTATCTTGAAATTATTCATGTGGACCGTAAGCAGGTGTTTGCATGCGGATTAAGAAATACAAAAGGTTCTGATCCTATCTTTTCTGGCTTTTTTTGGCAAAAAATAATACAGAAAAGACTTTTGTAGCAACAGAAACTTTTAAATCTAACTAAATATGAAAGGAGAGCCAATAAAAGCTGTAGAATAAGAATGAACTTTTAATAGGCATTAAAATTTGGATTTGATATAGCAAACGTATGCAAAAACATCAAATAAAGTCGGCATCAAAAATAGAACAGGACCTGAAATAAATGCTAGTCTATTTCCTAATAAATTTATACATTGCTGACTATGTACTTGCATTCAGAACTTGCGTTCGTAGCGTTACAAACAAAAGCAGCATTGGAAACAATATACGCAATTATTTAATTCTTTTAACAATCTGACCTTCGACATTGAACTTTTTGTATTGAATAGACGAATCATTATAGATAATAAAAAATCGCTTGCAACTGTCTGCATTCCTTTCAAATTATCACTAAGATCGAGCGAGTATGCGATTGTCGAATGGGACGACTAAATTGTCGTGTCGTGCCGTGTCGTGTCGCATGTTTAAAGACATTTGAATATAAAGAAAAGTAGGTATTATCACGCTACATCCCGTGAGATGATCGCATGTAATGTCAATCTGGACGTAGGTAGATATTTTATTCAGGAGTCAAGCATTTAAGTCGTCTGAATTAAACACCGGATACGCCTTTTTAGATTTGTTTTCTGAGAATTTTGGATGGTTGGAAATTTTAAACTTTTAGTCGGAAAGAGTTCGGTTGAATTACATTCACATTTTGGAGTAGGTATATAAGGTTTAATAATTTTGAATAGGTCGTGATAAAAATTGAGAGGAACCAATAAACAAATAATGGAAAAATATATTTAGCTACTAAACACAAATGATTAAATTAGCTATTTAATAATATTTTAGAAAGCTATTTTATATTCTATTCTGCAACTATTACTCCAGCATAGTTTGACGACTAAATACAAGATAAACAGGTTCATTGCACTTCTAGCATTGTCACGTGACCCGTCTATCTTATAGAATAGTGCAACATATTAGTTTCTATAGTATATCTACATCAATCTTAAATATTCAGTGTTAATTAATTTAGATCCTAAAGAAGTCCGCAGCAAGATGCATTTTCGTTCGGCAAGAACTGAATTCACTGCTTGGCAACCGTTTGCATAGATTTTTAACATTCGACTTTTGGATTGATGAATATTCATTTAAATGGAAAAAATACGTCTGGATGACATTGAAATAATATTAATTATTTTTTTAGTTCATCCATTCCTCCCGACAAGAAAGTATCTGATCAAATTTTAATGTAATTAAATCTGGGTTATAACCTATGTTAATATCCCATTACTTGTATATAAAATATTAGAATCCGCATTAGTTTCTAATATTGTTGTTTATCTGAAATCCAGCCAGAGAAACATTTGTTTAATCAGAAGTCTAACCAAAAGACAATTTATTCAATGATGTATTTTGGGTTGCTCTTGCAAAAAGCTGCATTCAGGATGAAAAAAGCCAGCGAATCTCCCCTCAAAGTCCAAAAAGTTCGTTATTTTAATTCTCAAACTATCTCCTTGAAAGGTGTACCAGTATAATATTCCCTAATAATAATAGTCAAGTGCTCCCATAGGTCACGGTTGGTTCGTCCGGGAAACCGTCACGGTATTCTGGCTAGCACGGCTGTTCTGGTTGAGGGAACCTCCATTTTTATGCCTCATTCTTATTATTGTTGATGAGAAACTTTTTGAATTTTAACGGTCGGTGGAAACTCTGCTATTGGCTGTGGGGACTGACAGTTGGTTTGGAATAGAATTTAAATTTGAAAATGGTGCTGATGTTTCTTTATAGGCCAGTTACAGAATTTTAATTTGAAAATGGTACTGATGGTTTTTTACTGATGGCTAATTTTGGATGTTGGATTTTTGTGTCGAATATTTCAAAAATGGTACTTACTAAGTATTTACTTTTAGTGATTTTGTAATAGTTCAAGCTAAAGAACTCCCATCAATTCCTTGACTTTTTGAGATCGTTTTTAGAACGGCGTTTCGGAGTATCTGTAAAGACTTCGGACTTTACCTATCCTTGTAATACTCATGGACCTATTATAATAGATTTGCACCATTACTATTGTGTAACATGATCTATATCTACAACAGATATGTCAGTCGTGTCGTATCGACTTCCTTATATTGTTCTATTGTGAACAATCGAAATATCTATCGATTTTTTTGTATCACGATAAAATCGACGTTTCCCATGCATTTTTGAGTCAACAGGTCTATTGTGTGACATATAAGGTTCTAACTTAACTTTTAGTTAACTCAGTTAAGTTAACTTAAGTTAACTCCGGTGTAGTTTTTGGTATTTTTTCCAAGGACTGGTGTTATACTTCTGCCGATATGTTTGTCTAGAAGCTACTTAAAGTTATGGGAAATTGACATCATGTATGACAAGGAAATTTCGTCCTAACAAAAATCTAGCTAAATCTTTACGTATTAAACATTAAAAAAGCTTTAGTAGTTACCTTACTTTACATAGATTTTGGGCAATGTATTATTCTAGAAAGAAGAACAGAACAACTCTGTATTCATGATACACATATTGAAACTTATATACATGTTAACTTTACGAAACATATTCGTTGATAATATCAAAGGATGGTTTTATTTTAATGTCGATGACCAAACCGATGATCTAACGAGCTCTTACCGTGACTCAGAGGTACCTACTTGTTGAAACAGGTGCCTTCGAACTCATACAGGCACCTACCATACATGTATTATGTATATAACATGTAAGTTTATATAGAGGAAAGTTCAGTAAGGTGAATGTATAATAAATCTCTTTTCATTTAATATTGATGTGGGACGATTAATTAAATTAAATATTTATTGACATAAGCTAAGATACTACTAGGAAAATTTAAAAAATATTTTGTGCTTTTAATGTGATTAATGATAATAAAATTTGTAATTAATGTGATTATATTTTAGGGAAACAGCATATACTCATTTAAAGTAATAAATATCAAGAAAGAAGAAATCCGAATCCGAAAGAAGCCTTACTTCAGAAATGCAAAGTTGGAATTAATAATAATAATGTAAAGAACTATCATTATTTACTTAAACTTTATATTTTCATTAATTTACACGAAGAACCAAATCATACTTTAATAGTAATCCAGCAAACAACATTAAATAAAAATAGCTTTCTTTAACTTAACAACAAAACGATGACAAGTGAACTTTTATCATAAGTTTATTACATAGTAAATAATCCGTATCATTTGGCAAGCAATTCAGGTCAGGACGGACACACCCAGTGGACGTCATATGTATGTTTATTTGCTTTGCCCATTGCATACCTGCTAAGGTAAAAAGTAAAGTTGTGTTACAGAAGGCGCACTTTACATTGTGCGTGAAAACAGATTTTCAGCGTTTAGTGTGACTATTTGTTTTGGTCATAGTATATGAAAACTAATAGAGAGATATTTAGATTTAAGACCAATTATTTGTTATTTAAAGTTATAATTTAGAGTCTTCCTAGTTTCAATGGATGGTTTTTAAAATAAGCTACAGGATCTAAACATACCTATGTACAGGCTCAAGTTTTATGTTTTTTCTTTGATCAAACAATAATAATAGGCACTACTGCTTAAATAGATGAAATAATTTTCTCATATATTAAAAAAGAAACTAACAGCAAGTGTCTAAACTGTATCTGGTTGTCAAGTAACATATCAATTGAACCTTCTGCGTATATCTGTATATTGGCTTAACCTAGTATAAACTTTATCAAGAGTCAATATTTACGAGTAAAACTTTAAATCTTAACTTATTCTGTTTATCTGTGCTTTTTAGGTTAGCTGATCACTCAAGTTGTTTGTTTGTGTTGCGTTTCAGACTAGGTGTAGCCATAGCTGTACGTACTTTTAACCGACTTTAAAAAAGGAGGGTTCATTTTTTTTTCTGTGCACTAAATTAAAGCTTGTGTTAATCGTTTTGTTATGAATGTTTTTGTTTTCTATTTTTTTTTCAAGGGTCCTTTATTCCATTAGTTGATAGCTTAGAGTTTACAAAATGGTTGATAGGTTATAAAAGTATTTAAGATTATTTAAAAACAACAGCCTTAAAACAATTATCTACTGCGCATGAGTCAATATCAAGGCGTGTCGTAAGAAAGCTTCAACAAAAAAAAAAACAATTATCTTTGGTATCATAACACGAAACATGATCGAAGAGTCAATGACATATAATGGATATCCTCTCGGTTCATTTTTAAAACTATGTACCTGTTTTATTGCCTACATAATCTGTAAATTTCTTCCTTATTTGTTCAGCTTTTACAGACACTTCTATAAAAAAAAAGTAATAAACGTAAAGAAAGGACTTTTAGACAAGCTTATCCCCCTTAAATGGTAGCCAATGACTTCTAATTTTCAATCCCACAAGTACTTAAAAACTAACAAACTTACTAAAAATACAATTATTAAAATCACAGACCATAAGAGAAAGTAATAAGGTCTAATATTGCTTGGCAATTGACTCGCGGGGTACATAAGTAAATTTGTCGGGGCTTCGAGTGAAACAAAAAATGTTGGGCCTTAGATGACGTAACGGGTCAGTGACCTCACACCATGGATTGAATACCATGACTTAAAACTGATCATTGTATAGATATGTTTTTCTCTAACAGTAGTTCATAGACCCATGGGTGATAAAAAATATGATGATGTAATGTTGTTTTTATGGTATTACATAATACCTATATGTAAAGAAAGTTTTAAGATTATTTATAACACGCATTTGGTAAAACAAAACATTTTTATTAACCCTAAAAGCATCCTATCTTTCCAAAGTTTTGCTTTACCTGCTTTACAGCGAATAAAAACTGATTGTCTATAAAAACCTTATAATTTGCAGGGTTAAAAACTTAGGATGAACGCCAGTTGCAAAAGACAGTTGGGAATGACAAAAAAACCTTGAAAAAAATCAAAATGTCTGGCCGTTTCTTCTTTTTCATTAAAAAAAGGGAATTCTAGTCTCTATTGAAAAATATGAGGCTCAAGAAAAGGGAATAACTATATTCTAAGATGTGTGGCTAACTTACAGTAATACTTCTTTACTATTTAATGGAACCAAAGTTACTTCGTAGTTTTCTTTCTCATTTTAATAGTTGAAAAGGAAGGTACCTCTCTCTCTGGCTAGAATATCCCGGAAGAGGTCGGCCGTGACGATTTTTTTAAATTATGTTGCTTTTAAAGTTATGGTAACCTACTGCTTCTATTCTTAGTTAAGGATTGAATAAATGAAAGTTTAGAGACGAATTATATCGCTACACGAAATGAACTCACAATTTTTTTCAAGTCGTCTTTATTGTGTTATATTATTAGTTTTTTGTTACCTTGCGTACCCTAACTTGAACTATGTAATTTCATTTAAGAAGATTTGTTATTTAAGAAGTATTACAGCATTGACTATAAAGTAGCATGAGTAATTAATGGCTTAAAAGGCTACATTTAATACTACAAGTAGCTACTTAAGGAACTCCATCATAATAGTATATTAATAAAGTAAAATAGCTACATTAATTACTAATAAGAAAGCAATAACTATAATCGGTTTAAAATCCCCATAAAATCTGTATGAGCAACCCACGTTTGATGGCCTGACTCATGGTGCCTTGTAACGAAATTAAGTTTTTGTTCTCTTTCATGTAACTAACTAGTTTTTTTTACAGATATCATTTTTTACGATTAATTAGTCGAGCCTTTTCTTATGTGCTAGTAATGAGGATTTAAGTACTCAGAGTCATAGTTACATTTGAACATTACATCATTCAATGGTATGCCTTATTATTAGAACGATCGCTTTCTAATAGCTATCGCAAAATTTGTTAAGATAATATTGCAAAAAAAGCTCTCGTTAAAACTTAGGCACATTAATAAATTAACAGAGGATCGATTTCATCGTATATTTAGCTGTTATGTCAACTCTTCAACAGAGTATGAAATTATACGTAGAAACTGTTGTATATTCCTACCTTTTTATCTTTTTTCTAGTCAACTTTGTGCTGTAAACTAGCCTTACCCAGAAGTTTCATACCATATCACTTAGTAACAATTATTGGGTAATACTCCATAAGCAACGATGCTACATACCTTCGATGAGTCAGTCGTTCCGTTTGCAATAACCAGTATTTAACAAGGAGAGTCCAGTCATAGTGAGATTTAGTGCTGATACACAGTTATCCTAAATACCTTGCTATAAATTATAGGAAAAAGTTTACTGCTTTTGATTATCATTAACATGAGTAAGTTTTCGTAACATATTATGATCTTAGATTTAGCTGTTTTTTGTTCACTGGTGTGTTACAAAGATAGCTTTTAACTTACATTCCTTTTTATATGTGAAGAGATTTTTCCCTATAAACTTTTAAAAGCCGGTATATTACATAGAACATCAAGCTAAATCTACTGAGACTAGAAGCCGATCCCAAGGTCTTACATAGGAAAAACTACTCCTCCTACTTTTTAGTAAAAACGGAGTAGTCTTTTCCTCCTAGTCTTTCAAAACTTTTTACATAGACCTCCAAAATTCATCCTAGTTATTTATTCTAGGTAGCTAGGTAGGTATTTCTCTTATATTCCAACAGATTTTTTCCTAAAGCGAATGATCAGACTAATTTAAGGAAAATTCCTCACGTGCTGTTTATTGCGTGTTGGTTCAGTCACGTGTTTGGTGACGTGTGGGCCAAATGTGATCTGAACAACAAAAGTCTAGTCTAGTCTGTTATATCGCGACTTTCTTATTAATTTGGATGAAATTAGGTATGGTAGAAAACTCATCCGAAGCAATCAAGCAAAAATGGGTAAGAAGGGTTTATTGCTAAACATAAATATGTATTATAAAAACATATAACTTTGTATTTGACAGAACAAATAAATAAAGAAGTGAGGGCATTGAACCTTTTAAATATTTAGTGTAGTTGTAATTTTAAACTGTTTTTATTGTTCCTCTGAAGGACTGTTTTTTTGACAAGATGATGCAGGTGTACGGAATAAAAAAATGGTTTTTATTCATGTTTTTTTTGTAACTGCCAGTGTTCATGTTAATTCAGATAAAGATATTTTCTTTTAATCTTGTTTAAATTATATTGTTCTAATTTCTGATTAATATATTATGTAGTTCGAATGAATAGTTTTGAGTCATTTCAGAGGCATGTTTGACAAGCAGTTCCTTATACATAGTTGTATCTAAAAATGGCGAACTTATCCATATTGGGTCCCTAATGAATAAACAAGTGTCCTACCATATAAAGGTTAAGTATAAACATTAAATGTGACATTTGAGTTTAAAAGTGAATTTCAAGGTGTCGCATTTTTGGGTTATGTAACTTTTTGGTTAAATAGAAAGTATTACTCTTTTTTAACTTCTTTACAGATTCTTTGGTAACTTGTTTTAATATACTCGTAGCGACAATTCGTATGAACTTATATTGCCCTATGTAAACAGTACTCTAAGACCATAAAAACAAGTTACTCTATTTACTAATTTGATAATGTATTTTTTTATTAACATTATGACCATTTTGTCTTGGTGGAGAATGCTCAAGCTTACGGTAACAGCAAGTAATTGGACTCAAGATGACAGATGGTTCTCGTACTTGAGAAGAACATATTATTATTTTTGTCGCTTTGTTACATATAAGAATTATCCTTAACTTAATTAGTTTTACTTGGAGCAAAGATATTATAGAAAAGGAAATTATGGTGACATTGTTGAGAATTTCACAGCAAAAACCACTCAGTGAATGTATTTACGAATGCAGACTACACAGCAGTGGAATATGTATTGGCACAAAGCCAAACATTAAAATGTAACAGAAACAACTTACTAAAGAATTTATTAATATTACTAACGCAGCACAGAAGCCAGTAAAACATTAATCAATATTGACCCAAGTTATTTAAACAGTTTTAGTGGCTGATAACATCGAACTGGCCCATATTTCACAATTATGATTCCCAGTGCAAACACGGCCCCATAAAATAAAAATGCAGTGATCAGTCCCTCGGCTAGTGCATAATGCAACACGGTGCCTGAATACGTAATGAGATGGGCAAGATTGACACAAGATTATAAATAACACGGTGAAAAATTGCCTCAATTGTGGCCTCTGGACAATGTATGTTTATTATATAGTTTTAAGACAATGTTGTGTACTGACCTGTCATTTGCAGCTGTCTCCGGGAGGCGGGGGTGCGGGGCGTGCGCGGGGTGCGGGCGGCGCGGGGCGTGCGTGGCGTGCGAGGCGTGCGCGGTGAGCTGGTGCCGCTGCTGCCGCTCCTCCGCGACGGAGACCCCAGCACCCTCAGGTCCGTATTGCTCACACACGCCAACGCCTCTGTCGCCATCCTCACCGGACTCTCAGCATTCTCCTTATCCTCTTCGCAGAACTTCACAGGTGAATCAAACTTAGCAGACTTGTAAGTACAGTCCGTCTCTATGTCGAAGTTGAAGCGGATGATGAACCGCTTCCTCTCTCTAGCGTACTGCTCAGCCATCAGTCGCCTCGTCTCGTCTCTGTCCGGTGCTCCGAACAAGCACTTGCAGCTTCCGCGCCTTCTCCTCGGGGTATTGGTCCTGAGCGCCATGCCCGCTGATAGTTCGAACCTCCTCTGCTTAGGTGTACGTCCTCCGGCCGCCATAACCGTATCGCGCGTCAGGTGAACACTGACTGGTTAGTGGTTCGCGAGAAACATCTGACTAATCTCTCGAGAGAAAACAGCTGTCCGCAGGTAGCGTGCGAGAGGGAGGATACGCCGGGCGGCGGGTTAGAGCGGGCAGGGATCGCACCTGGCGGCCGCGGGACGCGCCAATTCTAACCTATAAGCGCGGCGTGGCGGCGTGTGCGCGCGCGCTCTTCCTAACTACGACTGACGCTCGGTGTTTTCCCGCGCATCGCCGCGTGCGCCGATTTTGGCACTCACTCACTTGGCGCGCAAACCTTAACAATGGAAGCAAGGACGCTTTTTGTACAGGAGCACAGGTGGACTCTTGCAAGGGAAGAAAGGAATACGCACCTATTATATCAAACATTACAAAGGCCCATTCAATAATGCTTGTTTTAGAAGTATTAGGTGTTTCCCGCGCAATTTATTTTTAGACTAGCATGACGTCGTTATCTGTGTTTTCGTTAGATATAGAGAACATTAGTACCCATTCTATTTTTTGATGATTGTACTCTGTTGTAATCGGTAAAGTATTCGAGAGGTCTCGAGTTCAATTCCAAGGCCGATTTTTTTGTAAAAAAAAATCCTGGTTGCTATTTGTAAATGTTCTGGGGTTTTATATCAAGACGGACGGGTTATACTAAATTCACAGGTAAAATCGATTCTTGTATGATGTTATCTTTACTTAATAAAACTGGACCTGTATGGGTACCTATGTTAATAAATAAATTGCATTAATATTGAGGCATGATTCCAGTGATCTTTAATAATCCGTACATTGTAAAAAGTTAATTAGTTTACTGAACTATAATACCGTAAGATCCTTAACAGTTATTTATTTAAAACCTCTAGGTTTAATAAAGCTGCATTCTCTTATTTATTATGTCAACACCATAGGGCAAAACCTATTGCTATGAATGCATATTGAATACTAAAAATAATATCAACTGTAAAACACCAAAAAATCTTCTAAATCTTAATTTCGCGCTTCAAGATTGACATTTAATATACAATCAGGAAAAAATATTCAAACATCTCTCAAGGTTAATAAAGGAATTTTTATTAAATATTAATTAATCATTAAATTACATAATTAATAAGAATAAATGGTGACTTATCATCTTATATTGATACATATTAACATTTATTACCTGGTTTTATATTTCAGAACAAATTTTTTTATCAGTTTTATCACCTTGTAGATAGTTTTTATATTTTTTGGAGTATTCTTGTCTGTAATAATGGATTCAATCTTTGTAGTCTAATCTTTATGTCTGAGAACCAATGGACTGACGTGTTGACTTAATTTTGAATTTGCTATACTATAAATCATGATAACTGCAATATTAAACAGTGCAGACAAACGGTTAATTATGCTGACTAGTGACTGGGCGTTGTATGGTACGAATTGCAATAGCTGACAGTAAAATGTCATAAAACAATTGGGCACACAGATGGTATGGCTCGGCTTCTCACATCCAGCTCCTACCAGCCAAGCATTAATATAAGTATATAGATTCAAAATAAGTCAATATTTTTTTCGTATGGACCCGTTGTGAATATGGGACCACTCTGGAAGCATCAGCTTTCAAATAAAGAATCATCTAAATCGGTTCACCCAGTCAAAACTTCTGCAGTAACAAACAATCGAATTGAATACCTCCTCCTTTTTTGAAGTTGGTTAAAATACTGCTCAATGATATAAGGTTTAAAACGATGAGTAAAAAAAAAATTGTTTTTCATATTTTTTGCGACTTTAAGTTCCTGCACCTAACAATTTCAGTTATGACCCATTGTTTAATATACGGTGTTACTCATGAGGTAGCACAAGTAGTGATTTGAGCCTATTATGGAATCCTATGGCACCCGTAACATACCATAAAACTGTCCTGACTTGTACAGACGAATGCTCATGTTCCTAGTATCCATAACTAAAATGTCTAGTGGAGTATCATAAAATAAGATGTGTTAAAATGTTGTTAGTTTTGTAGGTTATTACTTCACTCTAAGATAACTTTTTTTTAAAGAGTAGCCTATTTAATTTCTTGCTAGCTTTTCTCCATAGGAAGAACACTTTGGAACCGAGCAACTAGAGCCGATTTTAACGTAACTCTTCTTATGCGACTTTTTTGGTTAATGAGAAATAAAAACATTTTGATTTTGACTCAGTAACAGATCAATTTCAGTATTTAAACATATTATGTGAATAGGCTAAATTTCGCTGTGAAAAGTATAGACGTAAAAATTGTACCTTTTAATTCACGTTTTGAAAGTTATGTATGTACAGAAACTTATTTAAAGCAGGATTGAATCAAATCAATAAGGAAAAAATATATATAATAGTTTAAGTTTAAAATTAACGAGCTTACGAATGAGTCAACAGTCTCTTGACAAACCTAATTTGGTAAATAAATATGGACATTTCAACGAACTTTTTTGTGCTAATATGGACTTGAGAAACTTTTTATAGTCTTCTGTTTGTTGTTTTAATCGTTTGATAAAGATGAATCACATTTTCCAATATTAAAATATGAAGAATAAACGAAAAACCTCTAAATTAGTCACTGACGACACTGCTTCCACAAAAATAGAAAAATTGACCAAGTTGAGTCATCCCTCAGGGAATCGCCTTAGGCCCATGCAAAAAAAACGTTTCTTTTTATATTGAAGAATATGGTTTCACAAAACTCATTTTTTAAACCATAGAAGAACGTTTCTACACAAAATAATAGTTTAATTTCGTATATGAGCCGAGGATAAAACCTTGAAATATAGTTACCTAGTTAAAAAACATGTCTGTCTGAATTAAAGCTAGACTGTAGGTGTAATACTAATAATAGCGGATCGAATACACCTCAGAGAATAGATAAGAAATAACAGAGTGCGTCTATAGGGTATGAATAGTAGGCACTAGTATGAACTAATTTTGTCTTAAAAATTGTATCGAAACAGAGTGCGCCGTGTCTATCTATCTAATCTAAAAACTATCAAAGACCGTAATATTACAAGCTTTTATTTAACTTGCAATATATGTATGTTTATCCGGGTGGAGTCTTGCAACTTAATTTTGATTCACTTCCAGGTTTCCGATTGAGCTAAAATTCTATACTAATAATATCGGAACTTTTCATATTTTCGCATTAACGTCAGTCTTTTGGACGAAAACAAAGTTAAATCAGTAATCTAATCTTGGTACATTAAATAACTGATTTAAGTTTTTTTGTTCGTGGTTATATATACAGCCAAAAATGGGCTATTGGTAATACTTCACTCTACAGTTGTAACTTTTGTGTCCTCTTTGGTATGAACCTCTAATTATTACAGCCAACAGTGATGTAATCTGCTTCTGTCTGCCTACACCAATTGATATAGCGAATTGCTTGATTTTTATTAGGCTACCAATTGTCTAGGTGTACTCGTTTGGTTTTTGAGAAGTTATACTGAATATTATGTTAGTAGTAATACTGTAAGAAAGTGTTTACTGAAAGCTGCAGATTACATTTTTATATTAAATTGTATCTCTGATGTCCATCTATACAAAAATGTACTCCTTTTACTATATTTTTTGTTATCAATCCTTTATTAGGTTGACCTGTAGGCCTCTAAGTCTAATTAGATAGGAGTAATTAGTAACTCGGTTTAGGTAGGAGTACCTATAAAATAAATATTAGAAAACTAATTTCATTATACTTACGTTGTAATCGATTTTCAGTCTCACTGGATTCAGCTAAAGGCCAAAATTTTACATCTAGCGAATATCAAATTAGAAAGATAAAAAACGTAGCCAGGGTATACTGGACATCCCTTACAAAAACCAAATTATCATACTCGATTCTCGTATTAGAGATGTCTGGAAGAGCACTGAAGAATGTACTTTTGCAAATACATAGGAGGCGCTTTTTCAGTAGTAGTTATGGATAGGTAGGTAGGTATAAATATAAGCAGTATTCTGTAAATTGTAAACACTATAAACAGGCACAACAAACTTAAAAATGCAAAATAGCCCCCCATGGTGTTCCTCCTATTGTCAGTCAGTCAAAACTTTATTTATATTGGCCCAAAAGTCAAAAAAGCGTTAAATATTAGTTTAAAAATACATATTAAAGGACATTATATTATTTGATTATACAGAGATGATGTCACAAACGACCTTTGTAGTAATTTGGTTACAAATCGTCTTATTATGTTGATGTAAGACAAAAATATATTGCGGACCTTACAATCTGTGTGCCCCTATTATTAAGACAAAGTTTAAAAAAAAAAAAACAAAAAAGAAAGATGCCACATGTTGCTAGGACGCAT
This sequence comes from Autographa gamma, assembly GCA_905146925.1. Taxonomy (NCBI): domain Eukaryota; kingdom Metazoa; phylum Arthropoda; class Insecta; order Lepidoptera; family Noctuidae; genus Autographa; species Autographa gamma. Next base: position 8,135,648 of record LR989865.1, read on the forward strand.
GGTAAAACTGCATTGAGGCAATATGGGGTAATCAGAATAGTAAGTAGATACGTTAGTTTTAAGAAGTCTATTAAATGTTTTACCTCAAAATCTAAACTAATTTAATTTTTTTTTTGGTTTATTTGAGCCTGTCTTGATTCAACACTGTTTATATTGTTTTGAAACGTTTATTTTGTACTTATATAAAAAAGGTGGATAAAAAAAAATACCGAAGGGGTAGTGATCAATACCCTTATTGTCTCAAAATTAAATTTTATATATACCTCCTGGTCTTCCGTAAAGCCAAGATTCACTCTAAAACTTATAATTATCTCAGCTTTTCTACTAGTACTTATACTACACTACCTTAGAAGCCTGTAAGCTCAACAGCGTGACATAATTTAGTATACAGTTATTCACTATAATGATAGGTATAAGAGAATACCGCTTACTGTGACATTCTGAAGACCTTAATCAAAAGGCAGTAAGGTTCATTCTTAATTTTCATTTAAAGTGCAAGAAGCCTTTCAAGCCGTGAAGGCACTTTATTTGTACCTTATTAGCTTTAGGCAAGGACCCAACTGCAGCAATCGCGACTTAACGTCAAGCTTAAGATTTGATAATCTATTTACTATTACCTTATTGTATCCTTCATATGTTTGAACTAAAAAACATTATAAGGAAACCTGAATTCCAAAATCTGAAATCTGAAATCCGCAAAAACGTAAGCGTGGCGATCAATGCTCGTGCTTTCTTCATGTTTCTTCTATATCGAAATAGGCCTGTGCTCTGCAGTGGGACCTTTATAGGCTGATATTATTATTATGTTTGCACCCTATTACTGCAATATTTAATATATCACGTGGTGGTCACGCGAACAATATTAGTAATATTCCGGACCGGATGCATTGTCATTACTCTATAGTACAAACGGGTTCAAACCATTAATAAAATATCATATTGAACAGATTGGCCGACCTATTGGACCCTAATTTTACGGCCATAGACTCTAAGTATTGGTTTGCAAACGATTAATTATTTTTCGCTGTGTAATAGTTTCCGATATAAATTAGTATTGGTACCATGTTGGTACTTTTATTGTTTATTAATTTTAGGCTTGTGACATGTGCGTGACAGTTTTGTGTTTGTGGGGTCGACAGAAATATAGGCTATTCATCAGGTGATGTTAATTAGAGTGTATTGTACAATGATTACATTTTTTTTTTATACATTTCATAGAATTTGGTACACAAGTAAGGAAATTACTTCCAAAATGAATAACTTCTATTGTTTATAAATATATTTATTATAGGGATCTCTTTCATTCTTGGAATGGACAAGTTTCTTAATTTAATCATTTTTAACACATTACATGTTTTTATTATGCAAGCGTTCAAAAGATGCGTCTAAATTAATAATTCATTCGACTACCATAATAAGTTCCAATTAAGAGTATTAATAAGCAAAATTAACCTTGGTTTAGTGAGAAACAAATAACTCCTCATAGAAAGGTAAAAAATGCATTCAGTATGACCCAAAATGGATCACGGTACAGACACCTCATCTTTTTTTCTTAGACAAAAACTGAACTTTATAAACAAAGTCAAACACCTGTCCATGTCCATTCATAAATTAAGAAAGATAAAACTAAAATAAACAAAGCAAGTAATAAAATTCAATTTTATTACTTGCTTTGTTTATTTTAGTATCTTCAATCACTTAAAACAATTTACAACTACCAATAAAATACTTCAAAGCACAATAGACGAACATTTCTGACGAGAGTTCACATAGTAAAGTACATCTCTTTGAAAATTGCATTTATTTGTATCATTGCCATTGCAAAAATACTTCTTTTTTCCTTTTTTTTTTATTCATCTCGTGGATAGAGACTGGATGGCGGAAATGGCCACAATGAGCACTTACACCGCCGCTTCCGGTACAGTCGCGCGGCAAAGCGTTTAGATTTACACCTGCAGTAAATATGGTTTATGATCCTTCTGTTTCTTTTTGTGGTATATTATTAGATTTTACCGTTGGTTTACAAGTCTTAGGATAGAAGCTGTTTATAGTTGTGTTAGTTTTACTGTTATTTGTAGTAATTTTGTTATATCTTATACATATTTCATTATTTTAGAATTACATGAAACCGACGAAGAATAGATCAAAACAACCAGATCTCATAAAAAAAATCCGAAAACATTATTAATCATTACTCCATCAAACATAAACATGCTAACTTTCAACACAGTTCAAATAACTAACCCAGTAACCTCCATACAAATCTAATAAAATTCGCGAACACTTCTCTCGTCGATCATACATTGAATTTTACCTGCAAACATTGTCGGAAGTGGTATATTGTCTCACGCCCAACGCCATGATGTGCACTTTAATGGTGTTTTAAATGCTTTTTTTAGGGTTGCGTACCACATAAGGCAAAGATGGAACTCTTATATGGTCACTTTGTTATCCATCCGTTTGTTTGTCAAGGCCCTTTATCTCAGGACACGGAGATATCGAGTTGAAATTAAAACCATAAAAGTATTCAGTTCTACAGTCTCTTGTACGAGTAACTGAATAATATACAAACTATGTATTTAGAGAACGTAAAAAAATATATGACCTTATATGTATAGGTAGCTAAAATTGATTGCACATAAATGTAACAAACAGTAAGTATTCAATTAAAAAATCAACCTTTAAGCTATTACAGATCAAAGAAAGATTTGAAATCTTTGAAAGAAAGAATTGAAATCGAGCCACAATTGCTGGAGAAATCACTCAACTTTCATACAGGAAAAAAACACACTCGTATTAAGAGCCTCCTTTTTCTGAAGTCGGTTGAAAAAAGTATATTCTGTCTTCAAGTTAGGTAATCGGGAATAGAATAGAATTTATTTATTCATTTGCTTGAAATATGGTCTTTATAGGTCAATATTTTAATCAAAATCAAAAATGTACGGAACCCTTAGTTAGTCAGTCTGGCTCTTCTTGTCCAGCTTTTTTTGTTCCCATTGTCTCTGGTTCGCAATTTCCAGGGAACTTTATTGGTATCGCGACAGAATAAAGTTCCGGTCGTTGCAATTTACTGTTTTTATTGCTTTTTACCTTTTGTTTCAGTTTTGGTTTGTGCTTGCACTTTGTAATACGCAGTTAGGATGTTTGATGACGGTTTTCGGTTTATATCTTTTTATTTCCTTTTGAATTATATACTATAGTCTATAGCCTTTTTATTTAAAAGTCTATATAGATATAGTATGATAGCTGTTAAATTTTATGACGTTGTTTCTTTCGTTATAATTATTGTTTTTCCTTAATTTCCTTTTCTAGACAACTTTGAGTAAGACTAGTCTACTTTCCAAATCAAAAGAAAGTTTGGGTTAATTTTATTGTTACTGTATTTGCTCACACTCAAATAAATTATGTAAAAGAATTATTGGGCTCGGTCAGATTGGAAATTCGTAATCATCCTTTTTCATATATAGCTAAAAATCTGGACTACATTTAATAGTTTAGTCCGGTAATGTAGTGAAAGCCTCCATGAGGCAAACTGCGGCACCTATCTACAAAAAAAAGCTCTTTCTGTGAAGAAATATATTCGTTCAAGACTCCTTAAAGGAAGTATCGTTATATTAACTAGGTAGATATCCCTTCGATTACCCTACAAGGTTACCTAGGTATATCTGTAAATAATAAGAGAATTGTGCACCAATTATAAAAGGCCCATATAGACTATCTTTTATCGTTTTAAAAACAGGTGGTAAGAGCCTCGATTCAGCTATTTCAGAGTTGCTTGAATTGACTGATTACCTGCTTCCTTTGGTCATTATTACGAAAATTGGAATTCTGTTAACTGTCATTACGATCATTAATTGGTTATAACGTTCATTCGAGAGTTCAATGAGTTTCTATTTTAGGCTTTTCTGAACACGAAACTTAGGCCCAATATAGTACACTGACCGACCACTGACATGCCTTTAAAATAGCTGAATCGAGGCCCTGGCTTACAACCGGTTACTAATTAAGTTATTGATCGCAAATAGTTTGTTCATTCATATTTCTGATATGCATACAATTGCATTTTTGTGTCAGTTCTCTTAGATTTATTCATTTGTTTTTTCAATTATTTATGCTGAGAGTTTCTAGTTGTTTTACTTTGAATGTTGTGGGAAAAAGCTTTTTGGAAAAAGGTAGGACATATGTGTTAGTGAACTGTAAATAAGTTGATATGGTCAGATTAACATCTTTAGTTAATAAATAATAAAATAATCTAAGGATTTCTTAGCTAGATATTATTTTGACATTATGTTTTATTTTCTAATTCGTATATCAGTTAAAACATAGGTGGATAGATTTTGGTTAGATTCAAGAAAAGTATAATTTAATGAAACTTTATATACCGCCTAGAACTGAATAGAAAATAAAATTTATCGCTATCAAATAAAGTACAATTTTAGTAGATACATGCAGGGCAATACGCCATTAGGTAATGATCCACATAAACCATATTCTATACAAGTGTATCAAATGAAATCAAAATATAATTATGTGGTTAAAATCCGCATGTCGATAATAAGTTAGTAATTTTACACATCAATAACTTGGTAATGGTAATGTTACGGTAAATGTGATTAATTGAAAATTATTAATAATTTTACAAAATTATTAATAATAATCACATGTTTTGGTAATTATTAATAATTCTCGACACATATTGGTAAAAGTGATAAAATAAATAAAATCCCAATGGTTTTTGACCAGCAGGTATTTATTTATATTATTCACTCTTACCCTGACATATACACTGACTTATACATATAAACTTGGTTAATGTTTCTTTAATTTATAAAAATATATGTGATGGGTACATACGTCGTCGCTCGCTTCGCTCGCTCTGTTGCAAGGTCACAATATCTAACCTAACCTAACCTATTGATCTCCGTCACAAAGTCGAACCTAATCAAGCATACTAAATAATCAGCCCCGCAACCCTTGGCCACTTATTACATTTATCACTACTAGGGTTAAATTATTAATAAAAACCGACAAATGTGATTAATTTATCACTTTTACCTTGACTTTCGGTAATTATTAATAATAATCGATAATAATTAATAATCTTCAATTAATCACATTTACCGTAACAGTAACACGTGTTCCGAGAGTTAATACATACACCCTATATTTATTTAAGTATAATTAGGTGGCAAGTTTTTTTGTTATTGGGTTTTTCTATGAAATTCTCAGTAGCAGGTCGGAGTTTGGATTTGTGGCCGGCTAGTGGCAATAGGCTTGCCCCCTATTACATGGTACCTAAACCTATCGGCGAACTGTGGGTGTACATTGGTACACCTCTGCCTAACCCTTCGGGGATACAGGCGTGATGGTATGTTACTTGGCAAGTTATTTATTATAAAATAATATGATATAATGGTTATTAATCAGTATTTGGTTCGTGACAGATAACAATGATTAATGTTCTAAATTGGTATCTTTTATTGTTTGGTTATGATTTTTATCCTTAAGGCTAATATTGCGGATAGAAATATATTATGTAACAGGATAAAGGAAAGAAAGAAAATAATTATAATACGCTGTCATATGCATGCATTATTTTCCTTGTTCTGCTAATTTTGTAAATATAAATAAATTTAAGTATTTGAAATTTATTGAAAGGAACGAGGTCAGAACTAGCTTTAATCAGTAAGTAACTTTCATACTGATTGAAGCTAGTTCTGACCCCAATATACAGTAATATTTCCTCTATTTAGGAGATACAAAATAATAAGCAAAATTCTTCTTGTAATGTAATTTACGGGCCGTACCTACATGAACGTGGTAGCAACCAGACGGCCAATGTAACCCGGTCGAAACGTCAAGCCCAAAAAAGGTATTTATGCATGTAAGCGCTTATTCCCGTGAATTGTATGATAGTAAACAAGAAGGGCGATAGTTTAAAAGTTAAAATTCTAATTTGTAAAACAACAACACAATAAAAAACAAAAGAGAGTCACCATGACTTCCGTACCGTGTCGTCAATACAAATTATTAGTGAGTACTATTTTAAGTTACACCAATGGTTATTGTTTTAAATTCGCACCATATTTGGGTACATCGAGCAGGAAATTTAAGGCCTTGCATCCTAATTAGAAGGATCCGCTTGTCACAGTATGTACAATGCAGTGCAGAATAATGTACCTAGCTAATAGCGGTGAATTGCCGCTAGTTTCTTAGATGTAATGAATATTGTAATTGGATGAGTTGTTGTTATGCATATGTCGGTGTTTTCTTTGTAGTTTTAATGAAATGTGTAACTCAGTTTGTTTCCTTGAGAAGTGTACTATGAGTTGTACGTGAAATAAATAACTCTACTTAACTTTTCTTGAATAAAGACAGAAGGCTCCTAATATTTCTCTGACATTTTTATAATACAATATATTTAGCCTAAACCATCCCACAGCTGGGCAAAGGGCTCTCCTTCGGTGTTCTGCTTCTTCTTGGCATTTTTATTATGTAATAATTTTATTTATAAAACTTTTAGCTGTTATAAGACACACAATTTGCAATTGAAACACAAATCAACATCCGGACCATAAAAAAACACTACAAATACTCAAACATTCTCCAAAACGTCGGTTACATTCAAATTCGGACAAATATCCCGCAGCCACTCAATCCAACACCTTATACCAAAAGGTGCGCGAGCGCATCTGTGAATAATCCCTTATACTTTGAAGAGCCCGCATCGCGTATAACCTATAAATCAAGGGATCTTTTATAGAATAAATTGTGAATACTTGTGATACAGTATTTTTGGCCAGGTGTGTAATCAATGGATCATTGCCCTAATGTTTGTAATTGCCGAAAGTTTTCGCACGTTTTCGGAACTTATTATGTGATGTGATTACAAATCAGCTGCTTTCCTAGTTCCTTTGCTATTGTTGTATCTGAAGTAAGATTGATTGATGTAGGTAATGCGTGTCTATTTATTGATATAATTGTGTACTTATTTAGCTTAAATGGTACACATCGATCTTATACTTTGAAAGATAGTAATATAATTTTGTTTACACAATAGTTAACTTTACGGTTAAAGGTAAAAGTCTCATCATAATTTTCACGGCTGATATATGAAGGGTCTAATATAAATGTTTGTTTTCAAGACTAGGTGTAATTTTAGTTGATTATTCAAAATTAAAATAATTTAATTTGAAATACTTAAGTACATAGGTACTTTGAAAACTCTTTTGATAAGTTAAATTGCATCCACTCTTAAGATAGTTAAAAAAGTGAACTAAATGTTCCTGAATACATCTGGAATTATTAAGTGCGGTTTCTCATCTAACTATCAATTGTCTTTCGATATTAGGTTCCTACATATTTTAGGATATATTATTACTGTAATAGGTAGGTAAGTGCGAACTAATAACCACGGAAATATAATTTGGTTTATTGCCAATCATTTCACATGACAGCTTGGGACTTATAATTACTATCCTGCGGCGTTTTGTATGCCATATGGTCAATACCAAACACGAGATTTAACGAAATTCCTTTGTCTGGCGAATTTTGGGTAACGGAAGAAATAATAACAAAGCGTCAGGGAAATTATTATCATTTTTTTTTGACGATGATTTTATATTTTACTAATATAAGGTTTATCTCACGATGATAGCGGGCAGTAAAATATTGAACAGACTAAAGAGTAAAACTATTTTAGTAATTCTTATTATGGAACTCGGAAAATTCAGAAAGGAAAGGACTGATTAAAAAAAAATGGTATAATCCACTTACAACAAAGAAGATTTTTGTGTCTCATCATATCAACTCGGAATACTACTAGTTGATGATGTACTGGGTGATATCACCCAGGTGAACAAAGTGGAATATATCAAAATTGCCTTTGATAGTTCCATCTTTGAGTAAAGTTTATAGGCTATTTATTATCACGTCACTTGCTTTCGTAAAATATGAAATCTAGAAATCGCGGGGCACAGTTAACTGTATACAAAAATATGTAAGCTTAACATTTTATGCTACCATTTCACACGGAATTTTATCTAAATACATCTTCAATCTTTATTCCTTCTAAAATACTACATTTAACATAAAATTTCACCAATCCTTTCCATCAATCTCAAACACAATATCCCAATTCAGGTGCATTCAGGATTGGCGACCGCCGACTAACCCTTGCATTGTGCTGCGACTGATGCGAGCAGATGCGCCAGAGTACCGGTTGTGATCCATTGTTGAGTGGACTATAGTGGACATGGATGAAAGGGTTAGTTTAGATTTATAATTAAATTTGGTAGGGTAGGGTGTTGGAGACTTAGTTGTTGTTTGGAATGTATGTTTGAGGAAAATAAGGGGCGAAGTTTTTGATGAATTAAGTAAAATTGTTAAATATCCTAATTAATAGGACTTATGTAGGTACCAAAGTATTGCTATAATGCAGTGTCTATAAGCCAGATTGTTTATGAGAAATGTTAAGAAAAACATTTTGTTTTGTTTTATAGATTGAAATCCTGTACTTGATTTACGGTATAATAAGACTTATGCCGTTGATTTTAGATTACAAGCTTACAGAGACCCATAAGCTTTTATTTTGGTTTATTGTAGCATTTAAATAGTAGGTCTAACTACTTACAAGTTTAGTATGAATTGTATTAATAACTAGCTTTAGCCTGCGTGGACATCGATTATCGCGGCAACTAGCCTATTTTGTTTCTTAGAGTTTAAACTAGCAACGTGCTAAACTTCATCAAAATCTGTTGAGTAGTTTAGCAGTCAAACCTCAACAGACACACACTAACTTTCACATTTATAATTTAGCTGGTATATCCACCCTATTCTTTACAACTAAACGTTAGAACAGCTAACAGGTGTCCACACAATGGCCGATATTCGCCATGATCCCGTATTATTATTTAGTAAATACTCTCGAGACGAGACATATACACCTTTCATTACCGATATAGTATCCACAGGATATTGTAGAAATTGGGTTAGTAAAGGTGTTGTAAGTACCTAGTATACGAGTATGTATTAGATTTATACCAGGTTTTCGATTTTTTTAAGGTCTAGGAGTTAAAGTGTACGAGCGTTTTAATAATTTATTTATTTATTCTTTGATGTATAACGTAAATAAAAATATTCAGCAAAAAAAAAACATTGTACAAAGCAGAGGTACAAAGGGAGTTTTAGGTACCTTTGTAAGGTCTAGAACCAAATACGTAATGTTACCGATTAAATGTTTTATGGGTCAAAATTTAAGTTATAATTAAATATTTTCAAAATATCTCAATATACGGATAAGTATATCTCTTCCAATTAAAATGCTTATAATACGGCGCGTTCAGAACAGTGAGCCCAATCGAATGATCTATTTGTTTTATGCGGGTTATAGACGATGTAGCAATTTGATCAAAAATTTGTGGTCAAGTATGTTTTTAAAAATAGAACAAAAATTATAACATGATGAATGAAATTAATTAATAATGTACTGTATGCGATCATAAACTTAACAGAAACATAACATATCATCACGCCTGTATCCCCGAAGGGTTAGGCAGAGTTGTACTCGTACCAGTTGTACACACCCACAGTTCGCCGATATGTTTAAGTCCCATGTAATAGGGGGCGAGCCTATTGCCACTAACCGGGCACAAATCCAAACTCCGACCTGCTACTCAGAATTTTCATAGAAAAACCGAATAACATTTTGGTCGGCTTGGGAATCGAACCCAAGACCTTACCGTAGCGTAGCAGTCGCGCTTAGCACCACTAGGCCAACGAGACAGTCTCATAAACTTCATCTTTACAATTGAGTAAAGATACAAGTACATATTGTATAAATGGAAGATGATTTGAGATAGCAATGCAATACACATTACTCTAAATGCAAAGAACAATAAAATAGCATGGGATTTTGGAATAGAATAAAAACAAATCAAATTTAATAAAAAAAACATTTATTATTAAATGCATAATTAATAATTATTTATATATTAAGAATATTCACAAATATAGCGTTAGAGATGTTCACAGACATAATATCAAATGAAGTTAGTTAAGTATTCAACGATTTTTTCTTATAGGCCAATTATGGAATATTTTTTTAAGCCAAATAGCTAAAAATTATAACCTGAACACATATTTACATTAATTATAATTCGAGCGAAGACAAGAGCGTGTCATTTTTTATTTTATTTTTGTGGATTAAATTGGCAATATATTAGTTTTAGATACTTTACAAACTGCCATAGACATGTGAGAAAAAAAAATACTACTGTCAAATGACTGAAAGGATATTATAGATCGGGGATTAGCGCGTACATGCATAAATACCTTTAGGGCTTGACGTTTCGACCTGGTTACACCGGCCGTGGTCGCAAACAGACATGCATGTACGCGCTAATCCCCGTTCTATAATATTACTATAAACATGCAGCGCGATAGTTTAAAAGTTCTTATGACTGAAAGGATGTTGCCTGGGTATAAAAGTAAAAATCTATTTAGATTCAAAGTTAGAACATATTATTATTACGTAAGTATAATAATTTAAAATATTAGACACTTTTCTTTGCTTTTTGGCAGTAAGAAAAAGTAAGCGAATTAAAGTGCAGAAGTGTGGGCTAATGACGTCATGATTTTGTACCAAACGTACGACATTCTGACGTCAAAGTACTGTCGTGAGTTTTTATTTACGTAAAAAAAATGTATGTTTGCCTAATATTCTGTATGAATGTACTTGACGAACATATATATATATAATATATATTTTCCATACTATATATACCATACAAAATGTCTGTCATACAATAAGAATATACATAATATATATATATATATATAATTTAGTACTTAGGTAAATTAAAGTATTAGTATATTGATCTCAGTAAAAGGATATGCTCTTCTTTGTCCTGCCTTACAATATATTATTATATCTAAACAATCTATATTCCAAACTTTAATGAATAAATTTTGAACCAGTAACATTTAATATAGAATATCACATTAATTAAACTATATTATTTATACAGCGCCTATTTGTAGGATCGGTAGCGCTAACTGGAACGCATTTTGTATGTATGTTGAACTGTTGCCAGCCTGAAAATAATACATGTTGCCATTATTAAAAATGTTTTTGTTTTTCATTTGTTTTTTGAGGTTCTAATGTTAATGAAAAAAAAAATGGTTTGGTAAATTATACATATGTAGCACAGAACTATCTACAACTGTCAAATGAGATTTTTATGATACAATATACCCTATTGATGACTAAATTGATTTTGAAATCGATTTACATACAACTGCCTGAGATATTCCGTTACAAACTAACAAAAAACTAAGTCAAATTGAGACCATCCTTTTTTTGAAGTCAGTTATAATTATTATTCTGAGGACACAGATTCAATCTTAAGTTCATTTACTTTTCCTCCTAGTTAATTTAAAACAGATCGTCCACCTTACAAGAACATTTTATAACTATATAACCTTTCTTTATTCCCCCTTTTATAAATGACTTAACCTCGCTCGCACTGACCGAGTGACGCAGTGACCCGTGTCTTCAATGAGGTACATCCTATTGTTCTCGTTACGCGTTACCTCCCAACATTTAATTATTTATTTATAAAGGTAGTATTACCCAGCCTGTGCGTAAGAGAATCTTCACAAAACTATATAGGTTCAAGGCTTAAATAATGAAATGAAATTGTTTCACTAAATATTTATGAAATCACTTTTGACTGAGAAGAATTGTCGAAACAGTCAGGGGTCATAGTCTATTTTATAGTCTAGATAATTTATACTAGCTAATTATGGGCAACTAACATTGAATAGAAAAACTTTAGTATCAACAATCATGACGTTTTGATAAACTTACACCTTAGACTTACACAGATTGTGCGAACGCATTCTCTCTGCGGCCGGACAATACTGATCTGTTGGTCTTGATTTGTATGAGGAAATGAGAAAACCGTGTTATGTTATTTATAGTAACTTGTCATAATAAACAAGTTAGCCGACTTCAGAAAGGAGGAGGTACTCAATTCGACTATTTTTTTTTTGTTTGTTACCTCAAAACTTTCGACTGGGTGAACTGATTTTTAATGAATCTTTTAAAGAGAGACGCTTCCAGTGTGGTCTCATTTTAATTTGGTCCAGTTATGACAGTGGTATCCATAAGAAAACTACACAAGACTGACTTTGAAGTCTTTTTTTTTTTGTAAGAATTATTAACAAATATAGCGCAATAATACGGTTTCTTCTATTAGTTAATAAAAAATATATTTACCTCTAAGAATATATTGGTGATGTATGTGTTGACTTGTTCCTTATTGTCTGAAGGTAAAGCGTTCAGTTTCTCAGTGAATAAGGTTGCGAGCTCGCTGATATGTTTCGT